>CM065593.1:39771204-40971204 GCA_033119425.1 Bufotes viridis | reverse complement strand
CGCAACAATAATTACAGATGACGCATATCTCATTTGTAGACTACACTCTTGTCACCTATGAGTCCTCAAGACTAAAGTGTGACAATCTCTATAGGCGCTATAGAAGCCTATAGCGAACCAAAGCCAGCCATGAGGTCCGTTTAAAGGGTTTTTCCCATCTCAGACATAGGTGGCATATCGCTAGGATATGCCAGCAATGTCAAATAGGTGCAGGTTCCACCACTGAGACTCCCTCCTATCTCCACTGATCAGCTATTTCAGGCTGCCGCAGTGCTGGTGACTGGTTTCCAACGCTGAACCTTCACTTGAACAGGATCTGAGCTGCAGTACCCCAGCATGACCACTACATGGTGTACTAAGCTATCTCCCTTCAGTTCCATACACTGTATAGTTCCTGGTGCCGCAGCAGCCCTAAACAGCTAATCCGCACCGGACTCCCAACGATGTGATCTGGAGGATAGGTCATCAATATCTCTAGCCCAAAGAAGAAGAAAAAAATCATCATTACATATAAAACATGTCCATCTAGACCCACCACTAATCTCAAAATACAGAGAGTGGCTGCTGATAGTGTTGTACCGGCCCACCATAGTACCAGAGAATCCTTTGATGGGCCCAGGCTCTGATACCACAGTGGGCCTCAAGGGCCTAGTAGAAATAAACCCATCTGGAGCTGCCTTTGAAGCCAATCACGTACCACTAGGGTCTATTTCTTTGATTCAAAACCTATTAGACTGTATTGATTATATACAGGTTGGGCCCTAAGGACAATTTCTTCTGGTGGGCCCAAGGGACCCCATTTGAACATTGGCTGCAGTTGACATGTTTTGTGATTTTCCATCACATAATCAGAATATTCTTCCAGCAAAAAGGGATTGTTCAAAGTAGACAGTCCCTCTAAATTGTTGTTCCCAAAGGTCATTTTCTCTTTATGCTAGAGAGTCCGCTTGGAAATGCACATTGCTTATTTGTGACCATACAGACAGGACTGACATTGTACTAATCACTTCCAGACTGTTATCATGCTGCAGGTAAATTATTACTCTCTGGTACTCAGCTAGGTCTATGCATGGAAGGCACTTTGTGGGCGAGTAATACAACAGCCCTATTGTTTCATAGACCTTGTCTGGTGTTTTTATTGGCCGCCGTCATGTGCCATTAACAGTTCCTATCGCTCATCTGGAAGAAGCACTTTGAGAAATGTCTTTGGAAGCAGAGAGAAAACATTTACATTATTACTTATTGTGTTATTCATTCCCCGGGATTTGCTTTGAAGAGCAGATTGGCTTTAATATTATCGCAGGAGTATGGTCATTTTCACGGATTTTCCTGCAGTCATATGCCACTGACATGAACTCACTTACTTCCACTCAATTCATTTTTTAAGCATTTCCTATGGAGAATTCCCTTGATCCCTTACCGACCCTTCAATCCGACATAACACTGATGTAGTCAGTGAAAGACGTGAGTGCGAGCAAATATACACGCCTTGTCATACAAATGTACCTCGAAACCCAAAGCTGGAAGGAAAAGAAAAACACGACCTCCATTTAAGACTGTATTAATGTTTTTGGAGCATGTCGACACATTGTATCATACAAGGTGTGATATTTTATAATCATACAGAGGTAGCGGCAATGTATATAAGTGCTATGGGGAGCACTTAGTCCTCATGCACACAAATGTATTTTCTTTATGTGTCTGTTCAGTTTTTTTATGCGGTCCGTATGCAGAATCATTTATTTCAATGTTTCCGTATGTCCGTTCCTCAAAAAAAAAAAAATAGAACATGTCCTATTAAATAGAACAGGCCAGCTGTTCCGTTCCGCAAAATACGGAATGCACGCGGACGTCATCCGTATTTTTTGAAAATGCGTTTTTTGTGGATGGCAAAACACATACGCTCGTGTGCATGAGGCCTTATAGAGGATGAACCACCGAGTCCACGGTCCTCTGTGTAGCTGTCTGATGGGAGTGGTCAGTAAATTCTAATTAGAGATGAGTATTCAAAAATTTGATTCGGCTGCTTCGCCGAATTTTGGGTGACGAAGTAGTGGGTGCAATGACAGAGAGCAGCGATTGCCATGTTCATAGCTGATCGCAGCATATGACAGTAATAACACAGTGTAAATTTTTTTAAAAATAAATAAATAAAATCTTACTTAAATCCACCATTTACTTGCGAAGAGCTGGCTGCCACCATCCATCCTCGTGCTTTGTGGTAGCGAATCAATTTTCTCAGAATTGCGGTAAAAAATAAAAAGAATCATACTCACCTCATCCATTTGCTCACAACTAGCCGGCTGCCTCCATCTTGATTGAAGATCTAGCGCAAACTGATGTCATCATGTTGGCCGGCGTGGTGATGTCATACAACACCGTGCGTGGGATTTCATGCAAGATCTTCAATCAAGATGGCGGCGGCCGGCTAGTTGTGAGCAAATGGATGAGGTGAGTATGATTCTTTTTATTTTTTACCGCAATTATGAGAAAATTGATTCGCTACTACAAAGCGCGAGGAAATTCTGCTTTGTAGTAAATCGAATTTTCCATGAAATTCGGATCGAAGTCCAGTAACTAATTCTAATCATTGTGCCTGCTGTTAAGTGAGCACTATAGACGGTATTATGCATGATCTATGAACTATTATTACTGTTGTATGGAGTTCTGACGTGTACCGTTTCAGTGTTTTTGAGATCCTGATAAATGTGCCGCGGATCACTGCCGTGAGCTCAGTATGAATACACATCAGGAGCAGTTGCATGACAGCCATGTTGAATAGTAATGAATGAAATCACCAAATAACTGAATTATGCCTTTGATTATTTGCAACTTTTTTTGCGTGTAAAATCGTGTGGCGGTCTGTAGGAGTCAATAACAACTAATAACGATAGTTAACAGTCAGGGGCAGACTGGCAACTTATTGTAGGTGAGCAGGGGTTTAAATAAAGGTGTTTTCCAATGTACTTTTGCATTGTCCTAATCTACCTGCAATGTGCCTACAGCTGACATACAGTTTGATGCACCCTTCCACTTTGGTCGGCCCTGCCTGATACATGGGCGTAGTTATAGCCATATGGGGCCCAGAGGTTGGGGGCGACAATGAGGTGCAAGAACATTGTATTTTCCTGTGGGGAAAAACAATATAGTGGTTTTTGCTTGAATGTGGGCTTTCTGATATATGATGCTATTATACATACCTTTATTTATTGTTACTTTTGCTGCTGTTTTTATTTTCTTACACTAGGTGGTGGCGGCCCCATTTTATTTTGCTATGGGGCCCCTATAAGTTATAGGATAACCGGATAGAGCTCCCCGACCCTAATATGCAGCTTTATAGTCAAATATGGAGCACCATCATTGTATATATTTATATATTGCCCTATAGTGATATGCAGAACTCAGTGATTAGCTATATAGTTCTATAGTGACACATGCTGCATTGTAGCTATATATATATATATATATATATATATATATATATATATATAAAGAGTCTATAGTGTAACAAGGAGCATCATAACTACAGTATATACAGAGATATGGTATATACAAGGAGCACCCTAACTATATAAAGAGCTGTATAGTAAGACAAGGTGCGTCATAACTATATTCAGAGCTGTATAGTAAGACAAGGTGCGTCATAACTATATACAGCGCAGTATAGTAAGACAAGGTGCGTCATAACTATATTCAGAGCTGTATAGTAAGACAAGGTGCGTCATAACTATATACAGCGCAGTATAGTAAGACAAGGTGCGTCATAACTATATTCAGAGCTGTATAGTGAGACAAGGAGCACCATAACTATATACAGAGCTATACGGTGAGACAGGGAGCACCATAATTATATACTGAGCTGTACAGTCAGACAAGGAGCACCATAACTATACACAGAGCTGTACAGTGAGACAAGGAGCACCATAACTATATACAGAGCTGTATAGTAAGACAAGGTGCATCATAACTATATACAGAGCTGTACAGTGAGACAAGGAGCACCATATTTTATACAGAGCTGTATAGTAAGACAAGGCAAATCATAACTACATACCGAGCTGTATAGTGAGACAAGGAGCACCATAACTATATACAGAGCTGTATAGAGAGATAAGGAGCACCATAACTATATACAGAGCTGTATAGTACGACAAGGCACATCATTACTATATACAGAGCTGTATAGTGAGACAAGGTGCATCATTACTATATACAGAGCTGTATAGTGAGACAAGGTGCATCATTACTATATACAGAGCTGTATAGTGAGACAAGGTGCATCATTACTATATACAGAGCTGTATAGTGAGACAAGGCACATCATTACTATATACAGAGCTGTATAGTGAGACAAGGCACATCATTACTATATACAGAGCTGTATAGTGAGACAAGGCACATCATTACTATATACAGAGCTGTATAGTGAGACAAGGCACATCATTACTATATACAGAGCTGTATAGTGAGACAAGGTGCATCATTACTATATACAGAGCTGTACAGTGAGACAAGGCACATCATTACTATATACAGAGCTGTATAGTGAGACAAGGCACATCATTACTATATGCAGAGCTGTATAGTGAGACAAGGCACATCATTACTATATACAGAGCTGTATAGTGAGACAAGGTGCATCATTACTATATACAGAGCTGTACAGTGAGACAAGGCACATCATTACTATATACAGAGCTGTACAGTGAGACAAGGCACATCATTACTATATACAGAGCTGTATAGTGAGACAAGGCACATCATTACTATATACAGAGCTGTACAGTGAGACAAGGCACATCATTACTATATACAGAGCTGTACAGTGAGACAAGGCACATCATTACTATATACAGAGCTGTATAGTGAGACAAGGTGCATCATTACTATATACAGAGCTGTATAGTGAGACAAGGTGCATCACTACTATATACAGAGCTGTATAGTGAGACAAGGCACATCATTACTATATACAGAGCTGTATAGTGAGACAAGGCACATCATTACTATATACAGAGCTGTATAGTGAGACAAGGCACATCATTACTATATACAGAGCTGTATAGTGAGACAAGGCACATCATTACTATATACAGAGCTGTATAGTGAGACAAGGTGCATCATTACTATATACAGAGCTGTATAGTGAGACAAGGTGCATCATTACTATATACAGAGCTGTATAGTGAGACAAGGCACATCATTACTATATACAGAGCTGTATAGTGAGACAAGGCACATCATTACTATATACAGAGCTGTATAGTGAGACAAGGCACATCATTACTATATACAGAGCTGTATAGTGAGACAAGGCACATCATTACTATATACAGAGCTGTATAGTGAGACAAGGCACATCATTACTATATACAGAGCTGTATAGTGAGACAAGGTGCATCATTACTATATACAGAGCTGTACAGTGAGACAAGGCACATCATTACTATATACAGAGCTGTATAGTGAGACAAGGCACATCATTACTATATACAGAGCTGTATAGTGAGACAAGGCACATCATTACTATATACAGAGCTGTATAGTGAGACAAGGCACATCATTACTATATACAGAGCTGTATAGTGAGACAAGGCACATCATTACTATATACAGAGCTGTACAGTGAGACAAGGCACATCATTACTATATACAGAGCTGTACAGTGAGACAAGGCACATCATTACTATATACAGAGCTGTATAGTGAGACAAGGTGCATCATTACTATATACAGAGCTGTACAGTGAGACAAGGCACATCATTACTATATACAGAGCTGTATAGTGAGACAAGGTGCATCATTACTATATACAGAGCTGTACAGTGAGACAAGGCACATCATTACTATATACAGAGCTGTACAGTGAGACAAGGCACATCATTACTATATACAGAGCTGTATAGTGAGACAAGGCACATCATTACTATATACAGAGCTGTACAGTGAGACAAGGCACATCATTACTATATACAGAGCTGTACAGTGAGACAAGGCACATCATTACTATATACAGAGCTGTATAGTGAGACAAGGTGCATCATTACTATATACAGAGCTGTATAGTGAAACAAGGAGCACCATAACTACATACCAAGCTGTATAGTGAAACAAGGAGCACCATAACTATATACAGATCTGTATGGTGAGACAAGGAGCACCATAACTATATGCAGAGCTGTATAATGATATATGGAGCACCATAATTATATACAGTATACAGCCTTATAGGGATATATGGAGCACTGTTATCACATATACAGCCCCATTGTATCAGATATCAGCACTTTATATTTAGTGTTATGTACTACTTTAGGGCTGTATATGTAATACAGGCTGACACACTCAATATTATGATCATTGTGGCATAAATGATCTCCATCACAGTTGCATGGTGACAACCATGGACACACAGTGGTGCACTCCAACAACACAGGGAGAAATTCTTGTCCAGACCAGGGGTGCACAAACAAAAGCGCTCTCATCACTCTCGGCACAAGATTGGTCGGTATAGCCACAAATTAAATTGCTAGGAACCAATCGCTGCATGCTCAATGGGAGGGTTTACAGAGTTTGTATGTTCTCCCCATGTTTGCGTGGGTTTCCTCCGGGTACTCCGGTTTCCTCTCATACTCCAAAGACATACGGATAGGGAACCTAGATTGTGAGCCCCATTGGGGACAGTGTGATGCTAATGTCTGTAATGTGTTGCGGAATATGTCAGCGCTATATAAGTGCATAAAATAAATAAATAAATAAAGTCAAGATATAGAGGATGACCGGCACAAGGCTTTCTCCAAGTTGATTCAATGACACTCCAATTACTAATATTGCAACATTCTTGGGCCTATCATCCCACAATATAAGTATCTATCCAACAGTATCCTGTTTGGTTTCTCAGAGGCCTACCACAGATCAAAAATCTTTGTTTCTAAAAATACATAAAATGTATATACGTTGTATATATAAAGTTACATAAAGTGGTCTGAGACATTTTTTAAATTTAGCAAAAATTAGGGGATGTGATAATATAACAAAATACCTATTACTCATCTGAAAATGTCGCTACCGTTCCAGCGTTGCCACCCAAGCGCTGTCCCTGGTCTCTGTTGCTGTCCTGGAGTGGTGATGCTGTGACTACCATGACTGCTACTGACAGGTTCTAAACCCCAAATTTTAACCAACGCGGGCTCCATAAATATTAATGTATATATTTAACTTCTACATGATCGTTTTGATAGTTCAGACCCTCCATCTAAAATTAAAATGAATGACCAGCACTTGATTTGCGTGCACTGCTCTACTCTAATAGATGTGATGTTGTCCATATGCCTGATTTAAAGCATGTTAGGGCAGAAAGTCCCTCCATAGAAGTCAAGAGAACAATTAGCGTGTACAAGTCTAAGATGTTTAATGAGCGAACTGTTCTGGATGCACAGTGAGGAATAGCACACGCTGACCGAATAACAAACCCTACAAAGGAATAGCTATGGGCATTGATGGACGGAGAGCAGGCCCGTGTCACAGCTGCTTAGTCAGAGCTTGACACTTGGCAGAAAACTCTTTGATGTACCCTATGCTTATTCCAAAGAATCAATGTCTCCCATCAAGTTGTGTACAGTGATGTATGGTGTTATGTTAGCCGTTCCAGTACAGATAACAGTACATTATATTAACTAGGTATCATAATATTACATCACTGGGCGTATATAGAAATATAGAATGGCTTTTGTTACTGCCGCTGGAAGCATGGAGGACCGTGCAGCTTGGTAGCTCTCATCAATTGAGGGTGTGTAAGCAAATTGTAACAAAAAAAGATGGCATAGAAAAAAACAAATCAATATAAAGGGCTCATGCACACGACCGTATGTATTTTGCGGTCCGCAAAAAATGGATCTGCAAAGATCTAAATACTGGAATTAACAACGCAAGTGTAAAAGTAGCCTAAATCTAATTTGAAAAGTAAGACGTAAAACAATTTGAATTGCCATCCTTAGAAAAAATAAAATTATAGTGGTGGAGAATGCTACATTGGAAAATACATCTTATAAATTAACATATCGTATATTTAATATTATCAAAATTACGAATAAATGTAGGTATTACTACAACTAATATTGTTATTAGCAAAGCTAGAAATTGGTGAATTAGTGGATTTTATTATTTTACTTTACTCCCATCAACTGGTTACACATTATAGGATTAAGGCCCCTTTCACACGGGCGAGTTTTCCGCGCGGGTGCAATGCGTGAGGAGGACGCATTGCACCCGCACTGAATCCGGACCCATTCATTTCTATGGGGCTATGCACATGAGCAGTGATTTTCCTGCATCACTTCTGCGTTGCGTGAAAATCGCAGCATGCTCTATATTGTGCGTGTTTCACGCAACGCAGGCCCCATAGAAGTGAATGGGGCTGCGGGAAAATCGCAAGCAAGTGCGGATGCGTTGCCATTTTCCCGCATGGTTGCTTAGCAACGGGACCCGATCTTTATTATTTTCCCTTATAACATGGTTATAAGGGGAAATAATAGCATTCTTAATAAAGAATGCTTAGTAAAATGAAGTGGAAGGGGTTAAAAATAATAAAAGTTAACTTACCTTAGCCACTTGATCGCGTAGTTGCGATCTGTCCTCTCTTTCCCAGCATCAGCTAAGAACTAAAGGACCTGTGATGACGTCACATCACATGGTCCAATCACATGGTCCATCTTACCATGGTGATGTGACGTCATCACAGGTCCTTTAGCTGTTAAGTTAAAGCATGAAGAGAGATGACAGATCGCCAACTACGCGATCAAGTGGCTAAGGTAAGTTACGTTTTATTATTTTTAACCCCTTCATCTTCATTTTACTATGCATTCTTTATTAAGAATGCTATTATTTCCCCTTATAACCATGTTATAAGGGAAAATAATAAATTCTCCAGAATACTCTACTCGAAACCGGACTTCAGTGATGAAGTCCGGCTTTGGGTCTGGGTACCAAACATGGCGATTTTTCACACGCTCGTGCAAAACGCATTACAAACGTTTGCACCCACGCGGAAAAATCGCGCATATTCCCGCAACGCACCCGCCTCTTATCCGGGCGTCAAACATGATGCCCGGGTGAAAGAGGCCTAAGGGTTTCAAGTGAATGTCCACAATGCCAACATAAGGATGCCCCCCCTAATCCTATTGACCCAAATATTTTGATACTGGCCTGGGATGGTGGAGCCTCTGGTAGGGGCATACTTGGTTGGATTGATTATAGACCCATTTGTTTTCACCCATTGAGATGTCTCTACTCTGATTCATTTTTTGCTACACGGGCAGTTCTAAAGTTGTTGATGCTGGCACATATTGTACTGCTTTAAAGTTGGTCGTCCTAGAACGTACCGCTATATATTCAGTTTAGAGAAAGCAATATGTAAATAAAGGAAAATAGATTATTTCTGTGTGTTGTGGGAAGGTTGGACTATTACATACAATATCCAAGAACAACAGTTACATTGGGCATAGTATTTCCCTTTTTCCTTTTCTGTCAGCAGTCGGCAACACAGAAGGTTTGCAGAAATTGGGTTTTTGTATGGGATATATCATTTTGTATAATACATTGTTTTGTATTTTTTAGAGGGAAAATAAAGAATCTTATAACAAAAAAAGAAAAAACTAGGAACTAAATTTTAAAAAATGCTATGCTTTTCATAAAAAACACTAGTAGCACTTGGTAATGTTGAAAGGGTTCTCCAAGCTACAGATATTGATGACCTACGGTATTCTCAGGTGGTGCCTGCTTTCCCTAAATTTATTTGAGGCCTGTTGAGGATTCTTTATAGAGCAGGGTCCCATCTAAAAGAGGTCACTTTGCCGTGGTGGATGGAAGCAAATAATTTTGATCCAAATATATTTACTAAGTGTCTTATATAAATTTATAAAGTAAATATATAATTGAGGTATTCAATGTTTGCAGAGTGTTGTTGCACAGTGGGGTGTGATGTTGTGACACAACAGCCATAGATGACATCACAAGATCTCCACTGCCCACTTGAGAGCTAGTAGCATGTCTACTGCTGTACGTACCTCTGATGCTGTTTTTGTTAACATCGGGTGAGAACTTACTAGGAAGAGGGCACCAAGAGGACAAAGACTAATGATGACTTTTCTTTCTCTAGACAGTGGGAGGAATATCAAAAACCACAACCTATCCAACCTACAGTAATAGCCTGCCGGAAGGATTTAATGCTAGTGTGAAACTAGCCTTAGTAACGGGAGCCAAAACATTGATGCATATTAGCTTAAATGGGGTATTTATCTTAGAAAAGTGATGGCATATTGCTAGGATATGGTATCAGTTTTTGACCAGTAGGGGTCTGACCTATAGGACTCCAGCCAATCCTTAGAATGAAGTTGCTGTGGGGCTGGTTTAGCTCTGCATTCCCTTCATCGGGGCACAGCTCCATTTAAATGAATGGGGTCAACTGCAGTTTCCTACTCAGAGAGGTGGCTGGGAGTGCTGCCGTGCACAGAAAACACTAGCGCGGCATCCTCTTCATTCTCGTTATAGGTGGGAGTCCCAGAGCTTGGACCCCCCACCGACTATAAAATGATAGCATTTCCTACCAATATGCCATCACTTTCTGAGATGGGAATACCCCTCTAACCTATAAAAATATCTTCACTCTGAGAGGCTGTCAATTGATGTCTTCACATCTATAAAGGATTAAGTATTCTTTTTCTTGCTGTCGGTCCAATTCCCATTATTGTGCAATCAAAACATAATGAACTAGAAGAAAACAAAAAGATGCCAAATAATGTGATATAAAGATATAAATCTGTCTCCATGGACTTCACTGCGAAGGGTTACCTTAGAAGAGGGAATCCAAAATGGATTATCCGAGAGAACAGTGCCGACAAGACCGAATGATATTTTCCTGACACAACAGGCAGCGCTCATATACAGTGCACACATAAATTAACTTCCATGGCAGCCAGCCCTTTGTCATTGCCAAGGAGATAAATGATATTCCTTCAAATTAGATGAATCACTGTACCTCGGAGTAAAATTCCACACAAAGGCTTTGAGACTGGGAGCTTAGATCTTGGGGTCCGAACAAGGTCTCTTTGGCTTAGGGAGAAACAGAGAACAACTCTGAGGTGTCTGGGTATCGGGAAAATCATTTTTCATCATTGTTATTAAGCTGAGTCTGAAAATTCAAACCCAAAAAGGAAAATAGATACAATAGGAAGCTTGACACACGGCTGTGCCAGGAACGACAGTCGGCACCATTTACTTGACCCGGTTCTACAGGAAAAGCCAGTGAAGAGGATACAGAACTGAATATTGTGCTACTGCCCCTTCATCCTCAGGACTGAGTATTCATTTTTCCCTTCTTTGTTCTAACTTTTTTTTTATATTTCCTTCAATGTAGCTGGAAGAGAACTTTAATGTTGCAGGATGAGTTGTAGTTATGGTTGATCGAATATACATTTCAGGGAAAATTTGATTTACCATGAAGCCGAATTTCCTTGTGCTTCGTGGCAGCGAATTGATTTTCCCTGAATGGTGGTAAAACAAACAAAAAAAATGATACTTACCCCATCCATTTGACCGCCACCATCTATATTGAAGAGCTTGTACGAAATCCCATGTATGGTGACACATGACGTCACCATGGCGGGCCACGCAATGACATCATCACAGGACGCACAAGATTTTACGCTAGATCTTCAATCAAGATGGCAGGCGGCTGGCTCTTTGAGGTCAAATGGATGAGGTAAGGGTCCTTTCACACTGGCGTTTTTCTTTTCCGGCATAGAGTTCCGTCCTCAGCGCTCTATGCCGGAAAAATCCTGATCAGGATCATCACCATGCATTTTGGATGGAGAGAAATCCGTTCAGGATGCATCAGGATGTCTTCAGTTCAGGACCGGAACGTTTTTTGGCCGGAGAAAATACCGCAGCATGCTGCGCTTTTTGCTCCGTCCAAAAATCCGGAACACTTGCCGCAAGGCCGGATCCGGAATTAATGCCCATTGAAAGGCATTAATCCGGATCCGGCCTTAAGCTAAATGTCGTTTCGGCGCATCGCCGGATCCGACGTTTAGCTTTTTCTCAATGGTTACCATGGCAGCCAGGACGCTAAAGTCCTGGTTGCCATGGTAAAGTGTAGTGGGAAGCGGGGGAGCAGTATACTTACCATCTGTGCAGCTCCCGGGTGCTCCAGAGTGACGTCAGGGCGCCCTACACGCATGGATCACGTGATCGCATGGATCACGTGATCCATGGGCATGGGGCGCTCTGACGTCATTCTAGAGTGTCCCGGGAGCCGCACGGACTGTAAGTATACCGCTTCCCTGCTCCCCACTACTACTATGGCAACCAGGACTTTAATAGCGTCCTGGCTGCCATAGTAACCTGAAAGCATTTTGAAGACTGATCAGGATCCTGATCAGTCTTCTAATGCTTTCAGGCGACTTGCGTTCTGACGGATCCGGCGGGACGGAAGTGCCTGCCGGATCCCTAGAACGCAAGTGTGAAAGAGGCCTAAGTATGGTTTTATAATTTTTTATTTTACCCTGCATTATTGCTGTCTGATCAGCTATGAATGCGGCATCGGAGGGGTACAATGATACATTGCACCCACTACTTAGAAATAAATGCACTTCGTGACAAAGTAATTCATCACAAAGCAAATGAGCACTTCGCTCATCACTAGTTGTAGTTTTTATTGGAATGATTTCTTAAAATTCATTTTGTGCTGATATGATATGTCTAATTTGGTCAAGAAATTCAATTAAAAGACAAATCGATTTTACCCAATTCGAAAGTCCATTAAATGCCTGGAAAATCTCTCTGGAGGAAGGGTCTGTGATCCTTCTTCTCTTCCTCTACGCAGCCTGCTCATCTCATTGCACCCATCTCTACCCTTCCACACAGGCTGAAGGAGAGCTACAAGTACAGTCTATACCGCTCCTAACTCAATCTGCTCAAATTCAGCCTAGATTGTGATCAGAGCTATGACAAAGGTTGCAGTTCTATCTTCATTATAACTTGAAGTAGCTGGACTTGTTCAAAACAATGTTGTCCTTTTCTGCTTGAACATACAGAGGCCGGGGAGATCATTGGGAGGGAGGAGGGTTCAAAGGAGTTTTCTGGACTGAAAAATATTTGTCATACATATACTATATATTGTAAGTAAAGGTAATATCATTTGTTTTCCCATTTTCTTACTTCTACTGGTGCCGCTGTTTTACTTCTTTAAAAGAATCCTTTGATGTTCTCCACTCCATGTAGCTTCTGGCCACTCTTGCCCCCTCACCTTCTATCCCACCATAGTCTGAATGACGTGCGCTCAGTAGCTCTGAGCAGTCACCCAGTTCAATGTATTGCACATGGTTGATGACGTGGTACACACTGGGGGATTTCCTTCGCTGAAACCCTATATGTGATGCATGGTGGCAATGTTATCCATCACAGATAAGAAAGGGAAATCACAAGCACATGACCACAACTTAAATAACATTTAGGATGTCATTTTTGTAAGGGCTCATGCACATAATTAATCATATCTGTGTTGTGGTCTGCGAACCGCAGATCCGCAAAACACGGATCCCAGCCATGTGCATGCCTCTATTTGTTTAAAGTTTTTGTAATTAATAAATTACAAAATAAATAAAAATATGGTGGACGTTCATTTAAAATGCTGCTCTATATCTATAACATATTGACTTACATATTCATTCTGTCTCTTCACGTAGGTTGGTGGTTCGATGCCTGTGGTCCTTCTAATCTTAATGGAATGTATTACACCGCTGGTCAAAATCATGGGAAGTTGAATGGCATAAAGTGGCATTATTTCAAAGGTCCAAGTTACTCATTACGCTCAACAACGATGATGATTCGACCATTGGACTTCTAATCCAGAAGAGCAGGACAATGACATACAGATATCAATGGGAAGTTTCTCTTTTCAGTTGAATTACCAATGTAAGATGAGACTTGGGTATATTCAGAACTCGGAGCTGTTTAGTATGGATTGCTGATCTCATGTTGCTAAAAGGACTTCGCCACTGGAGGTGCTGGGATTTCAGCTAAAGGCTCGAACCTTGGTTGACCCATTTTGGACGTGTTCTTCATGATCACCATCATCAATATTTTCCATCAATTTATCTGAAAACTTGGCATAAGCAAATATGTAATAAGTATACTGCATGGACCAGAGAATTTCATGGATTTAAAGACTCTATACCAAGATGTTGAGTAGCAATAAAAGAATACACAAAGGAACATTCTGGATTTTACTATGGAAACCATCTGCATCATCAGGAAGTGTAACTGTACATCTAGTGGCCTAAACTTCATTTCAATTTAAAATGTGCCATTCTTCATTATTGTTTCAGGTGCTAGAGAACCAATGAGCGATCTAAAAAGGACCATCTGACAACTTAGAGGATTTATCTCTAGCCTCTTGGAAAACCACAGATTACTCAATGTGATATCACAGCATGTTGTGTCAAAATAACATCTGCTACATCTGTCCAGGTTGCAAGAAAACCTGAAGTATACATGTATAACTTCCCTCACGGGTTGTGTCCAACACATACTCTTAAAAGGGAAACGGCACCATTTTGCAACTTTAACATTTACAGTATCTACTTAAAAACAATCGAAACAACCTAATATTTCTATAGTTTACGTATATTTTTACATCACAAAATTTAGTTACACATATTTTCTTAGCACAAATATTAAGCTGAAACGATACTCCTCAATTCTCCTTAAACCAACCAGCAGTATTATGGTACTGGCAAAGGTATAATGGTATGCAAAGTAAACTCAATGTAAAGACATGTTTTATCCTCTAGTGTTTTCATAGCTTTGTTTGCTATTATTAAGCCTTAGTATCCATGTACGAAGTATGGGTTTTATGATGTATTTTATGCATATTTTAGGTACAGATACAAACAAATGTGACATTCAAAAACAGCATTTTCTGAACGTATGCATCTTCTAAATGAACTATGTACTAAAGGGTTTTTACTTTCAACATCTACACAATAAATTAAGAAATGTTTTTGTTATAGGGATTTTTATTTTTTAAGAATCCTCCAGTTACCTAAAGTATAATCATTAAGTATAATGTGTAGCTCTAAATTAGTGTGCAGTCCATTAAAAGGGAAGCAAAGGTTCCTTAGCTATTATATCATAAAAAGGAATACATTATTCCAGGGCATCCTAACCTTATCCCTGTGAGGAGCACATAGGGTGACTGTAGTAAGATGAAAAACCATAAGGTGACTCCACTCAAGACAAAGCATCTATAGGTTGCTAATAGTATTCAGGGATCCTTATAACATACTAATTCCTACTTGTGAACATTTGGAGGACAAAAATTGGAATGAGGTTGTCTCACCTGAGACATTTGTGGCATATCTCTAGGATATCCCACCAATGTCAGATAGGTGCAGATCCCACCTCTGGTATACGCACCTATCTCTAGAAAAGAGCTTCTAAAGTGAAGGAGAGTAAACAGCGCAAGCGTGAACACCACTGCATTCACTTCTATGGATTTACTGAATATAGCCGAGCCAGCGTTCAACTATTTTCTACGTTCCCATAGAAGCGTATGTGTGGTACACTCTTGCTCACTTTGGGATTTCCATTCTAGAGATAGCTGCAGGTCCCAGAGGTGGCACCCACACCATCTGACATTGGTGGCATATACTAGAGATATGTCACCAATGTCTTAGGTGAGACAATCCCTTTAGGCCTCATCCCTGATGCCTAGTAATGAACCTAAACATCAATTTTGGGTAAAATGTGCATTAATCTTGACCCTTTAGTTGTCCAAATCCCGGAATTGCCCCAGAAAAATCTGTTATGTTAATTACACATTGTTTCCAAGTCTAACTGACTGAAAGGCAGCGCATGATCAGAAAATAGGAATCTTTGAAGTGGAATTGGAGCTTGGTATCTGAAAAATGGATATTGAGTTATGGAGCTCATTGCATATTGTGTTGCTAAGCTCCCCCTAGTGGTGGCTGCAGGCAGCCAGCTTGTTAATATTTGAAGTGGTTGTCTGGGCAATAAAACTATTCTGGAAAAACCTCAGAATGCTGTAAAGAAATTACAAAAAGTCATACCTCACCAATTCCCTGTGGTTCCTGTTCCAACGTTCCCCAGTCCTCCTGCCAATCTCTATTTCCTGGTGCCTTTTTAGGCACAGAAAATAACCACTCAGCCAATCACTGGCTGCAGCAGTGACCCACCTTAAGCAGTGATCGGCTGGTTGGTCAAGTCCTGTGTGTTGAGAGGTACCAAAAAATAGAGATTGGCAAAATGACAGGCAGCATCGGTGCTGCAGGGTGTCAGGTAATTTTTTTTAAAGATTTTTCTAAATTTTTATTACCTGGACAAACTCTGTCTATGAAGCAAATTTGCATCACGAAACTAAATGCCTGACTGATATAATGATGATTTAAAACATTAATATACCACAGACCGGGGACCTAAGATGGATCTGAGGTTATAAGGTGGGCATTCATTGTCATTTTAGAATATATGCATTGTACTTTAGACACCAATCTCTAAAAGGGAAAATGGTTTATGAGGAGAACGAAATCTGATGTAATTTGTACATACATCTGTATACCGTCCATTACTGAAATGCTTTGTATGGAAATGTTTTTGGTAAATTGTGGTACTGCATTATGGTTGTCTTTTCATCTGATTTTCTTCTTTTATATTGTACTTTAAATGTTGGGGAAATTGTCCACAATTGAGTATTATGACCTGAACATGCATAAGGAGCATCAATGTTCCATTATGTTCTGTTTATGGTGCCCGGCAGGTACGGGAAGATGAATGTTGGCAAGAAGAATTAATAATCCTTATAGAAACCAATATTCTAAATATATAATGTACGTGTTCAGTGTGTGTTGTGTCCGTATGGGCAGACAAAGCAAATACTGTCTATATGTGCGCAAAATTAGGCTTAACATGAATGTCCATCATTACAAGTTTTTTATTCCTAAGACTTGCTTTGTTGTTTTCTGGTATTGAGATCCGGCAGGGGATCTGAAAACCGAAAAAAACGTTTCCGCTTGGTCCTCATGCATTCTGAATGGAAAGAGATCCGTCCAGGATGTCTAGTATCAGGATGTCTTCCGCTCCGTCAGCATTTTGTTGCGGTTTTGTGTCCGGTCATAAAAACGGGAAAAAAACGGATCCGGAACTTAAATCAATGTAAGTCAATGGTGAGGGATCTGTCACCCATTGACTTTCAATGTATTTAATGACGGATGTGTTTTGATTTCACACAACCGAATCCTAATGGAACAGATGCATCCTGATGTGCAAAATCAAAACGGAACCGTTTAATTCCAGTATTGAGATCCTCTGCCGGATCTCAATACCGGAATTAACAAAGCAAGTGTAAAACAGGCCTAGGGCTGCTTTCGCACAGCCAGTGTTTGGTCAGTGATTGTGAGCTAAATTCAGTTGCAGGTCAAAAACACAGAATCTCTATGTAGGCTCTGCTCCTGATTTTGGCTAGCAATCACTGATGGAAACCATGGACTGAAAGTGGCCTAATTGGTGTATTTCTTAATATACATTTATCATTGTTGGAGCTTTGTGGTCCAGACACAGATCTCCAAATTCCCTGATTGGACAGAGACTGATGTAATAACATTTTAGTCACTTGCAGCCGACATTAGAGGGAGCCTAGGAACTTACTATGTACTGTTTCACAGCTGAGTTCAATGAATAAGCAGTATTCAGTAAGCCGCTTAGCTCCCTCTAGTGGTGGCAGCCATTGTTCAGGAAGTTTAATGCTCTGTATCAGGAAATCAGAGCACGTATTGCTATAGATATATTAAAAAATATGTCATTCCAGGCCTATTCAGAATAAATTGTGTTCAATTTTGTCAATTTACTTTAAAAGCTAATGCAAAGCTAATAAAGAAGTGAGTTCCTAATGCCTCCACTCCCAACACAGGCCCTCTGAATGCCTTTTATTATCTAAAGCTCAGGGCTAAAGCCTGTATTACACCTGCCGATTTTTTGTCAGATGATCACTAGCGAGCGCTCGTATGAACACTCGTTAGCAATCATCTGGTAGTGTAATACTGCTGCCGATTGCAAATGAACAAGAAAACGTCCGATCATCGGGCAATTCATATCTTTTGGCATGTTAAAAAAAATTCTTGTTTGCAGGCCGCAAAAAGTAGTGTCTAATCAGGATCTGTTGCCGGCAAACCACTACACAGCATAGCGATCATTCCTTCCCATGCTGCGGAAGACATCACTGCATGTAATAATAGCAATCTCCTCCGCTAATGAGCAATCCCGATAATCGTCTGCCACATCAGGCAGTGTAATACAGCTCTAATTCTGTGAATGATTACAAGTGTCTATTGACAGCAATGTTTGAGTGGAGGTTGTGTGCTGTAATACCTTGCTCTCCCTGCAGGGGCGCTGTGTGTGCAGTGACTTCTCCCAGGTCAGAATAAATACAGCCGGAAAGTTCTAACACTCGACAAAAGCGATATCCACTAAGCAGAATGTGACATTAATGGTGGGAGTACGGAGCACGCGGAGAAACTTCTAATGTGCACTATGTAACCAGCAGGATAAAGTCTATTGTAAAAACGTTTTGAATTGTTTTATACTTTTCTGTTTCATAAAAGTTGACAGTTAAAAAAAAAAAAAATATTCACAAATACAATAATGTGTACTCCAATATTTTTCAAGAAGTCATTTGAGATAATATGTCATTACAGTTCTTACACTAGGTTACAAAGGACAGGGTGAACACCTCTGTATTATCTACAAATCTGGGCCCTCGGGGACCAATCACAAAAGCTAACATATGATAGAGGCAGGCCATGTGGCTACGGGGGGCGGCCCAGACCCAAATGCTCCTGTCGCCTTTGCTACAAGATGGTGAGGACCTATGTAGGACTTTGCTGTCTTCGGGAACTGGGCAAACAAAGAAGCGAGCGCAAAGAAGAAAACTAACACCTTGTGTCCTGGGGCAGAATCCCATTTGGCCAGATCTATTGTACAAGGAATCTAACAGGCGTCTGGCAGACCCTATAGGCTTGCTGTATCCTGCAGTCAGTACAGTGCATTAAGAGTCATTTGGATCTAACGTGGCTTCTATAACTAATCCTCACAACGTGGACATCTTTGCGGATTCGCCATGGACAACAAGCCATGTTTCCTGATGTTTTGATAAATTAGATCCTCTTATGATGTACATTATTAATATAACCAATAGCAATACAGTCATGTGAAAAAATTAGGACACCCTTTGAAAGCATGTGGTTTTTTGTAACATTTTTAATAAATGGTTATTTCATCTCCGTTTCAACAATACAGAGAGATTAAAGTAATCCAACTAAACAAAGAAAACTGAAGAAAAGTCTTTTCAAGATCTTCTGTAAATGTCATTCTACAAAAATGCCTATTCTAACTGAGGAAAAAGATAGGACACCCTCACATGTATTCCCTCTTAAATTGGCTCAGATCTCACACAGGTATATCACACCAGGTGCACATAATTAGTAGATCGTTACTCTGCATGTTGAATGAGGCTTGCCCTATTTAAACCTCAGACATTTAGTTTGGTGTGCTCCTGACTGTTGAAGTGAGAGTGAGCACCATGGTGAGAGCAAAAGAGCTGTCAGAGGACTTCAGAAAAAGATTGTAGCAGCCTATGAGTCTGGGAAGGGATTTAAAAAGATCTCAAAGATTTTGAAATCAGCCATTCCACTGTCCGGAAGATAGTCTACAAGTGGAGGGCTTTCAAAACAACTGCCAACATGCCCAGGACTGGTCGCCCCAGCAAGTTCACCCCAAGAGCAGACCGCAAGATGCTAAAAGAGGTCTCCAAAAACCCTAAAGTGTCATCTCGAGAACTACAGCAGGCTCTGGCTACTGTTGATGTAGAAGTACATGCCTCTACAATCAGAAAGAGACTGTACAAGTTTAACTTGCATGGGAGGTGTGCAAGGAGGAAACCTTTGCTTTCCAAGAGAAACATCGAGGCCAGACTGACATTTGCCAGAGATAAAGTTGACAAAGACCAGGACTTCTGGAATAATGTTCTTTGGACAGATGAGTCCAAAATTGAATTATTTGGACACAACAGCAGAGGACATGTTTGGCGTAAACCAAACACAGCATTCCAAGAAAAGAACCTCATACCAACTGTGAAGCATGGAGGTGGAAGTGTCATGGTTTGGGGCTGCTTTGCTGCAGCAGGACCTGGTCAGCTCACCATCATAGAATCCACGATGAATTCTACTGTGTATCAGAAGGTGCTTGAAGAACATGTGAGACCATCAGTTAGAAAATTAAAGCTGAAGCGGAACTGGACCATGCAACATGACAATGACCCAAAACATACTAGTAAATCAACCAAAGATTGGCTGAAAAAGAAGAAATGGAGAGTCCTGGAATGGCCAAGTCAAAGTCCAGATTTGAATCCCATTGAGATGCTGTGGGGTGACTTGAAAAGGGCTGTACGTGCAAGAAACCCCTCAAACATCTCACAGCTGAAAAAGTTCTGCATTGAGGAGTGGGGTAAAATTTCCTCAGACCGATGTCGAAGACTGGTAGATGGCTACAAGAACCGTCTCACTGCAGTTATTTCAGCCAAAGGAGGTAACACTCGCTATTAGGGGCAAGGGTGTCCTATCTTTTTCCTCAGTTAGAATAGGCATTTTTGTAGAATGACATTTACAGAAGATCTTGAAAAGACTTTTCTTCAGTTTTCTTTGTTTAGTTGGATTACTTTAATCTCTCTGTATTGTTGAAACGGAGATGAAATAACCATTTATTAAAAATGTTACAAAAAACCACATGCTTTCAAAGGGTGTCCTAATTTTTTCACATGACTGTATAACCGCCATATATCCGCTGTCTGCAATTTCACGCTTTACCATCTTATTTTAACATTCCCATCTTAACATCAGAATAGCACGTCAACTTCATATTCCTTCCAGATATCCAAGCATGAGCTGAGCAAGCAGTTTGTGGCAATAGACCTCTAATTACTAGTGATGAGCGGGAGGTGCCATATTCGATTTCGCGATATTTTGCGAATATTCGATTGAATATTCGTCATATATTCGTCGAAATCGAATATTCGTCATTATTCTATATATATTGCGAATGTTACGCGAATTTATATTCGCATTGCGAATTAAACTTAGAGCTGAGTTCCTAATGGTTTTAACTTGTATTGCTAGAATTGACGAAGATAACGAATATCACGAATATAGCGCTATATTCTCAATATTCGTTATATTCTAGCAATACAACCATTAGGAACTCGGCTCTAAGTTTAATTCGTGAAGCGAACATATACTTGCATTGCGAATTCAACTTAGATCCGAGTTCCTAATGGTTGTATTGCTAGAATATAACGAAGATGACGAATATCACAAATTCATGAATATAGCACTATATTCTCAATCTTCGTTATATTCTAGCAACAACCATTAGGAACTCAGCTCTAAGTTGATTTCGCAATCCGAACATATAATCGCATTGCAAATTCAACGTAGAGCTGGGTTCCTAATGGTTGTTGCTAGAATATAACGAAGATTGAGAATATAGCGCTATATTCGTGAATTTGTGATATTCGTTATATTCTAGCAATACAACCATTAGGAACCCAGCTCTAAGTTGAATTCGCAATGCGAGTAATTCAGGTTATATTAATCACATTGCGATTACAACTTAGTCAAATTTGTGAGATCGTGATTCTCACATCCGACAGTACATTTTAGCATGGAGGCGTTCCCATGCACACGGGAAGTCGGCAGAAGCGGCAACGAGCATTGACTGGAGCGGGCAGGGGGCCAAGAATCCTCTGGACAGGTGAGAACAGCTTTTGGGAAGTGGGAAGACAACCAGAGAGCAACAAGGATTAACAACTTAAAAAAACAAAAACGAATATTCGAAATAGCGAATATATAGCGCTATATTCACAATATTTGCGAATTAGCGAAGTGCCGATATTCGCTAAAAAATTCGCTATTCGAATATTCGCGCTCAACACTACTAATTACTCCTTCACTGGCTAAAGTCTCTCTGGAGACTCTGGCTAGCAATTACAATGTGACAACTGTGGCTGAAGTGTCCACTAATCTAGGGGAGCATAGGATGTCTTAACATGTTATCCCCTTTGCAGCAGCAGGGTCTACAATGCATCAAGCTGGGTTACCTTGCTGACTCAGATACTGTGACCATGCAAATTATTCTTCAAAACTTCCTGTCTTTAATCCTTAGAGCAGTGTTTCCCAACCAGTGTGCCTCCAGCTGTTGCAAAACTACAACTCCCAGCATGCCCGGACAGCCTTTTGCTGTCCGGGCATGCTGGGAGTTGTAGTTTTGCAACAGCTGGAGGCACACTGCTTGGGAAACACTGCCTTAGAGGACCCTAAGATTTTCCATTTTTGTGTTTTAGTTTTTCACTCCCCAACTTCCCATAGTCCTAACCGTTATATTTTTCCATTCACATAGCCTTATGAGGCCTTTTTTTTTGCCGGACAAGTTCTACTTTTAATGGCGCCATTTAAGGTGTCACACCATGTAGTGGGAAGCGGAAAAAAATTCCAAATGGGAAAAAAAATGCAATTCTGACAAAGTTTTTATTTTTTACACCGTACACTATGCGGTAAAATTGACCTGTTATCTTTATTTTCCAGGTCAATATGGTTACAACAATACCACACTTGTATAATTTTACTTGCGTTTTAATACTGAAACAAAAATCTTTGAGAAAAAAAAAACATTTTTATCACCATATTCTGACCCCTATAACTTTTACGTAGTTATGTGTACGGGACTGTGTGGGAGCTCATTGTTGTGGGGCGATCTGTACTTTTCAGCGATACCAATTTAAAGTTTTCGATCACTTTTTATAAAAAAAAATTTGGGGAGTTGAAGTAACAAAAAATGGACAATTGTCAGTTTTTTTTTTTTCCCATTACGCCATTTGCCCCATGCCATTAATATTGTTATATTTTAATTGTTATGGGCATTTTCGCATGCCGCGATGCCCATGATGTTTATTTTTTTCATTGGTTAAGTATTTTTGTTTTATTTTATGGAAAGGGTTGTGATTTGAACTTTTATATTTTTTAATATTTGTAAAAACGTTCTTAACTTTTTTTTATGCTTTTTTTTAAGTCACCCTGGGTGACTATAACTGGCAATCATTAGCCATAATTGAGCACTTAATTTGCAATATAGCAAGTGGCGTGTATTGGTATATTCCCCTGCTTGAGGCTTTGATCTATTAGATCAATGTAACAGGTTCCCCAATCTCAGCCGGGGAACGCTGTTACCGGAGTGGAAGCGCGCGGCTTCCGCTTCCAGAATGCTTTGATGCCGTGGTCAAATGTGAAAAGGGAAAATGTATGTGATCAGCCTTATGGCTGATCGCATACATGTGCCGTGGGTGTCTGCAATTTCAAATAGCAGAAACCCGGCAGCTATGGCACCCACTGCACATGTGAGCGGGCGCCATGTTTAGAGACAGGACATCCGCCGTACATCTACGGCGGAGGTCCTCAAGGGGTTAATGTACTGGACCTCCTAGGAAGTTCTGCAGCTTGAAGCTGGAGTCTGGGGGAAAGAAGAAAACGTGTCTGCCCCCTACCTCCGCTCTACTCAAACTGGAATCTTCTGGAGCCAGGGGAAGGGCCAGCCTACACCTTAAGCTCCAGGTAGGGCTGGGCCAGGATTGTTAGTTAGTTACATCTAGCTCATGCTGGAAGATACTGAGTAAAAGGTGCATTACATTAACATTACAAACTGTACAAAATAATTGTAGCAGATACCCCCTGTCATACTGGGGTACTGCAAATATAACTGTAAAACGCATAAAAAGCTGGGTGGTGCATGTACTCAAATTGGACCAAACTCATCAACATAGTGTATGGAATCATAAGGGCATTTATTCAGACAGTTCTAAATTTATACAGCATAAAATTATTATGTCCCAAGCAGAAAGTGCACCAAATTTTCAAACACCATATGGGCACGTGCGGTGTGAGAAATTTGTCACATCTTGACAGACATGCTGAGACCCACAGATCTCTAGAATGAGGAGAGAAATGCATGCATATAGCTCTCTCCCTCCTCACTGCAGGAGACGGAAGTGAGCTGAACTCAATAGAAAGTCTATGGGCCTGCCTCCTGCAGCAGGAGAGACCGCGCACTACATGAGCTCTTTTCTCTCCTTGTTCTAGCGATAGGTTGGCATCTCAGCACTCAGACCTCCACCCATAAAAACCTTTGTTATGTTGCTGTGACATACTGTATGTAACAAAAGCTTTTTTCAAAGTTCAAATGACATGGCGCCCATTAAAATCGATTGGCTGACTGTCTAATGCATGGTAAAGCAGTTGCAATGTGTCAACATCATACCCCGTAGAAATACATTAAAGGCGTTGTGCAAATTTTGGGGGGCAAGGGGGTAAAAATGCCCCACCCTCTTGGGCAGACCTATGAAGAAAAGCATACTTACCTGCTTCCAGGCGCTGGCCAGCTGCTCCTTCTCTTCCCATACTATGTTGCTCCAGCCAATCACTGACCGCTGCGGTGACTTGCTCCCCTTGTGTAAGGTGACCATTTGACATTACACAAAGGGAGCAGGTCACCTCTGCGACCAGCGAGTTGCTGCAGCGGTGTCAAAAACAGAAGGTTACATCCTGAAAGTGCAATGGAGCAGCCAAGGCCGAGGAGAGAAGAAGCGGGGACCCAGAGCCAGGAAGCAGATAAGTATGCTTGCCTTTGCAGGTTTGCTAATCCATGCCCCCCCTTTTGGCCCCTTTCAGACAAACGAGTTCCACACTCCAGACTTGCAGCTTGAGTATGCGGCAGCTTCGGTCCTGACCTCCCAGAACTGCTGGGGTCACATAGCATTATATTGATTTATGATGCTATGTAACCCTTACAGTTCTGGAATGTATTGGATAACTCTGACAGCATTATGCCAGTGTTATAGAATACATTCAAGACCTCTAAGGGTTACATAGCATCATAAATCAATATAATACTATGCGACCCTGTCAGTGCTTGGAGGTCAGGATGGGAGCTGCCGCATACTCGCACTGCGAGTCCGGAGTGTGGAACTCGTTTGTCTGAAAGGGGTCTTTGGCTTTTGCAGAAAGGCTCTGCTTTTGTCATAATAAATTATTACATAAGAACTGACTGTATCCTCAGCGGTCCGACTGTACAATCATCCAGATTAACTGTACTGGCGAGATCAGGTTGTTAGAACTTTTTATTGCATTTGGAAACAAAGCAAGACTTCGCTCATATAGATAAAGAGAGGACTGTGGTCATATTCTGTTTACAGTAATACATCTTTATTCATCTTTTAGATATTTGTGTTTCTGCTGAACTACAGATATCGCAATCCTAAGAGGGAGTCCTTCACCGAAAAATGTACTGTTAAACCAGGCACAATATCTTGTAGAGCTAGCTGACTGAACATAATGATACCTTTCACTTAGCAATCTGGTTCTTCATGCTGAAGTAAATGTAAATACATATGCAAAGGAGCAGTTAAGTGCACTGAGGGCAGTCCTAAGGCACTCTGTGCACCCTCGCTCCTCCTGCTTCCTCTGTTAGCCCCTTGGTCTCATTTTTGATTGACAGGGTCAGGAGAGATGAATATGCAGGAACCAGACCCTGCTAATCAAGTAGGTGAGGGAGGGGCTGGCAGAGATAATAAAGTGCACAGAGGGGCTTCGGCCCTACTTCAGTGCACTTAACAGCGTATCATTACATTCAGCTGAAGTAGTCCTACAAGACATTGTGCCTGGTTTATCAGTGAATTTCCCGGTCACAGATTCCGTTAACTAGTCATTCATAATGCATTGAATATAGTGTTGAGCGAATCAAAGTTCATAAAATGGACTTCAATCCAAATTTCAGGAAAAATTTGATTTGCCGCGAAGCTGAATTTCCTCGTGCTTCGTGGTAACAAATCTATTTCCCCTGAAATGGCAGTAAAAGTAAAAAAAAATCATACTGACCTCATCCATTTAAGTGCGAAGAGGCTGCCCCTGCCATCTTGCTTGAAGATCCCGCGCAAAATCTTGTGCCAGTGGTAACGTATGACATCAACATGCCGTCAGACGTGTTGACGTCATCACGTGCCGTATGAGATTTTGCGCTGCATCTTCTTGCAAGATGGCCACGGTGGCCTCTTCGCAATCAAATGGATGAGGTGAGTACAATTATTATTTTTTAAATTAGCAAACACACTGCTTTAATATGGATCTTAGATGACACGATCAGCGATGAACGTGGGTTTAATGACAGGGGGCGGCGCAATCGTCACTTCCTGTCATTGCACCCGCAATGCGCTTCGTGACCAAGCTAATTTTTTTTGTAAAATTCAGCGAAGCAGCTAAATCGAATTTTAGAGAACTTCGCTCATTTCTTTGTGGCGGCAACTCTTTCTTCAGGAAGATACCATTGAAGAGGGCCATGCAAAAGCACAGCAGCTCTTTAAATCAGGGTATGACAAACTGAAGGGGTATATTGGGCCTGGTACAAATGGGACAAACCCCAAACATCCCCGAACAGGGTGAGTGCTAATCCCTAGAAAAATAATGGATTAGCTGTACAGTGTACAGTGGAGTAGCAGGTGGGACCAGGGGCGTAGCTAACGGCTCATGGGCCCTGGTGCAAGAGTTCATCTTGGGCCCCCTTCCCTCAGTGCTTTGAGTGTCCTCTTATGCGGCACAAGGGTCTTTGGGCCCCCTCAGGCTCCTGGGCCTGGTAGCGACTGCTTCCTCTGCACCCCCTATAACTACGCCCATGGGTGGGACCTCCGACCTGTGGAGACAGCCCGGATGCTGCTTGAGAGAAAACCTGCTCTTAGGGAGGATGATAGGGCTCAAGCCTAACTGATCACCCCAGCTCTCCCCTGTTGTCTTTTGTGTTGGCTCCCTCCTCCGCTGCCCTTTCAGCTCCTCTTCCTTCTTCTCTTCCTCATTTCTAATGTGCTCCAGTAACTATTTTGAACCAAAATGTGTGCTTTTGGTGGATTTTGAGCTAATTGTGGTCTGGGGATAACATTGTTATGAGGGATCTGTGGATGACACACTGTTATGGGGGATCTGTGGATGACACACTGTTATGGGGATCTGTGGATGACACACTGTTATGGGGGATCTGTGGATGACACTGTTATGGGGGATCTGTGGATGACACTGTTATGGGGGATCTGTGGATGACACTGTTATGGGGGATCTGTGGAGGACACACTGTTATGGGGGATGTGTGCTGTGACACATATGGCCATGAGGGGGGCCAGCATAAGATGCTCTATGTGTGGATGACACACATATAGCATCTTATGCTTGTCCCCCTCATGGCCATATGTGTCACAGCATTACAGTACTTTACGTATTCTTTGTATGTGAAGTCTTTCTTTAATCCTGAAACAATCGCTCTCCTTTTGATAAACTAGCCTAAACGCCTGCCTCAGTACTCACTATGAATGCAGCGGTGTGGTCCGGCGGTGCATCTGTTCAGAATGCATCAGTTTGGCTCCGTTCAGTCTCCATTCCGCTCTGGAGGCGGACACCAAAATTCTGCTTGCAGCGTTTTGGTGTCCGTCTGATGGAACTGAGCCAAACGGATCCGTCCTGACATACAATATAAGTCAATGGGGACGGATCCATTTTCAATGACACAATATGACACAACAGAAAACGGATCCGTCCCCCATTGACTTTTAATGGTGTTCAAGACGGATCCGTTTTGCCTATGTTCATGATAATACAAACGGATCCGTTATGAACGGATGCATGCAGTTGTATTATCAGTGCGGATCCGTCTGTGCAGATACATGTCGGATCCGCACAAGACGCCAGTGTGAAAGTAGCCTAATATTTACACTTCACACTTTTCGCACACATTTATATTAATTTAAAGGGGATGGCATGGCCTAATAGGAAAATGTGTATGGCAGGCCTGGGGGTCTCTCTTAGATCCCTGGCTGCTGTAGAAACATTATTGCCCTGTAATCACATTGCAGAGGGGTGATAGGTGAATGAGGGACCTCCCTCAATCTGTCAAGCAATTCAGATGCTGCGGTTGCAATTGACCGCAGCATCTAAGGGTTTAACATGATCGAAGACCAACTTTATTGGTCTACCATTAGTTTCTAATACCTAACACCTTTTCCCAGCGCACAGAGTGCTGTAAGCTTTTTCCGAAGCACTGCTGTAAAAAGGCAGCACATCCGAAAAAGTCCCCAGCAGATGTTAATGGCTTAAAGCTTCCAGGGATTGATGCCAAATCTGTATCAGGACCCATTCTAGTGTTGCAGATGGACTTTTTGGTCCTCTCAAGCACCAGGCCCTAATTCTTTATTTATGAATGTGTGAACATATTTACAACAGAAATACCAACATTGTGTGCTATTTATTTTTCAATATGAATTCTGGGAACAAGAGACCCAAATCCTCTCCTTTATACAATTCTGTCTGGCCTGTAGCCACCACTAGAGGGAGCATTCTGTATACAGTTGTACAGTGAACTCAATAACTGACAAGAATACAATAAGCTCCTATGCTCCCTCTAGTGGCAGCTTCTGGTAGTCAGAGTTTTTAACTATATTTTTGCAGTGCATTTGGAACTCTGGGTCAGAAAACTGGAGCTGTAAATTCTGTAAAAAGATATTACAACTTAAAGTGGACATTCACTCTAAGATTTGTATTCAGTGTACATAGGAAAGGAAGTCTCCAGCATCTGTAATTTAACACTCTGTCTAAGGTGTCGCTCAAAAGTGATGATGGGAGTGCTTTTCTTGCGGACAGTCCATGGAAGAAACATTGACTCTGCCACATGTTAACCTCCGTGCTTTGTTGCGTAGTCTTTTACTTCTATATAATAATGTCGTTCTTTGGAAAGCCTTGACGTTTTCATCCAACTGATGCTAAAGATTTGTAAGTCTTATTGTTGTTCGCCCCATGGCAACCATTGATGAGAGTGCCCAGTGACTCTTCTACTCTCTGTCTTGTAAATGTCCTTCACTTCAGTTTCGTCTGCAGTAGGCGAGTCCATGATAGCCTTTTCTTGCAATTAATTGTCATTTTATGTTCCCAGGATCTTCATCTGCATGAGCCCCGAATTCATTATGGGCCACACAATTCACAGCTTGAAAGGGTACAAATTCCTCGCCGCTTTGCTGACTAATCCATCAGTGCAGATGAGCATCGTTCATGTCATTCATTTTAGACCTTGCCCAGTAGATGTGGGTAACAGTAAATTGTAGAAAATGTACCCATCCTGTCTCAGCTAAAAATCAGCATTGCATTAAGATGGAGTAACCTATACCAGCCATAGTTATACTTCCCAACGTCGTGGCATAGCCATCCAGTAGAGAGGGAATTTTTTTTGTGTCCCGTTCTACAAGCCATGCCTGCTTTAAAGACAGGTCCAATCCCTTTTACACTGCCACCCCACTGTTTGTTAAGAAACAGTAATGGTACATACGTGGCTGTATTGAGCTTCGGGATCTTCTGTGAGGCACCTGTTGATTTCCTTACATCAGTGATAGTGCCGGCACTAACTTCCAACGCAGGTTGCCTTCGTAGATCGGGTCTTTGATTGTGGAATTCCCGCTGCAAAGGATCGTACTCTGTGTGAACTACTGTGTTTTTAAATCACACAGAGTACGATCCTTTGCAACGGGAATTCCACAATCAAAGACCCGATCTACGAAGGCAACCTGCGTTGAAAGTTAGTGCCGGCACTATCACTGATGTAAGGAAATAAACAGGTGCCTCGGAGGAGATCCCGAAGCGCAATACAGCCACGTACGTACCATCAAACATTACGGGCAATGGCGGATCTGGTAAGCAGATATCAATATATCTTACCAAACTACCGTCTGTACTAACTATACAAACCGGGTGAATGAGTCGGATGGTTGTGGCGAGACGGCCACAGTTAACATACAGCTGACTGAGTGGGTAGCCACATAGGGACGCACTGCCTGAATATTTTGTATTATAACGGTGCCGCCGACCCAAAACAATAATAATTCAATTGGTTAAAGACTGCTACATACTACATCTGGTAGCAGTCTAAAAAGTGGCAATCGGAAATCTATCAAGGACATTACAAAAAAAAGCATGCACAATTAAGATAACATATCTACTCTGCTGTGGAACATTAGGTTTTTTAAAACAGTGCGAGAGCTCCGCACGCTATAGTTATAGAGGGACTGTGACTGCATGATTGTGCACATTTTTATGTATTTTTTTCTTTATTTATTGTTCATATTTGATGTATTTTGTGTCTTTTTTAGTACAGTAAGGTACCATATATGCATTTTAGGTAACTGTATTACGAAGCTAGGTGGTATAGCAGGTTGAGTAATATTTCAGTGAGCATCCCTTTTCTGTTATTGCAACTTTTCCAGGAGTCTGACAAGTCTCCTGTTTTTCCAGGACATTCTGGAAGAGTTGGCAGATGTGGGCATGTAGTAGCTCAGTACAGGTGGTATCTGCAAATGGCTTGTTCCTATTTTAATGAAATGTACATCCAGCATTACTTAGAATGGCTGACAAGGACAGGGTTAACCATACTGTTTCTTCCCTTGCGGCAGTGGGCTGGTTTGACTTCCTGTCTAGAGGGAAGATGCTAGTCTAGTGAGTCAGGAGGTAGGAAGCAAGTTTATGTGCAACTGCTCCTTAGGCCTCAGCCAGTGGCGTAGGGATCGCCATAGCAGCCATAGCAATTGCTATGGGGCCCTACGCCACTGGGGGCCCGTCCGGGCCGGTGGCTGGCTGAGGACTTTTTTTTAAACTATAACAGGCATGCTGCACACTAACTAAGGCAGGCAGGACTTCAGGAGGCAGCACGCGGCAGATGGACTCGGAGGCGGAGCAGGAGCTTCTTCATGATTAGGAGGAGGGGTCCTTGAGAGAAGGCCATGTCGTCCTGTACAGCGCAGAGGCACGCCGTCATTGTTGCAGTGACATCACGCGTAGTGACATCGACGTGCTACGTCTCCACAGGCCGAGAGACTGAGGCAGATTTTCATATAAGCTGATGCTGTCAACGTCCTACCACCTGCAGTTGCACCTTACTCGCCCATTCCGCCAAACAAGTGCTGCTCAGTCTGCCCCTGCTAACAAGACTGGCCCGGGGCCCCCAAATTCAAGGAGGAGGAGATTAAAGACTGGTCTGGTGAGTGAAGAAGACGCTTCCAATTTTTCTGGCACAGGACAAGCTGGTCTGTAACTTGCAGAAAAAAAAGTGAAAGATTATGGCCCAACTTAGGTCATTGGAGGGGCTTTCTGAAGTGCACAGTGGTCAGCAGGGATACCATGAACTGTCTGTGGGCTACACAGCCCCATCTACAGCAAGTAATGATGCTTTGTGGCTTGTATGTTCTACTTATGCCGCCTAAGAACACACAGGGCATCATGATTTGCTGTAGATGGGGCTGTGTAGGCCACAGACCGGTCATGGTATCCCTGCTGACCACGGTCCACTTCAGAAAGTAGACCGCAAGTTCTACCTACAACATCGTACCTGGGGATCCGTCCCCATTGACTTTCATTGTGTGTCAGGACGGATCTGTTTGGCTCAGTTTTGCCGTGCGAACACCAAAACGCTGCAAGCAACGTTTTGGTGTCCGCCTCCAATGCGGAACGGAGGCAAACTGATGTATTCTGAAAGAATCCTTATCCATTCAGAATGTATTAGGGCCAAACTGATCCATTTTGGTCCGCATGTGAGATCCCCAGAACGGATCTCACATGCAGACCCAAAAACGCCAGTGTTAAAGAAGCCTTTTTTGTTAAACTGCAGAGATGGAAAATGGCGACAAAATGGCGGTCTGGTCTGAAGGTCTGAAAGGAGAAGACGAGGACAGAGAACATCTACATCAAAGGAGACTTCACTGGATGTAAGAAGTAAGTGCCCTGTATTTCTGTAGTGATGGGATCAGGGGCGTAACGATTGCTTTGCAACCCGGGGGTAGAGGCAGAACATGAAGGGGACCCCATGGATCAGTTTCGCACCGAGGCCCCATAGGGGGGCCCATAAAAAGATTTTGCTATGGGCCCAGTCATTTCTAGCTGAGCCTCTGGCCTCAGCATCTGGAGACTAACAGATCTCTGTGGAAGTTACTGCTGCTACAGCAAGAAAGAAAGAGAAAGAAGAACTTAAAATGTTCATGGTCAATCATAGGAGTCAGCAAAGTAACCCCTAACTAAAGCTACAATTGGCAGATTACAGTTGCTCCTTGGTCCGACTTCTTAATGGCTTGCTGCAGGCACATACATAGGGTATATTCACACATGGCAGATTCTCTATAACTGTCCCATTCATCTGAATGAAGCTTGAAGAAATCAAAGAACATATATGGAATGGATTTTTTAGGTGCCATAAATTTGCTTTGTGTTCACATATTAAACCACTTAATTTGGACTAATTGTGAGATTATCTAGGATACATACTGCCAATCTTGGACTGTTTTGCCAAACTTCATTATTTTCTTAATGGACATATCTGAATGTATTCTGTTAAAGTGTTTATCAAAGGAATTTAATAAAACATCTACATTAATTGCACTTTTATTTGAATCTGATCTCCACTGTAATGTTCACTCCTTTAGCTTCTTTACTCACCCCTCTGTTGCTTAGGTCTCTTCCGTTTCAGTGGAAGGGCAGCAATTTGCTTCATGTGACAATCAAGCACCTTCATCTCCCAGGAGAGCATTGTAGTCAGCTCTTGTTAAATCATCAAAACATCAAAAACAATCCCTCTGACACTGCCCCAGAGACTCCACTGCTAAATATCACTGTGGTATGTAATGCCCCCAATTTCTTTCTCCGCTATCTAGAGACAGATACTTCTGTTTGCTTCTATGAACTTAGAAGGATGGATAAATGAAGGTGCCTGGGATGCTTCACGAAGAGATCACTACACCGGAGGAAGAAGATGGCATGTTATTTAAAGATATGCCTCATGTAACATTCCCTGACATCCTCTACATTTGCTGTTCAGATTACATGTATTTGGGTACAGTGTGTATGGTAAAATGAAAAGAAAAACTAAGTATAGTGTATAAGGCAGGGATCAGCAACCTCCGGCACTCCAGCTGTGCTGAAACTACGACTCCCAGCATGCACACTTGCTTTGCTGTTCTCAGAACTCCTGAAGTGAATGGAGCATGCTGGGAGTTGTAGTTTCAGAACAGCTGGAGTGCCGGAGGTTGCTGATCACTGGTGCATGGTATGCATTTTTGGATGATGTATTTGAATATGCAACATATGAAATTCTATTATGTGACAGTTGCATGCTCCTGGCCATCCAATCAACATTTACCGTATCTCAGGAGCATTTCTCCACATATTCACTGAATAAGATTGAGATCTATACAGAGCTTTAGCCAAACAAATATCATTTGTAAAATATTTCACCTCTTGATAAGTAAAAAAGAGCAGAAACAACATGTTCATTGCTTCTAGAGGCAATCTAGGGTGGCACAGTGCCTACAGGCCCATAAGAACACTATGTGACATGATACAATTTGTCATTTGGCTTTACTTTTTTATGGGATAAATACATTTCCCTTATTTACACCATACTTTAGCAAACTTTTTTTTTTTCAAATCGATTTTTATTTTCTGATTGTGCATTTTTTATTCCGTTTTATGCACATGATTATGTAGACAGCCCTCTTACCTCAGCTGCTCTTAACAGCATTCAGAGACTGGCTTCAAAGCAACCACATGGTCCTAGGAACATGATGTCTGGGGATGCCTCTTTGACTTTTATAGGAGACTTTTCTAAGGAAATATGGAGGCATCTTTATCTTTTCTCTTGGTTGCAGTTATCCTGAAATGTTTGTCATGAGATGAACATCAATGGAAAAAAAACATGATTTTGAGATATTCTGTCACAAGATCTCTATTCTATATGTGCCTCTATTTATTGCCACCCAGTGGTTGTGAGGTGAATTGCAGTTTCTCAAAGTTTTTTTTGGATTTCTTCCATCAGAACTTGGAGTACAGCAAGGAGGTGTGCAATATTTTACGCTGATCAACTGATCAGCTCGGATGCCAAAAGTTGATGCTGGAACTTATACAGCTCTGATCATTGAGCTATGGAGGGAAATGGTTATTGCCATGCACTACATCGCGGATAGTGCTGTGTAGTTTTGGTGCCGATTTTGGTCGTAGGAGCTACTGCAAAACAGCTAATCATTGCTATGTGGGTGTCAACCCCACCACCATGTATTATTGATGCCCCAAATGGGCAATGGACTGTGACTTGTAAAATCCTTTAAACCCTTTTAGGATGCACATGTTGTTAAGACACAAAAAAAACATCTAAAAGCAAAAAAAAGTGTCACTTTCATCCCCTCTATGTTTATGCTGTGAAATATAGATGAAAGAGTTAAATCTTCAGGAGGATGCACAATGACTTTGTTTGCAGCTCAACTTTCTCAGATGATCATTTAGATTTACTCACTGACCCAGAGCACCAGAGAAGACCCTGAAAAGTAAGGCAAGAGACAACAACATCATTTTCAGTGTTGCAGAGCATGCAAATGTTTGCATACATTACAAAAGCAAAAGTTCAATAACTAGAATTACCAGCCATTATGTGAAATCGTCCCCGGTTCAGCGAGCTCCGAAAAAGAGGAAGCAGGGCTCCAGTGAACTGAAAAGCTAACTACGTGCATTCATAGAGGCATGTAACTTACTCATAGCAGCGCAACAGTGACACACACTGAAATGACACAAAGGGTTCTAATCTGAGAATTACCATCTACACATATAGCTGTGTATAAATGGGCACACCGCAGGCCTGCTTTCCTGCACCCCTACACACAGCTTCCAGCCGTTCCACAACCGGTCATGCTCCTTGGATTATTGAATTGCGGCAGGAATAAGCAATACATCTAGATTGTTCTGCTATAAAAACACAATAAAAATACAAAATAAAAAATGCCTTCAGTTTAATTCACGTTTCACTTATAAAGCAATGGGTCTAGAGTCTGCGAATAAAAAATCTGCCTCCAGTGCTCAGAAATGCTTACTACAAAAAAGTCTCAATGATTTTTGAAGGTTTTTACAGTGGATGAATTGTTTGGAAATGAGAGATGATCCTATACTGTTTAACTAAACAAGATAGATAGATAGATAGATAGATAGATAGATAGATAGATAGAAAGATAGATAGATAGATAGATAGATAGATAGATAGAAAGATAGATAGATAGATATAGATTTAGATAGACAGATAGATAGAGATAGATAGATAGATAGATAGATATAGATTTAGATAGACAGACAGACAGATATAGATATAGATTTAGATAGAGATAGATAGATAGATAGATAGATAGATAGATAGATAGATATAGATTTAGATAGATAGATAGATAGATAGATAGATAGATAGATAGATAGATAGATATAGATAGACGGACAGTTAGATAATTACAGATCGATATATAATCGATAGATGATAAATAGATTCTGTAGACAGACAGACAGAGAGAGGTAGATAGGTTAAAAGATAAATAGATAGATAGATAGGTAGATAGATACAGAGGAAAATAACTATTAAGTATATACAACTAATCACAAAACATCAGGGATATTTGGCTTGTGGGTGAAATTTCAGGATGAACCTAAAATGCCCTCTAACTCTAACTTTTGAAGGTGAACTTAATGTGACCTTCTCTAAACTTTAAATGCACATGTTCAGTGTTTCAGTACTTTTTGCACAACTTGATGTTCTCTAACAAGGAACTTAACTGCAAAATTTACAGCAAGTATTTGATCCATGAATCGCCCAATAAATTTCCTGGTTCAATTAGAATTTGTATTTAAACAGTCCTCCTCATCATGCTGCTCACATTTTGACATCATGAGACCAAGAAGACACCTAACAACTGATCAACAGTACCTCGCCATTACGAGGCTTTAAGCAGGATGTTCTCAGACGGAAGTGGCCACTGAGCTTACAGTGTCACATAGTGTCATCAGCAGGTTGCAACAGAGATACAGAGAGACTGGAAGAGTCACAGAAAGGCATAGAAGTGGATGTCCTTTGGCCACATCCCACACTGATGACCGCTTCATTGTGAACAATGCCCTGTGGAACCAGATGATGAATGCTACACAACTCCTGGCACATTTAAGGGAGGTAAGAGGCACCCAAGTGTCACGTCAGACCATTCAAAACCATTTATATCAGTGTGGTCAGTGTGCTAGACAACCTGCAAGGGTACCTGACCACTCCACCAGGCACAGACGTCATTGTCTTGCATGGGCCAGGGAGCATCTATGCTGGGCGAGGGACCAGTGGGCCTTAGTGCTATTCACTGATGAAAGTCGATTCACGCTGAGCAGAAATAATGTCCGCCATCAATATTGGAGATGTCAAGGAAAGCGCTATGCATCAGAGACTGTTGTCACCAGATGAGCCTTTGGTGGTGGTGTAACAGTGTGGGCAGGTGGACAGAACTGCCCTATACTTTGTGAATAGTACAGTAAGAAGCCCATATTACTTGAATAACATCATTAATCCAGTCATTGTGCCTCTGCATGAACAACACAGGACTAATGTCATCTTCATGGATGACAATGCGCCAGCTCATTGAGGTCGCATCATTAGGGAACGGCTGCTGGAGACTGGGGGACCTCAAATAAAGTTGCCTGACCTTTCTCCAGACCTGAATCCCATTGAAAACCTATGGGATCAGCTGAGTAGCAGTGTAGAGGCTCGTAACTCTGTACCCCAGAACCCCAATGACCTGAGGGCTTCCCTTGAAGAAGAGTGGGATGCCATGCCTCAGCAGACAATAACTTGTGAGCAGCAGGGGATGTCGTTGTCAAGCTGTAATTGATGCTCAAGGCCCCATGACAAGTTACTGAGACATTGACATTTTTGTGGCGGTATACCCAGCACTGGTGTTGGCTTTTGTTTCAATAATTTGTTTGAGATGAGGAAACTACTATTACTGCTTCTACTTAAATGCTTGACTTTTATCATATATATCTGTAGAGTCAACATTTTACATTTTCTATAATTTTTACCCAAAAACCAAATATCCCTGACTTTTTGTGAGTAGTGCAGATAGATAAATAGATAAACGTTAGATAGACAGATATTAGATAAACAGAGAGCTCGCTCTATACTGTGCTTTGATTGAGTACTTTACTGAAGTAAAGATATCCATTCAGTTCCTGAGCTCCCCCTAGTGGTTACTGCAGGCAGTCAGAATTGTATCATGTATTCATATGTCTATGCATGGGATTTGGAGCTCTGTATCAGGTAAACCAAGCCCTGACTACTATAAAAAAAATATACTTAAAAAGTTAATCAGCCCAGAATTGAGAACATATTTCGATTAAAAAAAAATTAGTGTTCAAGGGCGAACATTCCCTCTAAGATCCTAAACTGTATTTATGATGGTTCGTTATCTCGGTCGGTCAGGAGTTTAAATACAGTGCATTATGTTTCTGAAGACGGTGCTTTGCCTAGACATAGGCTCGCTATAGGGGCTGTGAATGCCTTATGACATGCCAGTCATTATTACATTATCATTCATGGACCAGCCACGTAAATCGGATTAGGCAGGTGACCGTCGACCGTCCCGGAGGTTTCGGCAATGCGTTTAGTACTTTTGTTGTCCCGCACCTGCAGTAAGCCGAAGCACTTTATATGTTAAACTTTCCCGAACTGAGCTGAACGTCCTGCTGCTCGCACACAAAGCTGCTGCCTGGCTGTTAAGTAAGCGGTCGCTTCCCTCCGCCTTCTGCCTGTACAATGGATAATCTGCTTAAAGTTCCATCTATATTAAAGCTGAGCTGTGTTATTCACCCACCTGTGTCTTCAGTCGTCCATTATTGTACAGATGAGGCCAAAAGTGAAGCCGCAATTTAACCCTTTGCAATTGTGACAAGGAAGGTAGGGATAAAATAATGCAATTGGCTCATCTATAAATTCTATATGTAACTGAGTCTGTATACAGTAGATGGGTGACCGTAACCTATTCCATGTGGGTATGAAGAATTTAAAGACGTATACCAGCATTTGAAAATAAAGGTAATTCTTTGCATAATGAATACTTAAAGGGGTTGTGCAAGAATGGGGGGGGGGGGGGGCTAACTCCCCCACTTGGTCAGAGCAGTAAAGGGGAGCTTACTTGCCTGCTTCCTGGCCTGTTCCATCTCCTTCTGGCCTGAAATGCTCCTCTGGGATCCCTTAATTGAAAATCATCCGGTTTGATGACACCTACAGCCGCAGTGGGATGCAGTTACCGCTGTGGCCAGTCATTGGCTGCCGGCGGCATTAAACTGGATGTTATCAGAAAGGGGGCCTAGTGTAGCATTGCAGGCCTGGAGAAGAAGGAGCGGGTGGGTCGGGAAGCAAGTAAGTAAACTTCCCTTTACAGGTTTGACCAAGTGGGAGGATATTATCAAAATATTCCCCATTTTTGCTTAACCCCTTTAAAAGGGTTGTTTACCTTTGGGAGGTCGGTGGGTGGTTTTTCAGGCAGACCTCCCTCATTGGCCGAACCTTCAATGGGAATCATACTTACCTGATTCTCGCCGCAGCTCTCAGGCCTCCCAGCTTCAACCTCCAGTTTGACGCGGTCAACTGGCCACTGCAGCCAATGACTGGCCACATTTGTAACATTTTTCCAGTAACACCACATACATAGGGGACATGTCACCACTGCAGCCAGTCATTGTCTGCAGCAGCCATGGGACTTGTATCAAGTCTGATCTTGATGTAAGGAGAACGGTGATCTGCAGCAGCGACTTGGGGGTGAAGGAGCCAGAACCCAGTGGAAGTGCATGGCTCATCATAAGACAGAGCTCCGACAACTGTCGTGAGTAGGGATGAGCGAATCGATTCGCATAAAACTTTGTTCTAATACTGTACAGAGCAGGAGCTCCGTATAGTATTAGAATGTATTGGCTCCAATGAGCCGAAGTTATTGCTTCGGGAAGTCTCACGAGACTTCGCACAATAACTTCATAAATGAACTTGTACTGTAAAAAACCATTTCCCGAACTCGGGTTCGGTTCCAAGGTACCAATTAGAACAAAAACCCGAGTTCGGGAAATGTTTTTTTTTACAGTGCAAGTTAATTTATGAAGTTATTGAGCAAAGTCTCGCGAGACTTCGTGAAGCAATAACTTCAGCTCATTGGAGCCAATACATTCTAATACTATACGGAGCTCCTGCTCTGTACAGTATTAGAATGAAGTTTTATGCAAATCGACTTCGGATCTTTCATCCGAAGTCGATTCGCTCATCCCTAGTAATGAGCCATGCACCAGTGTGTCCATCATATGGCCAGGACAGTGCACAATGGAGGATCCTATGGAGTGACAAGGAGATCTTGCAAACTATCAGAAATTGATACAGAATATATACTGAAAAACTGTAAAACTTTTCCAAATTCAAAGAATAACATGTTTTTGCTGAAAAGAGAATAGCCATTAAAGGGGTATTCCCATCACTCTCTTTCATACATACCTGCTCCCGGCGCGCCACTTCCTGGTTTCGGCAGGGGGCGGGCTCCATCTTGATTGACGTCTTCTCCTGGCTGGGCCGCGCTCTGGACTGAACGCGCACGCCGACGCGCATGCGCCCTGGTGACTTCTTACTGGCAAGTATACTATACTGGCCAGGAAGAAGTCACCATAGCGCATGCGCGGTGTCGGCGTGTGCTTTCGGGACTGCGTGCGACCTGGCCGGGAGGAAAGAAGAAGTCCTCTGCGCAAGCGCGGCCACCGCGATTCCAGAGGAGAGAGGTGGCCGTGACCAGGGGAGACGAAAGACAACAGTCAGGTAAGTATAGATCCATTTTCTTCTAAGGGGTGGGAATTAGTTAATTAAATATATTTAGAAAAATGATCACTGTTAAAACATTGACAGATTTAACAGTGATCATTAAGATGAGAATACCCCTTTAAATCAGATTCCGCTCAATGTTAACACCTAGTGTGGGCGATGGTCTGAAATAATGTGCTGCCTGCACAATAACACTTCTTATTGTGGCCCCTCAGCTATTGCAATATTACAGCTCTCAGCATGCACTGTTGTAAATTACATGTTGTAGCTGGACTGAGCTATCGATCCACCGATATGCTGTGGCTCTTGTAGTGTACGGGAGTTGTAATGCCCGTCACTACAGAAGGGTCACTTGTGTGTTGTTGTTCCCCTCAGGAGTTGGGGAAGCTGGTATAAGTCCTCTTTATAAAATGCAATGTAATGTAATGCTATGTACTTCCCTGTTACTGTGTTATTGCTTTATTCAGGACCTGCTAGGGATGTCATTCCAGGTATAGTCACTAGAGGGAGCTAGGCAGCCCTAGTTTATATAAGGCCCAGTCAGGGAAGGGGAAAGGAGATTAGGCTGTGTCTGAGTTAAGCACAGGCCATGAGCCTGTGAAAGCAGAGCAGGCCTGGAGCCTGCAGACTAGGAGAGGGCATTGCAGTCCCTGTAACCGGGTTCCAGATCCAAGGAGAAGGTTCCCCTCCTACGTCCATATCTGCAGAAGCAGAAGTCAAGCAGAGGCAATCCCTAGAGCAAGAGGTACTGTAATATCAAAGGAGGTACGCAGCAAACTGGAGATTCAAGGATATAAGCCAGAAGTAGGGCATTGGGGCCTTGAAGTATAATTGCCAGTCAGGACAAGCCAGGAAGAAAGTAAGGTTCTCCTGCAATTCAAAAGTCCTGTTATTTAACCCTCTGTTTACCTTGCTGGATATAAGCCTGCTGTAATTGAGATTGTACCAAAGTCTATTGTCTGCAAAAGAACTGTTTAAGAGAGTGCCTTCTGTATTACCACTGTTTCAGTAAAGTTGGAATTCTGTTTTCAAGATACAAGTCTGCACCTCCATTATTCCTACTATAAATACGGTGTGCCATCGTTTACTGGCACTGGCGTGACGAAACATCAGGGACTTAGCCATAGGCACGTTAATCTACAACACCAAGGGCACCTCACCTTGCACCTGGCTGTGTCCCTTCAGAACCCAGAGAGTGCCCCAGAGGAACAGCGTGCCGGCCTCTCCATCACTGGCATTCCCCAGGTTAGTCCCACACATTGCTCTGACTTGGGGATGCTACACTCTGACACCATCATAGGTCTCCATAGAGGTCCAGCATTCAACAACCTCATGTGGAGATGACTCTGGAGCTGATCACTTGTCACTAGGGTCTAATAATTCTCCACCAATAACCTATAAGACCCTAATAATGAGAGCAACAAAGATTCCAATACAATTAAAAGTGGAAAAGTGTCAGTGTACATGTCCTGTAGAGGGGAGGACGGACCTCTGGTTGGCCCAAGGAACCCTCTGACTATGACCTATAATTGTCAACTGTGTCCTCATGGATATGAGATCTGGTGGAAAATGGACAGTAACTCAGTCCAGACCGCATGCAATAGAGCATGCTGGGATTTTACATACTCTGTATGTGTAGTGTACGGGAGTTGTACTGCCCGTCACTACGGAAGGGTCACTTGGCTGCTGTCGTTCCTCTCTGTTAGGAGGAGGCTGGTAAAGGTGCTGTTTGTACCATGCAATGTAAATCAGTGTATTTTATTTCCCTGTTACTGTGAAATGTTCTATGTGCAGGCCGGCTAGGGGTGTAATTCCAGCTCTAGTCACTAGAGGGAGCTAGGTTGCCCTAGTCTATATAAGGCCCAGTCAGGGGAAGGGAAAGTAGTCTAGTCTGGAGTGTGCCTTAGACAAGTGCAGGCCATGTGCCTGTGAAGGCCAAACCCAGGCCTCACGGCCTGTGAGGCATCCACCCTAGGAAGATGGTGCCCTAGGAGAAGGAATGCAGAACCCAGAGGCAATCCCTAGAGCAAGGAGGTACTAAACGTCAAGTGGAGGTAAATTATAAAGCTGGAGATTCAAGGATATAAGCCAGAAGTAGGGCATTGGGGCCTTGAAGCATCAATTCCAGTCAGGACGAGTCAGGAAGAAAGTAAGGTTCACCTGCAATTTCAAGTCCTGTATTACCACCCTCTGTTTAACCTTGCTGGATGTAAGACCACTGCAATTTTGATTGTCTGCAAAAAGGAACTGTTGGAAAGACTGCTTACTGTATCATCACTGTCTTCAGTAAAGTTTGGATTCTGTTTTCAAGTTATCAGTCTGTACCTCAGTTATTCCTACTGTAAATACGGTGTGCCACCGTTTACTGGCACTGGCGTCACGACATATCAGGGACTTAGCCATAGGCACGTTAAACTATAACACCAAGGGCACCTCACCTTCCACCTGGCTGTGTCCCTCAAGAACCCAGAGAGTGCCCCAGAGGAGCAGCGTGCCGGCCTCTCCATCACTGGCATTCCCCAGGTTAGTTCCACACATTGCCCTGACTTGGGGATGCTACATTTTGGCGTCACGAACAGGATACGCACGTTTTATGGACTGTGATCAAAAACGTGAACTTTGTGCCTTAACCAGTTTGCCAAGTGACAAAACGCCTGTTTATTTGAAGTGAACTTTGCGGACCTAAAACGTACAGAAAAGTGTCCCAAAAACCTCCAGAAAGCGCTGTGCAGTGTTGCGCTATCAAGAGGAAGAAAATCGCCACTTCAAAGTGCATTTTTGTGGACTTTTATGCTGTTTTACTACCACTGCTTGCAGTCACTGAATTGATGCATCATGGCGTCCAAGATGGCCGCCGGCGTCATTGGACTTCTACTTGCGCCATCACTGTCCTCAGTGGCGCGAAAATTTGGCGCCAAAACCCTCCAAGAAGGAGGAGGAGACGACCTGGAGGTAACGCCTTCCCTTGAGGATTATAATATGGACACCGCCTACCCTATACTGGAATACCTAGGGGCGTGCAAGAATCGACGGGGTGGAGCCTGCTGGAACAGTGGCTCACCCTGCTACGAGGTTTCCTACCTGAATCGGAGGGATCCGGGCCGTAGTTGGTGCAATGGAGGCGACAACAGGAGCAACTAAGGAGCGCCCTGCGCCCCAGCGTATACTCCCAGCGACATGGCCCAGACCTGTCCATGGCCACAAGCCGAGCCCTGCCGTTTTCACCCGCAGAGAGAAGGCTTCCTCCCGCGGAACCCAGCGTGGTCGGCCCTGATGGCCGAGATCCGAGTGGCGGCAACTTTAAAAACCACCACTCAGAAAAAGTACTTTGAAGAAGTCACCAAGCGGATTTATGAGGACTCCAGAGACAGCAAGCCCCAGCTCGAGCGCCGCACCGGAGTCGTGCTCGAGTTTGACAAGGTCAGAGGATTTGGCTTCATCCAAGAAACCGGCACCAACCGGGACTATTATGTAAATCGCCGGTCCGTCAAGCGCAGCTATCTCCCGGGCGACTGCATAATCTAGCGGTCGGAGAGAAAGTGGAGTTCACTCCCGCAGAGGGCCTGCGAGGCCCATATGCCACTGCGGTGACCCGTCCAGGACCGGTACCGGAAGACTGGGAAGAAACCGAAGATCCGGTGGAGGCAGAGGACCCGCCGGGACCCATCCGGAATACGTACCAGGAAAAGAGTTCCTTTCTCGGCCCGAACATCTTCTGGCAGCCGGCGATCCTGGACAAGCCTCCCAGTCCTTATCCCTCTCCAGAGCTGCCGCGACGAGAGAAGACAGCCGCTGATTGGGCGCGGATGGCCCAGTTCAGTGAAGCCATGGATGACCTGCGGAAGAACCGCCAAGATAGAACCTCATCTGAGCCTGCTGCAAGTGTGCCGGAATCCAACAGTGAGATCTCCGCCCTGGAGGAGCGGATCGCGTCCTTACAGGTCTATCTGGATGGCCTGCGGCAAGTGGCAGATTCTAAGAAGACAGCGCAGCAGTCCAGCGGTGGTGAGTTACCTGTGACCCCTGTACCACCCGAGCCCGTAGTCCAAGGTCCTACCGCTAACGCTGAGCCACCCAAGGTCCGTGTAACAGCGGATAAATTGACATATGCCCGGAGCCGAGTCCGCCGTGGCGGGAGTGTTATGTCCCGGCCAGAGGAAGTGTCTACCCCAGCGCCGGCCCGTGTCCCGAGACCAGCAGCTCCTGTGTGTCCGCAACCCAGCGGGCCAGTGAGGTGGGTAGGCCCAATACCGGTGATGTTTCCAGCCCATTCTCTTTGGTGGGCACCCCTCCAAGTGGTCCTGTTGCATGGCCCAGACTACCTGCAGCACAGGGCTGCACTACCTCTGATGAACAGGGATCCTTTGATACCTACCTGTGAGCAGGCCTGCTAGGCCATTTTGCTCATCCTCACAGGGACATCATCTTTGTTGCAGGAACTGTTCCTTTAAGTTTGCCAGGCTGGTAGAGCTTGCTGCCAGTTCCCCACGGCCGGTGGCATGTTTGACAAATAAGTTGCCACTGTGGAACCACTGCTCCCAGCCTGCCTCTTTCTGTTCCGGGACATCCTGCCTGCTGCTAACATTGTTGCGTCAAGTACTTTAATAACTTCCTAGTTGCTTTTATTTGCACCTTATCCCTTTTTAACCCCCATTTCAGGTTGAAAAGGGTACTTTTATGTCAGCACTTTAAATATACGCGGGACTTGCCAGAGGATGTTACCCTGGTATTGTCAGAGTCCTGTATTGTGATTTTATGTATGTGCTGCTGACCGTATTTATTGCAAAAATTTTATATTCAAGTCTATGTGCCCAGAGATGGACCCCCTGTGTGCGAGTCTCTGTGATATGCTTTATGGACTCATTCATTGTCATGGACTATCCTGGTATTCCCTAACATCCGCTGTGCCAGGTCAGCGCCCCAGTTCCACTCTTTATCCTGAAGAAAGAGAGCGACGCCCTTGTCACCGCACTTCTCCGTCAGTCAGCTGGACCTGATGACAATTGTCTATGCAGATAGAATTGAGTACTGATATGTATATATTCTTGCATGTTTTTCTTTTGTCTCTTTCAGGTGGAAATTCCAGTAGGGCGGTACCCTGGTAGAGTACGAGGCGTACTCAGCTTAAAGCAGCGGGGTATGTAGTGTACGGGAGTTGTACTGCCCGTCACTACGGAAGGGTCACTTGGCTGCTGTCGTTCCTCTCTGTTAGGAGGAGGCTGGTAAAGGTGCTGTTTGTACCATGCAATGTAAATCAGTGTATTTTATTTCCCTGTTACTGTGAAATGTCCTATGTGCAGGCCGGCTAGGGGTGTAATTCCAGCTCTAGTCACTAGAGGGAGCTAGGTTGCCCTAGTCTATATAAGGCCCAGTCAGGGGAAGGGAAAGTAGTCTAGTCTAGAGTGTGCCTTAGACAAGTGCAGGCCATGTGCCTGTGAAGGCCAAACCCAGGCCTCACGGCCTGTGAGGCATCCACCCTAGGAAGATGGTGCCCTAGGAGAAGGAATGCAGAACCCAGAGGCAATCCCTAGAGCAAGGAGGTACTAAACGTCAAGTGGAGGTAAATTATAAAGCTGGAGATTCAAGGATATAAGCCAGAAGTAGGGCATTGGGGCCTTGAAGCATCAATTCCAGTCAGGACGAGTCAGGAAGAAAGTAAGGTTCACCTGCAATTTCAAGTCCTGTATTACCACCCTCTGTTTAACCTTGCTGGATGTAAGACCACTGCAATTTTGATTGTCTGCAAAAAGGAACTGTTGGAAAGACTGCTTACTGTATCATCACTGTCTTCAGTAAAGTTTGGATTCTGTTTTTCAAGTTATCAGTCTGTACCTCAGTTATTCCTACTGTAAATACGGTGTGCCACCGTTTACTGGCACTGGCGTCACGACATATCAGGGACTTAGCCATAGGCACGTTAAACTATAACACCAAGGGCACCTCACCTTCCACCTGGCTGTGTCCCTCAAGAACCCAGAGAGTGCCCCAGAGGAGCAGCGTGCCGGCCTCTCCATCACTGGCATTCCCCAGGTTAGTTCCATACATTGCCCTGACTTGGGGATGCTACATATGAATATATGAACGGACGAGCAGAATGAGCCCACAGGATACTATAGAATGGATGATCAAAATCCATACACCCTGTGTGCACAAGCCCCTACTAAGTTTAAAAAATTCAATATTTAAAGAGCAAAGTTATCAAGATAACCCCTATTAAACCATGCATACAGTCTGGTAGGGTTGATCCTGCTGATTAAACTGATACATGTCTTGGCAAAATCGATTGGTGACCTTTCTGAGAAATTTTTCTTTTGTTTATTCTTTATGCAAACGAGGACTTCTGTGCACTGAGGGACCGGGCCGATCCCCTTGGGGCACCTCAGCTTTCCTGTGCACCGGAGCCCTTATTTGCGTAGAACAGTTTGGTGTGAATGCAGTAGCCGATTTTCACAAGACAGGTATCATTTTAAAAGGGTCGTCCCATGAAATATATTCTACGGTTTTCAAACCAGCACCTGGATCTGAATACTTTTGTAATTGCATGTAATTAAAAATTTTGTACAGCCACTGAGTTAGGCCTCTTTCACACTTGCGTTCTGAGGATCCGGCAGGCACTTCTGTCCCATCAGATCCGTCAGAACGCAAGTTGCCTGAAAGCATTAGAAGACTGATCAGGATCCTGATCAGTCTTCGAAAATGCTTTCAGGTTACCATGGCAGCCAGGACGCTACTGAAGTCCTGGCTGCCATGGTACTCCGCAGCAGTGTACTTACCTGCTCTGCGGCCGCCGGGCGCTCCTTCGTGACATCACAGGTCCCCACGGCGCATAGATCAATGGACCACCCGGACCTGTGACGTCATGAAGGAGCGCCCGGAGGCCGCAGCGCAGGTAAGTACACTGCTGCGGAGTACTTACCATGGCAGCCAGGACTTCAGTAGCGTCCTAGCTGCCATGGTAATCGATCAGAGGCCCAGCTTACACTGAGGCCCCGATCGGAACTGATGCTGCGCATGCGCAGAGCTAAACGGCGGATCCGGCGATGTGCCGAAACGACGTTTAGCTTAACTCCGGATCTGGATTAATGCACTTTAACGGGCATTAATTCCGCATCCGGCGTTACGGCATGTCTTCCAGATTTTTGGACGGAGACAAATCCGCAGCATGCTGCGGTTTTGTCAACGTCCAAAAAACGTTCACATACTGAACGTATTTCTCTCCATTCAGAATGCATTAGGGTAATCCTGATCAGTCTTTTTCCGTCCTAGAGCCCCAAGGACGGAACTCTAGGACGGAAAGGAAAAACGCAGATATGAAAGGGGCCTTATTCAGTAAAATGTATCTGCATAGTGCCACTTATTTTCTTATTTCTTTGACCGGCTCATTAAGAAGGCCGCACATGCTCAGTTTCATCTTTCAACTGCCTCCTGGACTGTAATAGATAGAGAGCTGCAGCAGAATGGATACACCCCCCTGAGCCAGGGCCGGTGCAAGGATTTTTGCCGCCCTAGACACGCATTCACTCACTGAACGACACACACACACTGACAGACACGCACTCACTGACAGACGCGCACACACTGACAGACACACACACACACACTGACAGACACGCACTCACTGACAGACACACACACACACTGACAGACACGCACACACTGACAGACACGCACACACTGACAGACACGCACACACTGACAGACACGCACACACTGACAGACAGACACACACACGCTGACAGACAGACACACACACGCTGATAGACACGCACACACACGCTGACAGACACGCAGAAACTGACAGACACGCACACACTGACAGACACGCACACACTGACAGACACGCACACGCTGACAGACACGCACACACTGACAGTCACGCACACACTGACAGACACGCACACACTGACAGACACGCACACACTGACAGACACGCACTCACTCACTGAACGACACACACTCACTGAATGACGTATACTGAAACTCACCAATACACACACACAAACTCACTGACAGACATACAATCGCTCAGATACTCACTGACAGACAAACACAGACACTTACTGACAGACAGGCATACACACTCACTGACATACACACACTCACTCAATGACTGACACACAGACATTTACTGACAGACAGACATACACTCACTCACTGACAGACACACACAGGCAGACACTCACCTCCCTGGGGTCCAATGTGGTGCAGCTCCTTAGTCCTCCAGCGCGCCGTTTAGTATGCCGGGGCCGGAATGACGTCATATTCCGGCTCCCGGCATCACAAAGGGCGCGCGAGAGAGGAGTGGGGAGCTGCTAGAACAGCCTCCCTTGCCGCCCGCCTCCTCTGCTCCGGTAATTTACTGGCAGAGCAGGCACCTGCCATCAGGGTAAGCAGGTGCCTGCTCTGCCATATTTAAGAAGGACCTCCACCTTCTGGCCCCCCTGTAATGGCGCTGGGGGTGGCTCAAAAGCCGCTCGCCCAGCGCTGCAGCCCCAGACAGGGGGAGCCCACCAGGGCGCCCCCAGCAAGCCGGTGCCCTAGGCGAACGCCTAGTTCGCCTAACGGTGGCGCTGGCCCTGCCCTGAGCTGCAGCAGAATGGACACACCCCCTGAGCTTCAGCAGAAAAGACACTCCCATTCAGCTGCCAGCTTGATATAAATATAGTAGAGCAATGATGGGGACATCCCTGGATCCATGTGCAGTACAGGGCTGGTTCTCGCTTTGTAAGAATCAGATTGTGATTGACTATATGATATCTGATGTTCATTTTTTACATTATTCTTGGGATAACCCCTTTAATCAGCAGATTCAACCCTACCAGGCAGTATGTCTGGTCTAATAGGGTTGAACCTGCCAACAGGTTCTTTTAATACACTGAATTGAGCCTACCACAAGCTGAAGGATATTGTCAGAGCAACATAAGGTGAACTCAAAGCCCCAATAACGTAGGGACACATACTCACTGAGCCAGGAAGTAAAGTGACAATTTTCCAAGGGTATCTGGAAACCGAGAAAGTAAGGCACAAGCTGATTTTCTGTGGCCACTTTAGGTCATGAAGATATTGTTCACAGTAGCATCATGGCTTCCAATCATAATGGAGCCAAGGCAGACGTGACCGATCCGTTCTCAAATGGATCCCACTAAATGCTGGTGGATCCCATTCATTAATAGTGGGTTGAAAGAGGTTTCTAGAACTTCAGACTAATCTTGTCTTAAAAAATAAATAAATAACAGAACCCTTTCATAATGGGAAGCCCTCCAGTATGAACAGAACTCGCAGTGGTTTTGGGCACTGTTATGTGGCCACATGTTATAAATAAAAAAGAATAAATCTGCCGCAAATGAGCATGATGAGAGTCTGCAGCATACCCTACTGTACATGAAGATCTTTGGACTTGTTCCTGTTACAGCAAAAATTTACAAGACTCACACCAAAAACGAATTTAGCCTTGTAACCGCTATTCCTGTTCGGGGTACTACGCTCATAACGTGGTCACCTTAAACCAGCCGTCATGGTATTTCGATTTGCTCTGTTATATGATCACCTCTCGTCGGTGGCTTTTCTCCTCGTTTCCAAAATTCGATCTGATTCGATTGTAGCAGCGAGGTGGGAAATTCTAAACGCAGGCCATGTTTCCTGCGATCTGTAAACCACAACGGTTTATATTAGACAGAAACCAAAAGGATAAACCTCACAAGGGGATGAAGTCAGGTCACGGAGCTTTTGTTGAAGATGAAATCAGCAGGATCTGTGGCAAGTGCCAAAGCATTGCAGTAAATGCGAAGAATTCGATGAACACGTGTACACCAGGAACGTTTAATGGCTGCCTTTTAGACAAATTATAAATATGTTTATTTATTCACAGCTAGGAGATCAAAGCGCGTCAGCACAATCGCATCTGGCAAATGTCTGTTTATGTCTGGTGAGCACCTGCAATGGCTGCGTCTACGTAGCGCTGTACAGCAATGAAGAATGAGAATGGGACGGCCTTCAGATAATGGGAAAGAGATGTCCAACTACAAAAATGTGTTATCATGAAATGATATTCAGCTATACAAGTAGCTGGAGTCAGTATCACTGTAACATCCACACACATTAAAGGGGACCAGAAAAACTTGGCCAAACAAAAAAAATGCCATAAAATAACAAAAAAACCATTACATGCTTCCTGATGCTCCTCATCCAAAATTGATGGCTGGACTATCCCTCGACTACTGCAGCCAATCCCTGACCTCAGCAGTGCACATCCTAAGACACTGAGAACAGTGATTGGCTACATCAAATCACTATTTTACACTGATGCATACTCCTCTGTATTCTATCACTGACGCTGCAGTACTCGCTGGATTTTTAATTTGAATGCACTAGTTCCAGTAGGGTTAAATTCAGAAATTGAGTTATTTGTGTTTGATTGACGCAGATAGGTATGAGCGAGAACGAAGAGTTAAAATGGGAGGAGCAAGATATCATATATAGTGAACACCAAAAGCAGGAGTTTGCATCCCTGATGAAGGATATCGTTTCCGAAACGCGTTGGATTTGACACTCCTGGGCATCCGTACCGAGCAGTGGCGGATTATAATTGGGGAGGTTGGGGAGGCGTACTGCGGCGGGGCACGGGAGGCCTATCACCGCCATAGGCTTGTTGTGATAGAAGCCCGGCGTGCGTGATGACATCATCGTGCGGCGTGCGTGATGACATCATCGTGCGCCTGTATAGCGGCGCATGCCGGCTTTGATGTACGTGCGCCTGACTCACCATTCAGCACACAGGTAAGTATTAGCTTTTTTTTTTTTTTTTGAGGGTTGTGTGTGCTTACTTGGGGGGGGATATTAATGAAGGGACAGTGGGGGCATGTTTCCATGGAAGCAAATAAATTAATGGATGGCAGAGTGGGGGCAAATTAATGGATGTAGTCGTGGGGGCAAATTAATCGATAGCAGTTGTGGGGGCAAATTAATGGATGGCAGTGTAGGGACAAATGAATTGTTGTATGGCAGTGTCGGGGGAATTACCATATGGGGGCAGTGTGAGGGAAATGACTATATGGGGGCAGTGCGGGGGAAATTACTATAAGGGGCAGTGTGGGGGAGATTACTATATGGGACAGTGTGGGGATAAATTACTATATGGGGGCAGTGTGGGGGAATTTAATGTATGGGGGCAGTGTGGGGGTAAATTACTATATAGGGGCAGTGTGAAGGGAAAATACTATATGGGGATAGTGTGGGGGAAATTCCTATATGGGGGCAGTGTGGGGGAAATTACTGTATGGGGGTAGTGTGGGGATAAATTTCTATATGGGGGCAGTGTGAAGGGAAAATACTATATGGGGATAGTGTGGGGAGATTGGGGGACATTATGTTTGGGGACACTATACAGAAATTATTACCTGGAGCACAATATAGGGTGTTACTAATACTGGGGGCACTCTAGAGGACATTATAACTGCTGTGGACACTATAGGGACATTTGGGGTCATTTATCAAACTGGTGTAGTAGAACTGGCTTAGTTGCCCATAGCAACAGATTCCACCTTTCATTTTTGACAGCTCCTCTGGAAAATTAAAGGTGGAATCTGATTGGTTGCTATGGGCAACTAAGCCAGTTCTAATTTACACCAGCTTGATAACCCCAATTATGAAAAATCTAACATGACTGTGTAACAAAATCTGTAGAGACGAGATGAGGCTGGAGGAATTAGTCATGGCGGTCTGGGTCAAACGGAGGAGAAGAGGAAAGAGAAGGTCTACATGACAGGAGAAGTCCCTGGATGTAAGAAGTATGTGGTGCTGTATTCTCACACTGTGACCTGCCTCTCATCTTCTCCTCCAAGTCTTTATCATAATCATATGTATTTTAAATTTGGCAACTAAAATTTTAATTTGTCACCTGCAGTCCTATGTAACAGCGCAGATGACAGTGATAACTTTCTGTGTGCAGATAATGTTGCACATGTTCCCTGCAGTCCTATGTAACACCCCACATAACACAATAATTCACTGTGTTATGTGGGGTGTTACATAGGACTGCAGGTAACATCTATGACGTCTGTACTCAGAGAGTTATGAGATGGTGGGGGTTCGACTCTTGACACCCCCGCCAATCAGCTGTTTGAGGAGACTGCGATGTCCCAGTGAGCGCTGCAGCCTCTTTGCTCAGTGCTATCCATTTGATGGGACAGAGACTCAGATGGGACAGAGCTGCACCTCGGCCATGTGATCGATGAATGTGATGTCCTATGGCATAGGAAGAGACTGTAGCGCTCACAAAGCACCACAGCCTCTTCATACAGAAAAAAAACTAAAACTTAAAATGGAGCAAGGGGCCCAAGTTGGGTAGACAGCCCCGGGCCTATCATGCACTTAATCCACCCCTGGTACCTAGTTCAGTGACATCACACAGCGCTCGATACCGTTGGAACTAGCAGCTAAACTTCGAGCACTGCCACCGGCCGAGGAAAGTTCGTTTTGAAGATAGAACATGGGGCTCCTTATCCCATTACCGAATTCACCACTCATACAACAAGAAATTTGGCACGTGCAAAAGAAATACAGCAAAGTTGAAGCAGGTATGCACTCACATATTTAAAATAATATTGTGTATGCACGGTCATCTTTGCTTGTGGTGTTGAAGAGTGAGAAATAATGTCGTGCGGAACTATACCTTTACTAGATTGGCCACGTCACAAGGTAAATGGACAAGTCATTGCCACAGCAAACTAAACTAAGATCGGCAGGGAGCACCAGAGCAGCAGTGCTGGAGTGGAGCGGGATTTATCAGGTCAGTAATGGTTTGGTTTACTGCCTTTGGCCAATTTTTCTGATCTTGAAACATCCAGTAACAGAGTTGTCCTGCCCCGTATCAACGTTCAAACTGTCCCGACCATCCTGCAGGACCTGCCAGGTAAGGCATACTTACCTGCTCCCCGAAGCTCGGTTCCAGCTCCAGCACTATCTTCTCCAAACTTTAAGCTCAGTATCACAACATCTGTTATGAACAGGTGTCACATCCAATGACTGGCCACAGCGGTGACATGTTCCCTTAGCGACACATTGCTAGAACCGAGTATTTTGGGGAGCAGGCAAGTATGCTTCATCTGACAGGTCCCACAGGGTGGGGGGAAGCTTTAAAAGTTAACATCCACTTTAAATTAAAGGGAACCCGTCACTTCTGGGCTAGCATTTAGTACTTTTACAGTACTGACAGACCCAACCTCACTGTGCACACCAGCACAGCGAGGGAAATGAGTCAGATAAGACTTGTGGCCCTGCCTTCCCCACCTACTGACCATGGCTGGCAGATTTCTTTCCTACCAGTCATGAGTAGAAGGTCGGGTTCACAAGTCTTATCAGACTGATCTCCCTTGTATCTCCGTTGCAAGGTTCGGCCTGTCAATGGTGAAAAAAGTACTAAGTTCTAGTGCAGAACTGACAGCTTCCTGAAAGCAATGGGTCTGTTACTATAGAGAGGGCAGCATAGTAGAGGTTACAGGTTCCCTTTAAACTTATTAGATGAGCAACCATCTGATGTGATAGGGTTTGTGTTGTAGGTTAGGTTGTGTTCGATACTGAGCCCATATATTTAGAACTTAAATGAGTTTTCTGGGACTTAGACATTGAAGACCTACTGTACCCTCAGAGTAGGTTGTCAAAGTCAGATCGGTGGGAGTTCAAAACCCAACGCCTCCATTGATCAGCTGTTTCAGACAGCCACTGTTGCCAAAAACTAAACAGTAAAAGGAGCCAAAAGCACAAAGTTCTGTCTACTGTGTAATGACCGTGTCAGGGTATTGAAGCTGAGCTCCCAATCAAGTTAATGGGTGCTGAACTGCAGTATGTCAGCACTGGACAGTACACAGTGGATGGAGACTTCCTTTTAATAACAGAAATGGATGGGCACATTGGTGGTGGTGGTGGTGGCGGTGGGGGGTGTCTCTGCACTTGGACCCCCTCACTGGTCATAATTTGTAATGTATCACCGTGACACGACAGACGTTTGCTTACATAATCAGTGGCCTATAAAAGGGTAGTTGTATTTTAAAATGTATGGCATATCTACAAGATAGGGCAACAAAGTCTAATAGATGAAGGGTCCAAACTCTAGGACCCATCCCAGTCTAAAGACGCTCCCGTCCCATGCAGCTATGAATGGATAGGAGGATGCACATACAAGGCGCTTCTCCTTTCACTGCTAAGGGAATTCTGAAAATAGTCAAGCACACTTACTCAGTTATTTTCAGAAGTCCCATTAGCAGTGAATGGAGAGAGCTGAGCATTCGCGGCCTTGTCTCAATTCCTAGTGGTGCCTGACAGCACCCTATTCTTGAGAAAAGAAATGCTCCTCTGGAAATGTCCAGATGGGAGAATGGCTTTAAGGAACGTGGTCAAAAATTGATATGCTGTGGTGTAACTCTTGCAGAGCCTGTGGTGATGGCCTATAACATAGGGATTCAAATAACACCAAGATAGAACGTATGCTTCTCCACATCGAACCCTGCACAATGTTCAACACAGTGGCTCAGATGTACTAATGTGTCTCTGCTTAGTCTCTGTCTAAAATGTGGTGCAAATTGGTGCAATTTTAGCGTGTCTAACTTTGTTTCTCCGATTTTTTTGACTAGCTCAGAAATGGGTGGGCTTAAAGGAAAGGGTGTGGCTTTACATGAAAGAGCGTGCGTGGCCTAGGATGCGACATTTGTGCCAAAATTGTGGAACAAAACTGGAATAAAATTTGGTCTCAAAATAAGCCAACCAATAGTTGGTACAGAGTCTGAGAAAAGTGTCTGTCCCTGCACCAGATTTATCATCCAGCCTGAGCCCCGGATAAGTCTGGAGCAGGTCTATAATTATCATGAAGTGTCCCTTTAAATTTTCACTTGTCAAAAAATAAATTAAATGCAATCTGGATTTAGTAAAACTAAGGTGAAACGAGAGTAAAGTAAAATAACAGTTTAGTAGAGATGACACGTTATTTTTGGTATATATACAACACATGTGAAAGATGGAGACCACCTAAGAACGCTGAGAACCACAAACACCTTTGGATCAGGAATAAAATGAGCTGGCCTTGCTGAACTCTAGAACAGGCACGCATGGAAGGTTACTAGAAATGCATCTATTCTTTCTTTACTGTCATCTTATTGTTGTTGGAGACTCATTTTATTGTATCCGTTGCTGCTAATGCACAGACAGATGAGCATATCATAAAATATTAGAAGGGTTAGTTCAGCAGATCAATATACCGTAATACTGTATGTTCCAAGCAACTGAGCACAGAACTGAGCACTTTGGCTCAAATCTAAAACAAATACACAAAAGTACAATAACATACGGTATATGTAAATAATGGAATGGCCAGCGATAAATCACATAAAACATACACGGTAATTGGTTCCTACAGTAGGGTAGGTGTCTGGCAAAAGATATACAGTGGGTGAGAAGTGTCAGACTTTGGAAATATAGAAGACATTGATTGATTGACCCTTACTTGATGGTAACCACCTGGCTTGATATTTTCAATCAATTATTGATACCTACTTTTCCTTGCTGTAAATCATTCTGAGGTTTGTAGGATAGCTGAGCGATCTTGAAGAATACCACAAGCAGATGTCTATGAAGTAAAGTGGTCAAATCATAATGGAGTGTGGTTTATGGGTTGGGGAAACATAAGAAGACGTTGTTTTCCCATAGAAGGTCATCCAAGTAATGAGAAAGCGTGCTGCAAATGTGAAGAGAATGAGAGTTATATGAGGTGGAAAAACATGGCTGTTTTCTTCCAAAAACAGTGCCGCAACTGCCCGTAGGTTGGTGTGGTAGTGTATCTGCTTCCTGTTCACTTCAATAAAGCTGACACGTGGATAGGTGCGGTGCTGTTTCTGGAAAAGAGCAGCCATGTTTCCTTAATCCAATACAAATCCTTTACAGGAATGTGTCATCAGGAAATGATCTTTTGTTTAAATCAAGTTTTTATCTTAATCATATGTTTAAAGAATTTTTGGTGATGTTATTTTAATTTTCCATGTCAGTATGTACATATTAAAAAATTAAAAAAGATGGCTGCCCCCACAATCATGTTCAGGAAATAGAATAAAACATCTACAAACAGATTAGAATAAAAAATAAAAGAAATACATGTCACTATCGGGATTTAAAGAGCGATTTTTATAATGATGGCCTATTCTCAGGAAAGGTCATCAATATGAGATCAGCAGGGGTCTCAGTAGTTTGCGGCTATACGAAGAACCCTAAGAACTCCTTTAACTGACTAAAAAATTATAGGTGACACATTCCCTTTAACCCTTTCTAGACCTCCTCTGTATATGTATGGCAGACTTCAGGAGTAGTGCCCTGGAGCGGGGGTACTTTGACATTTGGAAATTTGCCTAATTCAACTATACAAAATTATAAACGTCTTACTTTATTTCTCTTCAAAGGGTTAACTTGCACTGTTTAATATGGTTTAACTGAATTCTATATGTATGTTGTGCTATATATCCTGTTCATTTGCACTGTTTGTGAGGCTCCATGGAAAGGGTTAATGAATACTGAGAGACTTTTGGGACTTTTATTGAGAAGCTGGTAATTTTCCACAGCTATCATCATAGGCCTTAAAGAAGAGCATGCTTTGGTGGGAAAAAGCCAGACATTGTTTACGACCAAAACCAGACAATGTGCCTTTTGCATGTCTGGTTTTAGCTCTGCTGTAATGTCTCAAATCTTGTTTATGTCTGGAAAAACTACTATGTCATTGCCATTGAGTATCATTGAAGCACTAATGTAAGTCTACGAAAGACAAAAAGTGTTACAATGTATCTGTTTGTGCCAAGCTTCTCCACTACACCCCTCCCACTAGAAGGTTCCAGTCTAGCTAGAGATGGTATATAAGGAGAGCAGTCAGAGCTCCTAGTGTTTTGCAGTTCGGAACCAGTGCTTGGTCGGGGAGACTCTGCCAGTCTGCATGAGAGACCAGAAGAAGACGCTTAGATGGGGATGCTAAGCCACAGACCATGGGTCACCAGCCCTGTGACCAAGGAGCCACCCGGACTACTAAGTTACAGACTGTGGGCCTTCAGACTTTGGCCAGGGTACCAGCCTTCTGAGAGAGAACGGCAGCTAGCTCAGGCCTTTCCTCAAAATAAAAACCCTTCTTCTGCCAGGGAGGAGACTGGATAAGCCAGCCCTATGCCTCAGCTGTATTGTTTTGCACCTAAATTTCTCCAGTAAAGAAGCACCCTGGTTTACTGCATACCCTGACTCTGGACTTATTTACCATTGGGGTGCACCACTCTTTACCATCCCTTCCAGAGGGCAGCAACTCGTGGTGACACCTCGACGGTGTCCGGGAGACCCAGTGTAGCATTGGGGCCACCCCAAACCCGGTTACTGCACAGGTATCTGTAGAATGCACCTACTCCAGAGCACAGTGGGCACTAGAGTGCCGGGTTTCTGCTGTTTTAAACAGCAGACACCAGGAGCTAATGTCTGTGATCAGTGACATTTAACTCCTCAGCTGCCATGGTCATTTGTAGAGGCCTTAACAGCTTTCCTTTGCTGAGATCGGGGAAGCCATTCCTTCACTATGGTAGCCTCAGTATCTTGAAAGATCCAATGCTACCACAACAATAGTTCCTATGGAGCCCTGTCTGTAATGAAACTCCCATAGGCTGCAATGGTAATTTAACACAGCCTATAGGACAAGTGATCTAACAATAGTAAAAAAAAAATAAAAAGTAGAGTAAAAAAAAATCAATAAACAAACATAATTAGCATTACAGCAACACCAAATGCCCAGATCATTAAAATATAAAATATTCTGTTCAGTGAACACTGTAATGGAAAAAAATTATTAAATGGACGCTTCACCTCTTAAAAAATGTAATAAAAGGTCAAACACACTCCAAAATTATATCAGTAGAAAACTTCAAATCACCGGACATAAAATGAGCCCTCACTCTGTTCCGTAGATGTACCGGTAAATATTAAAAAGTTATGGAGGTTAAAATATAGCAATGCAAAGAAAAAAATTATTTCTCCAAAGTCATTTTTTATATTAAAACACAGAAACTACATAAGTGGGGTATCTAGAGATAAGCGAATTTCCGCTTATGAAATTCGTTCACACTTTGTGGGTAAAAGGTAAATTGCGTTATGGATTCCGTTACCATGGACCATAATGCAATTCTATGATGGAATGCATAACGGAATGCCTTTAGAGGCATTCCGTTATTCATTCCATTATAATAGAAGTCTATAGGCTCTGTGGTAACGGAATCCATACCCACAATTCACCTTTTACCAACAAATGAAGTGTGAACGAATTTCAAAATATGAAATTCGCTCATCTTTAGTGGTATTGCTGTAATTGTACTGACCCATAGAATGAAGGTTACATGACCGTTTTACGACACAGGGAACACCATAAAAACAAAACCCATAAAACTGTGGCAAAATTGAATTTTTTCCAATTCCACCCCGTTTGAATTTTTTTTCCCACCTTCCCACTACAGTGTATGCAGTGTATGTAGAAAGTAAAACTTGTCCTGCAAAAAAACAAGTCCACAAGGCTATGTCATTGAACTAATAAAAAGGTTATGGCTCGGGGAGGGCAGGGAGTAAACATGGAAAATCTCAGGGTCTTAATTAGGTTAAAGGAGTTTTTCTGGTCTGACCCATGTAACTCCATCAATCTAAGGCCTCATGCACACCATCGTTGTTCTGGTCCACATCCGAGCCAGTTTTTGTTGCTTCGGTGCGGACCCATTCACTTCAATGGGGCCGCAAAAGATGCGGACAGCACTCCGTGTGCTGTCCACACATGTTGCTCCGTTCTGTAGCCCCGCAAAAAAAAATATAACATGTCCTATTCTTGTCCGTTTTGCGGACAAGAATAAGCATCTCTATAATGGGCCGCCCGATCCGTTCCGCAAATTGCGGAACGCACATGGACGCCATCCGTGTTTTGTGGATCCGCAATTTGCAGACCGCAAAACACACAATGGTTGTGTGCATGTAGCCTAAGGGAAAGAGCAGCAAGATTTAGCAAATGAAACTGCAGGCTGAGTCTGGGAGATGTTTGAAAGAGTTCCCTTTTGGCACAAGGGAATAAATAATTTTAAAAGATGCACATGAAAAATTAAGAATAAACATTAGTATTTAAAATAAATGCAGTTTTCATTAGTCCTAAAAAATACATATTAGGTATCCCCTTAATTTTTACAACCCTACAATGCTTATAACACCTACCAAAATATAGTCTTTTGTGAACGATGGAAAAAAATAAACTATGGCAGTACATTTTTTTGGCTTAAAACAGTAATGCAAACTTCATTGTAAAGTACCAAAAGCCATACCAAAAAACACCCTGAAATGTAATACTCAAAAGAAAAAACTGCAGTGAGACAAAGACTAAAAAATGAGCTGTAGTCTGAAGGTCAAAATGGACCAAGTCCCTAATCACTTCCCGACCACATTTACGGCATAAGGGCTCATTGTTCGGCCGTGCCCGTATTGCAGCCCACAAATAGCGGGTCCGCAATATGCAGGCACAGGCCATGTGCGCCTGTTAGGTTTCTGTCGGTGCCATGTTCTATTGTTTGTAATGTGGACGGACCTATTCAAGTTGAATGGGTCTGGATCCATTGTGGCAGGCGCATGTTGCCCGTGCATTGGGGACTGCAAATTGCAGCCCTCAATGCACAGAAAGGCCGAACAACGGCAGTGTGAACGAGCCATTAGTGTCCAGGGCATATATGGTACATGGTAATGACGCCAATCTCTGTCATTAAACCCCTCAGATGGTTCTTTCAATAGGAAGTTAAACATAGGAAAGGGGTGCTCTCTGTCCTCTGATCGGAAACCCCATGGGAAAATTCGAGGGTTCAAATTGGTTGGCATGACAGACTGGGGCCTTATGAAGGCTTCCAGTCCTGTCATAGCGAGCTGGCTACAAAGCCGTGCCTGAGGTATTGCTTGACAGGCTGGCTTGAAAATTCCATAGGCTGCACATGTTCACATGTTCAAGTTCCCTAAGGGGCCTAAAAAGTACATTGTAAGTTAAAAGTTAAAAGTTAAAAATTCAAATCATCCCCCTTTCTCAACATAAAATAAACAATAAAAAACAGGTACACTGTATCATTGCACACAAAAATGTCCAAACAACTCAAATATCAAAATATTTTTCATGGATTTTTTTTTTAAAAATGAATAAAAATGCACAAAAAAGTTGTATGTACCTGTACCCCAAAATGGTACCAATAAATCTGGAAATTTGCTCTGCAAAAAAGAAGCCCTTACAAAGCTCTGTAGCCGGAAATATAGGTGTCAGAAAATGGTGATGCAAAGATATTTTGATTTTTTTCAAAGGTTTTTCCTTTTTTAAAAGAATATCTTTAAAAATAAATACAAATAAATACAAATAATATCTATACAAATTTGGCATCACCATAATCATACTGCTTGACAGAATAAGGATGTTATGTCAAAAAATGTGAGAAAAAATTAATATTTATTTAAAAAATTCAAATCACTCCCTACTTTACAAATAAAATAAAAAATATAAAAATGCATGTAATTGGTATAGCCACATATAACAATGTCCAAGCTATTAAAATATAAATGTATTTATCACTGGGGTGAATGGTGTAACGGAAAAAGAAAAATTAAAATGGAAAATAATATATTTTTTGAGAACTACCTCCCCAAACAAATTGAACAAAAAGTGATCAAAAATTCATGTACACCCCATACAGAACTCACACAGCTCTGTAGATGAAAATAAAAAAAGTTATAGGGGGTCAGAATATGATGAAGCAAAATAAAAAAAAAAAGTATTTTCTTTTAAAGCTTTTGTTTACCTATGCAACCACATGAAAAAGTAGAAAAATGTAGTATCGCTGTAATCATACCTACCCACAGAATGAAGTTAGCAGGCCATTTTTTACCCCAAAGCGAATGCTGTAAAAACTAAAACCATAAATCAATTCCAAATCCATCCCATTTAGATTTTTTTCCAGCTTCCCACAGCATCGCAAAAGGAGCCGTTAGAAAGTAAAACTTGTACTGCAAAATAAAAAGCCCTGATACGGCAATGCGAATGGAAAAGTAAAAAGTTATGAGAGTAAAGTACTGGAAGTTAAAGGGAGTAAATCATGATAACTGAAAAACAGAAAATGGCTGGGGGTTAAAAAAAAATGCAAATAAATAAATACATAAATAAATAAATCAGCAGAAAATCTGTGGATATTAGACCTTATTGTAACATATACTATCATTCGCTGGACTATGGCATTTATTTAAAGGGAATGTGTCATCAGAAAATGACCTATTGTTCAAATCACATTTTTATGTTTAACATATTTTTTAAGAATTTTTGATGATATTTTAAATTTTCCATGTCGCTGCTTAAATTTAAATAATAAAATCCTGCAGTTTTCCCAATGGCCACTAAGCCTAATAAGTGGCACCACTTCTTGGTCTGTACCAATCACTTTAGTGCAGTTATCTGCTTATCTATACACAGAGGTGATATGAGTGATATGAGTAGAGGCAGGATTATAGTCCGAGCCAGTCACAATAGGTGATTGTCAGAGCTTATCTATTCCTTCCTTGTACAATGACCTCTGCACAGGGCACAGAGCAGGCCTAGAAAACTCTCCCATAGAAGTCACTGAGGTCCCCTCTTGACCATTGTGTCTATGGCTCATGGGGCTGCTGTAAAGCAATTTTCTTAATGCTCTCTACATGCTGTTAAGAACGGCTCAGGTAAGATGGCCGCCCCCATAATCACGTTCAGAAAATAGAATTTAAAAAATCTTCAATCAGAAAATAAAAATAGATTAGAAAAAAGGAGATGTGTCATTATCTGATCTTGAAATTTTGGTGACACGTTTCCTTTAAAAGCAGGGTCACATTGCAATTAAATGAAGGGCATATCTGGTCCCGAGTTCTCAGGCCTATCTGCTGCAGATAGCCTGCAGATCAGATAACACTTTGTATATCACGCCTAAAACATACAATGTACTTTTCTGAAGGACAAAACGCTGCAATGAGAAGCATTTGGTAAATCCCCAAGGTAAACATCTGTAGGAGATTCATATGTTACTTGTTTGATTTCAGGCTCCTCGGATGATGATCTCTCAATGTGAGGGTTATATGTGTCTCATATGTGTTACCACTGAAAAGCACTCCGCGGTCAGGACATAAGCCTTTCTTGGCGTCACATTTTTTCACTTGTCAACAATATGATAAGCCGATGTATCAATCTCTGGCTATACAGATAGTTCAACAGCTCATAAGTCAACTCTAAGGCATAGTAATTCGGAGGCACAAGGAGCTTTTACAACTTATTGCTATAAAGCCATAGGAACTCTCTCTGCTGCCATGTTATTCTCCATGCAGTGGATTATTGTAAGTTCATCCTCCTCTTCTACAGAATAATATCTTCATAAAAGCTCATGATTATGGACATATACAGTACCCAGTACAGGTGGTATCTGTGAACGGTTTGCTGGTTTGTTCCTACTGTTATGCTATGGTTATGTACACCTAGCATGACCTGGTATGTGGTTGGGAAGGATAGGGTTAACCACCCTGTTCCTCCCCTCTTGGCAGGTATGGGCAAGTCCACAAGTCTACAGTGTGAGGAGGGTGGAAGTAAGTCTGTGTGCTCCTCCACCTTGGGCCTCAGGATTTAGAGACTAAAAATCTCTGTGGAATTTATTTTGCTAGAGCAAGAAACAGAGAATGAAATTAAGACAATAACTTAGAATCTTCATGGCCAAGCATAGGAGTCAGCAAGGTATGCAAATGCAGATTTTGTTGCATGTGAGGGATTACAGTTAAGACACCCTTCACACTTGACCACATCCTGTCCGGATATGCTTCTAAAGACCTATTTACTACAGTGGATACTACAACCATAATTGCCAGATTACAGTTATTAGCCAGAGACTATATATATAGAGAGAGAGACTTTAGCAAGATAACATACCAAGAATGCCAGTATTTGCCACTGTGTAGTTTCCATATCTCGCCATCTGGGAAAAGGATTCTGGCCTGATTTCCTGACTCCTACTACACCCTATTCCTGTCTCCTGATAGGCATCCATACAAACACCAACATCAATGGCACCCCAAACTACCATCAGGCAGGAGCCCCAACTACAGAGAGTGCCCGAGGGAAGAAAGGGTGCAACGGCACTAGAGAAAAAGGGCTTAGGGGAAACCACTGTAACATGTCCTATAGTCCGAGCCAATAACGTGCTCATCCTCAACTTTGGGTCCTCAAGGGTTTGCTGCAGATATTTATTTTTTTCTGAACCATAAAAGGCCTTCCACAGAGATTAAGAGAATACTCTGCTGTACTTCTCTATACTTCTGATTTTATATAGGGAACATAGAGATTTTCTTTCTGCTGGATTCCATATGAACCTAACCAAACAAAGTGCAATGCTCCACTGGACTCAGTATGTATGGCCAAATAGGGAAACATTGCATCAAGAGTAGAATATCCCGGTACAGATGGAGGCTCCATAAAGACTTTATACACAAGGCCCTGCCATACACATAGGCTCTAACATATCATTTAGAGGAGCATGTAATGTAATTAAATGTAATTTTCAATTTGACATAATTTCTGTATATACAACTATGGACTAAAGGGCCCTAGACTTCATGCAAATGTCCAAGTAGAACAGTAGATAATAGCAGTTGAAGGATAGAACTGAGCATGTGCGACCACCTTAGCAATGTCATTAAGATGGACATAGACATATGGAAAAGGAAAATAGCTATGGCACTATGCAGATGCATTTTATTGATTACATTATTGTATTCAATAAAAAATGTTATTACATGCAAATACAAAAGTATTCAGATTCAGGTGCTGGTTTGAAAAATGTAGAATATATTTATAGGACAAACTGTTTAATAAATTCAGTGAATTTTACTGCAAAAGACCATAGACTAAGGCTACTTTCACATCTGCCTTTTTCTTTCCGGTTTTGAGATCCGGCACAGGGTCTTAAAAGGGGAAGAAAACGCTTGTTTTGTTGCGTTCCCATGCCGGACAGAAAACCGATGCAAGCAGAGTTTTTGTGTGTATTATAGGATACTGATCAAGACAGATCTGGCATGAAACACAATGTAGGTAGAGATGTCGCACAGCGAACCCGAACACAACAGCAGGCGAATATTAAAACCCACAGTGACTCTTTCTAGCTACAATAGTGATAGAAAAGTTGTTTTAAGTTGACTAACATATGGACTGTGGTATGCCAGAATTTAAATGATGCAAAGGCAAATTTTAATCCTTAAAGGGCATAAATCACCTAAAATTTTTAAATGGTTTAAAATAACCTATTTTACAACTTCTAAATCTACTCTAACATTTTATTTTCTAACCTACTTTTAAATGCTAATTTAATTATTTAACATTCTTTTATTATTTGTAAAATAAAATAAATCACTCTACACCATGTCAAAAGCCAGGTATGTGCAGGCTGACTATCTATACATAAGACAGGGTGTCAGCATACCTTACAATGACACGTTTGAGCAATTTAGACCAACAAACATAAGTTCTCAATCCAAAAGGAGAGAAATTGGTTAGCAATCTAGAGGGACCTGGTCCCTAGACCATTATCATTAGGGCGACAAAAATTTTTTTTTTTTTTTTTATATGCCAGCCTAACTCCTCTCTCACTGCCTAAGAGAGCTGCATAAAAATTTTCCAACATTTAACTGTCCTAAGGTTAACTTAATAAGTTTAAAAAGTCTTGGATTGTCATATAAATTCATTTGCATACACATGGCCAAGAAATGCTAATGAGCAATATAGAAGTATCTGCCTTGTTTGTAAACTGAAACACGATTTGCATGGCTTTCCCATAGTCCCATGTTATGCAAATAAGTTTATATGACAAAACAGAATAGAAAGATTATAAAATTAGTCTTTGGACAATTGCAAAACAAAAAAAAAAACTATGCAGCCTTCCTAATCATTGAGATGAGAGCTAGGTGGCATATTAAAAAAAAATATAATTTTGTCACCCTAATGATAATCATCTATGTGCACAGGTCCCCCTAGATACCTAACACTAAACAGACAATTTTCCTTTTGGAAAAACTGGTTAAAACCTAGGCTGCCTTGCCACAGTATGCTGATAATCTGTTGGGTGGATGGATTGTTGGCCCTGCATATACCTGGTGCTCTGTGGCCATAAGGGAGAGTTGTTCTGTGTTGTTAATTGGATGTTTTATGTAATAGTACAAACAACAATAATAATAATTTTGTCTTTGTTTTATAAAGGACAAAAATTAGGGCTTCATTAACTATTGTACCATGTGTTTGATTATTACATCTTAAAGGGATACTCACTACCTGTTCCTGCTGTGCCATCCACTTCCTGGTGGTGGGCTTAGTTTTGTTTGATTGAAGTGTATAATTCTGCCGTGCTGCGCATGCGTCTAGGAAGTTTATTCTTCACTAGGAATAAGTCACCATAGTGCATGCACATTCAGGACAGCACATGGCACAGACAGGAGAAAATGAGTCAAGCACGGCCAGCAGAATCCCTGACAGAGGAAAGTTATGAATAAAAACGTTTTATAGACATTATGCAAAAACAGTGTTTGATGATAATAGCATAGTTTTTCTGAGATCAAGGAGCCTAATGCAGGAAAATATATTTATATATTTCTATAGGGTAAAACAGCCTGTCCATGTCCCTTTAAGGTGTAATACTCAATCATACATGGTACAATAGTTCATTAAAAAAAGTAATCTTTGTATTTTATAAAACAGACAAACACAAAGACAGACTTACAGATATTTACCCTAACCTACCTATCAATAAATCTTATTATTATTATTGTTTGTATTATTACATAAAACATTCAATTGACAACACAGAACAGTTCTCCTCTATGGCTGCCAAGCACCAAGTGTATGCATGAACAACAATCCACCAGACAGACAGATCATCAGCATACCTTAGCAAGGCAGCCTGGGTATTAACCAGTTTTTCCAAAAGGAAAATTGTCTGTTTAGTGTTAGGTATCTAGGGGGACCTGTGCACATAGATGATTATCATTAGGGTGACAAAAATTATTATTATTTTTTTAATATGCCACCTAGCTCTCATCTCAATGATTAGGAAGGCAGCATAGTTTTTTTTTTGTTTTGCAATTGTTCAAAGACTAATTTTATAATCTTTTTATTCTGTTTTGTCATATAAACTCATTTGCATAACATGGGACTATGGGAAAGGCATGCAAATTGTGTTTCAGTTTACAAACAAGGCAGATACTGCTATATTGCTCATTAGCATTTCTTGGCCATGTGTATGCAAATGAGTTTTAAATGTTGGAAAATGTTTATGCAGCTCTCTTAGGCAGTGAGAGAGGAGTTAGGCTGGCATATAAAAAAAAACCAATTACAATTTTTGTCGCCCTAATGATAATGGTCTAGGGTCCAGGCCCCTCTAGATAGCCAACCAATGCTAAGCAATTTCTCTTCTTTTGGATTGAGAACTTATGTTTTAAAAACTCATGATTGTCATTGTAAGGTATGCTGACACTCTGTCTTATGGCTAGATAATCAGCCTGCACATACCTGGCTTTTGGCATGATCTGAGTGGTTTGTGTTAAATGTGATAGAAAATGATCATTAATGATATATCATTTTTAGAAAGGGCTTTGCTTGGTTTGAGAGTTGGGGTGGACAGAGGACACGAGGTAATACTCTCCCTGCTCTAACACTGCAGCTTTAAATTGAATTCACTATGCCTGGCTTTGGTAGGAAGGTAAGCTGAATGTAAGAATGCAGGGCGAATCGAACATAGCATAATGTTCGCAGGGGACTGTTTGCTGTCGAACAGTTCGGGACATTTCTAAATGTAGGTCAGAAACACCAATTTCTAATAATAAATTAATAATAAATCTGCCCCAGTGTTTCTAGGGTATACCATATTTTTTATCCTATAAGATTCACCTGCCCATAAGACGCACACAGGTTTTTGAGTAGAAAAATAAAAAAAAAAATTTTTGAACCAAAATGTGTGCTTTTGGTGGGTTTTGAACTAATCGTGGTCTGTGGATGACACTGTTATGGGGGATATGTGGATGACACACTGTTATGAAGGATCTGTGGGTGACACTGTTTTGGGGGATCTGTAGATGACACTGTTATGGGGGATCTGTGGATGTCACTGTTATGGTGGATCTGTAGATGTCACTGTTATGGGGGATCTGTGGATGACACACTGTTATGTAGATGGCTCAATGTTATGGGGATCTGTGGATGGCTCTGTTATGGGGATCTCTGGATGGCTCTGTTATGGGGGTCTGTGGATGGCTCTGTTATGGGAGTCTGTGGATGGCTCTGTTATGGGGGTCTGTGGATAGGTCTGTTATGCGGATCTGTGGATGGCTCTGTTATGCGGATCTGTGGATGGCTCTGGGTTGGGGATCTGTGGATGGCTCTGTTATGGGGGTCTGTGGATGGCTCTGTTATGGGGGTCTGTGGATTACACTGCTATGGGGGGATCTGTGGATGACACATAGCATCTTATGCTATTTGTCATCAACAGATCCCCCCCATTAAGAGTGTCCCCCTGTGATGACCCCCAATAGAGGGGGGTGGAGGTCACATCTGCGTTTATAATGACAGCGGGGCCCAGGCAGTTACTGTATTCTACTACACGGGCCCCGCTCACTGTATATAAGCTTACTATAATTGTAGCCACTGTTATTAAGTAAAAATCCTTAGTAATCCTTGGTTGTATTATTGTACTTACAATCGGTAGCAGAGAGGAGGCAGGCCGGGAGGACGGGCTCAGGCAGCGTGAGTCAGTACATCACGTGCCTGCGCCGCCTGCTTCATTCATAAACTGTGTGGTGCAGGCACGTGACGTGACGTGACTCACGCTGCCTGCAGTGAGCGGGGCCCGTGTAGTAGAATACAGTCACTGCATGGGCCACGCTGTCATGCTGGCCCCCAGCCCCTCCTCCCGCTTAGCCGATACACCCACATTATAGTTACATTATAACTTCAGCAAAAATGCAGCATTCGCCCCATAAGACGCACTGCTATTTTCCCCACCTTTTGGGGGGGGCGCGTCTTATAGGGTGAAAAATACAGTAATACTTAGATAAAATAGGCATCTGATGGAACATGGCACAATTTTGTTTCACGGACCTGTACTATGGCACCCAAAGAAATCTATGGGTCCTTGTACCTCCTTTGCCTCTATATCACATCCATCCAACTCTGAATTTGCAGTCAGTTCAATGTGAACCAGCCGTGTCCATGAGCCTTTCCCTCTGTGAAATTTTTGAATGAAGATTATTTTTATTCCAAGTTCTTGTACATTTTTAAAACCAAACATTAATAAAATGAAGTCTCTGACAAATAGCTGGAGTAAAACAAGCGTCTTAAAACTTCCTTTCCAGTAAACAGATAACTGAATATTTAATAATCGATTAAGATGCATCAGGAGACTCATGAAGTTCAATGGATTTACATGTAGGGCTTTGGCTTCCTTCATACAAATCTGAACTGACACTCAACTCCACCTAATCCATTGAGAGATAGAAATCAATATGTATTACTCAAAATTCAATTGTAATAATTATTTGTAAGGAGTAACCAAAATAATGACATGTAGAATTCAGTAAAAATGGGATTTTAATTGGGGTCTACTACGATGGGAATTTGTATCTTAAGTTGATCTAATGTTTGGCACCTCTGCAAGAATTCTGGCCAAAAGACTGAGCACAATTTCTTTCTTTCTAGTGAATTGAAGTAAGATATAGTTTTCAACCTAAGTATACTGTAGTTTTCATCCTAAGAAACCCTTAAAGGCACAGTCCTAACTTAACAACCACTCCTCTGAAGCAAGCCTACACATTGATGTCCATGGGTCCAGCAGCCAACCCCAGCAATCATCTCTTATCACCAGGGTAAGCCCTATATTCTGTAGGGCAAAATAGTATTACAGGGAGCCCACTCAAATCAATTAATTAGCCATGTAATAAACAGTCACATGAAGTCCAACCATGGGGGAAGTGGGGGGGATCTTTTCTAATTTTTTTTATTCTGGAACCCACCTCTATTTTGTCATAGCTGATAAATATTAGACTGGTGTGGGTCCGCATGCTAAGATCCACACCAATAACTAGAATGGGGTACCCTGGGCCCCTCCACCAGCATGACTATTGTATGAAAGAGTTTTTGGTGTGTTGCCTTAACCCTGACATGGTACCCCACTCAAGGATGGCACAGTAATATAGATTTAAAGGAACAGTTTTTAAATTGGGGAAACAAGCATAATAGTAGCAAACAGGGAAACCTGGGCTTTATAGTATGTACACACAGCTTGGTGGCTACAGTCTCTAATGTACACTATGCTTGGTGGTTACAGTCTCTAATGGGCAAAGATCTTGGTGTTTACAGTCTTTAATGGGCACAGATCTTAGTGGCTACAGTCTCTAATAGGCACACAGCATGGTGGTTAATGTCTCTCATGGGCACACAGCTTAGTGGTTACAGTCTCTAATGGACACACAGTTTGGTTGTGACAGTCTCTAAAAGGCACTCAGCTTGGTGGTTGCAGTTTCTAATGGACAGGACACACAGTTCTGTGGTTACAGTCTCTAGTGGGCACTCAGTTTGGTGGTTACAGTCTCTGATGGGCACACAGCTTGGCGGTTACAGTCTCTAATGCCCACAGCTTGGCGGTTACAGTCTCTAATGGGCACACAGCTTGGCGGTTACAGTCTCTAATGGGCACTCAGCTTGGCATTTACATTCTGTAATAGGCACTCAGCTTGGCGTTTACAGTCTCTAATGAGCACAGCTTGGCGGTTACAATCTGTAATGGCCACTCATATTTGAGGTTACAGTATCTAATGCACACATGGCTTGGGAGTTTCAAGTACTCGCAAATGACTTGGCAGTACAGTATTTGTTAAAGAGTCTTAATGACAGTTTCATGATAATGAATAGAGAACTGACTTCCTGCTTACGCGGCAGATGCTGTGGAATACATAATTAGAGTTGAGCGAACAACTCACAAACAACTCGCAAAGTTCGAGTTCGGGACCCGAACTTGACCCAGAACCCCATTGAAGTCAATGGAGACCCTAACTTTGGGGCACTAAAATGGCTCTAAAAAAGTAATGGAAAGGGCTAGAGGGCTGCAAAAGGAAGCAAAATGGGGGTAAGAGCTGGACAATTGCCATGCAAAAAATGTGGATAGGGATATGACTTAAAATAACATAAAATACATAAAAATTTAAAATAATAATCTTGAACTAGGAGGAGGAGGTCCATATGGTCTAGGAGGTTGAGGAGGTGGTGGACATGGCGGTGTAGGTGGAAGCGGTGGTGGAGGAGGTAGTCGCCAACAACACAGTTTTTTTTTTGTTGTTTTTCTTTTATTTGGGAAGACCCCAAAACATTGGGAAATATAGAAAATAAAACAAACAGAAAGTGCGCTGGAGTATGACAAAGGCTGGGTGAGGCTAGTATACATGTCTATTCTGCACAAAGTATGGACAAGTCCTGTGGGATCCATGCTTAGTTTATTTTAATGAATGGTTGTGGACAGGCTGCTGTGCTTGTCTGTGATAACGCAGACAATACACTGGCTACAGGGCAGGCCAGCACCTCCTAGGCGTAAAGGGCAAGCTCAGGCCATGTGCCCAATTTGGAGACCCAGAAGTTGAATGGGGCAGACCCATCAGTTGGTACGTGTAGGTGAGTGCACACATACCATGTTGCTTAAATGCAGCCTCTTGCTAAGACGTTCCATATCAGCTGGTGGTGCTGGTTCTTGTGGCGTGCTGACAAAGCTTTTCCACATTTCGGCCATGCTAAACCTATCTTCTGACAGATGGATTTACTGAATTGATTTCACTGTCAGATACACAGTGCAAGCCGCAGGGGTACTTGACCGCCCAAAAATTGAATTTGTCCCCCTGAATGTAACAGATTGATTTACTGAATTGATTTCCCTGTCAGATACACAGCGCAGGCCGCAGGGGTACTTGACCGCCAAAAAAAGGGAATTTGTCCCCCCAGAATCTAACAGATGGATTTACTGAATTGATTTCCCTGTCAGATATGCAGTGCCGGTGTCATAAAGAGAAAAAATTGCTTTAGGTGACACGAATATGTGAAAGACGAATTTAATAGAATTATTTTCACTGTTAGGTATGCAGTGCAGCAGGAACACACCCTCCAAGCCACTTGTGAATGACTGGCCTGATAACAGTGGAAATGTCCCCCCAGAATATAACAGAGTAATTTACTGAATTGATTTCCCTGTCAGATACACAGCGCAGGCCGCAGGGGTACTTTACCGCCAAAAAAAGGGAATTTCTCCCCCCAAAATCTAACAGATGGATTTACTGAATTGATTTCACTTTCAGATACACAGCGCAGGCCGCAGGGGTACTTTACCGCCAAAAAAAGGGAATTTCTCCCCCCAAAATCTAACAGATGGATTTACTGAATTAATTTCACTGTCAGATATGCAGCACAGGAATACTTTATAGAAAAAAATGTGAATATTTCACCCCCTGGGGCCCTGAACTCACAGACGGATTACCTATATTATTTTCCCTTCCCCTGGCACATACAACTACAAGAACAGGATTAAATTATTATCCCTGGCCCATATGCAGGTGCAAATGCACTGCTCTTGCACAAAATGGCTGCCGACGCCCACCTAACTAACATACGGATTAAAACTTACTTTTATGTGTCACTGCGCTCAGGGCAGGGTACAAAAATGTTGCATTGCACCCACAAAAAAAAAACCGCTGCAGATCGCAGACTTAACACCAAGCTCTGATATCAGATTCTTTCCTAATCTCTCCCTCACAGCAGCAGCATCCTATCCCTACACTAGTAAGAGCTGACGTGACATGCGGCGCCACGTGACTCCAGCTTATATAGAGGCTGGGTCACATGCTGCACTGGCAATCACAGCCATGCCATTAGTAGGCATGGCTGTGATGGCTTCTAAGGGCACACATCTTAACTGCTTGTTGATTGGCTGCCCTGCAGCCTTTCAACAAGCTTTATTAAACGTCCGAACACCGAACCCAAACCCGAACTTTTACGGAAAAGTTCGGGTTCGGGTACAAAAAACCCTAAAGTCCGGTACGAACCCGAACTTTACAGTTCGGGTTCGCTCAACACTATCCATGATCTAACAGAAAAAATAATGGAAGCTGAAAATACATAAAAAAATAATTATGTATATTTTCTCGGAGTGTCTCTATAAGCCCTCAGAGTAACTCAGGGTAAAGCCTTGTGCACATGACCGCATCCTTATTTTTGTCAGCAAACCACATAGCCGCAAAATACGGACACCTTCTGTATGCACTCGTGTTTCTCACTCCTATTAATAAAAATTACTATTCTCATTCGCAATGCAGACCAGAATACGACAAGTTCTATAACTTGCCGACTAGCCACAAGGATCTGCTAAAAATTGTCCCACTTTGGTCTCTGTTCACACTCTCAGACTGTGGTGTCATGGCTATCACCCACTTCAGCACAGAAACACACTGTGGTCCACAACCACTTGCAGGATTCCCAGGGACTTTCTCAAGTGGGTTGGAGGAACAGGCAGCCAGACTAGCTGTTCACTTTTTGGCTCAGGTCACAGTTCAGGGTGTCAGGCTCAATGACCCACTCAGAATATACTGGACGGTGGGCCACAACCACTCACAGGTCCCGCTCTAAAACAGACATGGCTTTTCCTTTGCATTCTGGACTGGGATTTGGTCCATTACCATTGACAGGTTCTCATTTCTATTTCGGACATGGCTCACTTCACGTAGATATATGATCTGTAACCAGTTGAAGGCTCCTCAGGTTGCTCAGTAGTACAGCAGACTCAGTGACATCACCTGATTCAGTTTGCCCAATTCCCTCTGGTTCCCACTACTGCTACGTGGTGTTCCGAGAATACCCAATATACAGTATAACATCCAGTCGTATTATGGGGCTTTCGAAGAGCACCTGTGTTCATGATATTCACTTGCAACTATACAGCTATAGCCTGCTGGCAACCTACAATAGAAAGGCAAATATAGCAATGTGGAGAGTGACTGATGCAATATACAATACAGTGCTTCACATGGCATCATCAAGAAACAGCAGTTGCTAACAATACAGTTAGGATACATCAGATGGTACTGACACTGCATATCAGTCTCTACCCTCTTGACTTATTTCCTTTAGCCCAATATTACAGCATTACAGTTCCAACTCTTAAAGGGGTTATCCCATGATTAATGTGTAAAAAATGAAAACCAGCCATCATATAGTACATGGCAGTCTGTTTCTAAAAAAAAAAAAAAAAAACTAAAACCAGCCGTGTACCTCACATGGATCCAGAGATCCCCTCGGGGCTTCAGCACCCGACAGGCATCTCGGATGAACTCCGCCTGACCCCGAAGCAACACATGCTCCCTGCTGCTGAGGCCGTCTAGTGCATTACAAAATCGTTTGCGGTTTTCCGCTGCTCGTAAAGACGCTCCAGCATGTACAATGTTGAATTCCAGTGAGTTTGCATGTCGCAGGTTAAGCAGTTTAGCGGCAGGCCATTCTGTTGCTATAGGTCCAGGAGATTGTTTCTCACCACGTAAGAGTGGCTGAAGTGCTTGGACAGTCTCCTGGACTTTGCCAGCACCTTGCACAAGCCAGTGTATTTAAAAATGTGTTGCACCAAAAGAATGATGATGTGCTGCCATCAGGGCAGGTGCAAGGATTTTTGCCAACACAAGTGAAGCTACATTTTGGAATTTCCCCCTTGCAGCTCACCTTACCCTGGTCCCGTCTGCAGCAGCTGGCTTCTCCTCTGTGTGGTCACGGTATCTTCTCTCTGCTTCAGACAATCGCTGGTTTGAGGACCGTATTTTTTGCCCTATAAGACACACCTAGGTTTTAGAGGAGGATAATAAGAAATAAATATTTTCCATTACATCTCAGGTCAGACCAGCAATCAGACCCCCAATGTTAATCAAACCTCAGCTCACAGCCCCAATCAGACCCCAATGTTAATCAGACTTCAGATCAGACCCCATGTCAGCTATCAGCCCCCATCCATCAGCCCCTCATGTCAGCCATCAGCCCCCATTGTCAGCCATCATGCCCCCATGTCAGCCATTATGCCCCCATGTCAACCATCATGCCCCCATGTCAGCTATCAGCCCCCCATGTCAGCAATCAGTCCCCCATGTCAGCATTTAGCACCCATGTCAGTCATCATGCCCCCATGTCAGCCATCAGCCCCCATCCATCATGCCCCAATTGTCAGCTATCATGCCCCCATGTCAGCCATCATCCCCATTGTTAGCCATCATACCCCCATGTCCGTCATCAGCCCCCCATGTCAGCCATCAGCCCCCATCCATCAGCCATCATGCCCCCATTGTCAGCCATCATGCCCCCATGTCAGCCATCATGCCCCTATGTCAGCCATCAGCCCCCATTGTCAGCCATCATGCCCCCTGTCAGCCATCATTCCCCCCATGTCAGCCATCAGTGCAAATAAAATTAAAAAATAAATAACTTACCTCTCCTGCTCCTGGATGCCACCGCTTTCTCTCTTCTTCCTGGTTCTCGGCTGTCAGCTGTGAAGGCTGCGCACAGTGTGAGGTCACATGGTGCGCTGCCCTGTATAGCAGACAGCCGAGCGGGGGACCAGGAAGCGGTGAGTACAGATCCTTCACCGCTTCCCGATCCTCCGGTACTAATGAAGCGCATCCAAAATGGGGCTAAAAATATGGGGTACTTAAAGAATAAAAGTTTCATTTTTCCGCCCCCCCCCCCATCTCTGCACCCTAGGGCAGCCGCTTGGTCTGCCTTATTATAGCGCCGGGCCTGGCCGCCATGCAGGAAGCATGTGCTATTTCTCCCAGGTTCAGGGCGGCAACACAGTGAGATACACAGAGAGCAACACACGTTCTCTGCTACGTGAGACTACAAGGCAGGGATGGATTTTTGGGAGAAATAATGCCAGCTAGGAATCTTTCAGCGGGGTTGAGCGCATGCCATTAGCTCTCTAAAGGCAACAGACGCGACTAAATGGTATGACAGCAACTGCACCTCCAGCAACTTGGTCAGGCTAGAATTAAAAGCCAGGTACACATTTGGGCGCATTTTTTTTAAATATTGTATTGTACTAATTTTGAGCTAAAAAAACATTTTTAAAATTGGTCTTTATTACAAATTTGGAACCCTTTTTTCTGGACAGGGCTGAGATGCACTAATAGAGATATCTGAATTTTTTTCTGCTCCATCAGCCAGCTAATCTGACGGCTCCTTATTGTTGCTCTCTTATAAACACTCATTTTAGCTCAGTTCTTGTCTTACTAATAAGAATGCGGCTTACATAAGTGTTTATGTCCTCTTAGTAAATTAGCGATAAGGGTTATTAGATTATCGGCACAAAGTGAAAGTAAAAAGTATGATTCACACAGCTAGAACGTTACCCCTTTGTGACAGAACGGCTCAATATTTTTAATAAAAAAAAAAACATTGGCTCTAAAGGTGTACATAGCCTTTCATTTTGCACACCATTGGATTGCTGGGCCAGAAGAGTTGTTTTCTGGCCACACATTCTGTTATCGATGACTGACGATGAAGCAGAGGAGGAGGAGTCTGAGCGGGAGAAGCGGAAAGGTGTGGTGCCTACGTTTGGGTTTGCCTGCCTACTGTATATAAAAGGCAATGATTTTGTCTTCCGGCAGCATGGAGAAAAAATGTCAGAAAGGACATACATCACAAGATCCAAAAGCAGACATGGCTCTGGCTTTCTTTGGGGGGTACATGGACTCTGCTCTCTATTGCTGCCACCATCGCCTCTTCCTCTGATGTTGCCTTCTCCTCAGGACCTCGATCAGCTCCCAGGTCCTGTTCAGCACACAATCGCCATCGGAGTCCTCACCCTCCCTTCTGCTTCTATCAGACTGTGGGATATCATGGTGGTCTCCCTCCCCTTCTCTGCCTCAAATGCTACTGTGGCTGTCAATGCCATGGCTAAGGGTGCTACTGTTACCACCATCAACACGGCTATGCCTGGGGTCTGCAGTTTCCTCCTCCACTTCCTCCTTAGGGTGGTACAAACGCTGACTGCTCTCACACAAGTTGTCAACAGGGAGACTCTCTTCACTATCTGCTGTAGGGTGTTGTGGGGTTTTCTTGCCACTTCTTAGGAAAAAGGAAGGTGCCGGACTAGGAAGGGGCAGTGAAGACTGAGAGGACTCAACTGAACTCCTTCTTTGGGGCTGCAAAGAGGAGGAGGGGGAGGAGCAGGAGGAACGCTTTGACCCCTGACTCTGAAGTCACCTCCACATCATCCTGCTGTGACTGAGAGGAGGAGTAGGCCATCCAATCCACAATCTCATCCTCTTTCTCCTCAACTATAATGTTGTGCCTTTCCAAATACAGCAGGGAAAACTGTGTGCATACTTTCTGCTATGTCCCCAAAAGTTCTTAGTGTTCCATGCTATTTATATTCCACAAAAACCTACACAGACGATGAATGCAGCCCAATTCATTATAATCCCATTAAAGAAAGGAATGCCATGTGAATGCTACTAAACACACACTTTTCTTGTCTGTTGGGTTGGCTTTTAGATTCTTAATACCAATTAGTAGAATTTTTACACACAATTAAAAGGAAGATAAAAAGATGTTAATGACTCACTCCTAAAACAGCGGATGGAGCACAGTCTAGTACATAAACACATTACCACTAAATATTTTCAGCCCAAAGAGTTAATAAACATCAGAAGGCACTAAAGTAATACACACTCCCAAAAGACCACATCTGATAAATTGAGCGTCAATTAGATTACATTACTCAGTAAAAATGACACACAGGCCTAAAAGTAATAAATACTGTACAAACCAGCACAGTGGCTACAGGCCTAATGGTATTTATTACCTTTATTCGTGTAGGTGAGTTTTTCTGAGTAATGGAATTTGCTCGAAGCTCTATTCATCAGATGTGCTCTACTGGGGATATTGCATTGGTGTCTTTGGATATGTATTAACTCTTTGGGGTGAAAATATTTTGTGGTAATGAGTTTATTCGCAGCGAGCCCCGGGGGAGCCGGTAGAGAGGATGGAAATTATAGTGGACCTGATGAAGTGTTGTGTCATGGTGTAATCCCTCAGGCCATTAATCCATGGGGATTAGTGCAGTGGAAATGTATTACTGAGGCCAGAAATGAACCTATATTAGTGTTTTTTACTAAGTGCAAAGTGTAACTTCAGGTAGCAGCTGATTTCAAGTGCAATTCTCTGGCACCAGTAAAGGAATACTGAGAAAGGTTGGATGGCTAAAATTTTTGTATTAATGGCCTAGTGGTAATCTGGTGATGGGTGTCCTAGCTGTAGTCCCTCACATCACAGCAGTGCCTTTAGAGGCCAGATATAGCTGTTCACTCTGCCATCTATCTTCTAAAGATTTCATTTGAGGTAATCTGTTGATATTTTTCTCTGGAGGATCCTGTCACGCTCGTGTGTGGGAGGAAAACACCACACCAAGCATAGGAGGGAGGGGGGATATAGGAATAAGGCCTGGAAACTAGGGAAGGAAGATGGATACCTCCTAGAGAGAACTCTAACTCCAGTTCTGATAGAGTACCAGTATGAACAGGCCCCAAAGGTAGGCAAGTTCATACACCGTATACCTAGAATTCTTTCTCACCCTAATGTGAGAACTAATGTCAGGACTGGGTCAACCTGTTCCTCCAAAGGGAAGCATAAACAGAAGTCTCCCTCAGGCCTAATGACAAACAAAAGGGAAAGGCAACACACACATATATCAAAACAAAATACAAAAGGGAACGGAAACACTTATCTTCAATGAAACTTTGGTAGCACCAGGAACTCAGCCGAGAACCAAACCCGAGCTAACCACAAGTCCAACAGAAGCCATAAACCGCAAAGCATAGTGGGAGAAACAACAATAAATTGGGAAGGTTAAATGACCACAATAGAAACACCTGGGAATAGAAGGTGTGGCAAGCATGAGAAACAACACAGATGTAATTTGATCCAAAAGGAAAACATGTCAGATCAAACCACGTGTTACCTCACAGATCTCCTGCCACCTGTCGCGGGAACGTCTGTATGTCTCAGTACATCAGTGACAGATCCTTTTTATGAGCAGGGGCACAGCAATGTGCTTCCTCTCCCTTCTCATGTGATTCAGGAACTCCCCCTTCTGGCAGGAAGCAGGACCAGCCAACTCCTACCAAGAGGAAAGGAACAGGGTGGTTAGCCCTTGTTAACCCATGTCATCCATGTTCTCCTGGTAGTTACGGTCATAATGTACAAAATACATAACATTATATAACTATTTACAATTTGTAGTACTCCCACGAATGGGGTACTACATATGTACTGTAGTTACCCACATTCCAACTGCCATCTTTGAGTAGGTGATTTCCTAATTTTTATCCATTTACTGTGTATAAAAATTAGGTTAATGATAATACCTAATAAAGCTATTATATGCTTTTGTATTATTTTGGTGTAGTGCCATCTTCTGTATGTTTGATTTCACAGTCTCCTTACTTTTTTCAGACCTGCATATTCTGAGGCTAAGTTTATGTGTTGCGCCTGCATCTGCTCATAGTACATTTTTTGCTGAAGTTTTCCATAATTGCAGCAAAATTCAACGTTTTGCTTCTATTACAGAAAACTGTGGCAAAAATGCCAGATACAGATGCAATATGTAAACCTGGCCTCAGTCAGGTAGATTATGGAGAATACCCGAGAGTAATAACACTCACTATTAGTTTGTTTGTCTAATCGGCCATCAGTGTCTAATTAGGGGTGGTCCTTACTCTATAACCCCTGTTGATCAGCAGAAAAATTATAGCAACAGCGCTCCTTCCACTTTATTGGTTACACAGTCACATACATATGAGCATGACTATGCCTATTACTGGGTCAACCATACAGAGTATAAAAAGGATCAGTTTGGCTTGTTTGGTTGACATTACCATTGCGAGTCACAATCCACCAAACTGTCCCACAAGACTGACTTCAGATCATACCAGTCTTTACTAATTCTATATGATAATCGAACTAAAGTAGTTTGCTGGATCAGAAGTCCAGCTTTTACCCTCTAACTGGATGGAATCTGTAAATATGTCTGTATTTTTTAAAGGAATAAATAGATATTGCTCATTTAAGGATTTGGAGGCTTCGTCACGAGCCTGCATCACAGATGTCATCACATTTAATGGAAAAGGAGCTCTGCATGCTCCATGATGGAACTCGGTGGACGTAATTAAAAGTACATTATAGGTCCTTCAGGAGCCAATAGTGTCCATCGGATGATAGATTTGGCACTTATGATGGTAACCAAGATTTAGATGTGAACAGAGTCTTAAACAAATGGTTTCTGAGGAATTCTCATTGGGAAAGGAACGCAACAACATTTCTGGTCTTTAAAAATGTAACCTTACTCTTGTAATGTCTCTAATCTTCAGAGACTTCTCATATTAAACCAGTTGACAGTAAGCATCAACTACTTGGTCCAAATAATTTAGGACTTTTGCCTAAAGGAGCAGCTAAGAAGATCCACCAAACTGTCCCACACCTTGTAGACAACACTGAAAATAAAGCAGGGTACCTAACCCTAGAATCAAGGGATGACACCAAAACTATGAACTTTGTCCTCCATAACTAGATCTACACATTTTCTTTCACTTTAGATCATACCAGTCTTTGCAAATTCTATATGATAATCGAACTAAAGTAGTTTTCTGGATCAGAAGTCCAGCTTTTACCCTCCAACTGTATGAAATCTGTAAATATATCTGTATTTTTTAAAGGAATAAATAGCTATTGCTCCTTTAAGGCTTTGGAGGCTTCATCACGAGCCTGCATCACAGATGTCATCACATTTGATGGAAAAGGAGCTCTGCATGTTCCATGATGGAACTCGGTGGACCTAATTATAAGTACATTATAGGTCCATCAGGCACCAATAGTGTCCATCACATGATAGATTTGGCCCTTAATATGGTAACCAAGACTCAGATGTAAACAGCCTTAGACAAATGGTTTCTGACAAATTCTCATTGGGAAAGGAACACAACAACATTTCTGGTCTTTAAAATGTAACCTTACTCTTCTAATGTCTCTAATCCTCAGAGACTTCTCATATTAAACCAGATGAGAGTAAGCATCAACTACTTGGTCCAAATAATTTAGACTTTTGCCTATAGGAGCAGCTAAGAAGATCTGCCGGCTTAGCTAATTCCCATGGTTGTCAAAGGGAGTTAACAGGTGAAAACAGACAAGTTGGCTTTATTGCTTGTATTAAAAGCCGCTTTGCAGTTTCAGTTTACACTGGAGATTACGGAAAGCAGAGGAATTTAATTGCGAGAGGTACAGATCCTATAAAAATGGAGTTTACCAAGAGAATTGAACTTGGTTGCCAAATTAAATATAAATCAGTAATCAATTTTCTAGCAAAATAAAAGCCATTATTGTAAGTTCAGTATAGCAGGTCAGATGTTAAATCAAACTGTCCAACTTAACACGGTGCAGCCATATAAACTGATGTACACACAGAAAAATCAATGTCATGTACTTCACTGGGACACTCTACATTCCCTAACAGAATTCATCAAAAGTAATCTACGCAACAATTTTAATCCAGGATTGGCTGGATTTAAAATTACTTAAACATTGAGACATTGAAGAGAAGCGTGAGGGTTGAGGTAATGTTTTATTCTTTTCATATTAGAGAAATACATTATTTAAAGGGTGAATAAGAAGTCCAATTCAGCAACATGTCCTAAAATCTGCAATCTTTATTTCATGACCCATGACTAAGTACAGGATGTAACTGAAATGAAAAAAGGCAGTGTACCTGCATTATGCAGGCAGAAGGAAGTTTACATAGTGTTTTTGTTGTTCATACCTTTTATTTAACCCATATTAGGGTCTATTCAGACGTCTGTAAGTCTTTTGCATTTTGCAAATTGTGGATCTGCAAAACATGGATACAAGCCGTGTGCGTTCCGCATTTTGCAGACCGCACATGACCGGCCCTGTGATAGAAATGCCTATTCTTGTCCACGATTGCAGGGAAGAATAGGACATGCTCTATCTTTTTTGCAGGGCCACAGAATGGAACTAAGGATGTGGACAGCACACAGTGTGCTGTCCGCTTCTTTTGCAGCCCCACTGAAATGAATTAGGGACATCTGAATGGACCCTTAGGCTAGTTTCACACAAGCTGTTCCTCTGCTGGAAAGACCCCCAAGTCCCCAATGAATATACAGTAATGTGACCTAGGGGGTATCTGCCCTCGTTCTGGCATTAGATCCGGGATTCGTATAGACAAAAACCACTGAAGCTAGAAGACACCTAATGGTCAGTAGTTTGAAGGCCATTTTCTTGTGAAAAACAATTCATTGGATAATGTAAATTAAAAGTGTCTCTTTTTAGCAAATACCTGTATTCCCCATGTAATAAGAATACTAGAACTTCTTTTTTTAGAAATCACTGTGCTGTCGCTAATTTATACCTCTTGGAAATGTGTACATTGACAGCAGGATGTACCGTACTTATTAATGGGACTCGCTGAATAAAAAAACTAATAAAAGCTTTGTGACAAACTGCCATGTATCCCTGGGCATTGGAGAGGCATGCTTGCTAGCCTCTTACCCTGCGACTATGGCCCCAATGACAGTTGGCATTCACAATGGACATGTGACCTAATCAACATCCACAATGGACATTGCTGTGACCTAATCAACATTCACAATGGACATTACCTGTGACCTAATCAACATTCACAATGGACATTACCTGTGACCTAATCACCATTCACAATGGACATCGCCTGTGACCTAATCAATATTCACAATGGACATTGCTGTGACCTAATCAGCACCCACAATGGACCAGCCATGTGGGGTTGTGATATATCTGGCTGTATGTTGATTGGTCGCTGTATTTTGTGTGGGAGTGTCTGTGTTTATTGTACGGATTGATTGGTTGTATTTCAAACCCCTGTGGGCCGTACTATGTTTGTGGAGTGTAAATAAAAGAGGCTGTATGCCCCAGGAGAGAGTTCCTGCTTGACCCTCAAAACGAAGTGTCGTCTCGTTATTGGGGGATTTGACTGTATGCTGATTGCCAGGAGTGTAAGCTGTTCATATTGCTTTTCCTGTTCGGCTGCTTCCAGGGTTCGTGTGTCTCTTGTTCGGAAGTTGGTGAATTCGTGTGGTTTGCAGTTCGGGAAGTTGGTGATTGCAGTAGCTGCTGGTCTATCCGGAAAAGGGAATATCGCCTAAACGGAGTTGTGTGCGTAACGGTCCGTTACATTTGGTGGCAAACAGCGGGATCATTTCCACAGCCCAGAAGGACATCTACAGGGCAACACCATTCCTTGGATTACAAAGTGAGGGCAACGCCAGTACCCGTACAGCGCCCCTATCTACAAAAGAAAGAACTTCAGGAGAACAAGCATGGCACCCAGCTACACGCAGGAGGAATTTGACAGAGAGCTGAGATCACGGCTGATTTTCTTCGGACCCAACCCCCCGGAGAAATCTGTGCAGTTCGTGAGGAGGATAACAGCAGAGTACCTGCAGTTCATGGCAGATGGTATCGTCCGCCCTCCCCAGCGGCTGAGTGCGCTCCGGAGAGCTGAAGGTGCCGTCCTTCCTCCACAGCGGCCGTGTGAGTTACAGAGGGCCGAAGGTGTCGTCCTTCCCCCCCAGCGGCAGTGTGAAGTCCAGGGGGCCGAAGGTGTCGTCCTTTCCCCCCAGCGGCAGTGTGTCCTACAGGGAGCAGAGACAGTTGGTCTCTCTCTCCAGCAGCAGGACAATGTTACGGGAGTGGAGACAGGCGGTCTCCCACTCCAGCGGCAGCCTGTGTTTCAGGGAGAGGAACACAGCACCCCCTCTCCCCAGCGGCAGCTTACCCTAACAAGGGGAGACACCAATCTCCCAGACGGCGCAGATGGGACCGTGGTCTCTGTGCCTGACCTACAGGGATGCTGGACAGCCTGTCCAGATCCCCAACTACCCGCACCGGGACAACAGGAGGAGGGGTAAGTACAAACTCTCCTCCCCAGCTAACACCTAACTTGGCCCCAGGGTTAACAGAGGCGATGTTAACCCCCACTGGCGCCCATGTTCCCCTGGCTACTAAGCCGGACTATGTTCCCAGCCCCCAGCAGAAGAGCTGGCAGCTGGGCAGAGTGCAGTCGGCCTCTGCCCTCCCTTTGTCCCCTGTCCAGAGCCTGAGGTCCTGCAGGTTATACCAGTAGAAGAGCTGGCAGCTGGGCAGAGTGCAGTCGGCCTCTGCCCTCCCTTTGTCCCCTGTCCAGAGCCTGAGGTCCTGCAGGTTATACCAGCAGAAGAGCTGGCAGCTGGGCAGAGTGCAGTCGGCCTCTGCCCTCCCTTTGTCCCCTGTCCAGAGCCTGAGGTCCTGCAGGTTATACCAGTAGAAGAGCTGGCAGCTGGGCAGAGTGCAGTCGGCCTCTGCCCTCCCTTTGTCCCCTGTCCAGAGCCTGAGGTCCTGCAGGTTATACCAGTAGGAGAGCTGGCAGCTGGGCAGAGTGCAGTCGGCCTCTGCCCTCCCTCAAGTCCCCACAGCATGTTGCCCCAGCACCCCAGAGGAATATCCGGGTGCAGTAACTGCTTCTTGTGGGTGGGTCACTCTTGTACCTGTTTGTTGTGGGTGGGCTATTCTGGCATTTGTCTATTGTGGGTTGGTGGATCGACTAACGTAGGCACTGACCGACAGGAGGTCAGGTGCCTGGTTAGTCTTCCCCCCAAAGGGGAGATATGTGACAAACTGCCATGTATCCCTGGGCATTGGAGAGGCATGCTTGCTAGCCTCTTACCCTGCGACTATGGCCCCAATGACAGTTGGCATTCACAATGGACATGTGACCTAATCAACATCCACAATGGACATTGCTGTGACCTAATCAACATTCACAATGGACATTACCTGTGACCTAATCAACATTCACAATGGACATTACCTGTGACCTAATCACCATTCACAATGGACATCGCCTGTGACCTAATCAATATTCACAATGGACATTGCTGTGACCTAATCAGCACCCACAATGGACCAGCCATGTGGGGTTGTGATATATCTGGCTGTATGTTGATTGGTCGCTGTATTTTGTGTGGGAGTGTCTGTGTTTATTGTACGGATTGATTGGTTGTATTTCAAACCCCTGTGGGCCGTACTATGTTTGTGGAGTGTAAATAAAAGAGGCTGTATGCCCCAGGGAGAGAGTTCCTGCTTGACCCTCAAAACGAAGTGTCGTCTCGTTATTGGGGGGGATTTGACTGTATGCTGATTGCCAGGAGTGTAAGCTGTTCATATTGCTTTTCCTGTTCGGCTGCTTCCAGGGTTCGTGTGTCTCTTGTTCGGAAGTTGGTGAATTCGTGTGGTTTGCAGTTCGGGAAGTTGGTGATTGCAGTAGCTGCTGGTCTATCCGGAAAAGGGAATATCGCCTAAACGGAGTTGTGTGCGTAACGGTCCGTTACAAGCTTGTACACTATATTTACAATAAATCATGTCACTAAAAAATACAACTAATCCCACAAAAATTCAAGCCGTGTCAACATATCAATCAAAAAGTCATGGCTCTCAGAAAGACGCCAATAAAATAATCAAAACATTGTTTGTTCATAAGGGCTCAGATTTCATCTGGGGCAAAGCGGTTCAAAGTTTTTTTTGGGACTTAAATTTTAATGACCCATCTTGATCATTTCAGTTTCCTGCCAATCAGCTGTTTAAAGGGCAAGCTCTGCAGATGGTGATGTCCATTGATCACACGGCCTTTGTGCAGCTCAGTCCCAACAAACTGAATGGGACTGGGCTGCAATACCAAGAATAACCACTAAACAATGTACACCGCTGTGCTTGGTGTTCTAAGAAAAGGACAGCACTGCAACTCTTTGAAATAGCTGATCGGCGGTAGTACAAGAAAGAGTCAGACCTCCACCCATCTGATGTTGATGACCTATCCTGAGAACTGGGATAACATTTATCATCAGTTGTTTAATAATATACCCTAGTGGCAAGTAATTGGCTCCAAGGTCAACTTTGGGTTATCTTCTTTTGGAACTATGGGGCCCATTATCGTGTAGTAGGACAGTCTGACCCTATTAATGTTTCCCCTGATTATGAAGTACTGCAAAATTTGTTGGAGTGATAGAACTAACGGTTAGTGCTTGAAATGATATTCTCATGACTAACATCAGGACAACAATTGGAGGCTCTCTGTATGTTGTTAGCACCGCATTTATTCTACAGCCAAGTCATGTTATGGCATCAGCGTCTTAGCACGTTCATGAAATGGGGTGTCTCACATTGATTTATGTTCCATATTTCCCAACTCAATGACTAGATGCCTCTTTGAATCATAGTCCTTGTTTTCCTTTTCTCCTGCAGACAAAGCCTTTTTTACTTTGAGAACCTCCAAATAACTCCCCTACTGGGCAATAACCACTTTATATCACCCTTTTCTCACGGGCTGAGCAAATCTACCTAATAAATGTGATCACACTTTATGACACTGTTTAGTATCAGGATTAAGAGTTCCAAGCTATCCATTTCAATTACTGTCGCGGATCTGTCTGTTACTTCATCGTTCCCATCTCCTCCGAGCTACAAATGCTGACACGTGGAGAAGAGAGCTCTGCTCAGGGAAGACCATGTGGGATTCTGCTCAATTATAGTAACATTCAGGATTTAGAAGAAGCAAATGAAGTGCAGGAGGAAGGATTAATGGATAGCCAAATGTTTATTGGAATGCAATGTAATTCTATAAAAAAAAAAGTTAATATAAAAGAAGGAGCCAGCGAGCTACGACCACAGATCTGCTGACTTTTAAAAATGAGACGACAGAGACATTGGAAAACTTATACTTGTTGTAAGACATGTCAATTGTTGTCTCTCATTGCTTTTTTACCCCAAGCTTAGGCCCCCTTCACATATGTCCAGCAATACAGTTCTGTTCTCCTCCAGCATGAAGTAGAAAATGCTGGTGAGGAACTGAAGGCAGAACCGATCCCATAGTTTTCTACAAGTTTCTTCTCTCACATCCAATGCATCATTTGCACCAAACAGAAAAACTCTGCATGCTCAGTTTTTTCTTCCGGCGCTATCAGTGGATAGATGCCGATTCTGTGCACTAAAGTGCTGTGCACATATATCAATTGTGTCCGACATCTGGCCTAAAATAGTTGGCCGGACACAACTGATAGAAGTGATGTGGGTCTTACACATTCATGTACCAGACAGGAATTTGCCAAATCTAGAGTAACTCGGGAAGGCAATTTTTTCTATCCATTAAGATATGGCCTATGTGGACACCATTTTCAAATAATCTGTCCCATTACAAATCCTGTACTCTATATTTAATAGCCTACCATAGCACACTATGTTTATGTAGCAGGGATAATAAGCAGTCTATTAATTGGGCAAACAAGATGGCACCAGTTACTGAGCAAACACCCAAGACACCAAGTATAGTGTTCAAGATTATTTTTGCATAAATAATAACCTGTAGAAAAATGGCAGGTCATATGCTTGAAGGACATGACAGACCTACATGCCAGATGGCACGTATACAGTGTGCACCAGCCTCATGTCCAATCAATTTGAAGGGAATATCACCCAGTTTCTGTGCTCTCTCTGACCATTTGACTGATTTGACGGCTGAGTTAGTTTGTTCCTTTGTTTCATTCCTTGGTGCGTCTCTAATCTAAATTGCCAACTACCAACCTTGGTGCTTGATTTGGTATCATGGTGCTTCCAGTTGATGAACTTACCTAACCATAACTCAGATTACTTTTGTTTGGTACTGTTTTTGTCTTTTAGTGTCCCTTTAACATTGCTTGTTTTCCTGGCTCTGGGATTCTCTTGATTAAGGGTACAACGTGTCCCCATCCCCAACCTTTGCCCTGACAGTTTAGAAACACCTCTGGATATCTTATTATAAATAGCTTAGATGAGAATACCTCTTTAGGTTTTATCAAAGCCCTTGGTAGTAGGGCAAAATGATAATGTTTTACACGAACCACAAAAGCTTGGGCAAGAAAGAAGCCTGGGGAGAACCCACTTAAGTCTTAGGACCATCTGAATAACAGTGGCCCACATGGGAGAAAGGCAGTCCAGTATGTGAAAAATACAATGTATTGTTCTTTTTCCTGAAATATCTGATGGACCACAATCATTAAACTTAATCATAGTTTCACCATTATTTCTGCAAAATTAACCCATCTGGAAATAATAGTAATGGAAGTTGATGCGCTAGGTAACAAAACACTCAGTAATCTCCACTACTGACAGATGTGCTGGCTTTGTCTCCTTCCCTGAGGGATGCCGTTAGCGCCTTTCTCATCCACCATTTACAGGGGAATCTGCAACTTTTAATTATCAATTAATGATCAGTTATTTGCAGTCGGTGATACTGCAGCAGTTCACGTGACACTAATTCTATCATGAATGGATGGATGGAGATGTAGAGTAGAAAGTCTTCCCTGAAGACAGGTGACTATTAAGAGGCAAATGGAGAGAAGGGGCGTTAGAGATAAACTACTGTAGTTTGTGGGTATGCTGAATAGTAGAATAGTAGTTTTTGAAGTTGTACTTTTTTAACCTCCGTTTTGAGTTACACATTGTGTTTTATGTTATGTTAAAAGTGTTTTTCAGTAATTTTTTTATATTGATGGCCAATCCCTTTGTTTCATCCCTTGGTTCCTCTCTATTCTACTTTGCAAGATACCAACCGTAGTGCATGAATTTGTACCACGGTGCCTCCTGTTGCTGAACTAACCTGACCATGACTCTGATGATGCCTTTTGATTACTCTTTTTGATTACTGGTTTTCTATTTTCAGTTGATATCCCAGCATGATGTCCCTTTAATATTGCTTGTTTTGCTGACTCTAGAGGGCTGTCTTGTTCAGGGGCGCACAACCTATGGCATACAATGACGTTTCGTGTGGCTCCAACCTTTGCTCTGATGTCAGAGACACTACATCCTCACTGATCAGCTGCTCCAGTGCCTTGCCACTTCTGAGACTATGTGATTGTCTTTCTACTTCTGACCCTGGTTACAAGACATTAAGCCTTTCCATTAGGTAAATCTCAGTCTTCATACAGACCTACTAGACCCTGAAGGTTCTTTCCTCTCCTCACAAGACCTGTGCACTCAACTAAAATGCACCACTCTTAAAGTCTTGCAATATACCTATCTATGCAAAACTCTGTGCGCCTTTCTCCAACCGACTGGTCAATTTAGAGACTACTCTTGGTTTAAATCGCTCTGCGCACAATCCCAGTCCCCTTCAAAACTGGTATCAACGATCTGCAAACAAATATCTTCTATACGGCCGACCAGTGCATTTTTTTGCGAAAAATTGTGGAACTCACCCAACCACATATCCTAAGTCTGGCTGCCCCTTGTAGAGTAGACCACTGGATTAAGGACTCCTGGCTTCGTTGTGTAGAAACTTAAAAAAGGAATAGGGAAGAAATCCAGTGTCATAAAATCTAAATTTGTGCACTTGTTTTGGATTTTATTGCTGAAATTGTCTACAAATAAAGCTTCCTAAAGATTTTATGACACTGGGATTCTTCCTTATTCCTTTCAGTACATTTTTTCATCAAGGATTGGGATATGAGGTCCACCTAAGATTATTATTATTTATTATTACAGCGCCATTTATTCCATGGCACTGTACATATGAAAGGAAATATATGTATGTACATAACATAAAACAATTGCAATACGCATGATGAAGACAAGTTACAGATTGGAACAGCAGAAGAAAGGACTCTGCCCATGAGGGCTTACAATCTACAAGATAGCATCTTCTTGTGTACGGGAGAATTCCTGTAAAATTTTGTAATGTTGGTATCTAACTCCTACTAGATTAATGCAAATGTAAAACTAGCGCTTTGAACTAGAGATGCAAGCAATCATCCGGCTCCTTCATACTTGGTGGGATTGCACAGGTCTGTGTCCTTTTTCGTGTAAACTCTTTTAATACATAGTAACATAGTAACATAGTACATATGTAATGGTGCCCCCTGGTGTTTAACCGATATAGAAATATGCACATCCACCTACTGAGGTGGTCGCACATGCTCATTTCCATCTCTCAACTACCACTAGCTGTATCTACTGTTAGACGCTTTCGCAGTTACAGGGACAGAAATAAAGCAGAAAGGACGTGCCTCCTGATAAATTACATGCCACCTGAGAAAGAACACACCCTGTCAGAAAGGACACATCCCCTGAGCTGCCAGCCTGAAGAGAATCTATCAGAAGAGTTGAGGCAATGAATGTGAACAAGCTCTGGATCCATGTGAGGTTCAGGGCTGGTTCTAGCTTTGTTGGAAAGAGATTTTCATGTCTGATTTTCATTTTTACACCACTCATGGCATAACTGCTTTAAAGGGATCATAGAGAACGAATACAATAGTAGCGCTCTTACTCTGCCTGCTGCTCAATGCATAATGGGGGTACGATCAGCTGAGCAGAAGACATTTTTAGTTTTTTGCTTTTCACATTCTGGCTTGTTTAACTTTCTTTTAAATTGTGTTTACTTTATGAAGATTTGTTTTTCAGTAATACGGTATATGTGGGAAAAATTCAAATATTCATAATATGGGAAAATACTATTTTGTCTTAGCGTTCACTTCAGGGCGCCATGTTCTGATAGGAGCAGGTCTCAGAGGTGGGGCACCTATCTGACGGTGAGGACATATCCTTAATGTCAGAGATGTGCAAATCTATTGCACATATCATTCTAGTTATGGAGATACCAAGTATGTATATTTATAAATATGTATGCATTTATAAAGTAACATAGTAACATGGTACATAATTCCGAAAAAAGACATCTGTCCATCCAATTCGGCCTGTCATCCTGCTAGTTGAAGGCAAAATAATCACTGTGAGGTGGAAACCAATTTTCACCACTTAAGGGGAATAAAAAATTCCTTCCCGACTCCAATCAGGCAATCAGAATGACTCCCGGGATCAACCACCCCTCTCTAGTAGCTGTAGCCTGTAATATTATTACACTCCAGAAATACATCCAATCCCCTCTTGAATTCCTTTATTGTACTCACCATCACCACCTCCTCAGGCAGAGAGTTCCATAGTCTCACTGCTCTTACCGTGAAGAATCCTTTTCTATGTTTGTGTATAAACCTTTTTTCCTCCAGACGCAGAGGATGTCCCCTCGTCACAGTCACAGTCCTGGGGATAAATAGATGATAGGAGAGATCTCTGTACTGACCCCTGATATATTTATACATAGTTATTAGATCTCCCCTCAGTCGTCTTTTTTCTAAAGTAAATAACCCTAATTTTGATAATCTTACAGGGTACTGAAGTTGCCCCATTCCAGTTATTACTTTAGTTGCCCTCCTCTGAACCCTCTCCAGCTCTGCTATGTCTGCCTTGTTCACAGGAGCCCAGAACTGTACACAGGACTCCATTTGTGGTCTGACCAGTGATTTGTAAAGTGGTAGGACTATGTTCTCATCACGGGCGTCTATGCCCCTTTTGATAAAACCCATTATCTTATTGGCCTTGGCGGCAGCTGCCTGACACTGGTTTTTGCAGCTTAGTTTGCTGTTTATTAAAATTCCTAGATCCTTTTCTATGTCAGTGCTACCGAATGTTTTACCATTTAGTATGTACGGGTGACTTGCATTATTCCTTCCCATGTGCATAACTATATTCCGCAGCACTTTACAGACATTAGCATCACATCATTTGGAGTCTTTCAATGAATATTAAACTAATAATCTTAATGAATGTAATAAAATATATTATGCAGTAAAACCATAGTTTGTTTTATATGACTTTTATGCTTTTTTAAAGATTTTTTTTTAAAGAAACCCAGAAAGGGTTTTCCTTAGGCTACTTTCACACTAGCGGCCGGACGGATCCAACAGGCTGTTCATCTGACAGAACAGCCTGTCGGATCCGTCCTGCCGCTAATGAACGTGTGCCCTCCGACTAACGCTCCGGCCCCATTGACTATAATGGGGGCGGGGTGGAGTTCCGGCAGGGGCACGACAGCGCACGGCGAGAGGCTGCCGGAATAAAACTACAGCATGTCTGACATTTATTCCGGCAGCCTCTCAATGGTCTCTTTGTGCTAAGATGTACTGGGTCCTCTACAGTCGTGGCCAAAATTTTTGAGAATGACACAAATATTAGTTTTCACAAAGTTTGCTGCTAAACTGCTTTTAGATCTTTGTTTCAGTTGTTTCTGTGATGTAGTGAAATATAATTACACGCACTTCATACGTTTGACATTTATGCAAAGAGTCAGTATTTGCAGTGTTGGACCTTCTTTTTCAGGACCTCTGCAGTTCGACTGGGCATGCTCTCAATCAACTTCTGGGCCAATTCCTGACTGATAGCAACCCATTCTTTTATAATCACTTCTTGGAGTTTGTCAGAATTAGTGGGTTTTTGTTTGTCCACCCGCCTCTTGAGGATTGACCACAAGTTCTCAATGGGATTAAGATCTGGGGAGTTTCCAGGCCATGGACCCAAAATGTCAACATTTTGGTCTCCGAGCCACTTAGTTATCACTTTTGCCTTATGGCATGGTGCTCCATCGTGCTGGAAAATGCATTGTTCTTCACCAAACTGTTGTTGGATTGTTGGAAGAAGTTGCTGTTTTGGTACCATTCTTTATTCATGGCTATGTTTTTGGGCAAAATTGTGAGTGAGCCCACTCCCTTGGATGAGAAGCAACCCCACACATGAATGGTCTTGGGATGCTTTACTGTTGGCATGACACAGGACTGATGGTAGCGCTCACCTTTTCTTCTCCGGACAAGCCTTTTTCCAGATGCCCCAAACAATCGGAAAAAGGCTTCATCGGAGAATATGACTTTGCCCCAGTTTTCAGCAGTCCATTCACCATACTTTCTGCAGAAGATCAATCTGTCCATGATGTGTTTTTTTTTTAGAGAAGTGGCTTCTTTGCTGCCCTTCTTGACACCAGGCCATCTTCCAAAAGTCTTCGCCTCACTGTTGCGCTCACACCTGCCTGCTTCCATTCCTGAGCAAGCTCTGCACTGGTGGCACTCCGATCCCGCAGCTGAATCCTCTTTAGGAGACGATCCTGTCACTTGCTGGACTTTCTTGGACACCCTGAAGCCTTCTTAACAAGAATTTAACCTCTTTCCTTGAAGTTCTTGATGATATTGTTGTTTGAGGTGCAATCTTAGTAGCCACAATATCCTTGCCTGTGAAGCCATTTTTATGCAAGGCAATGATGGCTGCACGCGTTTCTTTGCAGGTCACCATGGTTAACAATGGAAGAACAATGATTTTAAGCATCACCCTCCTTTTAACATGTCAAGTCTGCCATTTTAACCCAATCAGCCTGACATAATGATCTCCAGCCTTGTGCTCGTCAACATTCTCACCTGAGTTAACAAGACGATTACTGAAATGATCTCAGCAGGTCCTTTAATGACAGCAATGAAATGCGGTGGAAAGGTTTTTTTGGGATTAAGTTAATTTTCATGGCAAAGAAGAACTATGCAATTCATCTGATCACTCTTCATAACATTCTGGAGTATATGCAAATTGCTATTATAAGAACTTTAAATTTTCCAATTTCCAATATTTATGTAATTCTCAAAACGTTTGGCCACGACTGTAGACAATGAGATACCTTTGTAGTGACTAATGAATGAGGGTCCTGAATGGGTGACTTTGCTCAGAATTTGCTAATGGGGCATTTGAAAATGGATTTTCTAGACAGGACCATCACTTTTGTATGATGCAGTACCTCACGGAAAAAAGGAGTTTGCCACCGGTTCAGACAGAAGATAAGATTTGACAGGTGAGCACCTGCTACATCTGTATCTGCTTACATGGGAGGATTGGCCATAGAACCTACAAGGAAATCCCGGTGGGCTGATGCCCAGGGGGCCACTTAATCCTTCGCCTTGGCCGTCAGCAAGGTATATAAAGATCTGGTGCTCTTTGCATTGGCGGAAGGTGCTATCCTGAATTGAATTATATTGCCGTCCTAAGGGCGATGATACAGCTTCAGTATTTTGTGCTGCACTGTGGTATCTGGTTCTGCTAGGGCACTATATTGTGCTACACTGTGGTATTTGGTTCTGCTGGGGCAGTATGTTGTGCTGCACTGTGGTATCTGGTTCTGCTAGGGCAGTATATTGTGCTACACTGTGGTATTTGGTTCTGCTGGGGCAGTATATTGTGCTGCACTGTGGTATTTTGTTCCACTGGGGTGGTATTTTGTGCTGCACTCTGGTATTTGGTTTCGCTGGGGCAGTATGTTGTGCTGCACTGTGGTATTTGGTTCTGCTAGGGCAGTATATTGTGCTACACTGTGGTATTTGGTTCTGCTGGGGCAGTATATTGTGCTGCACTGTGGTATTTTGTTCCACTGGGGTGGTATTTTGTGCTGCACTCTGGTATTTGGTTTCGCTGGGGCAGTATGTTGTGCCGCACTGTGGTATTTGTTTCCGCTGGGGCAGTGTCTTATGCTGCACTGTGGTATTTGGTTTAGCTGGGGCAGTATGTTGTGCTGCACTCTGGTATTTGGTTCCGCTGGGAAGGTATTTTGTCTTGCACTATGGTATCTTCCTGCCTTTTGTGAGTTTGGACCCCCTACAATATGAGGCCACTTTTAGTTTCTTTTCCCCCAGGGCCATTTTAAATTCTCAGTCCGCCCCTGATCTGCTTCTACTAAAAATGATTAGTCCACCAGCCAGAGACATGTGGAATGACGACCATCTAATTCAGATGTTACAGTAAAAAAAGTATTTGCGGAGATTATGGTAATACTAAACTGTGTAAAGTAATTAACACTAAAGAGGACAGTTTTCTGCTACAGAGGGATCTGGATAGATTGGGGGCTTGGGCAGAGAAATGGCAGATGAGGTTTAACACTGACAAATGTAAAGTTATGCACATGGGAAGAAATAATGCAAGTCACCCGTACATGCTAAATGGTAAAACACTCAGTAACACTGACATGGAAAAGGATCTAGGAATTTTAATAAATAACAAACTAAGCTGTAAAAACCAGTGTCAGGCAGCTGCTGCTAAGGCCAATAAGATAATGGGTTGCATCAAAAGGGGCATAGATGCCCGTGATGAAAATATAGTCTTACCACTTTATAAATCACTAGTCAGACCACACATGGAGTACTGTGTACAGTTCTGGGCTCCCGTGAACAAGGCAGACATAGCAGAGCTAGAGAGGGTTCAGAGGAGGGCAACTAAAGTAATAACTGGAATGGGGCAACTACAGTACCCTGAAAGGTTATCAAAATTAGGGTTATTCACTCTAGAAAAAAGACGACTGAGGGAGATCTAATAACTATGTATAAATATATCAGGGGTCAGTACAAAGATCTCTCCCATCATCTATTTATCCCCAGGACTGTGACTGTGACGAGGGGACATCCTCTGCGTCTGGAGGAAAGAAGGTTTGTACACAAACATAGAAAAGGGTTCTTCACGGTAAGAGCAGTAAGACTATGGAACTCTCTGCCTGAGGAGGTGGTGATGGTGAGTACAATAAAGGAATTCAAGAGGGGCCTGGATGTATTTCTGGAGCGTAATAATATTTCAGGCTATAGCTACTAGAGAGGGGTCGTTGATCCAGGGAGTTATTCTGACTGCCTAATTGGAGTCGGGAAGGAATTTTTTCCCCTTAAGTGGGGAAAATTGGCTCTACCTCACAGGGGTTTTTTGCCTTCCTCTGGATCAACTTGCAGGAAACAGGTCGAACTGGATGGACAAATGTCTTTTTTCGGCCTTATATACTATGTTACTATGTTACTAATTGAAAGATGTAATAGGACAATAGACAGTTACTCTAGAGCAGGGGTGCACAACCTGCGGCCCGGGGGCCACATGCGGCACTCAAACCATTCTGTGTGGCCCCTAAACATCTGGTAAAAGACATGTAGGTCTATGTCTTATGGCTTCTTACATGTATCTTTCATGTATTCTCCCATTAGATGGGAGTCCTAGAACTGTAACTAGACATTTCTAGTATATACTGTATGTTCAATATGCCAAAAATACAGAATTTCAGTTGGTAATACTTCTTTAAGTTTTATTTTTGGCCCTTGGAATTGGTTCAGGCTGACAATGTGGCCCCCAACCAGAAAAGGTTGTGCACCCCTGCTCTAGAGGATATTTTTCCCCTTTTTATCTTGAGCTTTATAAGAGTGGAATGAAAATACATTTTAAAAGCTTTAAAAAACCTGACAACCAACCAGTGTGCAGATTAATTGGTCTTCGAGGATAGAAGTGGAAGATATCAAGCCAGAAAACGTAGAGAAAAAAAAATTCATTCACTGAAGCATGCTGGCGAACCAAAATAATAAAAATGCTCTCATGAAGGAAAACGGAGATGGAAGAAATTTATATGGTGAGTGCACCAAATAACAGCCCACAAATTGTCTTCTGACAAAGCAAAATGCTTGGAGAGAAGGCCCAAAATTCCTTTCCATGTTACATCCTTCCAAAGCATCCACAGGAAGAGTGTAACTGCCTGTGATTGTGTAACCTGGTGAATTCTTGCAATTGGTTTTACATGGTCATAGCCATGTTAGCTGTAAGCCTTACACTGATTGGCTGGCTGGAACACGTGATACTATTTCATATAGGAGCTGAGGTCCGGCTCATTCAGCGACAGGGAGAGCAGACAGCAGGCAGGGACAGATAGAGTTTTGCTCTAAACTTACTGATTTCACTACAAAAACCTTATTGAAAGGCCTAACAGTCCTTTTAAGGACTAGAGTGTGTGTTTGACAGCAGTGTAGCACCTTTTTTTTTTTTTTTTTTTAAGAAGGGGTTTGCTTCAGCACAATCAGGGACAGACGTCACCAGGAAGGGACAGATAGTGCAGGGCTTGAAAATCGCTTTTTTTAACTTCTAAAAGACAGAAAGATTTCAGATTAGCGACATCTAAAATACGCCATAATTAAGCATTGTGTTGGGCAGATATTATAAAAAGGGGCTTATTCACCACACTGTGCCTGGTACTGAGATATACACTGCACCATCAGAGAAATTATTTGTTCTGGAGAAATTAACCTAACTTGTGCCACATCTGTGTGTGCGTTCAATCCGCAACCATTATATTAATTATTCCAGCAGAGAGGGATTTATATTTTGGCCATAGTTAAATAGTTTTGGGCACATCTGTGTGTGCGTTTAGGCCGCAACCGTATATACAGTATTCCCGCAGAGAATACATTTTATTTGGGACAAATTTTTATCCAATATAGAACTACATCCGAATACAGTGTGTATTGTCAAAATTACATTATCTCTGTACTAGTGTAGTGCCAAAAATCTGTATTTTTCCACAATCTAGTACCTTACTGGAAGCCAATACAGTGTGTTTTGTAAAAATTACATTGGGATAGTGTAGTGCCGAAAATCTTTATTTTTCTGTATCCAGTACATTACAGCAAGCCAATACAGTGTGTATTGTAAAAATTACATTATCTCTGGGCTAGTGTAGTGCCGAAAATCTGTATTTTTGTGTATACAGTACTGTCCTGCATTAGAAAACTGTGTCTTTAACGGACAGTAAAACAATCTGCGCTACATCTTCAGACAAAACCATTAATATGAAGAAGGTGAGAACAAAGTGAGCGGGATGTGGGCATGATGCTGATGGTGCAAGCAGAGGCCGTGGGCCTGGGCGCAATGAAACTGTGCCTGTTGCCATTGCACCAGAAAAAAACTAAAAGATCCACCTTACCTATGTCCAACTTAGCTGGGCAGCGCAGGACAACACTGTCCAAAGCGGACCAGTGCAAACAGGTGGTCGGTTGGATTGCAGAAGATAATGCATCCAGTCGGTTAAGCACCACCCTCTCTTCCACGAAGTCCAGTCCCTGTACCCAAGAGTCTGGTCAACCGAATCCTCACTCTGATCCTCCTTCCTCCCACCATGTTGCGTCTGGCCAAACAAGTGATCCCACACTCGGATATTCAGATGACCTCTTTTCATTGCCAGTACTTGGTTTGGCTCTCTCACCAAGCACGCTTGAAAAGGTACCTGAGATATTGTGCCCTGATTCCCAACCCTTTGGACCTTCACAGTCTCAAGAAGATGACAGTGGTGAACGACAATCATTCATTCACGAGGTGAATGATGATGAGACACAGTTGCCAATCACTGAGGTGGTGGTTAGGTCAAGTCAGGAGGATGAGCAAAGTGAGGAAGTGGAAGAGGAGGTGGTGGACGATGAGGTCACTGACCCAACATGGGAAGGTGAAAAGCAGAGCGAGGACAAGAGTAAAGAGGTGGAGATTTCCGTAGCACCGCAACAGTCTGGAAGAGGCAGTGGGGGTGCAAAAGTGAGACGTCGGCCCACACTAAACAGGCCCGCAACCATTACACCGAGCACCCCCATGCGTAAATCTACCTTGCCAAGGGGTAGGTGTTTTGCAGTATGGCGCTTTTTTGAGGAAAGCGCAGATGACAAAAGAGTAATAGTTTGCAACCTGTGCCATACCAAAATGAGCCGGGGCGTGAACACCAGCAATCTCACCACCACCAGCATGATCCGCTACATGGCATCCAAGCACCCTAATAGATGGGCCAAACGCCTCGGTCCACACTCTGCATCTGTGGGTCCCACCACTGCCTCCACTTCCCCTGTGCTACCCACTGCTGGCCATTCCCCTGTCGAAGGCGCAGGCCCGGATGCCCCTCGACCTGCACCTGGACCTTCGCATGAACCATCACCAACAACATCCACTTCCCTGTCCCAGCGCAGTGTCCAAACGTCGATAACACAGGCATTTGAACACAAGCGCAAATACCCACCCATCCACAGGCCATAGCACTAAATGCGCAACTTAAAAATTACTGGCCCTTGAAATGTTGAGATTTAAGCTTGTGGACAGAGAGGCCTTCTGCAGCCAGATATCGGCAGCCGTCCCACGGTACACAGTCCCCAGCTGCCACTATTTTACACGGTGTGCCGTGCCCGCCTTACACCAGCATGTGTCCCATAACACCACCTGTGCCCTGACCAACGCACTTACTGGGAAGGTCCACCTCACCATGGACACATAGACAAGTGCTGGTGGCCAGGGACTCTACATTTCCCTGACCGCACACTGGGTGAATGTTGTGGAGGCCGGGAGTGAGTTGGACCCTTGGATGGCACAGGTGCTACCCACGCCCAGGATTGCGGGCCCTACGTCCATCAGGGTCTCCGCCAGCAGCTATGTTACTGGCTCCAACCTCCACTTCTCCTCCTCCGCCGCCTCCTCCTCCACTTCCACCTCCAACAGCAGTCGGCCATCAGTCGTTAGCTGGAAGCAGTGTAGCACTGCTGTGGGTAAGCGTCAACAGGCCGTGCTGAAGCTGATCTGTTTAGGGGACAAACAGCACACTGTGCAGAGCTGTGGCAGGGTATGAGGGACCAGACCGAGCTGTGGCTCTCGCCACTTAACCTAGAAACAGGCATGGTTGTGTCTGAAAATGGCTGTAACTTAATGGCGGCTTTGGAGCTCGGAAACCTGACACACATCCCATGCCTAGCCCACGTCTTAAACTTAGTGGTTCAGCGGTTTATCAAAACCTACCCCAATTTGCTGGAGCTACTAGTGAAGGTGCACCGCTTGTGTGCCCATTTCCGAAAGTCGTCCACCGCTACAGCCGGTCTGTCAACGCTGCAGTAGTGCTTGCGGCTTCCAGCTCACCAACTGTTGTGCGACGTGAGCACGTGGTTCTACATGTTGGCCAGGCTTTGTGAGTAGCAGAGGGCAGTTGTGGAATACCAGCTGCAACATGGTCGTCGCCTTTCCAGTCAACTGCCACTATTGACAAGCGAGGAGTGGGCATTGATGTCAGACCTATGTGAGGTTTTAAAAAACTTTGATGAATCCACACAGATGGTTAGTGGCGATAAAGCTATTATCAGTGTAACCATCCCACTGCAGTGTCTACTCAAATGATCACTGCTCACAATTAAGGAGGATGCTTTAAATGTGGCAGATTAGGTAATGGGGGAAGAGATGACACAGGGTGATAGCCAGACCTCCCCCAGTTTGTCTTCTCAGCGCGAATTGGGCCATGAAGAGGAGGAGGAGGAGACGCTGGAGACACTTGCCTCTGCTACAGAGGCTAGTACCCATGAAACTTTAATTCTATCTGTTCAGCGTGGATGGGCAGAAGAGAAAGAGGAGGATGAGGGTATGGAGAGTGTGGTAAGGTGCAGGGTGCCGTCGTGGATGGCAGGTACGTGTCACCGAGGTTCATAGCCTCGGTAAGGTAAGAGCCATTTTGTTGATGTCAGCAGCAGGTAGTGCTACTGACATAGTTGTTAAATAGCATGGCTGCAAAGCCGATCCGGGCCGGCTCTTACCGGGAGCAGCTAAAGTGTAGGGTGGGTGGCTGCTCCCCACGACCCAGTCCTGGTTTTGGGCTGAGTTTAAAACACAGCCAGCACCAGCAGGTGTGTGTGATTGTCCTGGAGCTGCTGTTAGTGCTGTGGAGCTCTCTGGGCTGGAAGCAAGAGCCCAGCAAGGAGGAGTGCAGACTGCCTGGAAGCCTGAGGTGGATTGTCTTGCGGCTGGGCTGACAGCCAGGTGCGAACCCGCACCTAAAACCTCCCAGGTGATTGGAACCTGTATTCGGACTTTCTGTTTTGCCTCACGTTTTCTGATGTGTGTGAATTAACACCAAGTGGCTGTTTTCTGTTTGTTGGATGCAAGTGTGAATTAAACACTGTTTGCTACACTTTCTGGACTCCGTTTTGCCTCTGTACTGCACCCTCACCGCTGTCTACCAGAGCGATTCCCCACAAGAGTCATCCTGAAGTTGACATCGATGTCTTGCCCGTTGGCACACATGGCTGACTTCATGTTAGGCTGCTTTTCCCGCGACCCTCGCGTTATACGCATTTTAGGTAACACAGATTACTGGGTGTTCGCTAGGCTTCAGGCCCTCACCTCCAATGCTTTATACGGTCTGCTCACCTGTAGGCCATCACTGCAATGTTTTATGGGGTTCGCTCAACTTCAGGCCCTCACCTCCAATGCTTTGTACGGTCTGCTCACCTGTAGGCCATCACTGCAATGTTTTATAGGGTTCGCTCACCTTCAGTCCCTCACCTCCAATGCTTTATATGGTCTGCTCACCTGTAGGCCATTACTGCAATGTATTATGGGGTTCGCTCACCTTCAGGCCCTCACCTCTAATGTTTTATACGGTCTGGTCACCTGTAGGCCATCACTGCAATGTTTTATGGGGTTCGCTAAGCTTCAGGCCCTCACCTCCAGTGCTTTATATGGTCTGCTCCCCTGTAGGCCATCACTGCAATGTTTTATGGGGTTCGCCCACCTTCAGTCCCTCATCTCCAATGCTTTATGCGGTCTGCTCACCTGTAGGCCATCACTGCAATGTTTTATGGGGTTCGCTAAGCTTCAGGCCCTCACCTCCAGTGCTTTATATGGTCTGCTCCCCTGTAGGCCATCACTGCAATGTTTTATGGGGTTCGCTCACCTTCAGTCCCTCATCTCCAATGCTTTATGCGGTCTGCTCACCTGTAGGCCATCACTGCAATGTTTTATGGGGTTTGCTCACCTTCAGTCCCTCACCTCCAATGCTTCATACGGTCTGCTCACCCGTAGGCCATCAGTGCAATGTTTTATGGGGTTCGCTCACCTTCAGGCCCTCACCTCCAATGCTTCATACGGTCTGCTCACCTGTAGGCCATCAATGCAATGTTTTATGGGGTTCGCTTGGCTTTAGGCCCTCACCTCCAATGCTTTATACGGTCTGCTCACCTGTAGGCCATTACTACAATGTTTATTGGGGTTCGCTCACCTTCAGGCCATCACCTCCAATGCTTTATACAGCCTGCTCACCTGTAGGCCATCACTGCAATGTTTTATGGGGTTCGCTCACCTTCAGGCCCTCAACTATTATTTTTTAGAGGGTAACCAGCACGCCCTTGCTCCAAATGTTTTTCAGGGTCACCAGTAGGCCATCAATGATAATTTTTCAAGGGTGTGTATGATGCCCTCCTTTATGTGTAATAAAGGGTGTATTGGACTGCCGGTTCCTTGTAATTTTTGCCAGCCTTTTCACTGGATATGAGCTGAGCGCTGCGATCGGTCAGCGCTCCAGGCTTGGGAGAAGGAGACGCCCAGGGCAAAAAAAGATGTCTCTGCCCCAGGGAAAAATAGAAGAAGCGCGTGCGCCGGTATCGGGGGCTACAGAGGACGAACGGAGCAGCACCCAGGGATACAAGTATGGGCAGGGTCATCCCTGGGTGCCGCTCTGCATGTATATACATTTGCCTCATAAACTGTGGACCAGTGAAAGGTCCTCTTTAAGGACATGATTAATTGTAAGTCTAAAGCTGTGATCTATGAGATAACATGTATTTGCAGAAATGAATACATCAGGAAGACTGCAAGGGAACTGAGACTAAGGCCTCATGCACACGACCGTTTTTTTATGCTGTCCGCAAAAAGGGGTTCCGTTGTTCAGTGATCCGTGTCCGTTTTTGCCTTCAGTTGTGTTTCCGTGTGTCTTCCGTTTTTTTTAGCGGACATGACCCAAAAGATTTTACGAAAAGACAGGCTGACAATGTTTCCCAAGTGCCTGCCATGGGATCAGCAAAAAAAACGGACACGGAACGCGGATGACACACGGATGGCCATCCGCATTTTTCACGGACCCATTGACTTGAATGGGTCCGTTAACCTTTTTTCACGGACAAGAATAGGACAGGTTATATTTTTTTGACGGACTGGAATCACGGACCACGGACGCGGAGGACAAACGGTGCATTTGCCGAGGTTTCCACGGACCCATTGAAAACCAATGGGTCCGCAGAAAATCACGAAAAACGGAGCAACGGACACGGAATCAAACAACGGTCGTGTGCATGAGGCCTAAGGGTTAGGGAGCACATTGGAGATATATCAAATCAGAAAGATACATCTGTATCATGCCATGTCAGAAATGAACATGAGGGGAGGACTGACTGCCTTAGTTTCATGGGTATTGATTTGATCAAACAGATGGGGGGAGAGGCAATTGGGACAAGAGAATCCTGTAGAGTGAAGCTAAATGCATTTTTTATTTAAAAACTAAATGGATTATTTTATTAACAGTGCATCCCAATGGCCTTAGTGAATAGTGATGAGCGGCAAGGGCTATATTCGATTTTGCGATATTTCGCAAATATATGGGCGAATATTCGCCATATATTCGTGAATTCACAGGCATTTTCTTGATTGCAAAAAATCGGTAATGTAATATTCGCGTAATGTGCGCGCAATACAGGCGTGGATCACTTTGGGTACATTTTTCAAGCTGCTAGAAGTTTACTGAGACTGGAGAAAATGGTTGGCATGGCAGAACATTACAATAGTTTTACATATGCAGATAGAGTGCTCCAATAACCAATATATATCTGCGATTGCAAAAATCAGCAATTAATGATGCGCATAATTTTGTGCAATATGTGCAACTGAGTGACATCACAGCACTATCTATGTATGGACAGCCGAATCTATCACAATACCTAACACCCTGCACTCGAACCAGCTACACTATAAATCAATGTAACCTATACTGACTGACTATCTCCCCCTAACTATCTGAATTATATATCTAAGTTAACTGTCATATGTATATAAATCAAAGCATAGAGCAAAGCATTCACACTGCTCTCTCTCTCTCTCTCTCTCTCTCTCAGAACTCCATTACACAGCAGAAAAAGGCTGCTGGGGAGGTTCTTATATAGTAAGGGGGTAGGCAACTTTCCTATTGGTTGCTAGGGATGTTGCTAAGCTCAGACAAAGACATTGCAGCCTTCTCATTGGCCCACAAGCAAGAGGGAGGTTACCGATGGAAAAAAAAATAGTAGAATATTCGAAATTACGAATATATATCCCTATATTCTAAAAAATGGGAAATTCTCGAAGTTGCGATATTCGCGATAAATATTCGCGATTCGAATATTCGCGCCCAACACTATTAATGAACAACACAATTACAGCTGCTTTATTTAGCAGCTAATAACATAAATATTCTGTGTGATCCAATTGGCTGACAGCATCAGTCTGTAGTAACACCCAATTACAGCCATAGTGTTTAGCTCTCATTTTATCTTTTGTGCCTCAACACGACATTAGCACTATATTTTACGTGTATTTGCATTATTATTTTTCTTTTGCTTATGTTCACAAACACAATCATTTTATTATGATTGCCAGTTTACCAGATTATCCCCTTCTCTATCCTGACTGAAATCCGATGATTGGCTATATAGCTTCATTTGTAACAGCTACTTGGCATCTGCAGCATGATATGGAGCGTGTCCAGGCGTTACCTGGTTGCTATGCAGAGGGTCACGTCCGGCCTCCGCTCTGCTTCGCCTCCATTGCTCATGTAACTTCCTCTCCTGTTGTGAAGAACGCTTTTTCGGTGTGCGCTCCATGTGCGTTCCACGCACGTTATGGAGAGGCGGGGTTTAGTCAGGGCTTATGACCGGGAGCATTTAAAAGGGAGTCCAGCGCTATGGATCGCGCTTTCCTCCCCATTCTTTATCATTATTGGTGGTGAGACCAGGTTAAGGTAGGGACACTTCCCCTCACCCAACTAGGCACGGACCACTGTCCCTTGTGTGCCTTTGCTTTTTTGCTAGGAGGTGTGGAATTTACCAAAAGCCTCCCGACTCCTAGCCCATATCTTTTGGGCTGATTTTTGCTTTCCTTTTTGTCCTTTTTGAAGTATATTCTTTACTTATATATCCCCTGATGAGTCCTCTCCAGGAATGAAACATGGCATGTCGGGACACAAGTGAGGGACAGATTTAGGGTTTAGGCCCCTAACAGGGACAGTTCCTGACAGGGTCACCCCTATCAGGGCGGGTGCTCTGTATATTGCTAGGCAGAGACTACTAGCCCCTTACCCACTCTTAGGTAGGGATATCATTTAGGCTCTGGAAGTTCTAGTCCCCACTAAAGCAACGTTGACACCCGCTTCTCACTGCTACCAAAGGACGGCACCTGGCAAGGATACAAATCACAGTCTGCCTTCCTAGGTCTGGTAAGATCTTTCCAGTTATTTTCCAGGAATTATCTGTTCACAGGTGCATACGGCATTGTCATGCAATTTTTTTGGATAAATCTTACCGTACTTTTATGAGCATGTTTTTTTTTTTATCATAATAAGTGAAAGTTACGTTTTAGTAATAAATTTCCAGGTGTTTTTGAGATATTTTGATGTTATTTAGAGAGAGACTATATACCTGTGCATTTCATTGTTTTGAAGAGGGATTCATAGATTTTTTGTCTTTCTGTGGGTGGGCAGCAGCTCATCAAGCACCTGCATGTCTCAGGAAGCATTGCAATTAGCTCTTGTTAACCCCTTCCTCCCCTGAATAGAAAATAGTCCCTCACACAAAGCCCCGAGATACAAAGGGTAACCATTTCCTTCTCCGCTGTTTGAAGAGAGGTATATACAGTACATACTTCTATGAATTTAGAAGTAGGGACAAATGAATGAAAGGTGTCTGGGCTGCTTAACTATAAAATCCCTACACTAGTACTGAGAGGAGGAAAGGGGCAGGGAAGCTATTGACCATCTTAGTCCACCACTGCATGCAGGAATAGGTGGACCGAAGGGATAAATAAGCAGGGGGCACTACCAGAGACAATGTAATGTACAGGAAAATGAGCAATATTTTTATTGCATGTGTATTGCTATACTATTTTGTTTGATATGCTTTATTCATTGCATAGTAAAACTTTTTGTGGGATAACCCCTTCAGGAACCTCCTCAAGTCACCAGACAAAAATGGAGCAAAACAGTAGATAAAAGACAGCGGGAGGAGGGAGTGCAGATGCTGTTTCTCACTCAGAAACTGCATGAGGGGAGGAATATGAAGATGAAGGGTAAGCATGCGGTGCATAAAGTGGTTTTAGAAGATGGAGACCCTAGAGGTCAAATTTTCAAAGCAAACTAGAGATAACGGGTAACAGGCTTCTCAGCCGAGAGGTACTTGCAAAGCTTGCTTGAGGCAGCGGTGGTTTCATCTTCACACCCGTACAGCTGGTTCAGGGTAACTTTATCCCTGTCTTGTTGGGCAGCTCCCCTCCCCTCCTCATTTTTCCTTTAAAAGTGTTTTTTGAGATTTTAATACTGATGACCTATCCTGTAGACAAATAAACGTGACGTCATGGGCCTAGGACAAGCTGAGAGAAGGCCGCGGTGCTCACAGGCACGCCGATGCCTTTTTCAAGCAGCTGATCAGCAGGGCTCCCAGAGGATAGGTTATCGGTTTTAAAATCTTGGAAAACCCCTTTAAAGCTGTCTTGTAGGTCTTTATATCTCCCCACCACATACACACTCACTCAAGTGGTGATATACAAACATTCAGAGGAGAGGGATCTCCTCCAACACCTACGAGGGGAGCACCAGAGAACTACAGCATCACTCTAAGAAGAGCCCCCTCACTCAGTAAGGAAGAGAGGGAAAAGGTGCATTTACAGAAAGCAAAAGAGGGAAGAAAAAAGACCCCAAATCTGGATATTATACACAGTTCTGCCTACGGCACATCTAATATAAATCTACAGTCTATGGAGGGACTTTGCCTTTTTAACTGAAAAAACCTTCTTACTCTCATAGAGTCTATACTTTCAGTTACGCTGTATGTGAACTATATGAAGTTGAGGTAAGGAAGCCTGAGAGCACGGACATGTCATACGTAACACCTCGTAAATTACTAAGAAGCATGGGAGCGGGGAACATTTGTTTTCTGTTTAATAGGTCATTTGGTCTAAAAAGCAAACACAGAAATTTTAACCGGGTATTTCAGGCCAGAATTGCAAACTATATAAAAGACCGATGCATATTAACTCTATCCATTCCAGTCATTCGGGGTAAATCCCAAACAGAGTGCATTTGTGAGCATTAAAAATTGCTAATGTAATGACCCGGAGTGCCCTTACCACTCTTTGGCACCTTTCTACTGTCTCTAATGCGCTAACTTATGTTATCAGAATGTATTTTGTGTCACCCTGGAATATTTATGCATATTTATGTTTATGAAACTGGTTATGTTCATGTAATTGCCTGGTCTACCAGCAGATGGCGGCAACATTGGCAATGTTAGTTTCCCTGGAGAGGAACCTCCTAGTTCCATTCCAGCCCTCTCTAGAGAGGGAGGAGTTTAGTTACTCAGTGAGTCAGTGTCTAGTTCACCCTCCTTAGAGAGAGGATGTGTGTTGGCTAGCAGAGCACTACCTGCTCTGCTAGGCCCCAGAGGCCCTGCCTCCGAAGTCTTCTTGGCTGCTTGTCCCTTTCTGGGCTTGCATTGCCTTCATCCAAGCTTAAACTAGAGCATGAGGTACTCCAAAGCCAGGACAAGAAGCTCCTAGGTTTTAAGACCAAGTAAGAGACAAACTACAGCTAAACTAAGTTTCAGCAGAAGAGGAAAGTTCCTATTTTCTCCAGCTACCATAGCAGAGCTAAGTAAAGCTACCGCATAGCAGAGCTGAGATTGTTGCAGAGAAGTGTTTGACTGCCAAAGTTAAGCCAATACCTGCTGATGACCAAGATAAAGTGTGGAAACTGTTTGGATTGCCATTTATGCCACGTAAAGCTGTGTTCAACGTTACTACAAAGTCTGGACTCCATTTATTCTACTCATCTACCATCCACGTTCACCTACCCTTATTTGCACTTGCTTCGGACTACACCATGTCTGGGATCCAAGGATATCCAGGTAGGAACACCGTGACATGTGTATACAACATCTACAGAGATTGTAGGCCACTCTACACCACTCTGGCAATCCTACCCTGGGTACCAACATTACCATCTACAAAGGGGACTCCATGTCCTGATTGCTTAACTGCAACTGGCATCCCGTTTACTTGCTCTATAAGAGGGAAATATTTCGTAGTAACCTCCTAAGGGGCAAGGGATAACACAGACGCTGGCAGTGGGCCACTGCACTAGAATTTCCTAGACCTCCATGAAAATATAGTCCACTCTGCTAGACATAGTTTTTTTTCCCCAGTTGCTTATATAGAAACAAGAATTTCTGCTGCTATGTACGGAGAGACACCAGTCCAAGATATTCTGCTACTATGTACGGAGAGCCACCAGTCCAAGATATTCTGCTACTATGTACGGAGAGCCACCAGTCCAAGATATTCTGCTACAATGTAGGAGAGACACCAGTCCAAGATATTCTGCTACGATGTACGGAAAGCCACCAGTTAGTGTGTATAAAATCCTCTCATACTTTCAAGTGATATCTACCTACCTGGTGTCTCACCCTCATCTTACTTCTTGTCTACGGCATAAAGGGGCGCATTTGTGAAGGTTATTAAAAAAAGTTGTGTCACAAAACATATTTTACATTTTTTAAACCAGTACCTGGATCTGAATTCTTTTGTAATTGCATGTAATGAAAAATTTGTGTAGCCCGTGAGTTATTCAATATAATGTATCTGTATAGCGCCACCTGCAGTTTGGTGTTTTCCTTATTTTTTGTCTGTCTCTCTGAGCTGGTCGAAACTGCTCAGGTTAAATCTTCAACTACCACCAGCCATATGTTCTGTTAGAAGCTGTGACAGTTACAGGGAGAGAGCTGCAGCAGAAAGGACACACCGTCCTGAGCTGCCAGGCTGAAGATACTCTAGCAGAGGAACTGGAGCAATGAATGTGGAGATCTCTGGATCAATATGTGGTACATTGCTGATTCTACCATTTTTAGAAAAACATTGTCATGTACTATATGATGGCTAATTTGCATTTTTTACATCAATTATGGCATAACCCCATTAAGGTTTCCCCAATTCCCACCATCCGGGATCCAAGGAAATCATGTAGATGGTTACATTTCTCTTGTTGCTTTATGAAGCTTATACAAATGAAGCCAGTATGGTTATCAGATGGTCGCTATGGGTGTGCCTACAGAACCCTAAGTAATCTCTATTCTGGCTTATAGTGGAGGGGTCTGGAGCATGAGTACTCCGTCTATGATGTCCATAAGTATTACATTAGTGAAACAATGCCTTTAAAGGCATTTTCCAGTTTGTATCAAATACCCTATAAAAATAATCATGTATGAAGGTCTTACGTTCTGGGTTGTGGTCACATGACCATGTCCATGTAGCTCTTTACTTCCTGTGATGTTATGTCCATAGGCGGGGCAGTGATAGGGGAGTGTCTATGTAACTAGCTGGGTGGGAGGAGCTATAAACTAGCTGGGTGATGTTAGGGGTTGGAGCTGTGATAGCGGAAGGAGAAGTGCATCATGGGTTTGGTTGATCATTGTGGATACTGGAGTTATTAGAATATAATGCCAAGTATAATCCACTGGTAAAATATCACAGCAGTGATGTGACAGCCGTGTGGCACATGACCCAGTGACATGCCACACAGGTGACAGTAATTGGCTGCAGCGGTCACGTGGCCTGAGTCAAACCAGATGTTTATGTGGGGAGACCCGGGACCTTCAGAGCCAGAGGGGCCGAGATGGAATCGGAAACCAATGGCAGGGATTAGGTAAGTATGATCACCACCATGGGTCCTGCCATACTGTGGGGTCTGTGAAAAACACTTTAATGAATAAAGGTGCCCATACACATTAAAGGAAAAATTGCTGAATACTCCAATTTACAACAGCACATGTCAGTGGAAAGAAGAATTTGAATAGTTGTGTTATAACATGGATTCAACGTGGATTTCAACAGGTGATAAGCCACCACCAAAGTGTTGACAAAGGGTGAATATTCACTGTATAGGGAAGAATAACTGAGCGAGCAAGCATTCAGCCCACCGTTGTTGTAGGTGTATGATCACCTTTAAGGTGTTTTCTGAAAGTTTTTTTTTTTTGTTTGCTCATGACCTAGGTGCCAGACCATCACCGAAAGGATAGGTCATCAGTAAAAAAATACTCTTTGAAAACCCCCATATGCAGTGAGCTCCTTTACTCCCTCTGGTAGTGTCCTCTGGCAGCCAAATTTTCACATTTAAGGGGGTTGTGCCAAGTTTTCAAGGTATACTCTATCCCAGGGATCAACATCCTTCGGCACTACAGCTGCTGTGAAACTACAACCCCCTAGCATGCAAACATGCTCGGCTGTTCTCACAACTCCCATAGAAGTGAATGGAACATTCTGAGAGTTGTAGTTTCAGAACATCTGGAGTGCCAGAGGTTGCTCATCCCTGCTCTATCCACAGAATAGGAGGTAACAAACTGATCTCTGGGGGTCTAACCACAGGGTCCTCCACCATTTTCAAGAACCAGGGTTCTGTTCCCCCAATCTGGCGAGGCGGCAGGTCAGGCACGTGCCCTCCCACTCCATTGAAACCACCAGAAATAGCTGAGCGCTGTACTCTGCTTTCTCTGACATGCCCGACCTGCCGTTCAATTAGATTGGAGGGATCGGTAGGGGTGGATAGGGGATAAGTTGCAAACTTGGCACAACCCCTGCATAGGTGATTTAAAGCATCAGAAAATTGGAGCTTGAATCTCTATAAAGATATTTTAAGAAATTAATTAGAACAGTACCTAAAATCAGTAGATATTAAAATGTGAAGATTTACTCTAAATTTCCTATAAATTCTCATTTTTGTAAATGTATCTGCGACTTACAAGCCAACATACAAATCACGCTGAGCGGTTACATGCCTATCAATAACCATAACCTCCATATACCATTTTTGTTATGTCTTTTTATAGCCTCCGTTTTAGAGTTTCTGAGAATTTACATTTTTAGATTTGCAGATGATTGATCTACACATATTGCGGGCAGGGCCGTAGTCATTATTCCAGTCTAGCAAACAAAAAAAAATAATCCCTGATAATATACTGAACTCTCACTTAAAGTGGAGGTTGATTGCCGTGCCAAACCACTTTCATTTTGGCACATGTAGTGTTTCTCTGAACTCGACTGCAGCCTCAGCCGCCCGTACTGCTTATATAAAAATAAAAAAATCTATACATAGGAACAGTCTTAAATTTAACCCCTTTCTTGTAATCCTTGATCAAAAAGTCATACACTACCCACAATGGCATCAGTAAAATTGACATCTTGCCATGCAAAAAAGAGCCAGCTCCATAGAGAGAAATATAAAAAACTTATGGGTGTCAGAATATTTTTTTTACATTTTTTCTGTCTTTTAAAAAATAACATTAAAACAGGACAAAAATTCTATTGTACTGGTCTGCTGAATAAAGGTAACATAATCTATACCACCCAATGAATGGCATACATACAAAACCTATAAAATTATGGCAGAATTTTATATATTTCTTTCCAATTAAAATACCTAAATAGAATGTATTTCCAGCTTCCCAATGCATTGTATGAAATAATAAATGATGCTATTAGGAATTACAACTTTTCCCCTGATTTGGCCCTGGATTAAAAAGGGGAAGTTACAAAGTTATGGCAGAGGAAAAACCAAAAATAAAAAAATAAAATAAAATTGGTCTGGTCTTGAAAGGGTTATTGTCTGCTGCCATCAAACACCTTTTTTTTTATCTAGATAAGTTCTAAATGCTTTGCTATATACTTTTTCTAATATATATTTATGATGGTCATTGCTCAATTTTTCTGAAACAGAGCTTCAGATCACCTGCATGGATACAGAACTAAAAGATTTCATGCCTACAACCACCACTAGGGGTCACCCAGGAGCTAACTGCATACTGTATGCGCTTGTGTGTGTAGTATACCAATAATAATAAATATGACCACTGGTAGATTAAGTAGAACATTGGCCCTGGGCAGTTCTCAAACTTGTCCTCCCCCTTCCCCACTGCTACTCGACCATACAGTGACTTAAGTCAACACCACCTCTCTGCTCTAGAATTGACCACTCAGTGTTACCATCCGTCTATTATGACAGTATCAGATTGCATAGGGACACATTCTCTTGATATGGAACATGGTAACATTTACGATGGACAGTAGGGGTACAGGAATATAGACTAAGGCTGGCACAAACTAATGGAAGGATAATCTCCATATAGAATCTAGCAGAGCACAAACAACCCATGACAAGGTCAAGTAAACATAGACATAGACATAATCAGAACAATCCAGACACAAACTTGAGAAGTAAACTCCAGGGCACAGACAGACTCCAAAGGGATCAAAGCAAGACATGTTGCACAACCAGGGCAGGTCACAGAACTCAAGAGACATATATCAGACTAACACAGAGCTCAGGAACATACAAAAGAACATAATAGCAGATTTAAACACATTAACAAAACATGCAAAGACAAGGCCAGGAAACATTAACTCATAAAATACTGAACAGGGGAGAGACACAAGTACATGGCAAAATTCACACCTCAAGCAATTGAGGCCAGGTTGTACAGAACATTCAAACCCACAAGCAGCCGGCGCCTAAACACATGGTAAAACGTTGACAAGTTAAACGTCATTGTAAGAGTGGACGTTTCCTATTCTTTTCTTCTTCATCCTGCCAGACTGTCATGATGACTTCTTCTGATGAGTGTAATGTTTGCTGACAAGACATCTTTTGGCCTTCATTCTGCAAGCAACTCCTAGCCTCTTTAGCAGCACAAAAAAATGCAGACTCCAGAATAAACACTGACCCAGGAATACAGGCCCCCTTAAACAAATACAGACTCCATTTGCCCTAGACTATTACAGTTAAGACTCCATAAACACATAAAGAATCCAAAACAGCCCCCCCCAAAATAAATATACGCAAGATACAAGACCCCCAATTATAATCCAAGGGCAGACAACCTAACCAAATTTAGACTCCAAAGGCCCTAAACCATTGCAGTTTCTTAAACTAGGCACTCTGAATTCCCACTCAGGACAGACCCCCTTAACTAATACGGACCCAGACAAGACCCCCTAAATAAATTCAGATCCCAACCCAACTAAATACAGACCTAGAGCAAACTCTTTAAATAAACTCCTTTCCCTTACCTCCTAAATACAGACCCTATACTAGACAACCTAAACTAACACAGAGCGCAGACCAGATCCCGTACGGTTACTGTATGCAGCCTCTTTGCTGCTCTCCCCTCTAGCCAATGGATCTGCAGAAGTCATGCAACCATGTGGAGGTCCTTCTGGAGGTCCTGCTGATTATAGCACAAAGCAGCTATAACATGTTTTTATTCTGCGATCTGTGGACAAAAAATGCTACTAGACTGTATTGTGCATGTTTGGCCAGGGATAATTGCACCAAGCAGTCTTGTCACAGTTCTTGTTGTGATTCGTAGCTAAAAACCTAATAAAACTATAATGTGAGTAATGTTGGAGCCCAAACTAGCATATTATTATTCACCATTGAATTTGACCAATTGTGACATCACAATAGAGATGTATCAAAACTGGTGCAAAAGAAAAGGAGCTGCCCATGGCAACCATATAGCTTCTTATATGTTCAAAATGGCCTCTTAAAAATGAGAGCTGGAAAGTGATTGGTTGTTGTGGGCGAATGCATCATTTTTCTTAGCTTTTACTGTATTTACCATCCCCACACTGTGCTATTTATCAGGAAAGTGACTAGTTGACTTTATCAGAAATTGACTAGTCTTGAGCGTGAATATTCGAATTGTGGATTTTAATCATGAATATCGCCACTTCGAGAATTCGCGAATATTTAGATTATAGTTCTATATATTTGTATTCGTGAACAGTGTTGATTGCGAATATTCTAATTGCGAATTTATCACGAATATCGGCACTAAGCAACATCCCTAGCAACCAATAGGAAAGTTGCCTACCCCTTCGCGCTGATCGCGAATATTCTAACCGCGAATATTTGGCCAAAAATGCGCAAAATATTGCGAATTCGAATATTGCCTATGACGCTCATCACTAGAATTGACTGATTCTCATCCATGGCTTTCAATTAACCCCTTTTAGGACTTTTTTTGTTGGGCTTAAAATGATTGTCCGGAATTTTACGATTTATTAACCTATACTCGGCACAGGCCATCAATATCTTATTGGTGGGGGTCCAACACACCACTCCCTCTTCAATCAGCTGCTCCGCAGTAGTTCTGGCACCAGAAGTCGGTGTCAGATTTACACAGAAACGTGTAGAGCACAAAGCTGGTTACTGCAGGACATGGCCAGCACGATGGCTCAGGGGTTAGCACTGGTGCCTAGGTTTGAATCCAACCAAGGACAACATCTGCATGGAGTTTGTATCTTCTCCCCATGTTTGTGTGGGTTTCCTCCGGGTTCTCCAATTTGGTCTCACACTCCAAAGATATACTGATAGGGAACTTAGAGCCCCATTGTGGACAGAGCGATGCTAACGTCTGTAAAGCGCTGCCGAATATGTCAGCGCTATATACTGTGAGTAAAATAAATAAATTGTCTTCAACTGGAGTAACGAACTCCGGGCAATATACACTTCCCGCTTCTGCACTACTAGCAAACAGTTGATTGTCAGGGATGGTGGGGTGTTGGACCCCTGCCAATAAAATATTGATAGCCTATCCTGAGTATAGGTCATCAATATAAAACTCCCAGCAATTCCATTAATAGGCAATTTTGAGACCAGCAGGGATTTTTGGAACCTTGCAACGTAAAGCTTCTTTGCGCCGCAATCTGAGACTTCTCCCTGCTCACACCAGGTCTAAAAAAGTGGGTGTCACATGGAGCGGGAAAGAGGACGGGCTGGTAGGTCTTTTTACCATTTTCTACACCTGGTTTAGGGCGTAGAAAATCTTAGAAGTGCAGAGAATCCACCGAAATTATGTAGCGATCGGCCGGCGCCTCTACATAACTCCGGCGGATCCACCGTCAGGTATAGGGATTATTACTGTAAGACCAGCATCTAAAACGCTGGTCTTTAGAAATGTGCCCCAAAGAGATGGAATATGACTAAAACCATTGTCTTATCAAATTAGCAGTTGGAAGGCAAGTGACAACATTTTCTTGCACAGAGCCCCTTGCTGTCTGTGTTCTCCCTCTGATAAACCCACTCTATTTCCATGCACAAAAGAGATACAGTAGTTAAACTGCAAAATCAGCTCTGCTACATCTGCCTCCAAAGGATCTATTAGTTCCAGACTAGCCTCACTTCACTAGATATTTCCGCATACCACACAATAAAACGTAGCATGCTATTTCGCTAACCACCGTGTTACATCCATTAGACTGATTCTTGGGTATGTTAGGGTCGGGAGACATATTATGGAACGTGTAGAAATCATTTCAGCACATTTCCCCAGACCTTTTTCAGTAAAATGTTTAGCAGACATACAGGCATAAATTATTTCATACAAATGATTTCTTACAAAGCACATCTGCCCTAAACAACCTCTATGGAAGGCAAGTTGCATAATCATTTTGGCTGTGTCTTTCACCTCCCATGTGTTATGTTGATTCTCTTCGCAAATGGGGATTTCAAACTTTTCTGCAACAAAATAACAAAGTACATCAAATAAATAGACATAAAGAATCTGCCCGAGTCCAAATCTGGGAAGATTAACAAGTCATAACACTGCCTGCGCCATTTATCAATATGGATTTCCAGTTCATTCCCTCATCCCTTATATGATGTTGTATAAAACAGTCTTGAGGATAAATACGAGAACTGCATTATTAGCAATTCCCTTACAGATACCTGTTTATGGCAATTTTACCCTTTGGACTTATGGGAAATAGCAGAATACCTAGAGGGTTTCTAGTTTCGGCAATGGCGACCAATGTTATCATTTGGGTCCAATACAGTTGAAAGCCCCGCTTAGATTTCCTCCATCCTGTACATAGGATGGTCACCTCATCTAGAGGAGGGGATTTTTGTAATATCTGGACCTCTCTAAGGAAAAATGCATGAGGGCTAATATGATCTTTATATTCACCATATATTCAGTTGAGTCTTAGTTCAAAAACAGCAATGAATAGTGTACGTCTGACAGCTGACAAAAGCCTTTCTTTAAACTCTGTGTCACAGACAGCAGTGCCACCGGTTTTGCCCTGAATATGCTCAGTGGTGGGACAAGCTATGTTGATGCCCCCATGGTCGCAGGATGTGCCCTACTCTAATGAGCCTGAAGCTCAGAGTGATAGCTGTCCTCTGTTCCCTACCAAACCTTATTGCCACCTCTTGCACTGTTCCCCACCAATGCTGACACATGAATGGAATATTTGCATGTCTTCTGTGTTTTGTACCCACTCCTGCTTTTGGCTACCAAATCATAACCCTAGCATTCTTATATATGAGAGGAATACGCTGACTAATTCAAAATGTTAAGACAAAATATAATTTGTTTCTTCCATCCCCTCAATAGTGCCCTTAGGCAGCTGCCCTCTCCACCTACCCCTCTCCCCACCCTGTTTTGCTCTTAGCCTCAGGTTTTTGATGATTAGCACACTTCATAACATCCAAGTCTACAGGTTATGGATATAAGTTTGTACTGATATATGTAGCACATGGCAGGACGACCAGAGGGAGTGTCGTGTCACTGGCCAGAACATGATTGTAGTCATGTTCCTTCACAGTTTGGCTGTGATCTTTGGTCATGGTATGGAGGTAATATACAGTCACTGTGAGATTAGTTTGTGCATGTATTATCATATAGTCCAGGATTTAAAAACCAAGAATATCGGAGAAGTTTTATGTTCACACAATTCCCCAATGAGCCCCAAAAATTACACTTTATTGACATTTGATAAGAAGACCAATGTCTCTTAAAGATGGCAAAGAAAAACACTGGTGGGGATCTGGTAGCGGGGATCTTATTGAAGGGTTCATACATGGTTTGAAAAACATGGCAGCTGCCTTCTAGAGATAGAGCAACACTTCACCTTGGGTTGTGACCAGTTCCATCTTAGTTAAAGTGAATCAAGCTAAAAGTGAATTTGGCTGAGCAGCAAAAACAACTGATGTGTGGATCAACTTTTGAAGAAATGCATCCATATTTTTTTAATTATGTACCACACCATTATGCAAAGGTAACCCACCAGTCACTTTCAAGTGTAAAACCATTTGGACCTGGCCAGATCAAGCCAAGCCAACTTCATTAGATCAATGGATCCAGTTCAGAGGGGTAACTTGAGGTTCCTTGTTCTAAGTTTTGATGGAGCAGCAGGATGCTGGATTTTGGGACACCTCAGGGTCCTGGGTCCAGATGCAGTGTTGGACTGAGGGGCCCAGGGCCCAGCAGCAAAATTCATTCTGGAGGACCTTTGTACAGATACATGCAAATATTATCTGCGTACATAGTGGCAGGCGGCAGCAATTAGAAGATCAAGATGATTGATTATGGAGGGAAATTATTGGGGAAATAGGATATTAGTTGGCCTGCCACTGTACGTAGAAGTCACCTTGACCACCCACTGCATCTACTATACAATAATAAACTGGGAAGTTTGTTAAAGCATCTACACAGATTTTATATGGATATAGGCTAGTTGAGATGTTTTGCTGGGGGACTGGGGCCCCCCTTTGTCAGAGGTCCACATGGGGATGCACCTGTTCCCCTGTGGGCTAGTCTGGGCGTGCCCAGGTGCTACTGAAACATTTGTATCCCCTATGGTTATGCTCCTGATTCCACTGAAAAATACAAAGAGGAATTTATAGAACCCGGTATATTGGTTTTCTGGTTTACTAAACTTGCGTAATGTGAAACTTTTTGTGAATCCGCGTGGTTAGCTATTCTAGTAGGTTTACACCATATTTAGCAAGTGTGACTTTTTAATAAGTACCAAAAAAGTAGTGGTCTCACTCCAGGAAGGAGTGGTGTAAAAAACTGCAGTAACATCTCTAGACAAAGGATTTTTTTTTTAAATGCATCAAATTTATGAAAAAACATGTGACATTTGATGTCGTACAAATGTCGTACAAATTACAGCAATGCTCTCTGAATACCTGCTCCCCCACTCCTGTGCTACGAAGTAGCTTGGCTGTTTCTTCAAGAAGGTCTCAGTCTGCTTCTTGCCAACAGTGCCTTTCATTGCTCATAGGGCAAAGCAAGCTGCCGCAGGCTCTTAAAGGGCCAGTGTTCACACCCTAGTCTTCCCCAGTCACCCAGGGGTAGTTAAGGCACCTTCCCTTGTGGGACGGTGTCTAAGCAATAGTTCAAGTTTGCTCTTTCTGACCTGATTCCTGCCTCATCTCCATACCTTGACCTTGGACTGTTTATCCCATAGACTCTGCCTGCCATGACTTTGTCCAAGACTATGGTTTTGCTTGATTCCTCAGTGCTCCACACTGGTGTCTCTTGAACATAGTTACTTGAACAGAGAGAACTGTAAGAGGTAGCTGCCTGGTGGTTCCCTTGCAACATAGTCCAGATCATAGAGGTTAAAGGGTTAATACTAGAGATGAGCGAATTTCTCAAAAATTTTCCGAAAAGATTTGATCCAAATTCGTTTGTGACGAATTATCTTAAAAAAATGCTATTTCCTTGCTGCAGAGAGCCTGTATAGTTGTGTGGAACACTGCGCCTTGCAGTAACACACATAGGGAGTCTGCTGTGGTAGTGAAATAATACTGTCAGTCAGTATGACACGCAGATGACAGGCATCACTCTTAGAATTACTGCACACTTCACTTATTTGGGCAGTCACGGGGCCAAAACTGACCAAATAACTCAAGTGTTATCTTGATCGATCAATGTTAGCGTCATGTATAAAGAACTGTGCAGAGGCCCAAAATCCTACTATAGCATGAAAGAGCGCTTTCTCTTACACTGTCGTCAGCTAATTCCACATCGATGTGTACAGAACCTGTTCTATTAAACGCTTATACAAGTAGAGCCCGCCTGACAGAGTGGAGAGGGTGTCAGCAGTAAGTTTGTGTAGACGTCACTGATTATTTTGCCCTTCCTCTGATTTGTCACAACAATAACCCCCAAAAAATGGATCCTGTCTGTTGAGCATCCGCCTTCACTCGGTCAGTATTTGGTCAGTTATCCATCAGTATTGCTAATGCAAAAATAAAAAACACGACTGGATCCAAAACAGAGATGACACGTGAATGGAATATTTGCATGTCTTCTGTGTTTTGTACCCACTCCTGCTCTTGGCTACCAAATCATAACTGAAAAAAAGTGCACCACAAGGATAAGCAACTGACAACACTGGCTAATCCCTCAAGCTGATGTTAAAAGCTGAGATTTTCGCCAATATCCTCCAGTCAGGAACATATCGGAGCCCCTTCATGCACCACGTCAAGGTTTCTCAGCATGGCATGGGGTCCTACCACTAGACTACCTATAGTGTGTGAACAGGGTCTGAATGGTGCAGAGATCCAGCTCACAGCCCCACTCCCACTCACCTGCACTGCAGGACCAATAATGCAATGGGAGACAACTGAGGCTGCAAGCCACACCCACAACAGACCATGTGACACAGGCTCCCAGGTGCAGCAGAATGTTACCAGCCATACGCAATGGCACATTCAATACATATAAAGCAAAAATCACAGAAATAAACGTGGCCTGCTGAAACTCCAAACATTGTTGCGTGTTTCTAACTGGGGGAGCAGCTCCTCTGCATGTGGTTCGCAGCAAGCGGCTATGCCCAGCAAAAATTGCATACAATGGAGGATGCCACGTGTAGCACACAAACATCCTACACAAAATGAAACAATGTGCGGATGAAAATATATAAACAGATAAATAACGGAAAAAAGTGTACCACAAGGATAAGCAACTGACAACACTGGCTAAGTCAAGAAACCTTGACGTGGTGCATGAAGGGGCTCCGATATGTTCCTGACTGGAGGATATTGGCGAAAGTCTCAGCTTTTAACATCAGCTTGAGGAATTTGCCAGTGTTGTCAGTTGCTTATCCTTGTGATGCCCTTTTTTTCAGTCATTTATGTGTTTATATATTTTCATCCTCACATTGTTTCATTTTGTGTAGGATGTTTGTGTGGTGCATGTGGTTCGCACCGGCATCCTCCATTGTATGCAATTTTTGCTGGGGATAGATGCTTGGTGCGAACCACATGCGGAGGAGCTGCTCCCCCAGTTAGAAACACGCAACAGTGTTTGGGGTTTGAGCAGTTCCACCCATTTAGGCCCTGTTTATTTCAGTGATTTTTACCTAATCATTAGCCAATTCTGAAGGGACCATACAGGCCTTACAGCTGCTACACAGACAGGATTCATTGTGTGTCTCATTTTTCCTTCCTTCTGACAGATCAGAAGAAGGGTCAAAAAAATATGATATCAACCAGGCCAAAAAGGCAAAATAGTGGCCCAGTCATGAAGTAGGGAGGGTGGGAACAGCATAAGAAGTCCACAGAGTGGCCCAATGACATAGTGCGGAGGTTGCAAGAGGCATCAGGATACCACAGAGTGGCAAGGTGACATATTGTGGAGGAGGCATCAGCATCAGGAGACCACAGAGTGGCACAATGACAGAGTGTGGAGGTGGCAGCAGCATTAGGAGACCACAGAGTGGCAAGGTGACATAGTGTGGAGGGTGGGAACAGCATAAGAAGTCCACAGAGTGGCCCAATGACATAGTGCGGAGGTGGCAAGAGGCATCAGGATACCACAGAGTGGCAAGGTGACATATTGTGGAGGAGGCATCAGCATCAGGAGACCACAGAGTGGCACAATGACAGAGTGTGGAGGTAGCAGCAGCATCAGGAGAACACAGAGTGGTACAATGACAGAGTTTGGAGGTGGCAGCAGCAGCATGAGAAGGCCACAGACTGGCAAGGTGACCTAGTGTTGAGGTAGCAGCAGCATCAGGAGACCACAGAGTGACCCAATGACATAGTGTGGAGGTGGCAGCAGCATCAGGAGACCACAGAGTAGCAAGGTGACAGTGTGGAGGTAGCAGCAGCATCAAGAGTCCACAGAGTGGCACAATGACAGAGTATGGAGGTGGCAGCAGCAGCATGAGGAGGCCACAGAGTGGCAAGGTGACATAGTGTTGAGGAAGCAGCCGCATCAGGAGACCACAGAGTGGCAAGGTGACATAGTGGAGGTGGCAGCAGCATCACGAGACCACAGAGTGACCCAGTGAGAGAATGGGGAGTTGGGTGGCATTAACAGTACCCGCTGACAATGGTGGGTGTAAGAAGGAGCACTTGGCATCAGATGTGTGGCATTAGGTGGGTGGCAGGATCAGAATAACAGCTGAGACAGGTAGCCATAAGAAAACAGTCTCTTTTGTCAATGTTTGGGTGAGGCAGCATGGATGATCTAATCTGATGCATCAGGATGAGTGGAAATCCTGGCTGATCCACGCCTGATTCATCTTGACAAAGATCAGTCACATCCGCCTTCACTATAACTGTGGCCATTAATGGCAAATATAACTTTTTTTTGCCAATAATACACGTCAAAAGGGCTGTAATTTTCTCACTTCACCACACAACAACAAGCCCTTTTTCTTTTCCCCCACTAATACACGGCAAAAAAAGGCTTTGTAAAATATATCTGCGGCCGTAAATAGCAAATATAACTTTTTTTTTGCCACTAATACACACCAAAAACCAGGCAGAAGAGAAATTAGCCCAGTCAGTGAAAAAAGGTGATAAGACATTCTTCAGATACCTAATTGAAAAAAGAAAATTAAAACAAGGAATTACCAAATTAAAAACAAAAGAAGGAAGGTATATGGAAGAGGATAAAGAACTAGCTGACTGCCCCAATGAATACTTCTGTTCAGTTTACAAAGGAACATGTGAGGAGAAGGACCTCAGTTAGTGAGGAAGACTAATGAATCCTTTGATGCATGTGTCTTTACAGAGGAAGAGGTTCTAAGTCAGCTGTCTAAAATTATTACAAATAAATCACATGGGCCTGATGGGATATACCCAAAGCTATTAAAAGAGCTTAGAGGTGTACTAACAAAACCATTAACAGATTTATTTAACCCCTTAAGGACACAGGACGTACATGTACGCCCTGTGTCCGGTCTTTAAAGATGGCGCCCGCTCCTGCTCCATGCGGGCGCCTTAGCCGCGGGTGTCCGCATGGTTCCTGTAGCAGACACCCGCGGCTAATGTCTGCGACCGGCAGCAATGCCGATCGCGGACATTTAACCCCTCAGATGCCGTGGTCAATCCTGACCACGGCATCTGAGTGCGCACAAACAGAAAGTTTTACTTTCGGTTTGCTCTCCGGCTCCCCCGTGTGGCGATCGGGGGAGCCGGAGCATGCCTGTAGTAGCCTGGGTTTCTATGAATGAAACCCAGGCTGCTGTATAGTATTTCCTATGGAGCCTTGCCTGTAATAGGCTTCATAGGAAATATGCAATTTTTTTATATATTCCAATGCTATTGCATTGGAATGTATGAAAATCACAATTAGATGATTGTAAGTTATAGTTCCCTATGGGAACTATATAAAAGTGTAAAAAAAATAAAAAATGAAAAGTTAAAAAATAAAAATAAAAAACATAAAAGTTCAAATCACCCCCCTTTTGCTAAAATAAAAATTAAAAAACTAAAAATTTAAAAAAATACACATCATGGATGTCGCAATGTGCAAAAATGGCCATAGTATAAAAATATAAAAAATATTCCCCATACGTCAAACAGCAAAACGGAAAAAAGCGTCCAAATGGCGGATTCGCCATTTTTGGTCGCTTCATTTTCCACAAAAAATTACATAAAAGGTGATCAAAAAGTCATACACACCCCAAAATGGTATCAATAAAAAGATAAGATTATGACGCATAAAATGAGCCCCCATACAGCTCTGTACATATAATTACAAAAAAGTTATAGGGGTCAAAACATGGTGACAAAAAAGTAAAACATATTTTTTCCCACTTTTGAATTTTTTTTCACTATCAAAACGCAAGAAAACCTATACATATAGGGTATCGCCGGATTCGTACTGACCTGTAGAGTAAAATTAACCAGTCAGTTTTATCGCACATTGAACGTCGGAATTTAAAAAGCCGCAAAACTGTGGTGGAATTGCTTTTTTTTGGCAATTTCACCCTATTTGGAATTTTTTCCCCGCTTCCCACTACATCAGAAGCAATATTAAATGGTGGCATTGGAAAGTACAACTTGTCCCGCAAAAAACAAGCCCTCATATGGCTATGTGAACCGAAAAATAAAAAAGTTATGGCTCTGGGAAGGCAGGGAGCGCAAAACGAAAACTCAAAAAGTAAAAAACCTCCGGTCCTTAAGGGGTTAACCAATCACTGGTAACAGAAGTCGTCCCAGAAGATTGGAAATTAGCAAACGTTGTGCCAATTCACAAGAAGGGTAGTAGAGAGGAATCAGGCAACTATAGGCCAGTAAGCCTGACATCAATAGTGGGGAAATTAATGGAAACCATACTCAAGGAGAGGATTGTGGAACATCTAAAAACCCATGGGTTGATTGATAAAAAACAGCATGGGTTTACTTCAGGGAGATCATGTCAAACTAATCTTATTGATTTTTTTGATTGGGTGACTAAAATAATAGATGGCGGAGGTGCAGTAGACATCGTTTATCTAGACTTTACTAAGGCTTTTGATACTGTCCCACATAGAAGGCTTATCAATAAATAAACTGCAGTCTTTGAGCTTGGGCTCACATATTGTTGAATGGATTAAGCTGAAGGACAGAAAACAGAGGGTTGTAGTCAATGGAGTTTATTCAGACCATGGTATTGTTACCAGTGGGGTACCTCAGGGATCTGTTCTGGGACCCATATTGTTTAATATCTTTATCAGCGAAATTGCAAAAGGCCTCAGTGGTAAGGTGTGTATTTTTGCTGATGACACAAAGATCTGTAACAGGGTTGATGTTCCTGGAGGGATACACCAAATGGAAAAGGATTTAGGAAAACTAGAGGAATGGTCAAAAATCTGGCAACTAAAATTTAATGTTGATAAGTGCAAGATAATGCACCTGGGGCGTAAAAACCCAAGAGCAGAATATAAAATCAGTGACACAGTACTAACCTCAGTATCTGAGGAAAGGGATGTAGGGGTCATTGTATCAGACGACCTAAAGGTGGGCAGACAATGTCATAGAGCAGCAGGTAATGCCAGCAGAATGCTTGGGTGTATAGGGAGAGGCTTTACCAGTAGAAAGAGGGAGGTGCTCGTGCCGCTCTACAGAGCACTAGGGAGACCTCATTGGGAGTATTGTGTGCAGTACTGGAGACCATATCTGCAGAAGGATATTCAGAGAAGAGTTACTAAACTAGTACATGGATTGCAGGACAAAACTTACCAGGAAAGGTTAAAGGACCTTAACATGTATAACTTGGAAGTAAGAAGAGACAGAGGGGATATGATAGAAACTTTTAAATACATAAAGGGAATCATCACGGTAAAAGAGGAGAGAATATTTAAAAGAAGAAAAACTGCTACAAGAGGACATAGTTTTAAATTAGAGGGGCAAAGGTTTAAAAGTAATATCAGGAAGTATTACTTTACTGAGAGAGTAGTGGACGCATGGAATAGCCTTCCTGCAGAAGTGGTAGCTGCAAATACAGTGAAGGAGTTTAAGCATGCATGGGATAGGCATAAGGCCATCCTTCATATAAGATAGGGTCAGGGGCTATTCATAGTATTCAGTATATTGGGCAGACTAGATGGGCCGAATGGTTCTTATCTGCCGACACATTCTATGTTTCTATGTTCTAAAAAGTGCTGTAATTTTCCCACTTCACCACACAACAACTAATAGGTCCTTTTTCTTTTTCCCCACTAATACACGCCAAAAAAAGGCTTTAGAACATATATATATAACTGCACCACACAAGGGCTAATAAGACCCCAATAACAAGAAAGGTTTGCTGGAATTACAGATTTTTATAATGGCAATTTGAATCTGCAGTCATAGGATTGTTCCCTATTGAACCCTGTTCTCCTTTTATAGTGTGGAATAATCCCTCCCTATCCTTTCCCTACACTTCTAAAGCTCTTTCCCTGAACTTCTATTCAGAAAAATATAAGTTTTCAAGTCTTTCCTATCACTGTCCTTAGCGCCTGCTAACGTCTCTCCCTGCACTAAGTACACTGGAAAATGGCTGAATCCAAGATGGCTGAGGCTATTTATAGGGCTGTAATATCACTGGGCTGGCTGGCTGCTGATTGGCTGCATGCATGGCATTATGGGTGATCCCTCGTTCCCAGAGTCCCTTGCTCCACGTCCTAACATGTGCAGCAGCCATTTTAGGAAGAAATGCCATTCGTTACCACGAAGCATGAGGAAATTTGGATTCTGTGCGAATCAAATAATTCCTGAAATTCGGATCGGATTCCACTTCGTCAGCTTCGATTCGTTCATCTCTAGTAAATAACAGGTGGGCTACATTGAAAACGCTCTTAGGAATAGGCTCAAGTGCACCATGGATCCACATCCAGCTTGTAACATTGAGCTTGATCAAATAACTGTTTTTGGTTCTCATATTGCGGTAAGGCAATAAGAGGAAGTCGGTGACGGACAGTTGTATTTCATTTGCCCAGTTAAACCCAGGAATCTACCTACGATGATTCTGTTTTATGTATGACCGATGGGCTCCATAAAAATGTGATCATAAAATTTTGATTGCTGTACAGCATAGCTTTTTGAGCAGACATGGTGTTTAGCACCCCATACATTCTTGTCTGCACTGCTTACTACACACTCTGTACTCGACCTTGTTTGTTTGATATATTCAAGATATTTTTGGGCTGGATTTTCTCTGGTTATGATATTAGCTATTATATGAAATGTAGACCGTTTATCGGCAGTGTGCTGTTCTTTGTATCCTCTCTCTATTCTCCATATTGTAATAATTAGAGCGATGGATTTAAATGGGATTAACCCCATTTTCTGTTAGTAATTTTTTATCTCCATTCTGACTTACATGACTGTTCCTCTGGCAAGTATTGATTTCTATGTGACTCATTTGGTCTCTCCATGTACAAGATGTGATAAATTTCATAGTGAAGTTGCTTTATAAGAAATACTAGGAACACTATGAAATATATCAGGGGCTTGTTATAACCTATGATGCTTCAGATAAGTTTGTGGTTTACAGGGAACATTTCTAAATGTACAACAGACTTCCTGTCTCTTTTAGTCAATTCTGCATATTAAAATATAGCACAGAGCCACTTTTTTTTGTTGAAACGTGTATGTAAGTGTATGGGTGTATGGCTATGTTTATGTATACGCTATATGAACAAAAGTATTGAAACACCTACATATTATACCTACTTATAGGAACTTTTATGACATCCCATTCTAAATCCATATGGAGTTGACCCTATCCCTCTCCCCCTCTTTTTCAGCGAAAACGGCTTCCAATCTTCTGAGAAAGCTTTCTACAAGATTTTGGAGTGTGCCTGTGGGAATTTTTGCCCATTAATCTAGAAGAAGACACTGATGTTGGACGAGAGGGCCTGGCTCGCAATTTCTGTTCTAATTGATCCAAAGTTGTTGATGGGTTTGAGGTCAGGGCTCTGAGAGGGCCAGTTAAGTTCTTCCACACCAAACTCAAAAACCATACCTTTATGGACGTTGCTTGCTTTGTGCACTGGGGCAGAGTGATGCTATAATTGTGTTTGAATGGCCACGGCCTATTTTAATCCTGCAGTACTTGTACACCGCTGTGGTTTTGTGTGCCCAACTTGTGGAGAAAAAATGCCGTACGGGAGTTCCTCGCACCAAGGTACAGGCAGCCAAGCTGGGCTTAGCTCTGGCACATTTTGGGCCTAACTCAACCACAGCATCAGCGGCATCACCAGATCCCGAAGCAGACATGGCTATGGCTGTTCTTTAGGAGGTATTGCTGCTGCCACCGTCCTTTTCCACGGATGTTGCCTGCACTTCAGCACACAGGTCCAGATCCCAGTTCCTGTCCAGCACACAATCGACATCGGAGTACTCGCCCTCCCTGTCCCTTTTTTTTTTTTTTATCAGATCATTTTTTATTGCAAATTCTTTCCACTTTCCTAACACAGAGCAAAATAGATCCTGATGTATACCTATTTTGAAGATATTAATTGCAGGAACCATTGATACATCTCTACAACATTTGACATAATTAACCCATTACCTCAACCTACTCTCTAAACTAAAACTAAAAGAAAAAAATTAATCATAATATAGCATAACGAAGCAGAAATGGAAGTCACCGGAGGAGGTAGCGTAACGCATCATTTAGCACCAGTAGCTGAGCTAATACATATATAACGTTTATAAGCTTACCATGGCGAATAGCATAAGAGATAATATATTTCTTCCCAGAACAGCATATATTTTACCACCCATCTATATCCCCTAATATTCTTCTTAGTATCTTCTATACCCTGATACCCTAAATTAAGGACCGGGGTCTAAGATCTAATAAAGCCTGAGATGGTAGTCCTTCCTGCCGCTTTTATCAGACTGTGAGATATCATAGTGGGCTCCTGGACCCCCCTCCTCTGCTCTGCATTTTCCCCAACTGCCACTGTCACTGCCTCCACACTAATGCCGTGGTAACAGGTTCAACTATTACCATCACAATTACAGGTATGCAAGTTGTCTCCTCTCCAGCATCTTCCCCAACCTCCTCCTCAGGACAGCCCAAACGGTGAGGGCTCTCACACAAGTCGTCAACAGGGAGACTCTTTTGACTATCTGCTATAGGGTGTGGTGGGGTTTTCTTGCCAATTCTTAGGAAAATGGAAGGCGCTCCTCTAGGAAGGGGCAGTAAAGACTGGGAGGAATACTCTGAAAGCCTTCCTTGGGGCTGCAAGAAGGAGGAGCAGGAAGAACACTGTGACTTGTGGCTCCACAGCACGGTGTCAGACTCTAGAGTCACCTCCACATCACCCTGCTGGGACTGAGAGCAGGAGTGAGCCATCCAATTCACTATTTTATCCTTTCTCCTCAACTATAATGTTGCTCCTTTCCAAAGCTAGCAGGGACAACTGCGGCCTGCTACTATTACTTCTGGCAGGATAATTGGTTCTTCTACTACCCACATTCTGGCTCTTGGTATTTCGTTTTGAACCCTTCCGTAGCACATTTTTGGGCCTCTCAGAAAATGTTGTGCACTAACGTGTCTTGGTGTAGTAAACAGGTATATATGCTGCTAGTTTGAATATAATTTAACGACACCCCCCTCAAAAAAAAAAAAACAACAACATGTAAATATTCCTCACAGATACATTTGCGTGCTGGCCTGTATATTAGTGTTGATCACCTACATGCTGGTTTAATTAAATGAAACAAGTACCCCAAAAAATTGAAATTCCAACTGTGTGGAAATAGCATTCACAGAAATGGACAATTGAGCTCTGATGTTTATATGCTCATTATCGTTCACAGGTAGATTGCTGTCCTAACTTGTGTCTTGTAGTAATGATAGATGATATATATCACTCCGTGATAATGAGTGATATGAGTCAAATCACCTAACAATAGGGGACTGGAGGTAAGGGTTTTTACATGAGGACTGTGATAGGTCACTTCATGTATCCCTGACTGACCGGTTCACCTAGTGGTGTTGGATGTTGTGTATGTATTGCCCCAAGGTTGTTGGCATGATATGGCGAGTCCGTTCTTTCGGATGGACTCGTCATTTGCATTATACACCTTAAATGGGGAGCCTGAAGTATGTATGACCCATGGTGATATGTGGATCCTGTGGTGAGTCCGATTCTTTGGACAATCCTATGCCTCCATTATAATATCCATAGGGTGTGTTGGATGTTTACATTGATTTGTGGATACGGAGTTGTGATATACAGGACATGCGCACTACACCTGAGATGCCGGGGTTGCCATATTTGATATGGTCCGGATTGGTGTGCTTGAAACGTAATGTTTGCGGGACTTGATCAAGTCCGCGCAGCCGCAGAGATGACATGAAGCCCGTGAACGCCATCTTTGTTAGGGACACTGGATCTGATGTATGGGGATGCTCGCGAGATTTGTGAATCTCGCGCATGCGCGCTGTACTCCGTGAGACGCCGTCCAGGATCCTATGGTGATTCCGCTTCTGTGAGATTGTCTCCCTTTTATTATGATTATTATTTATCTTATACACCTGTGGGTTTCAAGTCAATTAACTGTTTTTAATGTTTACACTATCAGAAAATTGTATCATATGGAACATGAATATTTTTTCACATGTATTTGTTTATGTAATTTGCACATTTGGCACTTTTAGCACTTTATTATTACAAATTTACATTTTATTGTAATCATGTTTTTATCACTAATTAATTGATGATCATGTGACTTGACTATATATATTGCACTGAGCACTTTATTTGGTATGGCTTGAGAAAGATTGTAGTGAACAATTGAAACGTTGCCACACTGGGCTGAATAAACACTGGAATTTTTTGAAGATTGGAGTGCTGCCTTGCAATTTTTGAACTACTACATTGAGGACTTGGTTGCTGGTCGTCGGCAGGTTTTGCACCCGTTATTTTAAAGTGTGCTGCTTTTTCACTTTTTACCTCATATATCTGCAACAGAGAAGCTGAGCACCTCAAAGATGGATGCATTGGATAATCACAGCCCAGATGTCTTTTCCTACTCCAGGGACGATGAGGAGAGAATACTTCAGGGGGCAATGCGAGACACAACATTCCTGTCCACTCCAAATGTGACTGAAATCAAGAGAGGGTATGAATATGACTCTAAACGACTGATTAATATTGAAATGCACATGTCGACCTTATATGAATATTACCGCCAACATAGAATACCAAGGGGCATGAGGTCACATCTAAGACCTGACCTGATATTTCAGAATAATGAATTTTGCAACCGGTTTATAGCAATTTCAAACAAATATTCATTTGATTTTATTTTATTGAATATTGAATTTTTACAAAAAGAACTGTCTTTGATTCAAGTAAAAGTCACCCAGTGGGTTCAACAACTAAAGGCGCTACTTTCAGAGGAGGACTTTGATGGGTATTTGTTACAATGTAAAAATTTCTTGGATAAATTTAAGGAAGAACTCCAGGATAAAAAAAGAAAAAAATGGATGAGAGACAATGAGGACTACACCAATGGCTATATTTATACTTGCCAAAATGACATGAAGAAAGCCCGACGGCCGGGCAATGATAAGAGAAATCAGAATAGCGGTACACCAAAAAGGACGACAGGTGGTGACCAGTTGTATTTTACAGAGTCTGATGATAAGAATATGTTCTTATGCTATCCTTTTCCTAGACAAATCTCCAGGCCCGTCCATATCAGAAGGGGAGGTCGGCGCCAACATAGAAGGAGAAAAAGGGAAACCATCCAGACCTCAGAGGAACAGACAGACCCAGAAAAAGAGGATATTGTGGTAAATATTTCCTCTATTACCTTAGATCCAGAACAACAACTAGTCCTTAATAAGGGTTTATCGTTTTGTCCATCCAAAAGAACTGATTGGTTTAACACAGAAATTGACATTCAAAGGTTTTTCCGTGCCATTAAACTGAAGATTATTTTTGCACAAAATGAGCGACGTGAGCAGCCCAGCAGAGAGTCTGCTACTGAATTGAGCCTGTCAAATGTTGGACTTTTTCTAAAAAGTGACTTTTTACCTATAGTTAATAATCCAGCAATTGAGGCATTTCAATCAGCGGTCAAACGGGATTTGGAAGCTGTAAAGAGTGCTCCTGTAATGTCCCTTTAAGGAGGGCTAATATTACCTCAGGTGAAATTCGAGCTTTAGATTCTTTGTCCAGGGACCACAATCTCACCATCAAATCAGCTGATAAGGGTGGTGGGATTGTGGTCATGGACACTGTGGCCTATATTCAAGAAATTGAGAGACAACTGATGGATCAACAGGTGTATAGGAGGGTAGCACAGGATCCGAAATTTATTTTTTTGAAGGAACTTAAGGCCATTTTAAGTGAAGCCCGCAATGCCGGGATTATTGATGACAGGCTCTTTAAGTTTTTATATTGTGATAAACCTGTTACACCCATCCTGTACACCTTGCCTAAGATCCACAAGGATTCAAGAAACCCCCGGACGCCCTATAGTGTCTGGGAGGGATTCTTTGTTTTGTAATGTGGCGATTTTCCTTGACAAGATACTGAGGAAGTATGCAATTAATGCCAAGTCATACGTGCGAGATACCGCTGATTTTTGGATAGGATCAAGGGGTACAAATACCGAAAGGGGCTCTGTTGGCATCTTTTGATGTCAGCAGCTTATATACCTCTATAGACCATACACGAGGTATAGCAGCAGTGGAGAAATGTTTGGTCAACAGCAGCTTCACGTCCGAGTGCAAACAATTTTTGATTGATTTACTCCAGTTTATACTGACACGAAACTATTTTTTGTTTAGAGATGGTTGGTATGTACAGTTGCGTGGGACTGCCATGGGGTCCAACGTGGCGCCCACCTACGCTAATATCTATATGACTCACCTGGAGGACACATTTGTGTACAGGAGCCACCACTTCAGCCACGTGCTGGGGTGGTGGCGTTATATAGATGATATTTTTCTGGTGTGGGTGGGCGCGGCGTTGGACCTCCAGGCATTCCACCTATTCTTAAATGATGTGGATCCCACGGTAAAGTTTACATTGACACATTCATCTGAAAAATACAGTTTTTGGATACGGAGATTTCTATCAAGGAGGGGTGTTTGGTCAGTGATCTTTTTGTCAAAAAGACAGATAAAAACACATTATTAAGGTTTGAAAGCAACCATCCCCCTCGATGGTGAAATCCCTACCCTATAGCCAGTTGGTGAGAGTTGACAGGATTGTGGAGGATGTAGAGGTGAAGAGGCAGAGATTTGACCAGATGGGTGCCAAGTTCCGGGCAAGAGGATACCCTAGGGGATTGATTGACCAAAGTTTTAAAAAATCAGTAATGAAAGAGGAAAAACACCAAAAGAAAAAACTCAAAGGATTCCGTTCATATCAGAATATAGCAGCGAAAGCAATAATATAGCAAAGGTGATTAGGAAACATTGGGGTATTTTGACATCAAGTTTCCCCAGATTCAGGAGTTTCAAACACCCCCATTGCTCTCGTATCGAGAAGTAACAACCTTGGGGACAAACTAGTCAGGTCTGATGTTGGACCTTCAAAAGTCAGGGAAGGAGGCCTTTTCGGTTGTCAGAAAACTGGATGTTATCCATGCTACAATTGTGTAAATTGTCCATTATTGATCAGAGGAAATACATTTTTGAACCCATCTACAGGTAGAGAGGTCAAAATCAGAGCCTTATTGACATGTGATTCCACATATGTAGTGTACATGCTTACATGTCCATGTGCCTTATGTTATGTGGGAGAAACGACCTGGGATGTAAAAACCAGGATTAATCAGCATCGTTTTTCCATTAGAAAACAAAAAATGGATCTCCCAGTCTCGAGGCATTTTAAGGAGGCAGGACACACGGAAAGGGATCTAAAATTTAGAGTTATAGATCACATCCCTTTGACACGAAGAGGGGGAGATAGGGTGAAGCTTTTAAAAAATAAAGAACTATATTGGATCTACACACTGGGAAGCCTTAAACCTAGGGGACTCAATGTTGATTTCCGTGTGACATAGGATGTTGTGCGTTGTCTTGCCCCGTGGTGTATTCCCGCCCCATCTATACCTGGGAGGGAGACTAAATGAAGTGTTCAGTGGCTTTCTCTTTCTAGAAAAGAGTTTTTTATTTTAAAAGGATTTTTTTATATATGGAGAAAATTTTCTTTTTACTGTTTAAACACTTATTAATTGTTTGTTATTTGTCTTATGTTCTTTACAGATTTTTTCAAGCAAGGGACATTCTCACAGATGGAAGTTTATCCATGGGACCAGATGGATTCTGAATTGTGAAAAATTATTTTTAAAAAGATTATTACTAGATATCATGGGATTCATGTTTTCTCTGCCGCTTAATCATATTTTATTTGTCTTTTTTGAACACTCCGTGATAATGAGTGATATGAGTCAAATCACCTAACAATAGGGGACTGGAGGTAAGGGTTTTTACATGAGGACTGTGATAGGTCACTTCATGTATCCCTGACTGACCGGTTCACCTAGTGGTGTTGGATGTTGTGTATGAATTGCCCCAAGGTTGTTGGCATGATATGGCGAGTCCGTTCTTTCGGATGGACTCGTCATTTGCATTATACACCTAAAATGGGGAGCCTGAAGTATGTATGACCCATGGTGATATGTGGATGCTGTGGTGAGTCCGATTCTTTGGACAATCCCATGCCTCCATTATAATATCCATAGGGGGTGTTGGATGTTTACATTGATTTGTGGATACGGAGTTGTGATATACAGGACATGCGCACTACACCTGAGATGCCGGGGTTGCCATATTTGATATGGTCCGGATTGGTGTGCTTGAAACGTAATGTTTGCGGGACTTGATCAAGTCCGCGCAGCCGCAGAGATGACATGAAGCCCGTGAACGCCAATAATTATTATGATTATTATTTATCTTATACACCTGTGGGTTTCAAGTCAATTAACTGTTTTTAATGTTTACACTATCAGAAAATTGTATCATATGGAACATGAATATTTTTTCACATGTATTTGTTTATGTAATTTGCACATTTGGCACTTTTAGCACTTTATTATTACAAATTTACATTTTATTGTAATCATGTTTTTATCACTAATTAATTGATGATCATGTGACTTGACTATATATATTGCACTGAGCACTTTATTTGGTATGGCTTGAGAAAGATTGTAGTGAACAATTGAAACGTTGCCACACTGGGCTGAATAAACACTGGAATTTTTTGAAGATTGGAGTGCTGCCTTGCAATTTTTGAACTAATATATATATATATATATATATATATATATATATATATATACTGATTTAATTACATTTAACAATCCCTACAAAAAATTTAATTCCAACCATGTGGAAAATAAATATACATAAACAAACGATTGAGCCTTGATGCTTAATTTCCACTTATCACACACACAGGTAGATTGCTGCCACACCATGGGTATTACTGCTGTAATCACGTATGTATGCTACCTAATTAAACTGAAAGACCTCACGAAAAAATTAAATTGTGACCATGTGGAAACTGAAAATACGTAAACGGACAACTGCGGCTTGGCGCAAAATTTCTTGTTAATACACACAGGTAGATCGCTACTATATCTTGTGTCTTGTAGTAATCCCATATATATGCTGATTACATTACATTTAACAATACCCAAAAAATGTAAATTCCAACTGTGTGGAAACTGAATATACGTAAACGGATGAATGAGGCTTGACGCTTAATTTCATTTTAACACACACAGGTAGATTGCTGTCACACTGTGGGTATTGCTACAGTAGTCACATATATATTCGCTTAAATATATATTCGCTTATATATGCTTAATTAAATTGAAAGACTCCACCCAAAAAAATTTAATTGCGACCGTGTGGAAACTGAAAATACGTAAACGGACAACATAGGCTTGATGCTCAGTTTCAACTTAATACACAGGTAGAGTAATGCCACACCGTGGGTATTGATGCAGTACTGCTTAATTATATTGAACCCCACAAAAAAAAGGGTTTCTGTGAAAATGGGGAAAAAAGGTGAAAGTATTTGCTTGAAGGCAGCTGCTTTTGAGGTGCACCTGCACTTCTGATAGAAGGCACAACCAGCCACTGTCTCTTCTTTTCCTGTCCGTAAGCTGCCCTGCTTCTCTTTAGTGATTGATTTCTGACTGTCCCTGATTGATTTTTCACTGTCCCTGACTCCCAAAGATCAATTTCCTGGCAGAAACAGACAATCACCATCTCTTACAGACCAGCACAGATTGGCATTCTGCTTATTCTGCTAGGGCACCTCCCTGCTGCTTCAGCACTGATTGGCTCATCTAGACTGTCTGTCAGCGTGTAAACCAAGCAGGGCAAGCCCCCCCCCCCCCCCACACTACCTCTCAGGGTCATGTAAGAACCCTTCTTCTTCCTCCTGTCACGAGGGTGTCAGGAGCCACATCTGACTCCGTTACACCTGGGGTCAGGAAGTCGCAGCGGGTGGCTGCGCACTCTATGTCTAAATATTGCGCTGTTACTTAATGGTAGCTTTCTGTGTTTGCCTCGCAATCCTTTTTGTCTCACTCAGGGATCCATAGCTTCTTCTCCTCAGCTGTTTCTTGTCCGTCACTCCCAACCTCCTTATATTCCCCCTTCCCACTTCTCTGGTTGCCAGATATAGAACTTCCTGCCTGGACTTTTATACTGACCCACTGGAGCTGTGTAGCTGTTGTTCCTGGTTTCTCGTACCAGAGCATTACCCTCCAGATCCCTGTTGGGCTTTTGTTGTCCACTGTTCTCGCCCACCAGGGCTTATATGTTTTGTCTGTATTGTCTGTCCTCTCCCTGGTGTTTTCCTTTAGTGTTAGTGGTGAGGACTAGTGCTCCCACTGCCCTATTCACTACTTAGGGCTCAGCTTAAGGAAAGCCAGGGTTTGGGCACGTGATCGGCGTACGGTTAAAGAACCCGTCTAGGGACGTCAGGGCAGTTAGGTAACAGCTTCTAGTTGAGTACGGAGTCACCACCCTTCCCTCTAACTTGAACAGGGTTTCCCCCTTTCCCTCCCTTAGCGTCACACGTCTGTGATCTGTACACTGGTCGTGATACCTACCCTATTCTATTTTCCCACCAACCTGTGCACTAAAATGGCGCTACACACCATATTAGTGGATTTGTCCAAAACGAACCCAGAAAGAATCAGGTTTGTCTGCCATCCGAAAATAAAAAAGTTTGGACCAAACTCAGTTCAGTCCAAACTGGTTCACTCATCCTTACTTCTTTTTTGACCTGCTTTCTTTGACTGTTTGCAAAAAATATTGTCCATATTGTATGCAACTGATTCCGTTTCTACCAGAATCCCACGACTGTAGATGTAGCAAGCCCAAGTTCCACCTGCTATCAATACCAGTAATGCAGTAAAGGTCTCATTCACGCAGGATGATAGTGGTGAAGCTCTTAGTGATGATCGAATATGCCCATATTCGAATTCGCCATATTTCGCGAATATTTCGTAAAATATTCGCGATATATTCGCAAAGTCGAATATTCGTATTCGTCATCATTTAATCGCCATCTTTTTTTATAAAATCGTGGATAATCGCATGGCAAAAAAATCGCATCGTGTGAAAGAAATCGCATCGCTTAATAAAAATCGCATTACGAAAAATCGCATAAAGGCAATATTTCAATTTTCAAGTCAATGCGCAGGCATGTCAGCAAGTGTTAGATATTCGCATCGCTGTCAAAAAAATCGCATTACGGAAAATCGCAAAAAAGGCAGGATTTTGGCTATGGCTTTGAAAAAGAGCCTTGATGCAAAACAACACCTTAAATGAATGAAACTCAGAGTCACTCAAACTCATTTATCAACACAAGTGAACTGAAGTTCTTGAACTTATTGTGTATCATCTAATTTAACCAACGCGAATATTCGCAATATCGAATTTATGGCATGATATTCGAAAAAATCGCGAAATCGCGAATATGCGATATTCGCGTGAAATATTCGCATCGCGAATATTCGCGCCCAACACTAAAGACGATAGACAAATAGCAGTCAGCATCCTGGTTAAAATTGGAATGTTCAATAAACACTAAAAGAAGCTGGATAGACTTAAAATCACTGGAAGAAATGACTAGTCACAGTTTGTTTAGTAACACTTCTTTAGTGTTTTCATGGATGTGAATGATACTCCCGGATTACACAAGGGCTTTGAAGTCTAAGGAGTAGAATAATCGATGACAAATGCTCATCCTAGCACAGGCTTAACGGCTCAAACTTCAAGAAAAGTAAACTGCTTTAAAAACAAGGGGAAAAAAAGGAAAGGGTTTTAACCCATTAACAACCAGAACCGTTTGCCCCCTGGTATCCCTTTTGTACATGTCATCAGGTAAACAGCACTAGATTTTTTTATTTGTTGGATTCCCAAACAAAATGTTGGCATTGTCTTTGTGACATTTGCACTTGTTTTTATAAACACACTAGCAGAAGGACCCGGCTTTGCACGGGTATATTTCATCTATTTCATTTAATGTTTGTGTGTGTCGTTAAATGATATTGACAGTATCCCCATAACGGTGACCTCTACAGCACCCCGCCCCTTTAACAGTGAACTCCACAGTCCCCCACCCCTTAACACTGAACCCCCCACAGTGCCCCATAACTTTAAAATGGGACCTCCACAGCTGCCCATTCTCTTAAACTTGACCTACACAGCAGCTCGCCCCTTTAACAGTGAGTTTCACGGCACCCCACTACCTTGACAGTGACCTCCTTGGGTGCCCGTCCCTTTAACAGTGACCTCACAGTACTGTGCCCCCTTAACATTGACCTCCACAGTGTTCGACCCTTTAACAGTGACCTCCACAGCGCCCTGCCCCTTTAATGCTAGGGCTACGTGACGACATGTGACAGTTGCAAAAAATCCATCCAAGATGCAGCATGTCGCAGCATGTCACATGTCGCAGTGCTAATAAAGAATGATCCCAGCAACCGTCTTTGTTTATATTGCTCTTTACATTTATTCACAGAATAACAATCTCCTGGACGCGTTTCGGCTCACAGCCTTTATCAGCAGGTCACAGGAAAAGGATTAACACACATTTAAATAGCCTAGATGACGTCAGGCGCCAGTTGTGAATGACAGATTCATTTAGCCAATCGGCATCATGGTTTCAGTTTGAAGCAGATCAATGGACAAACGATACATATAAACAAATAGACAAATGATACATATTAATCGCTGATACATATTACCATCCAAGTTCTCAATTCAGAGTGAATGTCTGCAGAAGAAAAAACAATAAAAAATAACATATTAGCGGACAGCATACTATGGGTTATAATCGCATGATCTCATAATCGCGGTTCAGACCGCGCGGTTGTAAAGTATCTAGGGTATGAATCCAAAAGGCTTCCCTACGTAATAGAAGCCTCTTTATGTCACCCCCTCTTCTCGGCATTTTTACTTGCTCTAACACCTGAAATTTTAATTGGGCAATCGTATGCCTGTGTTTCTCAAAATGGTAAGGCAGCGGGAGCAGTAAATTCTGGGTTCTGATGGTGGATTTGTGCTTGCATATTCTATCCCTAATAGTTTGCATCGTTTCCCCACGTATAGTAACCCGCAAGGGCACTTAATCACGTAAATGACATTCGTAGATTCGCATGTAAAATAGCCAGTGATATTGAACGGTTTGCCTGTACGTGGGTGAAACACTTGCGGTCCCTTAATTATATGTGAACATTGCAAGCAATGAAGGCACGGAAATGTGCCCCTTTTTGGCTCCGTAGTGTGTTCTGTCTCAATGTCAGTTTACCGCTACCCAAATCCGCCCGTACTAATTGATCCCTGTAACTCAGGTTACGTTTATTGCAAATGAGTGGAGGAGAGGCAAATTCCTGTATTGTTGGGTATGCCTTCCCAAGCAGATTCCAGTGTCGCCTTACAATATTATCAAACCCCTTATTAAACACATGAAACTTGTGTATAAAGGCAATCCTGGGTGCTTTTAACTCTTTAATAACGGGGACATCAGATTGGGTATTCAGATCAATTTTGATTTTCTCCAATATGGCCTTGGGATAACCCCTCCTTTCAAATCTAGTGGTCATCTCCTCCATCCTGAACTTCAACTCTCTGGATCCGTCACAATGCGTTGTACCCGCTGGAATTGCGATTTGGGTATCGCTTTTTAAGGGAAGGAGGATGAGCACTAGTGAAAAAGAGGGTGCTATTCCTATCCGTTGTTTTCCTATGGAGATCACTTGAGAGGAGGCCCTCCTCATTTTTAATGATTACTGTATCCAAGAAGCTCACCCGGTTCCTATCACTTGTTATGGTGAATTTCAAGCCTTCACATGCGAGGTTTAGGTGTTCAAAAAGGACATGAGGGTGTGATGTGGCCCCGCCCACACGCAGAATATGTCATCAATAAATCTTTTCCAAATTAGGATTTGAGAAAAATCCTCATGAGTGTATACAAACTGATTCTCAAATGATGACATAAATGCGTTAGCATAGGGCGGAGCCACATTACTACCCATCGCCGTACCGCGTCGCTGGCCATAATAGGTATCTTCAAAGAGAAAGTAATTCTCAAACAGTACAAGATGTAATAATTGCAGTAAAAATTCTTGCTGTGACTCAGAGAAATCGCTGGCCTCAAGTAACTGGGATACAGCCTGTATCCCTTTATTATGGTCAATTGACGTGTACAAGCTCACAACGTCAATAGTCACTAGCCAACTTTCACTAGGGACTTGTTTCATTTCCCTAATCTTACCCAAAAATTGCGTGGTATCCAGCAAGAATGACCTGGTGTTCCTGACCAACGGTGTCAGTGCTTTCTCTAATATAATCGATAGAGGAGACAAGATAGAATCCACTGAGGCCACAATGGGGCGCCCAGGGGGATCCACCAAGGTTTTGTGCACCTTAGGGAGGACATATAAGACTGGAGTGATTGGTTTATGATTGATTAAATAACCTTTTAATTTCTCATCTATGATCCCTCTAGCTGCAGCATGGTATACAACCTGCATAATCTTATTTTTGATCACAAACACAGGATTATTCTGCAAAGGTACATATGTCTCTTGATCAGATAGCTGACGCAAATAATTCCTTCAAATAATTCACTTTGTCCATAACTACAATGGAGCCCCCTTTATCCGCAGGTTTTATAACCAGGGTGTTATCTTCCATCAGGGCTTTAATTGCACTCCTCTCGCTCGCAGTGACGTTATGGGTCAACATCAATTCTCCATTTTTAATGGAGTCAAACAATTCCCTGGCCTCTTTTTGGACCAGATGCACATATGTCTCAACTGGGTGATAAACCTTAGGTGGTAGAAAAGTACTTTTCGTTTTTAGACCCAGCCCTTCTAGAGACAAAACCGGGGGTTTAACCCCTTCAACTCCAATTTGTGCAGAATCAGTTGACGGCCCATCACGTTGCATATAATGTACTTTTAATCGCAACTTGCGGAAAAATTGTTGCATATCAATTTCAAATTGAAAGCTGTCAAAATGGGTAATAGGGCTAAACGTCAATCCTTTCTGCAAAGCATTTATCTGGTCAGGGTCCAGGGTCTTAGAAGACAAGTTTATCACCAATGATGTGTCCCTACCTGCGAAGCGAAGTTAAGATCGTCGTTCCCAGTCCGGTCTCCTGCGCACCGCCGGTGCTTGCGGCCCGCCCTACGCCTCCTCCTCTGGGACGCCGTGCGCCCGCCGAAAAGAAGAAGGACCAGAGGTTTGGGATCCGGCCGACTCGTTCCCGGAGCTCGATGAGTAGTGTCCTGGTCTCGGAGTGCGCCTGTAGCCAGCAGAGCCACGTGCAGAGGGATCCTGCCATCTGTAAACTCTGTTTAGGAGATAGTCCTCGTTGTCCCGTAGGAATTTTGAGCGTTTCTTATTTTCAACGCTCCTTACGATAAGAATTTATCTGTCCTTCCAAGGATTCTTTTAATTTGAGGAATTCCTCCGAAGATAGTGAGTCCGCTAGCTGTTGTTCAATAGTCGCAGTCTGTTCCTTGATCTCACCAATCGATTTTTGTATGCGATCGATTGTCAGCAGCATTAAGTCCAGGGAACACTTGTTTATAATCTTTTCAAAGTTGCTACAGTAATCCGCATCATTCGGGAAGAAGGTTGGTCGCAAATGAACCCTTAATCCTCTTGGTATCCTGTTTAATCTGCAGTACTCTGCCAATGTGGTAACATGTAAATCATAAGCCGTGAGTCTTTTAAGTTCTCTCTCCCAATTCCTCTTCTTATAGTCACTGGTGGGTATATTCAGGAATTCTATGGGTGAGGTTACTTGTCCCAATATTCTGGCGGCGTCACTATCATTAAAGCTCAGCGTGGTAGATTCAGACGACATCTGTGATAAGATCGGTGCACGTACTCACAACAAGCAGGAAAAAAGAGATAGTCGGGCACTCGATCCTTTCAGCGAGGTTGCGCGGGAAAGGATATGATCCACAACACCAATAAAGAATGATCCCAGCAACCGTCTTCGTTTATATTGCTCTTTACATTTATTCACAGAATAACAATCTCCTGGACGCGTTTCGGCTCACAGCCTTTATCAGCAGGTCACAGGAAAAGGATTAACACACATTTAAATAGCCTAGATGACGTCAGACGCCAGTTGTGAATGACAGATTCATTTAGCCAATCGGCATCATGGTTTCAGTTTGAAGCAGATCAATGGACAAACGATACATATAAACAAATAGACAAATGATACATATTAATCGCTGATACATATTACCATCCAAGTTCTCAATTCAGAGTGAATGTCTGCAGAAGAAAAAACAATAAAAATAAAATAACATATTAGCGGACAGCATACTATGGGTTATAATCGCATGATCTCATAATCGCGGTTCAGACCGCGCGGTTGTAAAGTATCTAGGGTATGAATCCAAAAGGCTTCCCTACGTAATAGGAGCCTCTTTATGTCACCCCCTCTTCTCGGCATTTTTACTTGCTCTAACACCTGAAATTTTAATTGGGCAATCGTATGTCTGTGTTTCTCAAAATGGTAAGGCAGCGGGAGCAGTAAATTCTGGGTTCTGATGGTGGATTTGTGCTTGCATATTCTATCCCTAATAGTTTGCATCGTTTCACCCACGTATAGTAACCCGCAAGGGCACTTAATCACGTAAATGACATTCGTAGATTCGCATGTAAAATAGCCAGTGATATTGAACGGTTTGCCTGTACGTGGGTGAAACACTTGCGGTCCCTTAATTATATGTGAACATTGCAAGCAATGAAGGCACGGAAATGTGCCCCTTTTTGACTCCGTAGTGTGTTCTGTCTCAATGTCAGTTTACCGCTACCCAAATCCGCCCGTACTAATTGATCCCTGTAACTCAGGTTACGTTTATTGCAAATGAGTGGAGGAGAGGCAAATTCCTGTATTGTTGGGTATGCCTTCCCAAGCAGATTCCAGTGTCGCCTTACAATATTATCAAACCCCTTATTAAACACATGAAACTTGTGTATAAAGGCAATCCTGGGTGCTTTTAACTCTTTAATAACGGGGACATCAGATTGGGTATTCAGATCAATTTTAATTTTCTCCAATATAGCCTTGGGATAACCCCTCCTTTCAAATCTAGTGGTCATCTCCTCCATCCTGAACTTCAATCTCTCTGGATCCGTCACAATGCGTTGTACCCGCTGGAATTGCGATTTGGGTATCGCTTTTTTAAGAGAAAGAGGATGAGCACTAGTGAAAAAGAGGGTGCTATTCCTATCCGTTGTTTTCCTATGGAGATCACTTGAGAGGAGGCCCTCCTCATTTTTAATGATTACTGTATCCAGGAAGCTCACCCGGTTCCTATCACTTGTTATGGTGAATTTCAAGCCTTCACATGCGAGGTTTAGGTGTTCAAAAAAGGACATGAGGGTGTGATGTGGCCCCGCCCACACGCAAAATATGTCATCAATAAATCTTTTCCAAATTAGGATTTGAGAAAAATCCTCATGAGTGTATACAAACTGATTCTCAAATGAGGACATAAATGCGTTAGCATAGGGCGGGGCCACATTACTACCCATCGCCGTACCGCGTCGCTGGCCATAATAGGTATCTTCAAAGAGGAAGTAATTCTCAAACAGTACAAGATGTAATAATTGCAGTAAAAATTCTTGCTGTGACTCAGAGAAATCGCTGGCCTCAAGTAACTGGGATACAGCCTGTATCCCTTTATTATGATCAATTGACGTGTACAAGCTCACAACGTCAATAGTCACTAGCCAACTTTCACTAGGGACTTGTTTCATTTCCCTAATCTTGCCCAAAAATTGCGTGGTATCCAGCAAGAATGGCCTAGTGTTCCTGACCAACGGTGTCAATGCTTTCTCTAATATAATCGATAGAGGAGACAAGATAGAGTCCACTGAGGCCACAATGGGGCGCCCAGGGGGATCCACCAAGGTTTTGTGCACCTTAGGGAGGACATATAAGACTGGAGTGATTGGTTTATGATTGATTAAATAACCTTTTAATTTCTCATCTATGATCCCTCTAGCTGCAGCATGGTATACAACCTCCATAATCTTATTTTTGATCACAAACACAGGATTATTCTGCAAAGGTACATATGTCTCTTTATCAGATAACTGACGCATAACTTCCTTCAAATAATTCACTTTGTCCATAACTACAATGGAGCCCCCTTTATCTGCAGGTTTTATAACCAGGGTGTTATCTTCCATCAGGGCTTTGATTGCACTCCTCTCGCTCGCAGTAACGTTATGGGTCAACATCAATTCTCCTTTCTTAATGGAGTCAAACAATTCCCTGGCCTCTTTTTGGACCAGATGCAAATATGTCTCAACTGGGTGATAAACCTTAGGTGGTAGAAAAGTACTTTTCGTTTTTAGACCCAGCCCTTCTAGAGACAAAACCGGGGGTTTAACCCCTTCAACTCCAATTTGTGCAGAATCAGTTGACGGCCCATCACGTTGCATATAATGTACTTTTAATCGCAACTTGCGAAAAAATTGTTGCATATCAATTTCAAATTGAAAGCTGTCAAAATGGGTAATAGGGCTAAACGTCAATCCTTTCTGCAAAGCATTTATCTGGTCAGGGTCCAGGGTCTTAGAAGACAAGTTTATCACCAATGATGTGTCCCTACCTGCGAGCGAAGTTAAGATCGTCGTTCCCAGTCCGGTCTCCTGCGCACCGCCGGTGCTTGCGGCCCGCCCTACGCCTCCTCCTCTGGGACGCCGTGCGCCCGCCGAAAAGAAGAAGGACCAGAGGTTTGGGATCCGGCCGACTCGCTCCCGGAGCTCGATGAGTAGTGTCCTGGTCTCGGAGTGCGCCTGTAGCCAGCAGAGCCACGTGCAGAGGGATCCTGCCATCTGTAAACTCTGTTTAGGAGATAGTCCTCGTTGTCCCGTAGGAATTTTGAGCGTTTCTTATTTTCAACGCTCCTTACGATAAGAATTTATCTGTCCTTCCAAGGATTCTTTTAATTTGAGGAATTCCTCCGAAGATAGTGAGTCCGCTAGCTGTTGTTCAATAGTCGCAGTCTGTTCCTTGATCTCACCAATCGATTTTTGTATGCGATCGATTGTCAGCAGCATTAAGTCCAGGGAACACTTGTTTATAATCTTTTCAAAGTTGCTACAGTAATCCGCATCATTCGGGAAGAAGGTTGGTCGCAAATGAACCCTTAATCCTCTTGGTATCCTGTTTAATCTGCAGTACTCTGCCAATGTGGTAACATGTAAATCATAAGCCGTGAGTCTTTTAAGTTCTCTCTCCCAATTCCTCTTTTTATAGTCACTGGTGGGTATATTCAGGAATTCTATGGGTGAGGTTACTTGTCCCAATATTCTGGCGGCGTCACTATCATTAAAGCTCAGCGTGGTAGATTCAGACGACATCTGTGATAAGATCGGTGCACGTACTCACAACAAGCAGGAAAAAAGAGATAGTCGGCACTCGATCCTTTCAGCGAGGTTGCGCGGGAAAGGATATGATCCACAACACCAATAAAGAATGATCCCAGCAACCGTCTTCGTTTATATTGCTCTTTACATTTATTCACAGAATAACAATCTCCTGGACGCGTTTCGGCTCACAGCCTTTATCAGCAGGTCACAGGAAAAGGATTAACACACATTTAAATAGCCTAGAAGACGTCAGACGCCAGTTGTGAATGACAGATTTATTTAGCCAATCGGCATCATGGTTTCAGATTTATTGATGACATATTCTGCGTGTGGGCGGGGCCACATCACACCCTCATGTCCTTTTTTGAACACCTAAACCTCGCATGTGAAGGCTTGAAATTCACCATAACAAGTGATAGGAACCGGATGAGCTTCTTGGATACAGTAATCATTAAAAATGAGGAGGGCCTCCTCTCAAGTGATCTCCATAGGAAAACAACGGATAGGAATAGCACCCTCTTTTTCACTAGTGCTCATCCTCCTTCGCTTAAAAAAGCGATACCCAAATCGCAATTCCAGCGGGTACAACGCATTGTGACGGATCCAGAGAGGTTGAAGTTCAGGATGGAGGAGATGACCACTAGATTTGAAAGGAGGGGTTATCCCAAGGCCATATTGGAGAAAATCAAAATTGATCTGAATACCCAATCTGATGTCCCCGTTATTAAAGAGTTAAAAGCACCCAGGATTGCCTTTATACACAAGTTTCATGTGTTTAATAAGGGGTTTGATAATATTGTAAGGCGACACTGGAATCTGCTTGGGAAGGCATACCCAACAATACAGGAATTTGCCTCTCCTCCACTCATTTGCAATAAACGTAACCTGAGTTACAGGGATCAATTAGTACGGGCGGATTTGGGTAGCGGTAAACTGACTTTGAGACAGAACACACTACGGAGCCAAAAAAGGGGCACATTTCCGTGCCTTCATTGCTTGCAATGTTCACATATAATTAAGGGACCGCAAGTGTTTCACCCACGTACAGGCAAACCGTTCAATATCACTGGCTATTTTACATGCGAATCTACGAATGTCATTTACGTGATTAAGTGCCCTTGCGGGTTACTATACGTGGGGAAACGATGCAAACTATTAGGGATAGAATATGCAAGCACAAATCCACCATCAGAACCCAGAATTTACTGCTCCCGCTGCCTTACCATTTTGAGAAACACAGGCATACGATTGCCCAATTAAAATTTCAGGTGTTAGAGCAAGTAAAAATGCCGAGAAGAGGGGGTGACATAAAGAGGCTTCTATTACGTAGGGAAGCCTTTTGGATTCATACCCTAGATACTTTACAACCGCGCGGTCTGAACCGCGATTATGAGATCATGCGATTATAACCCATAGTATGCTGTCCGCTAATATGTTATTTTTTATTGTTTTTTCTTCTGCAGACATTCACTCTGAATTGAGAACTTGGATGGTAATATGTATCAGCGATTAATATGTATCATTTGTCTATTTGTTTATATGTATCGTTTGTCCATTGATCTGCTTCAAACTGAAACCATGATGCCGATTGGCTAAATGAATCTGTCATTCACAACTGGCGTCTGACGTCATCTAGGCTATTTAAATGTGTGTTAATCCTTTTCCTGTGACCTGCTGATAAAGGCTGTGAGCCGAAACGCGTCCAGGAGATTGTTATTCTGTGAATAAATGTAAAGAGCAATATAAACAAAGACAGTTGCTGGGATCATTCTTTATTGGTGTTGTGGATCATATCCTTTCCCGCGCAACCTCGCTGAAAGGATCGAGTGCCGACTATCTCTTTTTTCCTACATGTCGCAGTGCGACATCATAGACTATCATTATGAAAATTGTCGCGCGACATTGGTGCAACATCAATGTCACATGACACATGTAGCAGTGTAGTTGTGCCCTATGTGTAGTGCCACTTATTGTCGCACGACTCATGTCGTCACGTAGCCCTAGCCTAAAGCTGACCTACAGCAGTGAAGCAAAATGGCTGGCTTGTTATGAAAACCTGGAGTAAAACTGTGTGTATGTGTAGACTAAGGGCCTGCAAGCTACTATTGGCTGATAAGGGACATGGGACCGTGTGTATGGCAGTTGGGATATGAAGAGAAAGATTTGCAGGCTTGCATTGGCTAATGCAGGTAATTTTTGGGGAATATCTCAGGAACGCTACATCCTAGTTAGCTGAGACCCCCACAAGATTTCTTTCTAGGTAGCAGGAGATGTGTATACTAAGTCTCGTTGAAATCGATGGTTGCGTTTTAGAGTGATCGCGGAACATACATATACACACACATATATACGTCCTTCTTTATATATATAGAAGATTTTTAGAGTAATCATTTTTTTTTGTTTAGGTATAAAAATGTGTACAAAAATTCCAAAGAAATTTATATTTTTTTTCATTTCTATTGATCTCATTTTTAAAAGGGTTGTCTCACCTTAGTAAGTTGCATTTATCATATAGAAAAAGTTAATACAAGCCACTTACTAATGTATTGTTATTATCTATATTGTTTTCCTTGCTGGTTGGTGTCACAGGGCGACGGCTACGCGCCTCTTCCCTCCTGCGCCGCCGGCGCACTGCTGTGTCTCGACAGCATGGACGCACGCCACGTCGTGCTGCGAGCGCTGAGCAGAGAGCCACTCGGCATCCTGGTCACCAGGTCAACGGGGGGCAGTGCACGCCCGGCCGCACGCTTCCTCTCTGTGTGGCTGGCGTTCCCCGTTCCTGTAGAAACACTGTAGTGGCTGAGTGTCAAGCTAGGCACTCGGCGCTCGGCTGCAGAGGTCTGGGCAGGTCATGTGACCTGCAGTATTTAAACAGGCAACCTGCTGGCCACAGGTTGCCTGTGAACAATTGTCTAGGGCTCTCTCATACTACTACTTCTGTGCTATTTGGATTTGGACCTGTGCTAGTTTTTGACCCGCTACTTTTTGCTCCCTTGAACCTGACGCGACCTCTTGGAATGACCATGGGCTTGTTACCTGACCTGACTTCGTATTTCCCCTATGTACTGACGTGACCTCCTGGTTTGACCCTTTGGCTCGTTTACAGACTCGTCTTGTCTCGCTTCTCTGTATTGACACGACCTCAGTATTTGCACCCCACTAGTGAGTTGTCATATAGCCTTGCTCAGTCCGCTACTTTTGCCACTACGCCGCCCGCCTATCTGTCTCTGTCCTCCCTCTCTCGTCTGCACTTACTGAGGTTAGGGATCGCCACCCAGTTGCGCTCCGTCATCTAGGACGGGCAAGTGCAAGTAGGTAGGGACAGAGGCTTGGGTGGCAGACAGGGGGTGCATTAACTGTCTTCCTCTTGGGCGGCGTGACAGCTAGATTCATTTTTCCATCACATTATACACTGCTCATTTCCATGGTTACAGACTACCCCGCAATCCATCAGTGGTGGTTATGCTTGCACACTATAAGAAAAAGGATCAGCCTCTCTGGTGGTCGAGACCATGGGAGCGCACATAGGCTAGTGCTTTTTCCTACATTGTGCAAGCATGACCACCACTGATGGATTGCAGGGTGGTCTGTAACCATGGAAACGAGCAGTCTATAATATGTTAGAAAAATTAACCCAGCCAGCAAAGTAAGCAATATGGATAATCACAATACATTAGTAAAAGCCTTGTATTAACTTCCTCTACATGATAAATGCCACTTACTGAAGTGAGACAACCCCTTTAATTTAGCATTTTTTGGATTTTTTTAAATAATCTATGTACCACTTCTTTATTATTTTCCAAAGCATCTTTAGGCTCAACCGTAGGTCTTTTGACTTACATATTATATGTGTGTAATATAATTAAAATTAAAAAAATGAACAGCGCCAAAAAGATTTATGATGCTGTCAGTTTGGGTCACTAGACCTGTGTACAAATGCACTTATATTACACAGTTTGTAACTGTAACTGGGTACGCATACAGTAGAAGCCTCAACTCTACATTAGAAAATCTTTTTTCAAAACTGCTTATGGATGCTGCATAGTTTTGTACTTAAAGAGGTATTCCAGGAATCAGAGGATAGACGATTTGCTTTTTGAGAGTAATGCCAGAAGTCAGCCTGGATGAAGGAGTACAGACTTGTTCTGATTCTGAATGCTGGTCAATTCTATTTTCTCACAGGATCCGGTGATGCTGTCTAACGTGCTGCAATAGAGAATTGGTACCAATGTTTGTGTATGAACAACCAAGACCTATTTTCATTCTGCGGATTTTGCACACGACTGTGGTTTTTTGTGCCGGCCGTCATACGGGGAAAATTTACACAGAGATAGCGACAGCCGAGCTTGGCATAGGCCTGACACACTTTGAGCATACGCCCACAGTATCAATGGCATCACCGGTTCTCAAGTAGAGATGGCCCGAACTATCCGCCGGCGAACAGTTCCCGGCGAACATAGCTTGTTCGTGTTCGCCTCAACGGGCGAACACATGCGATGTTCGGTCCGCCCCCTATACATCATCATTGAGCAAACTTTTACCCTGTACCTCACAGTCAGCAGACACATTCCAGCCAATCAGCAGCATACCCTCCCTCCCAGACCCTCCCATCTCCTGAACAGCATCCATTTTAGATTCATTCGGAATTTGCAGTGAGAGGAGGGAGAGTGTAGTTGCTGCTGATTTAATAGGGAAATCGATAGCTAGGCTAGTGTATTAAAGAGGACCTTTCACTGGTCCTCAGTTTATCAGTTAATGGTATGTACATGCAGAGCGGCACCCAGGGATGTCCCTGCACTTACTTGTATCCCTGGGTGCCGCTCCGTTCGTCCTCTGTAGCCTCGGTACGGCGCTCCTGCTGCTGTAATTTTGCCTGGGCCGGAGACTTCTTCTTCTGCCCTGGCGTCTCTTCTCCCAGGGCTGGAGCGCTGGCCAATCGCAGCGCTCAGCTCATATCCTGAATATGAGCTGAGCGCTGCGATTTGCCAGCGCTCCAGCCCTGGGAGAAGAAGACGCCCAGGGCAGAAGAAGAAGTCTCCGCCCCAGGCAAAATTACAGCAGCAGGAGCGCCGGTACCGGGGGCTTCACAGGACGAACGGAGCGGCACCCAGGGATACAAGTAAGTGCAGGGACATCCCTGGGTGCCGCTCTGCATGTACATACCATTAACTGATAAACTGAGGACCAGTGAAAGGTCCTCTTTAAGTGTCCACTCCAGTCCTGAAAGACCCATCTGATCTCTGCTGTAAGGACAGCGTCCTGACAGCACCCCAAAAAGCCCTTTTTAGGGCTGCAACATTAGTCTGTTTTTTTTTTCTCCATATACATATTGCAGTTGCCTGGCCTGCCTGTGTGTGAGGAGCTGCAGGCCCACAGACTGTAGTGTGCCCACTGCCAGTGCCCACCCCTGTCATCCCATGTGGCACAGGACTTTGCATCAAAAAAGGCATTTCATTTTTACACTTTAATCTAAGGTTAGTTGCCTGCCAGTGTGTGTCAGGCTGACATCCACTGACTGTAGTGTGCCCACTGCCAGTGCCCACCACTCATACCGGCTGGCGCAGGAATTTGCATAAAAAAGCCATTTAATATTTACACTTTAGTGTAATTTCAGTTGCTTGCCTGCTGCTAGTGTGTGTCAGGCCGACTTCCACTGACTGTAGTGTGCCCACTGCCAGTGCCCACCCCTGTCATCCCGTGTGGCACAGGACTTTGCATCAAAAAAAGGCATTTAAATTTTACACTTTAATCTAAGGTTAGTTGCCTGCCAGTGTGTGTCAGGCTGACTTCCACTGACTGTAGTGTGCCCACTGCCAGTGCCCACCACTCATACCGGCTGGCACAGGACTTTGCATAAAAAAAGGCATTTAATATTTACACTTTAGTGTAATTTCAGTTGCTTGCCTGCTGCTAGTGTGTGTCAGGCCAACTTCCACTGACTGTAGTGTGCCCACTGCCAGTGCCAACCACTGATACCGGGTGGCACAGTAGCTTGCCGATAAATAGGGCATTTCATTTTTAGACAGTAGTCTAAATTCAGTTGCTTGCCTGCTGCCAGTGTGTGTCAGGCCCACTTCCACAGACTGTAGTGTGCCCACTGCCAGTGCCAACCACTCATACCGGGTGGCACAGTAGCTTGCCGATAAATAAGGCATTTCATTTTTAGACAGTAGTCTAAATTCAGTTGCTTGCCTGCTGCCAGTGTGTGTCAGGCCAGCTTCCACAGACTGTAGTGTGCCCACTGCCAGTGCCAACCAACCACTGATACCGGGTGGCACAGTAGCTTGCCGATAAATAAGGCATTTCATTTTTAGACAGTAGTCTAAATTCAGTTGCTTGCCTGCTGCCTGTGTGTGTCAGGCCCACTTCCACTGACTGTAGTGTGCCCACTGCCAGTGCCAACCACTGATACCGGGTGGCACAGTAGCTTGCCGATAAATAAGGCATTTCATTTTTACACATTAGTCTAATTTCAGTTGCTTGCCTGCTGCCAGTGTGTGTCAGGCCCACTTCCACAGACTGTAGTGTGCCCACTGCCAGTGCCCACCACTGATACCGGGTGGCACAGTACCTAGCACGCGTAGTACCACTTATCTAAAAAAAAATGACAGGCAGAGGCAGGCCACCCGCAGGGGGCCGGTCGTGGTCGTGGTGCTGTGATTTCCACTGTCCCTGGAATAATGCCCAGTGTTCAGAGACCACGTACCCTGAACCCGAAAAATTCTGAGGACATAGTTGACTGGCTTAGACAGGACACCCAATCTTCAACAGCTTCTGCTAAGAACCTTGACGCACCATCCTCCTCCAGCTCAGCTTCGGTCACCTGCTCTCAAGTTACCACGCACCCGCCCGCCGCCACCACCACCACTACCACCACAGCCACAACAGCCGCTTCACTTGATCCGTCAGAGGAGTTATTTACACATCAGTTGGATGCAATTAGTGATGCGCAACCATTATTGCCAGATGATGTAGATTACAGGGATATGTCTCAGTCAGGCAGGATTACACACATGGATGTACAGTGTGATGATGATGATGATGATGTTGTACCCGCTGCTGCTTCCTTTGCTGAGGTGTCAGATACAAGTGAAGCGGTTGATGATGACGATGTGTCCACAGATGCCACGTGGGTGCCTGCTCGAAGAGAAGAAGAGGGGGAAAGTTCAGATGGGGAAACAGAGAGAATGAGGAGACGAGTTGGAAGCAGGGGGAGGTCGTTGCAAGGAGTTAGTGGCACAGTCAGACAGCACGTATCGGCACCTGGGGTTAGCCAGACAGCACGCCAGTCAACGCATGCTGTTGCCACCACCAGAATGCCGTCATTGCAAAGCTCAGCAGTGTGGCATTTTTTTTGTGTGTCTGCCTCTGATAACAGCAATGCCATTTGCAACCTGTGCCAAAAGAAACTGAGTCGTGGGAAGTGCAACACCCACCTTGGTACAACTGCTTTGCGAAGGCACATGATCTCACATCACAAACGCCTATGGGATCAACACATGAGTACAAGCAGCACACAAACTCAAAGCCACCATGCTCCTCCTGGTCCAGCACCTTCAGCCACATCAACCACTGCTGTCCTCCCTGCCCCCTCTCAACCACCCGCCACTCCTCCTCTCACCTTCAGCAGTTCCTGCTCATCTGCCCACAGTCAGGTGTCTGTCAAGGACATGTTTGAGCGTAAAAAGCCAATGTCACAGAATCAATTCAATAAATGGCCCCCAGATTGGGGACATTAGAGGGATTAAACTGATGAGAATAGTACTACAGAAAATACCACTCATATCGGGTGTGACAGTAAATTGCACGGTGCAGACGCAGTCACCGTGGATTAAAACAGAGTGGAGGGAGCCAGCGTTTTTTTAACCATCTCCCCGTTCGAAAAATCTATTCAATTCACCTTTCGGGGACCCTTGGTGTTGTACGTGGCTGGGTGGAGGAAGAAACCTTCAATGACATCACCAGGACGTGGCTAGCTTGGTATCCAACCTTGTGCAAATGGGGAGTTTGCGGTTGTGCAAATGGACTGTTTGCGGTTGTTTGCGGTGCATTAAAAGGGGAGTTTAGTCTGTCAATGTCTGTAAAGTGGGTGTAACCCTTACACTACCTGATCGATACAACATCATACCTGATCGAATACACACACTGGATGTTTTAAAGCATGTTATTCCAAACAATTTAGGATTGTTAGTTGATTTATGCCCTTTATGGATTAAAACCCGACTCTGCGTCCACTACGTAATTTTCCATGGGAGTTTTGCCATAGATCCCCCTCCGGCATGCCACAGTCCAGGTGTTAGACCCCTTGAAACAACTTTCCCATCACTATTGTGGCCAGAAAGAGTCCCTGTGGGTTTTAAAATTCGCCTGCCAAGTGAAGTCTATGGCGGTTCGCCCAGTTCGCCCGTTCGTGAACATTTGCGGAAGTTCGCGTTCGCTGTTCGCAAACGGAAAATTTTATGTTTGCGACATCACTATTCTCAAGCACAATAGAAGCATATCTGGCCCTGACAGATTATTTGGAGGTTTAAGCCATATGTTTCCTCTGCTCTTTACTGCCAACGTGGTCATCACCCTTCTCCTCTGATGTCTCATGATCCTCCTCAACATCTCAATCTGGCAACACACAGTTATCATCTTCATAGTTCTCACCCTCCCCACCACTTTTATCAGACTGTGTTATATCATCATGGTTTCCTTGGGCCACCTCCTGATTCTCTCTGTATTTGCCCTGTATGTCACTGTCACTACCGCTGCCCCTTTGATCACCACTGTGGCTAGATGTGCCACTACTACCACCAACAACACAGCTATGCATGGTGTCCCCTGCCTCGGCCTGAACCTTCTCCAAATGAAAGTCCAAACACTAACTATTCTCATGCAACTTATCACCAGGGAGGCTCTCTTGACTTTGTTCCATTGCGTGTGGTGGAGTTGTGTTGCCTCTTCTTAAGGTGCCTCACTCTTCCATTTACCAGAAATTTTATTATGAGTCCTATAACTGCAAAATCATAGATTTGGTACTAGCAAAGATGTTAGTGTCTTTTTAGTAATCTAAAGACAGAAGTGCAATTAAATATCACTTCTCTTCTACAAACACACTGCACACTGGTAGTGACAATTTGCAGTGGTAATAATGTAGTGGTTACTGTAAAATGTGTATACTGTAACTGAACGGTACCTTGCAGTAACATAAAATATCCACTAACAATTGGTATGATATTGGCTTTCTTGAAGTAAAATGTGTTTGCTGTAACATTGAATGGTATTTTGCAGTAATATACAACATGTTTAATAACATGGATATAATTATAGTGTTATTGCAGTAAAATTCTTTTGCTGTAACTACTGTTATCTTGCAGTGATATACACGTTCAATAACCTGGGTATAATGATAGTGTTATTTCAGTAAAATGCTTTTGCTGTAACTACCGTTATCGTGCGGTGATATATACGTTCAATAACATGGGTATAATGCACTGAAATGCCTAATTACAAAAGGTAAATAGAAACAGCTTTTTGAAAGAAAAAAAATTGCAATTTGGGTGCTAGCAGTAAGCCTATGAACTGTCATTGTTTTTTTTAAACAAAAACTTAACAGACACACCTTGTGCAAATGTCCATCATTCGTTAGAGTAAAATTCATCCTGTTTTTTTTTATTATCTATCATCTATCTATCGCCTGTCTGTCCATCAATACATCCTTCCTTCCATAACTAACACTGTAAGGCCTCATGCACACGAACGTATTTTGGGTCCGTGTCTGAGCTGCATATTTTGAGGCTCGGGCGCGGACCCATTCACTTCAATGGGGCCGCAAAAAATGCGGACAGCATTCCGTGTGCTGTCCGCGTCCTTTGCTCCGTTCCGTGGCCACGCAAAACAAAATAGAGAATGTCCTATTCTTGTCCGTTTTGCAGACAAGAATAGGCATTTCTACAATAGGCCGTGTTTGCAATTTGCGGAACGGAACACGGAACAGCTTCCATATTTTGCGGATCCGCATTTTGCGGACCGCAAAACACCTACGGTCATGTGCATGAGGGTTAACTGACATGTAACTGACACTGCAGGAGCTGCTGTGAGCATGTGCATCCTGTATTACAAGGCTCCACTACAGGACGTAACCAACAGCAACTGAAATTGAAACCGATTTGCCACAGGGTTCATTGGTAAGCTAATAACTTCAGAATAAGGCAGTTTTGATAGATGGTGGTATTTAAGGAAAGTGATTTACCAGTGATATCTGTTGGGTGGGATACATTTATTAGTGGCACAACCACTTTAAGATAATAAATTTATTCCATTTGTGGAGGTAGCCAGGGAGAAGACTAGCAGGGAAACCTTGGGAATTTTCTTTCTGGACTGACTTTTCTATACTTGTATCTTCTGACCCTCTGCAGATTTATTCTACTCCTCTTAGTCTAGAACAGCAGCAAAGCCTTTCTCCGGATGTTCCTAAATTATTTCTAATCTAACCTTACGCTCCCTTAAGAGAAAAGTCCATATTTATATACTAATATCAGTAGGTTAGGTCAATGTGCTATATCTTACACTCTTTTCCTGAACCAATAAGCAGTTCAAAGCAGTTCAAAGACAAGTTCTCGAAATCTATTAAATGTTACTGTAAGAATTTTTTTCTGTAGAATGCCTGTCGGAAATAATTCTTACTGGGATATTTTCTTAGTAACTAATATGTCATTTATTCATAATTAACAGTAGCTAAAACCTTCTCCCTGCTTAATAGACAAAACTAGAGCAACGAGAGAGAATTTCACAAAATATTGTAAATTTGCAGAATAGAAAGTAGTATAAATTTTAAGACTGGATAATATAGGGGTTCCTTTTTTATTGTAGACGTTGATTTTACCATATGTCTCTCAAAATGTCTATAATTGGGGTCTCTTAGTGGAAACCTGTTATGTTGCACATGATATCAGATATAAAAGCAATATGTTATAGAGCAGGTCTTGCTAACTAGGGCTTGTACTGCAAGTAGGTAGGGAAAGCAGGCTGGGTTCTAGTCCATGGCTCACTATCTGTGTGTATTCCTACCCATAGGCGTTACACATAAGTGTAGTGTATATATTAATTTGAACGATATTGAATAAATGTTATGTTTTTATCTAAGTATTGGGATGAAAATAAAAATGGGAATGTCTATCCTTTCAGCTACGGTTAGCAAATCATGTTATATTTGGTATCACAAATGCTTAATACCCCTCCTCTTGTTCTGACTGAGTTCTGCCTGGATCAAAAGCACGCTGAGGAATGTGATCTCTAATAAAGACCCTTCTCATCATACAAGGGTAAGATATATACCATAAATGATTACTCTTTTATACTTCTTTAAAGGGTATGTAGACTTTTTTATTGTTGCATTGTACTGATTTTCCAACTGGTCTTTATTAAAAAATGTTGAGTCCCTTTCTCTGTACAGCCTTGAGAGTCTCTAGTAGCAGGATTTTTATTTTTACTGTTTCCCTTCGGCAGCTGAGCTGACAGCTCCATATCTCTGACCTCCTATACACTCATTTTAGCTCAATTCTTATCTTACTGCTAAGAATGTGGGTTAAATAAGTGTTTATGACCTTTTAGTAATTTAAAGATAAGGGTTATTAGATGAACCGCACAAAGTGAAAGTGAAAATAGATTCAGCCAACTAGACAAACAGTTTACTCTATGTGACAGAACAGCTGAATATCTTTAATAAAAAAAAAAATGAAAAAAATTTATGTTATCCCAAAATGAGTAAAATGCAATCATAAAAAAATTGTCCCAAAAGTGTACACAGCCTGTAAGAACTTTTGTAACTGACTGATGGCCCATTATGGCCATGGGCCCTTTGACGCTACCCTATTTCATGAATGGTCAGGCATGTTTTCAAAGACTTTTAACACATAATCCTAAACTTGGTGATAAAGTTTAGATTAACCTGATTTTCTGTAGGCCCATTGATTCTCCATTAGACAATTCTATGGATTTTAAACCAAGCAATACCATTTTGTCCCCTGCTGGTACTCCAATGATCATGCTAAAGCTTAATAAGTCATTCTAATATCTACAAATAATATATCTATGCTGCGGTGATAAAGTTTAGATTAACCTGATTTTCTGTAGGCCCATTGATTCTCCATTAGACAATTCTATGGATTTTAAACCAAGCAATACCATTTTGTCCCCTGCTGGTACTCCAATGATCATGCTAAAGCTTAATAAGTCATTCTAATATCTACAAATAATATATCTATGCTGCGTATACGATCTACTGCAAGCGGAGCATACCCAGGGTTGGTGTGACAGTTACTGCAAGTACTGGGGAGCCCCAACACACCAACTCTGCATTGACCAAGGTATTCAGGTACATGGCTTCACAGTAATTTCATATTGCAAAAAAAAAAATTGTAAGTTTGCAGAATAGAAAGTAGTATACATTTTAAGACTGGAAAATATAGGGGTTCCTTTTTTATTGTAGACGTTGATTTTACCATATGTCTCTCAATATGTCTATAATTGGGGTCTCTTAGTGGAAACCTGTTATGTTGCACATGATGTCAGATATAAAAGCAATATGTTATAGAGCAGGTCTTGCTAACTAGGGCTTGTACTGCAAGTAGGTAGGGAAAGCAGGCTGGGTTCTAGTCCATGGCTCACTATCTGTGTGTATTCCTACCCATAGGCGTTACACATAAGTGTAGTGTATATATTAATTTCAACGATATTGAATAAATGTTATGTTTTTATCTAAGAATTGGGATGAAAATAAAAATGGGAATGTCTATCCTTTCAGCTACGGTTAGCAAATCATGTTATATTTGGTATCACAAATGCTTAATACCCCTCCTCTTGTTCTGACTGAGTTCTGCCTGGATCAAAAGCACGCTGAGGAATGTGATCTCTGATAAAGACCCTTCTCATCATACAAGGGTAAGATATATACCATAAATGATTACTCTTTTATACTTCTTTAAAGGGTATGTAGACTTTTTTATTGTTGCATTGTACTGATTTTCCAACTGGTCTTTATTAAAAAATATTGAGTCCCTTTCTCTGTACAGCCTTGAGAGTCTCTAGTAGCAGGATTTTTATTTTTACTGTTTCCCTTCGGCAGCTGAGCTGACAGCTCCTTATCTCTGACCTCCTATACACTCATTTTAGCTCAATTCTTATCTTACTGCTAAGAATGTGGGTTAAATAAGTGTTTATGACCTTTTAGTAATTTAAAGATAAAGGTTATTAGATGAACCGCACAAAGTGAAAGTGAAAATAGATTCACCCAACTAGACAAACAGTTTACTCTATGTGACAGAACAGCTGAATATCTTTAATAAAAAAAAATGTGTGACAGGGTTGGTGTGACAGTTACTGCAAGTACTGGGGAGCACCAACACACCAACTCTGCATTGACCAAGGTATTCAGGTACGTGGCTACTAGTGATGAGCGGCAGGTGCCATATTCGATTTCGACGAAATTCGCGAATATTCGAAAGAATATTCGTTTCATATTCGTCGAAATCGAGTATTCGTCATTTTTCTAGTTATCGCGATTAATATGCGATTTAAATAATCGCGTATTGCGATTTTAACTTAAGGCTACTTTCCTATTGGTTTCATATCTAGAATATTATATATTCGTCATATTCCTCAAAACGAAGATAACGAAGTATTCTACATCTTCGTTTTAGCAACCTATTCGTCAACTTCGCTAATCAAATGGGAAGGTTGACTATATTAGAGACAACTGTGTTTAATTCGCTATGCGATTATATAATTTTTTTTTTAATAAATAGAATAATTATAATAATTATATCAAGTAATATAATTATTCTATTAAAAAAAAAAAAAAAATCGCATAGTGAATTTAACACAGCTGTCTCTATAGTCAACCCTCCTATTTGATTGCTAGAATTAGCGAAGTTGACGAATAGGTAGCTAAAACGAAGATGTAGAATACTTCGGCAACGGGCACTGACTAGAGCAGCCAGGAAGCCAGGAATCCTCAGGACAGGTAAGAACTACTTTTGGGAAGTGGGAAAGAAAAAAATATAACTAAAAAAAAACAAAAAAACTAATATTCGAAATAGCGAATTTATAGCGCTATACTCGAAATATTCGCGAATTAGCGAAGTGCCGATATTCGCTAAAAAAATTCGCTATTCGAATATTCGCGCTCAACACTAGTGGCTACACAGCAATTTCAGCCCCAAGTGAGAAAAAGACTGTCCACAGTCTACATGAAGGAAAGATTAGACTTATGAACCTAATACACAAGGACAGAACGGGAGGCAGGTTACAGATTCGTGTCATATCTGTATTCTGCATCTGTATATTAATCAGTGTTCTCCCTTCAAGAAAAATTTCCACTTAAATATGCAGCCATGTGACACGTGGCATAGAAGCTCATTTTCTGTGATGGATGGACATGTGGCAGAGATTACATTGTAATCTGATGTACTGGAAGTACACATAATCTATTGGTAGTGATGCATCTGGATGTACTTTAAAAGCACTTTATTTTATCTATAAACACCACTAAGCATTTGGACCTTATTATGTGATTGTATGTTCCCTCTCAGAACAGTTCTGTCCCTTATTTGCAGCATGTTCCCAACATTTTCCCTTCTTGCGAGTAATTTGCATTTAGACTTCAGATATAATTGTCTTCTGTAGAGTCACTACATACAGTAAATTCAAAGGAACTTCTTGGTTTTAAAAATCCAATTCAAAATACTGTATGCTATCAGGAAATTATGAGTTAATAGAAAAGGGTTTTCTTGAAGGTGAACAAGTGCCTGTGCCCATTTAGCCAAAGCAAATATCAGCTACAAAGAGAGTATCTCATTCAGGAGGATCTAGCACTTTTTTGAATTCCATGGACAGCACATTTATTTTAATAGGACCTATCTATCTAATTCTTCATTTTCCCTGTGGTGGCACTGCTGGGAAATTGAGCAATTGCTGCTCTGTTCCTGCAAAAATTACAGCTTATTCTAATGAATCAGTCAAAAAAACTTGATTAGAGTCTGCATAGATTCTAATTGAATCCAAAGTGCTCCAATTGGCCTGAAAACTGGTATATGACACTAAGGTCCCCTAGGACTTACATTTTTCCCTCTTGTCTTTCTCTCTCTTATTTTTATTTTATTTTCCATCTTACCACTCCCCCTCCTTTCAAGCATTTTAACAGAGCAATTGCAAAAAATAGTGTCAGAGTGACACTAATGTGTATATAGCTATGGTGAAACACATGGTTGATGGTGTTAAACAGCTTGTTTAAAAAACACTGATCCAAAAACTGTCCCTTCTTGAGGGCAAATGCCTGCCAGTGCTTATACACACACAGTAGTGTCAAATAAAACAGTGGCTTGTTCTGAACAAGTGTCTCATTATGCCTTAAAGGGGCTGTCCAGGCTACTGATGTTGCTGACCTATCATCAGGTTACGTCATTAATATTCAATCAGTGTCGGCTTGACACCTCTCTCCCTCCCTCCCTCCCTCACAACTAGCCGATTCCTTTAGCCTATGGCACAGGAACTAGCATTTTGAATGGAAGAGGTAGCACAGCTCAGTTCAAAGTTATTGCAGCTTAGCTCCCATTCACTTCAATGGGAGCTGAGATGCAGTAACCCAGCACACCCATAACACTTTAAAAGGAGCTGTGCTTCCTCTTCCATTCAGGGAACAGCTGATCGTGGCACACTTATTTAAATTGCAACAGGCTTTTTGGTAAAAAATAAATAAAAATACAGGTTGAATTACACACACCCTGGCTGTGATCACACTATATGTGTACTGCAATTGATGCACTAAAATCTGCTTAATTGTGCACTTATAAATGTGCAACAGGTTTTTGGAAAGAAAAAAGTGCAATTGCTCAGTGTATGCAGTGAAATATGCCTATTGTTATGCACTGTAGAAATTTGACAACGGGTTTTTTGACAAAAAAGGCTGGATTAGAAAGAATTATTCTTGTCCACAATATTGACCAGAATAGGACATGTTCTATAGTTTGTGGAACGGCCACACAAATGAATGGGTCAGTGTGGATAGCACATGGATGAAAAATATGGCAGTGTGCATGATGCCTTATTCCTGCCATAAATATGGGTTGGATGCAAACTCAACAGGGGGAATCCCTCAACAATATATCAGTGGAAATTGGGTGCGTGGGATCAATGAAGTACTATGCCGGCAAACTCACCAAACTATTGAAATTAATACTTTGCTTACCTACATACTATACACTCTGACATGAAGTTGCAGTGAATTGGTGGTGGTAACAGTACCGGAGCCCAGGAGTTCATGTCTGGACAACAGTGTTGGATGTTATCACCTTATAAGTTACAGGTAATAAATAAATGATAGATTCATGCCTTAATATCTTCCCAGAGAAATGGAAATGAAAATATCCAGAGCAAAAACATGACAAGTTTATGACCAATTGGAAAGATCACAAAAACATGATGTTTCCACTTTATATAGGGTTGAATCAATATTTTTGTCATCACATGGCTGACACAACATCCTTCATAATACGATCTAACTTCTCTGATGAGCTGCCGAGAAACAAACGATTGATTTATCAAACCCTCTGTTAGGACTTGATTCCATTTATCGGGGATTTAGCCATGTACTTTTAGATTTTTTTGTATTATCGCGTCCCTTGTCAATTATAATGTCTGACATCATCTTTCCTTCATGTTCTAATTCAGTTATTTCAACTCGAAACACATTTGTATTTGTCCTCAAAGTATTTCTTTTCCTGTATAGTAAATTATTAGGCCAAGTCTATAAAACTTTTTATTTTACATCAGAGTATCATTTGGCTGGAGTACAGTAAAATCAGATTGCTGCTGATGTACCATTTAGAAATATATCCGTTAGTTTTTTTATGATTCACAGACATGAAATAAAATTATGATATACTGTATGTGTGTTTTTGGACTGGACCCAGTCAGGGGCCCATTACTAATCACAATATTTATAAAACACTTGATTGAAGTGCCTTTGCTCAACATGTATATTAAGTTTTGTTTTATATATTTATTTTGTACTTTTATGTATCTAACTCTGGGACTGTGCATTTCTTCTGGCTGTGGGCCCTTGGGTAACTCACTAATGCCCACAATAGTCAGTCCACCCTAGTGAGTGTGTATATGCATTGTTTAATTGCTAAAAGCACTGGCAACACAAGATGCATCCACTATAAGGCCTCATAAACACAACCATATCCAAATTGCAGACAGAAAACCATGGATCTGTAAAATACGGATATCTTCAGTGTGCAATACACATTTATCTCTCTCCCATTACTAGAAATGACTATTGTGATTCGCAATACGGACAAGAATAGAACATGTTACACAAACCGTTTTCTTTTTACGGATCCATAAAAATGAATGGATCCATGTGCAATACACAAAAAATATGGATTGACATGGATACAAAATACGGTAGAGTACATGAGGCCTAAGACCAAGAGTATGTGGACACAACACTAAATTATTGAGTTCTGATATTTTCATCTGACCTATTGCTAACAGGTCCATAAAACCAAGCACAGAGTAATGCAATGTCCATAGACAAACATTGGTAGTAATATGGGTCATACTGAAGACAGAGCCAAACGATTTTGAATGTCATAGGAAGCCACCTTGGTCACAAATCAGTTTGGGAAATTTTGGTTCTGATAGATCTTCCCCGGTCAACTGTAAAGTGAGTGGAAGTATCTACAGGGTGGGCCATTTATATACACCTTAATAAAATGGGAATGGTTGGTGATATTAACTTCCTGTTCGTGGCACATTAGTATATGTGAGGGGGGGAAACTTTTCAAGTTGGGCGGTGACCATGGTGGCCATTTTGAATACAACTTTTGTTTGTGGGTCATGTGACACATCAAACCTTTTGGTAATTTCACAAGAAAAACAATGGTGTGCTTTGTTTTAACGTAACTTTATTCTTTCATGAGTTATTTACAAGTTTCTATTTGTTTACAGCCATTGACATGTCGCCGAGGTTGATACGTTAGGAGCTGATAGAAATTGTGTTGATGTCTGGTGAATGCAGTAACCGGGTCATTGCAGCAGATTTCAATGCAAGACACCCTACGAGACCACCCATCTCCCATGCTACAGTTAGCAAACTGCTTGCTAAGTTTTGTGAAACTGGTTCAGTGTTGGATTTGCCAAAATGTGGACGCATGAAATCTGTCACTAATGAAGAAAAATCAGTGGCTGTCCTAGCTTCATTCAGCAAGAGCCCACAGCGTAACACTCGCCGCATGTCACTGGAGAGTGGCATTAGTCGAACATCCCTTCGGCGGATATTAGCTACTCACAAATGGCACCCTTACAAACTCCAGCTACTGCAGAATCTCAACGAGGATGACCCAGATCGGCGCACTGAATTTGCAGAATGGGCAAAACAAAAATTAGAACAGGACCCTCAGTTTACGCATAAGATATTGTTCAGTGATGAGGCAAACTTTTATGTGAATGGTGAAGTTAACAAACAAAACCATCACTATTGGTCTGACACTAACCCACATTGGATAGATCCCTCCAAGACTGGAACAAAAAAATTGATGGTATGGTGTGGGTGTAGTATATGGGGTACAAAGATAGTGGGGCCATTCTTCATCAATGGAAACCTCAAGGCCACTGGATATGCGAAATTGCTACATGATGATGTGTTTCCCTCTTTATGCACTGAAGCTGGCACGTTCCCTGAGTTTTTCCAGCAAGATGGTGCACCACCACATTATGGGTGCCAGGTCCGAGCATTCCTAGATGAACAGTTTCCTGGAAAGTGGATTAGTCGTCGTGGGCAAGTTGAATGGCCCCCAAGAGCCTTCCTCTGGATCAACTTGCAGGAAACAGGTCGAACTGGATGGACAAAAGTCTTTTTTCGGCCTTATATACTATGTTAAGGTCTCCCGATCTGACCCCCTTAGACTTTTATCTTTGGGGTCATCTGAAGGCAATTGTCTATGCTGTGAAGATACGAGATGTGCAGCACCTGAAACCACGGATACTGGAAGCCTGTGCTAGCATTTCTCCTGCGGTGTTGCTATCAGTGTGTGAAGAGTGGGAGAAGAGGCTTGCCTTGACAATCCAACACAATGGGCAGCACATTGAACTTGTAAATAACTCATGAAAGAATACATTACGTTAAACCCAAGCACACCATTGTTTTTCTTGTGAAATTCCCAATAAGTTTGATGTGTCACGTGCCCCTCTTCCTATTGAAAAAACAAAAGTTGGATTCAAAATGGCCAACTTCAAAATGGCCGCCATGGTCACCACCCATGTTGAAAAGTTTCCCCCCTCACATATACTAATGTGCCACAAACAGGAAGTTAATATCAGCAACCATTCCCATTTTATTAGGGTGTATCCATATAAATGACCCACCCTGTAGAAGTACCAACAGCCGGTAGATCCCACAAACTCACAGAGTGGGGCTGGTGAGTGCTGAAGTGCGTGCCATGTAATAAAAAGTATGTTTTGTTGCATCCCTCATTACAAAGTTCCAAGGGCTTCTGGAAATGAGCTGTCCATCGGGAGCTTCATGAAATTACTTTCCATAATTGAGCAGTTGTTCACAAGCCTAAGACCAAGCACAATGTTAAGCATGGGCTGGAATAGTTTAAAGTAAGGAACTGGACAAAAAAGTTTCTGGACTGATGAATCATGTTTAACAACATAGCAGTTGGATGGATGAATCTGGATTTTGTGTAAGAGAAAGACAGTGTAGACCAGAAATGCACCTGCACTCCAGATATATGGTGGTGCCTAATAGAAGGTTTGTGAAGCGAAACAGTTTTAAATGATTACCATGACACTCTGTGAGTTATGCATCCATGAGCTTGCTTTATGCAAAGAAATCCAGTAAGGTTCAGAACATTTTATATATTTGTAGTATGCAACCACTCATGAACAGGACATTTTGGTCATACAGTACAGTATACTGACCTTCCTCAGTAGCATGAGTCTGTGGTTAAAGTCAGGGCATAGAGGTGCTGGACCGCTCTTCAAATACTCTTCTTCTCTCTGACATGGAAAATACAAATGAGCAGACACAAGACACAGACAAACAAGTCTGTGACCATATAGTTGGAAGCTACACAGAATGTTTATTTAATAAAGGGAGGCAGGGGTCGCGTGATGTATGGTGGAGTCAAAACGTAGGGTGAAGGAGGGAAAAAATTGGTAAGGGGCCCCTAGTTTCTATTGTGCACTAAGTAGACTACCACTGGGTCCAAAAAGACCCCACGTACACAGATATGTTGGCAAGACACGGAGGGAACTCTGTGTACGCGTAGGAGAACACCTCAGGGACATCAGGAACCGTAGGGACACTCCAGTGGCCCGACATGTCTTAACCCATCATGATGGACGTGACTCAGCGATCTCTTTTTTGGGGATCGACCGGATATACAAGTCTAGTCGAGGGGGCGACTGGGATAGGAAGATCCTCCAAAAAGAAATTTGGTGGATCTTCCAACTCAACACGACTACCCCCCTTGGCCTTAATGAACAATTAAACTTTAACTGCTATGTATAATTCCTCTACCTTCCTGGAATTACGCTTGTGTTCTATGTGTATGACTTCTGAGTGTCACCTCTTTGGGTGCACTCTTATGTGTCTGCCTTGTCTGACAACTAACTGACCATTTAAATGCCCTTCAGTCCACAGATCTCTATTGTGTGATCCCTGTGGACTGATAGACACAGGTTTGGTTTGCAGCATGGACGGTTACCCCCTCCCTTGCTCCCTCCTGTGGTTCTCTTTCTTTTTACCTATTTACCTTTATATTGGGGCATCTTTTTTCCAGAACATGCCCACTCCTAGGGACGAGTTCTGGTTTGTTAGTCTGACCACAGAGATGGTGTCCACACGGCCCTACCTCCCGTGTGAGGTAACAACCACGCCACACATGCGTGACTTGATCCGGGACTTATGTTGATTTGAAGTCCCTTGCAACCGTACCCGGCCGGGCCTTTTTGTTCTGCGCATGCGCAGGTGGGTTGATGATGATGCCATCGATCATGTGACTGGTCATGTGACGGCATGACTACCCGCACAGCGGTCACGTGTCACCTCTCTTCCGGCCTCTATTTAATGCCGGCGTTCCCCTGTAGCCGATAGGACACCTTGACAGCACCGGGATAGTGCCATTAACGGCAGCCTGCCCAAATACCTGACCTAGGTCATACATCTAGGTCGGAAGTAAGTGTAACTTTTTCTCTGTGCACGGTTGTTTGTTTGACACTTATATGACGATGCGGTATTATAGTCCCTATGATCTGTTTGTGTTGTTGCAGGTTGCTGTTCTACTCAGAGTTGCCGCCATACGCCGCCTCTGCCTATCATTTTTTGTTTTGTCCTCGTTTGGTATGTTACCCTTGCTTTGCTTTAGTCGGACGGACCTGCGCCCCCTGATGAATCTGGGACCGTCCGTATAGGTGCTAAGCGATAAAACGCGTTGGGACACCCTATCTTCATGCACCTAGGGTACAATAATAATTTTTGAGGCTCTGTTTGGTTTTTGTTGTTTGTGCTCTACGACTACTGCATCAGTCTGGATCCCTCCCCTTATTACATTCCAGGGTAAGTCGTTTTAGGGTCAGGTTCCGGCACTGGGACACCCCTTGCTGGGCTTTTTGGACCCAGTGGTAGTCTACTTAGGGCACAATAGGCCAAGTAGGGTGAAACTAGGGGCCTCTTACCAATTTTTTCCCTCCTTCACCCTACGTTTTGACTCCACCATACATCACGCGACCCCTGCCTTGTGGTTGGGCCGCTAAGTGGAGTCTCTGTCTCGGTAGGACTGCTATACTAATTTTTTTGGCTGGGGCAGTGTCTGCTTCAGTTTTTTGTAGTTTGCTCAATGTGTGTCCACATCTAGTTTTCGTGCTATGGGGCTCATGTGTGTGTTTTTTAACTTTATTTCATGATTAAAAGTGATGTTTTATCTTAGTTTATTGCTCCACCTTTATTAAATACTCAATTTTTTTGAGCAATATTTGGGGCTATATTTTTGTTTGTGTGGCTACACAGAATGGCATTGCGGTCTGAATGAGGCCACTGGGCCAAAGGTTGTGCACCTTTGTTTAAGGCTACGGCCATATGTTCAGATTTTTTTTGTAGTTTTTGAAGCCCAAATCAGGAGTGGACCATAAAAGAATAAAAAGTATTGAGGGTGCATACTACTTCCCTTTTTTGAGTCAACTCTTGGTTTTGTCTTCAAAACTGTATGTTCCAACTAACAATTTGGGGCAGGGTCTTTCCTGTTCCAGCGTCACTGAGCACATGTGCACAAACTGAGCTCCACAGAAAAATTGTTTTATCAGTTTGGTATGGGGGGAACTCGAGTGGCCTACAGAGCCCTACCCTAAACCCTATCGAACACCTTTAGTATGAACTGAAACACCAATTGTGAGGCGGACTTTCAACATTCAGATTCAATATCACTGCCTGACTTCTCAAATGTCCTTTTGGCTGTCTGGTAAAACACACCCCAAAATCTTGGCCACCAAAAGGGATACAATTTTGAATTGAGTCATACAACAAGCTCACATAGACATAATGGTCAGGTGTCCACATATCTTTGACCATATATTGCACTTGAAAAGACAATATGAGCTTAACCTGATGTCCTAACACTCTGTAGTCAAGGTCAAAGTCTGGTGGTGTTTTTAGAGAAAAGGAGGTCCCAGCAGGTACCAATTAGAAGTCCACAACTGGTAGAAAAAAATTCGTCATGGATTTTACCACAAATGCTACATGTGAATTAGCCTTGGATCTCAATCTTGGATTTAAATGGGTTATGCCATGTTTTATGTGAAAAATGGAAAGCAGACATCATCTAAAACATGTCAGTGCCTTTTTAACAAAGCTAGAACCAACCCTGTACCTCACAGGGACCCAGAGATCTCCCCCATTTGTTCTGCTAGATTTATCTCAAGCTGGCAGCTCCGGGGGTGTGTCCTATTTCAAGGGGGTGTATTATTTCTGTTGTAACACTTTCCCTGTAACTGACACAATTTCTAACAGAAGCTATAGCTGGTCACAGTTTAAGACGTAAAACAAAGTGCGTGCGACTACCTCAGTGAGGTGGACAGAGAATTAAGAAAAAGTACAATCAGTAGGTGGCACTATACAGACACATTTTATTGAATAACCCACTAGCTGTAGGCTCATGCATCCTTTTGAGGAGGTGAAAAACCTAGTCAGTCGCACCGAAGGCACCATCAGCAACCTCATCCCATTTGTTTTCTTCCTGGAGCGTGCCCTGCGAAGAGTGCTGGATCAGGCCATAGATGAGCGTGAAGAGGAAGAGGAAGAATTGTGGTCACCATCACCACCAGAAACAGCCTTATCATTATTGCTTGATAGACCTGTGGCAACGCTGGAAGAGGAGTCTGAGGAAGAGGAGTCAGAGGAAGAATGTGGCTTTGAGGAGGAGGAAGGCCAACCACAGCAGGCACCCCAGGGTGCTCGTTGTTGTTACCTATCAGGGACCAGTGGTGTTGTACGTGGCTGGGGGGAAGAACAGACCGTCAATGACATCAGTGAGGACGAGGAACGGGAAATGAGTAGCTCGGCATCCAACCTTGTGCAAATGCTGTCATGCTGTCATGCCTGTTGAGGGACCCTCATATTAAATGCTGAAGGAGAACGACCTGTACTGGGTGGCCACGCTACTAGACCCCCGGTATAAGCAGAAAGTGGCTGAAATGTTACCGAATTACCAGAAGTCAGAAAGGATGCAGCAGTTCCAAAACAAGTTAAAAAGTATGCTTTACACAGCGTATAATGGTGATGTCACAGCACAACGGGAATCTAACAGGGGAGGAGGTGAAAGTAATACTCTTCCTACCATGACCACGCCGGCAAGGACAGGACGCTTTATAGACATGTTGTTGATGGAGGACATGCGGAGCTTTTTAAGTCCTACGCTTGGCCACAGCCCTTCAGGGTCCACCCTCAGAGAACGACTCGACCGACAGGTAGCAGACTACCTCGCCTTAACGGCAGAAATCGACACTCTGAGGAGCGATGAACCCCTTGACTACTGGGTGTGCAGGCTTGACCTGTGGCCTGAGCTATCCCAATTTGAGATAGAACTTCTGGCCTGCCCCGCTTTAAATGTCCTGTCAGAAAAGACCTTCAGCGCAGCAGGAGGTGTTGTCACTGAGAAGAGAAGTCACCTAGGTCAAAAAAGTGTACATTACCTCACCTTTATTAAGATGAATGAGGCATGGATACTGAAGGGACTGACAGTGGGGGATGCATTTGACTAAAAAAGGCCTGATGAGATGCCTTGGGCTAAAAATGGTCCCCACGATGCTGTATTTAATCTCTGCATGCCGGATGACTTGCGTGACTTCTCCAATACCAACTAGGGTTCAAGCCCCAATGTTTTAGTACACTTTTTGCCTGGAAAACATCAATTTTTCTGGCCGCTGCTACAGCAGCGGCTGCAACAGTACCTAATTTTTCAGGCATGTGTACATGACTAATTTTTCTGGCCTCTGGTGCTGCACTGTGGCTGCAAAAAACAAAACAAAAAAAAAGGCACATACAGTACATGTGTCAATTCCCCTTTGTGATCGTTACCGTGTTGGGGTGAAGGGGCTTGCGTATCACAATGAAGCAATCACCTCTATGAGTGTGTTGGCAATGTTGGAACACCCCAGATGATAAGGTCGTTGCTTCATTGTAAACAGACCAAAAGTGATCGGACGGCTGGATAATATTTCATAGAAAAAACATTAATTTTCTTTGTGATCATCTAAGGTGATCATTAAAGCCTACTAGGCCAACAATGGGCCCACACTGCAGAATCATTGTTTTCTGGGTCACTTAACTGTCACTGAACTACCTCAGCACGACCATAGGCTTTGAAAAACCGCCATCGCCTGCAATCTCCCAAACGTGCGCACGAGCACAGTCATCCTACACCAAGATTGACGCATAGAGGAATAAAATTTATGTCATGAGTGTGTCAACTATTGACAACTCTTTGCGGTTGTCTAAAATCTATTTGATACACGTCCCCTGATAGGGGACGTAACAGGGATTAAACTGATAAGAATAGTACTACTTAACACACCACTCATATAGGGTGTCACAGAACATTGCACGGCGCAAGTGCAGTGCCCCAAATTGGAAGGAAGAGGACCGACCAACCATCTTTTTCCACCTCCTGGTTTCTAAAATCTATTCCATACACCGGCCCCTGATAGGAAAAAACAGAGATTAAACTGGTAAGAACAGATTTTTTAATTTAAAAAAAGAGGACAGCCTCTGCGGAGCTGGGTACTTTTTGGCCACGTTACTGAATGCACATGCACAATGGCTGTACACTCATGCGTCCTTTTGCAGAGGTGACAAACCTGGTCAGTCAAACCCAAGGCAACATCATCGACCTCATCCCATAAGCGTTTTTTCTGGAGCGTCCCCTGCGAAGAGTGCTGGATCAAGCCGTAGATAGGCATGAAGAGGAAGAGTTGTGGTCACCATCACCACCAGAAGCAGCCTTGTCGTCGTCGATTGCTGGACCTGCGGCAACCCAGAGAGAGGAGTCTGAAGAGTCTGAAAAAGAGGAGTCAGAGGAGGAAGGTGGCTTTGAGGAGGTGGAAGACCAACCACAGCAGGCGTCCCAGGGGGCTTGTTGTCACCTTTTGGGGACCCTTGGTGTTGTACGTGGCTGGGTGGAGGAAGAGACGTTCAATGACGTCAGTGAGGACAAGGAACGGGACATGCCTAGCTTGGTATCCAACCTTGTGGGAGTTTGCGGTTGTGCAAATGGACTGTTTGCGGTTGTTTGCGGTGCGTTAAACGTGGAGTTTGGTTTGTCATTGTGAAGTGGGCGTAACCCTTACACTACCTGATCGATACAACATCATACCTGATCGTATACACTGGAGCACGTTATTCCAAACAATTTAGAAATGTTAGGTGATTTATGCCCTTTATGGATTAAAACCCAACTCTGCGTCCACTACGTAATTTTCAATGGGAGTTTTGCCATGGATCCCCCTCCGGCATGCCACAGTCCAGGTGATAGTCCCCTTGAAACAACTTTTCCATCACTATTGTGGCCAGAAAGAGTCCCTGTGGGTTTTAAAATTCGCCTGCCTATTGACGTCTATGGCGGTTCGCCCGGTTCGCCCGTTCGCGATCATTTGCGGAAGTTCACGTTCGCTGTTTGCGAACGAAAAATTTTATGTTCGCGACATCTCTATCTCTCACCAGCTGACCCATAGCAGTCACAGGCTGTCTCTGTCGTAAGTATAGCAGTGGCCAACTTAGAAAATATTAGATTTCCTTCCACAGTTACTACCTTTAAACAAAACATCTATTATAGAATATAAAATTCATTATAATGAAATATTTCCATAAGATTGATTACCGTGTCATATCAGAATAACCATCACAGGGTCGTTTGTTTGACTTGCTCTTAAGCAAGTTCTTGGACCAGTCGATTCTCTTCTGAATGTAATTATTTTCTATATTTTCATCTGTAAGTGATCTAATGACAAATACCTTCTGATTTACATAATTCTTACAGAGAATCAACAATTTACCATTCTTGTAAAATTATCTAAATAAATCCAATTACTACAGTTTCATTGTGCTGGAAGTTACAAAGAACCAATGTTATAAACTCAAAGAGTTATAAAAGACAGCTGTTCTGTTGAAATAGTGGCAGCACATGGCTCCTCACAGCTGTTATATGAGGACCAACATTTTATTTCCAATGTATTTATGATTTACAAAGTGCAGTAAAATAATCGCTCCTAGTATGTATTATTTTGGAGCTTTGGATATCCACATTGTCAAGCTGTTAGATGCCACTCTTTCCCTATTAGCGCCTATGGGCATCATGGTAAGTAAGAGCACCAGCTCCCAACCTGGACGACCTGTCTTATACGTGTGTTATGTGGTCAGGCATTCCTTTACGCACTTAATGAGCAGAAAAATATTTTTATTTTAGCCTTGTTGCAGTTAAGCAACCATAACTTTTTATTTTTTAATTGATGTGGCTCTGTAAGGCCTTTTTTATTTGGAGAAATGCTATTATTTTTTGTCATTGTTCAGGGGTACATATAAGTTATAGTGGACAAACCAACAGAAGCAGCTTTCACCTGTAGTGAATAGCAAAGAAGCACGGATGCAGTCTGGACTGGACTGTGGAACTTCAAATGAGAAAACAGGAAAATCCAGCTTCTTAAAAGTTGCTAATTTATTCCATCAGGTTAAAATCTTCAGATACAGGAATAGACTCAACGAACAATGCATTTCAGACCTTAAAAAACATTACGGTCCTTACTTATGAATGAGTAAGGACCGTAATGTTTTTTAAGGTCTGAAATGCATTGTTCGTTGAGTCTATTCCTGTATCTGAAGATTTTAACCTGATAGAATAAATTTGCAACTTTTAAGAAGCTGGATTTTCCTGTTTTCTCATATAAGTTATAGTGTAATTTATATATTTTTTTTATTTGTTGCAGAAATATAGCTATAAGCATTTTTTTGTGTAGGATTTTTGCTTATTTTTTATTATGATTGTATTTTAATTGCAATATATATATATATATATATATATATATATATATATATTCACCCCTCGAGGCATTGGTAACGTAAATGAAATAAAATTAAATAGAGGCAGAAAAAAAGAAATCCAAATCTGGGAATATTAAAATTTAAATAAGATATACAATTAAAATATATATAAAAATAGCCAATTAGAGCCTGCAATGTATCAGAGAATTTTTTTCAAGTCAATAGATCTTCCAGATATAGAGGAATGTTTCAAATTAGATGGCTCTATATGTAGATATTTCTAAATATGTCCATTTAAAGAAACTTACAGTATATTACTTTTTGTTGTTATACTGTTGTTATAGTGCACTTTGATTTCCACACAATAGAGGTTATAGATGTTGTAAATATTCCATGAATACGATGATAACTTTTGTTGTCGATTAGTTTGAAAATCTCAGGTGATCTGCCTTAGGCCTCATGCACACGACCGTTTTTTTATGCTGTCCGCAAAAAGGGGTTCCGTTGTTCAGTGATCCGTGTCCGTTTTTGCCTTCCTTGTGTTTCCGTGTGTCTTCCGTTTTTTTTGCGGACATGACCCAAAAGATTTTACCAAAAGACAGACTGACAATGTTTCCACAATGTTTCCCAAGTGCCTGCCAAGGGATCCGCAAAAAAAACGGACACGGAACACGGATGACACACGGATGGCCATCCGCATTTTTCACGGACCCATTGACTTGAATGGGTCCGTGAACCGTTTTTCACGGACAAGAATAGGACAGGTTATATTTTTTTGACGGACTGGAATCACGGACCACGGACGCGGAGGACAAACGGTGCATTTGCCGAGGTTTCCACGGACCCATTGAAAACCAATGTGTCCGCAGAAAATCACGAAAAACGGAGCAACGGACACGGAATCAAACAACGGTCGTGTGCATGAGGCCTTAAAGGGAACCTGTCACCTCAAAAACACATATTAAACCGCCAGCATTACCTTACAGTAGCCCACATTGTGTTCCTAATCTTTTGTTTCATTCCCCCATCCGTGGCTGTATACTTTATAAAAACGCAGTTTGAATCTTCATCAGCGCTATCTTCCGAGCCAGCTTGAAGTCAAGGGGGCAGCGGCCTCCTTGCTTCAAGTCAAGCTAAGCTCGCCCCTTACCCTTCCTCTCTTCAATTTGATTGACATATTGCCACGAGGCTGGGATTGCGCTATTTTCATGCATGCGCGGTGTGCTCCCTCTTACAGCACGATCCCAGCTTCGGTTGTAATTGTCTTACTGCGCATGCGTCGGACATTGCTATCATGTGAGCGCACGCCCGCCCGTCGATTCCCCTTTGACTTCAAGCTGGCTCAGAAGATAAAGCTGATGAAGATTCAAACTGATTCTTCACCAGCGATAGATGGGGGAATGAAACACAAGATTAGGAACACAATGTGGGCTGTTTAATATGTGTTTTGGAGCTGACAGGTTCGCATATTTATTAGTATTCACTAGTGTTGACGAAGTGGAATTCGAACCGAATTTCAGGAAAAACTTGATTCACTGCAAAACCAAATTTCCTCGTGCTTCATGGTAACAAATTAATTTTCCCTGAATTGTGGTAAAAATGTAAAAAAAATATAAAATCATACTTACCTCTTCTGTTTGAGCACGAAGAGCCGGCCGCCATCTTGATTAAAGATCTTTCACAAAGTCCCATGCATGGTGATGATTAATCCACCAAACTTGATGACACCATTACAGCTCGAGTGAGATTTCACGCCAGATCTACAATCAAGATGGCGGCAGGGGGCTCTTTGCGATCTCCATTTAATGGTGCATATGGTGTAGTGGGAAGCTGGAAAAAAAATTTCAAATGGGGTGGAAGTGGCAAAAAATGCAATTCCGCCATAATTTTATGGGTTTTGTTTTTACGGCATTCTCCATGTAGTAAAACTGACCTGTTCCCTTTATTCTCCATGTCAGTGCGATTACAGTGTTACCACATGTAGTTTTCTTGTGTTTTAATACAAAAAAAAAAAAAAAAAAAACTTTGTAAAAAAAAACTCTTATACCTTTATGTCTATGGAGCTGTGTGAGGGCTCACTTTTTGCAGGGAGATCTGTACTTTTCAGTGATACCATTTTGCAGTGTGTATGACTTTTGATCACGTTTTGTAAAAAAAATTTGGGGAGGTGAAATTGGCCATTTTGAATTTTATTTCCGTTACGTCATTCGTCATATAGGACAAATATTTTTATTTTTTTGTACTTCAGGCATTTTGGGACACGACGATGCCTATGATGTTTTTTTTTAATTGTTTATTTTTATTTTTATTTTGTGGAAAGGGGGGTGATTTGAATTTTTATATTTATTTTAATTTTTTTATATTTATAAAACCTTTTTTTATTTTTTTAAATTTACCCTAGGTAACTATAACAAGCAATTATTAGATTGTCAATTGTGTTCTGTGATGAATATTTGTCCATCACAGAACACAGTATTCACTATATTACAATTTAGTGCTGCCACCTGCTGGCCTTTATTGGAATATACCAGTGATAGGGATTGGAGCCTCGAGCAGGCTCCAGGCTAACACTGAAGCGTAACAGTTTACCCGATCTCAGCCGGAGAAGGCTGTTACGGGTGTGGGAGCACATGGCTTCCACATCTTCACCGTTCAGATGCCATGGTCACATTCTAGCTAGGCTAGACTGAAAACTGACAGAAATGTTCTAAATTTTCTAATTATATAGAGAATGACACCGGCCCCATCTATGAATATGGCCTTTTGTTACCATTTGCACATACATTTACAGTAAAGGCAAACATTACACAAAAATATTGCATATTATTGTGCATTCTTATGTAGTTTGCAGTATACTACGACACTGGGAGCAAGATGCTGCACAAACTACATGCCCACATCTGATACAACCTCCTCCTTATTCAAAAGAGGGGATGTAGTAAGCTCCCATTCAGGATATCATACAATCCATTCTTACATCTTGCACATCCCCCTGGTGATTAGCGACATGAAATAGACTTCCACACACCAAGCACCCTGGTGTTCCTATAGAGACAGGGGATGTGATGTACCAGCTCACCCTCAGGATATCACCATCCTACAAAGTGTCTTCTTTAAAGGCTAAGGACACCTTTGGGGGGATTCTTTTGTTATTGCATTGTACTCATTTTGAGCTTAAAATCCTTTTTTCAATTTGTCTTTAGTAAAAATGTTGAACCCTTTCCTCTGTACAGCCATGAGATTTTCTAGTAGCTCAACTGAAAGCTCCTTATCGCTGATCTCTGACCTCCTAAACACTTATTATTACTCAATTCTTGCCCCCAAAGGTGTACATAGCCTTCAAAAACCATTGGAAAGTAACCTTTATTTACTCAAGCTTACAATATGGTCTACCTCTGGCTTTCAGTAAAATTAATACATTTAGGCAAATTCATAAATTATACATTTTAAGTTTTTAAATAAGATACCATTTCAGTGAAAGCATAAAGATTGTCTTATAAATCAACCAATCAGCTATCACATTAGAGTCACATAGCATCTGCATACCAAGGCCAACACAGTGTCCAGCTAAGACAGCAATCCAGTTCCTGAATAATGTGTCATACATTCTCCAAATAATACTACCACACTCTGATCAATACGGTCCTCCCTGGAGCTTCTTCCTTTAAAACAGTGCCAATATTTTTCACTGAATATCTCATAAAGAATAACATTCACTGACAGAGAACTCTCCGAGAGATAAATGAGCACAAAGGTAAAAAAAGATACATAACACATGTATCTACCAACTGGGAGATTCTTTACATAAATGTTTTGAAATATGAAACATATTTTGCGTGCCCAAGTGCACAATTTACACAATGCAAACTGATTAAAAGAATTTTTTATATGCCAGATATGCAATATATGACTTTGATGGGTGTTTTATATCTGTATTACAGTATTGCTTGTTTAACTAAAGATTGAACCATTGAATAAGTCAATCAGAAACAGCTATTGTGGACTTTAGTCTATGTGTGCTTTTTGTTATATGCAGTATTACAATCATACAAGACATACTTGGCAATTGTTAGAGGACACAACCGTTATGAATATACAGATGTAGCAGCGCTAAGTCTGAAATGAGGATTTCCAGAAATATACACTGATGGCCCATCCTTAATCTGTGGGGGTCCCCTGTGAGCCCTTTGAGGAGCAAGAGTGGAGGATGGGAGAGGCTCTGACTATAGGATGTGTCAAAGTGCAGTGAGCGAGGGGTCCACTCCTTCTTCCTTTGGATTACTCCTTGTACCTGGGGCTCCTGACGGTAGTTTGAGTGCTCTTGGTTTTGGTGGTTGTATGGATGTCTGGCAGGAAGTGTAGAAATGCAATGGCCAGCATATCGTATAAAAGGGCATTGGTAGAAGAATAAATGTCTTTTCTTTTTATACTTAAGTGCAAAATAGAAGTCATAGTACATCCAACAATAATCTGTACACAGCGCAATTCATTCTCCCAGATGACAAGGTATTGAGGCTCCCAAGGGAGCAAATAATGGCACTCTTGGTATGCTATCTTGCTAGTCTCTCTCTCTCTCTTTAGCATCTCTGGCTAGCAACTCTAATATGGCAATTGTAGCTGTAGTGCCCACACCACAGGTTTTAGAGGCACGTCTGGCCAGTAAGTGGTTAAATATGACAAGGGTCTGAATTCTAGCCCCACACTAGCAGCAAAGTCTGTACAGCTATAATCACAGGTTACCTCGCTGATAGGGTTGTCCGAATCGAAGTAACTGAAGTGGACTTTGATCCGAATTTCAGGGAAAATTTGATTCGCTGAGAAGCCAAATTTTTTCATGCTTCGTGATAACGAATCAATTTTTCCTGAAATGGCATAAAAAAAAAAAAATACACACTCACCTCATTCATTAGATTGCCACGGCCATCTTGATTGAAGATCCTGTGTGAAATCTGATGCCTGGCCGCCAGCATGATGACGTCATCACGCACCCCGTGAGCTTTTGCGTGGAATCTTCAATCAAGATTGCCACGGCGGCTCTCAAATTGATAAGATTTTTTTGTTTTAACTAATTAACCTCTGAAAACCCTCATTTTTTTATCTCAGATGCTGCAATCAATGATAAACGTAGCATCTGAGGGGTTTAATGATGGGGGACTGGGCGATCGCCATTCCCCGTCATTTCACCCGCTACGTACAAAGAAATGCTCTTCGTGAAGTAATTCGCCACAAAGCGTGTTTCTTTATGAAATTTGGTGAAGCAGCCAAATCTCATTTTAGTAAACTTCGTTGACTTCTACACTTTAGCCACGTAGATTCCAGACTTCCTTTATTGCTCTTGCTAATTTTCACAGAGATCGGTTAGTCTCTGGATTCTGAGGCCTCAAAAGTAGGAGCACATGCACTTGCTTCCTTCCTCCTCACTCTCTAGACTAGATTCTCCCTCTAGACAGGAAGTCTGACCAGCCCACTCCTGCCAAAAGGAGAGGAACAGGGTGGTTAACCCTATGAATGCCAACCATTACAGATGCTTGGTGTACATAGCATTACATAACAATAGGAGAAAACCATTTGCAGATGTCCCCTGTACTGGGGTACTGCAATAGTAACCCTGAGAACCAGCAAAGGGCATTTGGTCTTCACAAGTACTAAAACATTAGCAAACAGAGAAATGGAAATTGTACTTGCCCTATAAAATAACCCTTTAAGTTCTCCCTTACCATTGCTTGTTCCCAACCCTATATGTGGAGATATTACCTGATAATCATTTTTAGTGATGAGCGCAAAGACCCATATTCTATTTCGCGATATTTGACAAATAATTTGCATCATATTCGTCATATATTTGTGATTTCGCAATATTCGTTATTTCGCATTCAATATCATGAGTTGCGATTAATTTTTCAAGTTATATTCGCGTGCGCATAGAATCTATTAGTTATTAATAATGTTTAAACAGCTTTACATGTATTGAAAGCTTGAAATGCCGGGAGTCATTTGTTCGAATGGAACGGTGCGAAAAAGACATATACGAATTTTCGTAATACATGCTGCGTACTGGAGTCTGACACAACCTGTTAACGCTTGGTAGGAAAGGGAATACAAACCGCGAATAGATTAATGCGAATATTCAAGTGACAAATATTCGCAGGACAGTTTTTACCTATTAAGTCTTTACTCTGACAGGAATAGTGGAAATTGTTATAGAAAGCAATTAAGGTTGGGGGAATTATGTCTGAATCTTTTATTTTCAATACAGTTTCCCTATCACTATCCATCTTAAGAGCGAATATTTGTAATTGCGAATATGGGGTCATGTATTCGACATATTCGCGAAATCTCGAAATCACGATATTCGAGATTAAAATTCGCTTGGCGAATAATCATTTTCTCACTGGTGGTTTAGTGTTCTCTACTTAATAATATTCCGCCCATGCTGTAACAGAAATCAGCTCTTTATACACTGACATCCCGCTGAGCCTGTGATAGAAACATAGAAACATAGAATGTGTCGGCAGATGAGAACCATTTGGCCCATCTAGTCTGCCCAATATGCTGAATATTATGGATAGCCCCAGGCCCTATCTTATATGAAGGATGGCCTTATGCCTATCCCATGCATGCTTAAACTCCTTCACTGTATTTGCAGCTACCACTTCTGCAGGAAGGCTATTCCATGCGTCCACTACTCTCTCAGTAAAGTAATTCTTCCTGATATTACTTTTAAACCTTTGCCCCTCTAATTTAAAACTATGTCCTCTTGTAGCAGTTTGTCTTCTTTTAAATATTCTCTCCTCTTTTACCGTGATGATTCCCTTTATGTATTTAAAAGTTTCTATCATATCCCCTCTGTCTCTTCTTACTTCCAAGCTATACATGTTAAGGTCCTTTAACCTTTCCTGGTAAGTTGTGTCCTGCAATCCATGTACTAATTTAGTAGCTCTTCTCTGAACTCTCTCCAAAGTTTCAATATCCTTCTGCAGATATGGTCTCCAGTACTGCACACAATACTCCAAATGAGGTCTCACTAGTGCTCTGTAGAGCGGCACGAGCACCTCCCTCTTTCTACTGTTAATGCCTCTCCCTATACACCCAAGCATTCTGCTGGCATTACCTGCTGCTCTATGACATTGTCTGCCCACCTTTAGGTCGTCTGATATAATGACCCCTAAATCCCTTTCCTCAGATACTGAGGTTAGTACTGTATCACTGATTTTATATTCTACTCTTGGGTTTTACGCCCAGGTGCATTATCTTGCACTTATCGACATTAAATTTTAGTTGCCAGATTTTTGACCATTCCTCTAGTTTTCCTAAATCCTTTTCCATTTGGTGTATCCTCCAGGAACATCAACCCTGTTACAAATCTTTGTGTCATCAGCAAAAAGACACACCTTACCATTGAGGCCTTCTGCAATTTCGCTGATAAAGATATTAAACAATATGGGTCCCAGAACAGATCCCTGAGGTACCCCACTGGTAACAAGACCATGGTCTGAATATACTCCATTGACTACAACCCTCTGTTTTCTGTCCTTCAGCCACTGCCTAATCCATTCAACAATATGTGAGCTCAAGCTCAAAGACTGCAGTTTATTGATAAGCCTTCTATGTGGGACAGTATCAAATGCCTTACTAAAGTCCAGATAAGCGATGTCTACTGCACCTCCGCCATCTATTATTTTAGTCACCCAATCAAAAAAGTCAATAAGATTAGTTTGACATGATCTCCCTGAAGTAAACCCATGCTGTTTTTTTATCAATCAACCCATGGGTTTTTAGATGTTCCACAATCCTCTCCTTGAGTATGGTTTCCATTAATTTCCCCACTATTGATGTCAGGCTTACTGGCCTATAGTTGCCTGATTCCTCTCTACTACCTTTCTTGTGAATTGGCACAACGTTTGCTAATTTTCAATCTTCTGGGACGACACCTGTTACCAGTGATTGGCTAAATAAATCTGTTAATGGACAAAGTGGCTAAATAAATCTGTTAATAGACAAAGTAGTGTTTATACAAAGTAGCCAATCAGAAGAGGCAGAACTGCAGAGGGAGTGAGAGAGATCCATTGTGAACCAATGATGAAGTAGGAATGTAGTGTCCTGGACGAAGGGTCGACATTCGTACCTATTGCTACTACTCACTACTTTAGTGCACTTGGAAGGGTTAACTTGCACTATGATTTATGCCGTTGTTTACACACACACTGTTTTATATTGTTGGACTGCATTTTATGTGTTTATTGTAATATAGCCTGTTCATTTGCGCTGTTATTGCTTTATATGTGCACTGCAATGTGGAAAGGGTTAATGCACATCCAGCTAATACTGAGAGACTTTGTCATTGGTGCCAATGTGTACCCAAAGTCAGGGGGAGATGGAAGGTCCTTAAAAATGATTTTAGGGAACTAGGAGACAAGCTAGTAAAAGATTTACATTGAGGCCATATAATCCACCAGTACAGAGGTATATGTAACCGCAGCAGTTATAGTGTTAGTATGTCGCTAAACTCCGGGGAAAATTCCCCTAACAGCTAATAAAGTCCTGCTAGCAGAATGATTTAAACAATAAAGTGACAGTGCATATAACATCAAATATCCTACTAGCATTACAGGAATCAATGAATAGAGTCGCATACCTAGCACAATACACTGCAATCTCGGCACCTCCTGTATCCTCCCCTGTAGATGTAGTTGGTGTGGCTGAGACATGGTTGGACTCTTCACATGACTGGGCAGTTAATATTAAGGGTTTTACACTATTTAGGAAAGACAGGGTCAACAGAAAAGGTGGTGGCGTGTGCCTGTATGTGAGGAGTGATCTGAAGACAAATATGAAAGAGGCAATTGTGGGTGTGGATGGTAATATTACCACTTTACAAAGCGTTGGTGCCGCTTTATCTGGAATATGCAGTTCAGTTCTGGACACCAGTCCATAAAACGGATGCTCTGCAGCTGGAAAAAGTACAGAGGAGAGCGACTAAACTGATAAGGGGCATGGAGGGTCTTAGTTATCAAAAAAGATTAAAATAATTTGATATATTTAGTCTTGAGAAGAGACATCTAAGGGGGGATATAATTAACCTATACAAATATATAAATGGGCCATACAAAAAATATGGTAAAAAACTGTTTTATGTAAAATGCCCTCAAAAGACAAGGGGCACTGCCTCCGAATGGAGAGGAAAAAGTTCAGTCTCCAGAAGCGTCAAAGCTTCTTTACTGTAAGAACTGTGAATATGTGGAATAGACTTCCTCAGGACGTGGTCACAGCAGGAACAGTGGACAGGTTTAAAAAGGGTTTAGATGAATTCTTAAAAGTAAATGACATTAATGCTCATGAAAATGTGTAGAAATCTGAGTCTCACTTCCTTCTGGGATTCGTGTCCCCACCTATCCCTTGCTTGAAATTGATGGACTTATGTCTTTTTGGAACTGTATTGACTATGTAACTATGTAATTGACTTTATATCTATGCACTGGGAAGTAAGAAATCTTCAACAGTTACTATAAGGGACTATGCAAAGTTTTGGAGGGAAAACAGACATACTGAGTCCGACCTTTTGACTGTATGGTTTAGCTCTGTTGTTTATGTCTGAAGACTTATTTATGTTGGGAAAACTGCTTAGTCATTCGCATAGACTTGTATTGAAACTCTATACCAGTCTATGACAGACTGAAATTGTAATATTGCTTCTGTTTAGGCTATGATTCTCCACTCACCCCTCCCACTAGAAAGTTCTAATTTAGCTAGGAACTCTATATAAGGTGATCAGTTAGAGCCCCTAGTTGTCTGCAGATAGGGCCTACTGTTGAGTAGAAAAGACTCTGCCACTCTACAGATAGGGACCAATTTTTAGTGTAAGAGACAGACTTCACGAGTTACTAGAAGAAGATACTGAGACAGCCTGACAGGGATACTCTGCCATAGACTCAGGTTAACCAGCCCTTTGAAAAGAGGGCCGGCAGAATGACTGAGCCACAGACCCACCACCAGCCCTTTAGTCAAGGTACCAGCCTTCTGAGAGAGAGAAAGAGGGGCAGCTAGCTCAGTCCTTTCCTCAGCACAGAAACGTCTGCCAGGGATGAGATTGGAGAAGTCAGTTCAGTGCCTTGTCTGTATTGTTTTGCACTTGAGTTCCTCCATTAAAGATGCATACTGGTTTATTGCAAACCCTGACTCTCTGTCTTTCCCTCAATGGTGTTCCGGGAATCCAGCTTACCATTATGACTAGCCCAACCTGTTAACTGCAGAAGAAGTATTTCTGACTACCTCAGACTCCCTGTAGGCACAGTAGCTATGCGGTAGTCACAAATTACATATCTGCACTAATGGCATTGAGCTAAAGAGTAACCAAGGAGCAATATCTGAGGAAAAGAAATAACAGGTGATCATCAACTATAGGTACTGACTTACACATCACTTTGAGCTCCTGACAAAACTATCATTTTAAGTCATGTAAATGGGTTATGAGCACCAGGACTGTAACAGCGGCTTCTGTGCGCCGCTGTTCCCCTGCTTACCACAACGGTCCTGGGCGCCGTGTTTAGCCGATGATCTTGCTAAAACCAGTAGTCCTTAATCGCTTCTGGATGGCTCCTTCTACTCCGGTATCTGAAGATTCTGACGAGACATTTGAGGTCAAAGACATCCTGGACATCAAGAAGTGTGGCAAGAAGACCTGCCATCTTGTGGACTGGAAGGGCTTTGGTCCTAAGAAGAGGTTTTGGGAACCAGAGTAGAACATTCACACCCCGAGCCTGATTAAAAAAGTTTGTCTCGTCGTGGACTCAAGAAGAGGGAGCTGTGCCGCTGTTCCTCTGCTTACTCCCGCGGTCCCAGGCGCCGTGTTCAGCGGCGATCTGCGGCCAGTGCTTCCTATTCACCGCTGCAGTCTTGGGCTCTGTCTGTGTGGGTGCTGTTATTCTGGGATCCACTCCACAGTTTGCTCTCAGCCCCGGCCCCAGCATGCTTGCTGTTTAACTGCAGCTCTTCCTTAAGGGCCGGTGCGCTTCACTTCCTGGGTTTTATGGGTTAGGTCATGTGACCTCGCTGAGCTATCCTAACCCTCCTGCGCATATATAAGTGACTCAGCCCCCTTCCCAGATGCCTCAGTGTCAAGGTCCTAGTGTCCTGTTTTCAGCTTGTGCTCTTGTGTTCCTGACTCGTATCTGTATTCCTGGACTCTGCTACTTGTTATATCCCTACCTGCTTGCCTTGACTCTCCTGTTACCAACCCAGATTGCCTGACCTGTACCTGTGCCACCTGCCCTGACCTTTTGCCTGTCTGACTATGCCTCGGCCTCATCCTTCGGTGCTGCACCTCTGGTACCTTTCTCAGGTACCGCCTGGTTTTCCTTTTGGGAAAGTCTATCCCCACCATCAGGGGTACTTGAAGATCCAGGGGTTCACGTAGACAACGCCCTTAGAGGAGCTAGGACATGTGGCACAGTGGGTTCACACCTGCTGGTTCGTGACAGTACACTGAGGCCATGGACCCCACTGGTCCCCCCAAGCCTGTCGTTCAGGAATTGTTACATGAAGTGAGGTGTCAGAATGAATGTCAGGATGTCATGATGCAGTTCATGCAAAATGTTGCAGCTTATCTGGATGTCATCACTTCTTCAGCTACTGCAGGGTCGCCAGCTGCTGCTACCCCTGCAATACCCACACCAGTGAATCCGTGTTTGTGTGCTGCTGGTGTGTAACTCCCTCTACCATCCCGCTATGGTGGAGATCCAAAAACCTGTTGTGATTTCCTGAACCAGAGCCTGGTCCACTTTGAGTTGCATGGGCAGAAGTTTCCCACTGAGCAGTCCAAGCTTGCCTTTATTGTGTCCCTGCTGTCTGATGAGGCCCTTGCTTGGGCAAATACATGGCAGTCCAGAGACCACCAATCTGCAGTCTTTCCTGGCTACCAGTACACCTGCTCAGAAGTCTATCCTGCTTCCTCGCCTACTGTACCTGTAGACCTGCCTGGACTTCCGCATCAGTATGCCAGTTTTACAGATGTCTTCAGTAAGAAAGAGGCCTGGACCCTGCCACCTCATCGTCCTTATGAATTATGATTGACCTTCTGCCTGCTGCCACTGCTCCTCGTGGTCAAGTCTAACCACTCTCACTTCCTTAGACCCAAGCGAGGTCTGATTACATCAAGGAGAATCTCGAGAGGGGGTTTATCCGGAAATCTACTTCACCAGCTGGTGCCGGGTTCTTCTTTGTGCAAAAAAAAGATGGATCCTTACAGCCCTGCATCGACTATCGAGGTCTGAATAAGGTCACAGTTAAGAATCGATATCCCCTTCTGCTAATCTCTGAACTCTTCAACAGGATCAGGGGAGCTAAGCTCTTCAAAAAATTCGAACTGCGCTGCGCATACAACCCTATCCGCAATCGAAAGAGCGATGAGTGGAAGACTGCTTTCAACACTCATGACGGACACTACGAGTATCTCGTCATGCTCTTCGGTTTGTGCAATGCTTCTGCAGTATTCCTGGAGTTGGTAAACAATATCTTCTGGGACCTGCTCTATGTCTGTGTGATAGTGTACCTGGACGATATACTGATCTATTCCCCAGATTTGACCTCTCACCGGAAGCCTGTACGTTTACGTTACAGCGGTTGAGAGAGAATCAACTTTATGCCAAACTCAAGAAATGCATCTTTGAAAAATCTACCATACCATTCCTCGAATATATAATCTCAGATGCCGGGTTGCAGATGGATCCTGAAAAATTGAATGCACTAATGGACTGGCCCCGCCCATTGGGTCTTCGTGCTATACAGCACTTCCTTGGATTTGCTAATTTCTATCATCAGTTCATCCTGAATTTTTCATCTCTTACATCTCCAATCTCCGCTCTTACTAAGAATGGGGTGAATGCCAGAGACTGGACTCCTGAGGTGGAGGCCGCCTTTGTCCAATTAAAAAGTTCCTTTGCTTCTGCACCTGCTCTGCGTCATCCCAATGTCTCCTGCCAATGCCGATGCTGTTTTACTACAAAAAGATTCCAAGGGCAAGATGTGGATTTTACATGTGGATTACATGTGGATTTTTCTCCAAGCTCTTCTTCCCTGCTGAGAGGGATTACCGTATAGGAGACAGAGAGCTTCTTGCCTTGGAGGAATGATCTTATCTATTGGAGGGAGCCCAGCATCCAATGACAATCTTCACCAACCACAAACCCTTGCCAAGCCAGATGGGCACTCTTCTTCTCCTGTTTTGATTTTGAGCTTCACCTTCACCCAGCCGAGAAGAACATTAAGGCGGATGCTCTGTCTCGGTCATTTGATTTCTCTGACCAGCAATAGGAGCCCCAGTACATTGTAGATCCTGCTTGCTAGATCACAGTGGCTCCTGTTCGGGTAAAAGACATCACTCCCGGGAAGACATTCGTGCCATCTGCCAAGAGAAAACGTATTCTAGCTTGGGGGCACAACTCCAAACTGGCTGGTCACCCAGGGATCCGCAAGACCACAGAACTTTTGGCTCTGCACTACTGGTAGCCCACACTGACTAAGGATGTGCGTGATTATGTGTCTTCCTGCACCGTATGTGCTCATAATAAAGTCTCTAGGACAAGACCACTCGGACTGTTGTGACCCCTTCCTATTCCTGATGCCCCATGGACTTTGTTAGAGATCTGCTGTCTTCTGCCAGATGTACAGCTATTTGGGTGGTCGTGGACCACTTCTCGAAGATGGCTCACTTAGTTCCTTTGGCTGGACTGCCCTTGGCTGCTTAACTTACTAAACTGCTCGTGAGACACATATTCTGCTTGCATGGTATATTGTTTCCAATCGCGAAGTTCAGTTTACCTCAAAGCTCTGGAGAGCCCTTTGCCGGCTGCTCAAAAGCTGGACTTCTCTTCCGGTTATCATCTCCAGACCAACGGGCAAGTAGAGCGGGTCAATAAAATATTGGAGAACTATATCCGACATTTTGTTTCGGCCCAACACGACAACTGGGTACAATTGTTACCTAGGGCTGAATTCTCCTATAACAACCACTCTAGTGAGTCTACTGGATCCTTTTTCGTTTATGGACAACACCCTCGTACTCCTCTCCCTGTTCCTACATCTTCTGGGGTACCAGCTGCGGATTCCTCTTGTAGGGATTTTATGAAGATTTGGCGTGACACCAAGGACTGTATCAACAAAGCGGTGACCCGCATGAAAGCGAGTGAAGACAAGAGAAGAAGAAAACATACTCAGTTGTCGTCTGGAGATAAGCTATGGCTCTCTTCTAAAAACATCCGCTTAAGGGTTCCCAGTTTCAAGTTTGCTCCTTGGACCTTTTGAAGTATTAAAGAGGATCAATGAAGTGACATATATGTTACGTCTGCCTCTCTCTCTGCGTATTCCTAATGCCTTCCATCTGTTCTTGCTAAAACCAGTAGTCCTTGATCTCTTCTGGATGGCTCCTTCTACTCCAACTCCAGTATCTTAAGATTCTGACGAGACATTTGAGGTCAAAGACATCCTGGACATCAAGAAGCATGGCAAGAAGACCTGCCATCTTATGGACTGGAAAGGCTTTGGTCCTGAGGAAAGGTTTTGGGAACCAGAGGAGAACATTCACACCCTGAGCCTGATAAAAAATTTCTGTCTCGTCGTGGACTCAAGAAGAGGGGGCTGTGCCGCTGTTCCTCTGCTTACTGCCGCAGTCCCAGGCGCCGTGTTCAGCGGTGATCTGCAGCCGGTGCTTCCCATTCACCACTGCAGTCCTGGGCTCTGTCTGTCTGGGTGCTGTTGTTCTGGGATCCGCTCCACAGTTTGCTCTCAACCCTGGCCACAGCATGCTTGCTGTTTGTTTCCTGCAGCACTTTCTTATGGGCTGGCGCATGTCACTTCCTTGGCTTTATGGGTTAGGTCATGTGACCTCGCTGACCTATGCTAGCCCTCCTGCGCATACATAAGTGGCTTAGCCCCCTTCCCAGCTGCCTCAGTGTCAAGAATCCAAGTGTCCTTCTAAGGTTTCTGTTTTCAGCTTGTGTTCCTGACTCATATCTGTATTCCTGGACTCTGCTACCTGTTATATCCCTACCTTATTGCCTTTACTCTCCTGTTGATGACCCGGATTGCCTGACCTTTACCTGTGCTGCCTTCCCTGACCTTTTGCCTGTCTGACTACGCCTCTGTCTCATCCTTCGGTGATGCACCTCTGGTACCTTTCTCCGGTACCTTCTGGTCTGCCTGGACCAGCTGCCTTGTGTGCCTATCCTCCTCAAGACGTAGCGACCTGGTGTTTCCCTCGGGAACGTCTATCCCCACCATTAGGGGTACTGTGAAGATCCAGGGGTTCACTTAGACAACGCCCTTAGAGGAGGTAGGACACGTGGCACAGTGGGTTCACATCCTCTGGTTCATGACAAGGACCTCCTGTTGTGGCCATTAGCAGTGAGAATCAGCTCTTGTAAGGGGTCTGAGTTTTATCTTTTTTATGTGGCACCTAATCCTTTATGTACACTTCTGGTGGTTGTCATGACTATTAAGTCTATACTGTTCCCATGATTCCATCTCTTTGTTTCTACATAGCTTCTAAAACATTCCTGATACTTTTTGTTTTAATTTTGGATAATAAAATGGATGAAAAACATAGACAATAGATAAAGGAGAGATAGATTGTCTGACATTACATATATGCTAAACATAGATTAGGTATTATGTTCCTGAATTTGATGATGGATTTTATTACTTCATGACATAAAATAAGGGTAGAAACAAACTAAATAATGGAATAAAACATCCAAATTATAATTACTGAATAAATTCTTCGACTTGTCTTCATCAGTTTTTACTTTATTGCCTCCTGATGACTGTCAGGGTTACTTACATGTGTGTATGCTTATAAGATTGGAAACTCTGTGCTTTCCTGGGGTGCTTAATTTAAAACATCTTTATACATTGGACCAGAAATGTTATCATAACGACATTCCTACAATTTTGCTTTATCACTTCTCTAAACACGATGTGGAAAAAATCAATGCCCTGGTTTCTGACTTTCTCATATGTAGTAGTTCTCCATACAGCTTCAAATTTCATATTCTGGTCCTGTAGTAATTAATTTGGTTGGCACTCTAGATGGTAGTATTGGAGTGGGGTTTGCTGGGCCCACCACAGGAAATTATTCTATGGGTCCAAGCTCCATGTCATCAATAAAGTCTAATAGGTTTTGAATAACAGAACTAGATCCCCAAGTGAATATTTCCGTAGGTGGCTCCAAATATTGGACCTACTGGGCCCACTATGGCTTCAGAGACTGGGCCTACCGGATGATCCTCTGATACCTGGCCGACCTTGGTAGTAGGTACTTTGTAGTAGTATGGCACTCCTATAAATGAAGAATACAAGACCATGGCACTCAAAGGGAATTCAGTCAAGTTAAGATGTTTTTTATTGAATCAGCAGAACATAAGAAATATTCCTCTTATTACCATTGGCCAACTTTTCGGCCCCTCTGGATCATGATCACATGATTGCCTGCTGTGCAAACAGAAGAGGCAAGATGCAACTGATGGTGTCTAGTCAGCTCCAACATTTCTCTTCTCTTTGCACAGCAGGCTGAGATAAAGGTCCAAGAGGTATTGTTGGCCTATGCTATTGTGTGGAATATTTCTTATCGTATTCTGTTGGATCAATAAAAAGCACCTTCACTGACTGGACTCCCTTCGAGTTCCATGGTCTTTTTCTCTTCATATTCTGATCCAACATATTCATAGTGTAGCAACACTCCCAGTTGTCCTGAAAAGTGCTTGGCCATATAATACAGACTGGAACTTGCAGTCTTAGGATGTCTATATGTCTAAACCATTGTTTCTCAAATTGGGTTCTGTAGAACCCTATATTTATTTAGCAGGATCTCAGTGTTCCTGTAACCTTTTTGTTCAATAAAGAAGATAATGTCCTGCTTTGAACCTTATTATGAAAGTATGCTGTTCATCGGTTCCTTGCTTGCTGTTCATCGGTTCCTTGATTCCTCAGGATCAAATGGAGTGAATACAGTAGCTTGCCGTATCAAGTAATTGATGGTTGTGTCTCCATTGCGTGAACAGTATACAGGTTACAGAAACCCAATTAGTGCAATCTAGCTTAGATAACCATAGTTAAGGGTATACTCATATATTTTTTGCTCTTAAACCAAAACTTAATGGTTGATATATTGAGTTGAAATGACATAGAGTAAAGTTAACATCAACCTCAAAGTTAATAACCGAGTGCCCCCCTCAAGCGAGTAGTCTTACCTCGTTGCCGGATAGAAGATATATAGAACAGACATATATAAAGTAGTTGCGGATTGAAGAGTGGTGTGTACACACCTTGGAAAACCGCTGAAGTGTGAGTGTGACATTCTCACTTAAAAATCAATATAGTGACTCGGGTACTTATATACATTAGCAAAATTATAGCATCGCCTATGTAAATATCTCATGTGTTAACGTGGTCAAACTAGGTGTCATACCACATTTGTATAGTTGTATATTTTCTAATATTTTGTATTCTCTATATTATCTCAGTGTTTGATAAAGGTCATGTTTGACCGAAACGTCACGTATTGGTGAAGATGGCTTATAAATAAATTCCTTTTCTTTGCATCATCAAAGAGTGCGGTTGTTTTAAATTATTTACTACTTATAGGCTGGGAAGCCATAACAACACGCACCTCAAGACTAGCAGAGGAGAGTGCCACGCCTTTACTAACAATGAGGTGTGGTGGATACATTTGGATGATGGATCAAGATGAAGTTTGGAGGGGGGGGGTGAATGGTGATGAGTTGGATTAGATGATGTGATAGGCCACCCAAAAAAGAGGTGTTTTTAAGGAGAATCTAAAACTGTGGATGTTGATAATTAGTCTTGGAAACGGTAGTGAGAGGTGCAGATTATGGTGGATGTTAAGCTACTTTCACACTAGGGTTAGTTTGTCCGCCAGGCTGTTCCAGCAGTTAAAAGCCTGCCGCATCCGTACTAACGCTTGTACATGTGTCCTGACAGAAGTCTGGCCCGGGCCCATTCACTATAGTGGGGACAGGTGGGAGATTCAGCCGCAGCACGACAAACATGCCAAGGCTGCTGGGCAAAAGCCACAGAATGCCAGGCTGGACTTCCGATAGCACACGTGTGCAAGTGTTAGTACGGATCCGGATGCCGAAACAGCCTGCCAGACAAACCTAACACTAGTGTGAAAGTAGCCTTAGTCGTAAGTAATTTGCAGAGCAGAGAGCACGATTTGGGTGGTAGACAGAAATGAGAGAGGAGTTTTAGGGGAATCCATCACTGGGGAGAGCTTTGTGAGTGAGAATAAGCAGTTTAAATTGGATTGGATTACTGTATGGGCAACCAGGGTGGAGGCATCAGAGTAGCGGTTAGACAGAAAGATCATCGGTTACACAGAAAGATCCTGGCTGCTGCATTCAGGGTGGATCGGAGAGGGGAAAGTTTAGTGAGCACGAGACCAATTAGTAATGAGTTACCGAAATCAAGTCAAGAATAGATCAGGGCAACAATGAGAGCTTTTGTGGTTTCCACAGTAAGAAACAGGTGGATTATAGAGATGTTTTTGAGGTGCAGGAGGCATGAGCGGGTGAGTGATTGAATATATGAGGGATCAGTATAAAACCTGAAAACCAAAACAGCTAGTGTGCTTCCTAGGCATTATGGCAATGCCTCACACTGAGAGGGAAATATTAGGTTTAGGTAGGTTAGTAGATGGGGAAAACAAAAGTAGTTTAGTTTCAGATAGAAAGAGGATGTGATGTTAGAGACAGCAGACAAACAATTACTAGGAACCCCTTACGATACCATCAACAGTGTCTGATCTCTGGACCAAAATTAATTTAATAGATCCAGTATGTTAAGATGATACATCCACTCAATCAAGATAGTTGGCTCTTTATATGGGTCATCTGTCTATAATAACAAAACACACATATATATAATAAAAATAAAAATTGAAGTTCTCCCCAATTCTGTTCCTCTATGTCCATCTTTGAAATTGTTTGAGATTTAATTAAACAAGAAAAAGAACACTGATTCCCATAATCCTTTTCAATAAACTGGACATATTTTGTAGAGATCATAATTCTTAATGCATTTCTTGATGGTTATGTAAAAATCATGGCCAAGAAGAGAGAGTGTAGCAAAGAGTAACGACAAGACCCTAGAGAAGCTCCACTGGAACAACACCAAGGTTCCACTGGATAATGAGTTCAGCTGTCATAAGAGAAACAGATTGCTGCTTTTTTTCTTTCTTTTGTATTTTTTCTTTTACATTTATTTCATTTTCATATTTTGTTTAGCATTGGCCTTAAAAGCCTCCACTCGTTCAGCAGATGTCAAAACTGTAAATCATGCATTACCAGATATCCAGTAACTGAAACCATACAGTATGTGGCATTGTCAGAGCTGACATGACATCAAAACAACTTTCTGAAATGTTTTTAACTGTTTAGAATTTATTTTTAGAAATATTACATTTTTTTATTACTGTGCGAACATTTTATTATTTACAGCATATATTCTCCTACTCTCCTACATGGAACCACTTACTAAAAGGTTGTATCACCAGGGCTGTCACTGACAGATTCATTGCCTATAGTCAAGCCTGGAAAATATTATGTGACAGCTTTTTTTTTTCTTGTGAGACTTCTAAATGAATTATTTTTTGGGCAGAAATATGCCATTTTATGCCAATATGCCATTTTTATGAAACATGTCTGTCATATCCTGGCTTATCTGCCTGTTATGTTATATACTATGGTATACAATAATTGATTCGTATTTAATGAGGAACTGATTCGTTTTTAGAAACTACAATATTTATATTCATTATAATTTAAGGAGTGAGAAGTACAAGATAAATTTTTATTTTTACAGATAATTGCTTACATTTTCTATAATACTGCAGTAGTAGAAAAAAAATATTAATAACAATAATGATACAGTACAGTTGTGATAATCTGCACTCCATGCTATCAGTGAGGTTATTAATGGTTATCTGAGGAATGTTCTGCCACGCTGAATGCACTCGGGCACAGAAATCATCAAGATCAGCTGCTGACAGCTCCTTTTGCAATTGCCAACCAATGACGTCCCGATGTGCTTAATGGAAGTGAAGTCCAGAGATTCTGCAGGCCATGGTAGCACATTTAAGCATAAAGGCTGCTCATTGTCGCATGAGAAATATGGGGACTGGCATTGTTCCTTTGAAAAACGCTCCTGGGACACTTGGGAGAAATGGCCTTACTACTTGTTCCACAACTAAATCAGTGTAAAGTCTCAATCACACGTCAGTGTCTTGGTCAGTGATTTCCATCAGTGATTGTGAGCTAAAACCAGGATTAGAGACTCCACAGAGATAAGGTATAACAGGAAAATCTGTGCCTGTTCTGCATTTAGAACCATACCCGATTTTGGCTCACTGACTGGAAATTTTGGCTCACTGGAAATCACTGACCAAACACTAACTGTGTGAATGAGGCATAACGTTGAGCTGTTACTACACCTGAAATGAAGACTAGAGGGGTCCAGCTACAGTACGTTATGCTACTCACATCAAAATCCTGGAAGTAGGACTGGTGTGGTGTTCCCTTTTGAAGTCATTTATGGCGTGGCCCATGTGGTCTCCAGACTAATATCTGGCTATCATTGCATCCGAGACAAAAGCGGGACTCATTGAGGAAGATGACAGAACTCTATTCCACCTTCCACTGCCATGATAGCACTTGAGAGTACTGTTGAGCGAACCTGAACCCGAGCATACCTAACTTTGTGTGTTCGGGTACACGGACCTGAACCCAAACTTAGCAGCAAAAGTTCGGGTTCGAGTTTGGTGTTCGGGCATTTAATAAAGCTTGCTGAAAGGCTGCAGGGCAGCCTATCAGCAAGCTTTTAAGCTGTGGGTACTTAGAAGCCATCACAGCCATGCCTATTAATGGCTGTGATTGGCCGGTGCATCATGTGACCAAGCCTCTATATACAGTAAGCTGGATCTCTTGTAGAACCGCCCATCAGCTCTGAGTAGTGCAGGGACAGGAAGCAGGCAGCTGAAGTGAGGGAGAGTGTTAGGAATCTCATTTGGCTATTTATTCTGTAGGAGACCTATAGTGATTTTTTTGTGGGTGCAATACACCAGCTTTGCACCCCTGACACAGAAATATAATAATTAATCTGGCTGTTAATTCTGTGGGTGACCTATAGCAATCTTTTGTGGGTGCAATGTACCATCTTTGCACCCCTGACACAGAAATATAATAATTGATCTGGCTGTTAATTCTGTGGGTGACCTATAGCGATTTTTTTGTGGGTGCAATGCACCATCTTTGTACCCCGTTACAAAAATATGATAGTTAATCTGTCTGTTAGTTTGGTGGGTGACATATACCCATTTTTTTTGTGAGGTACACCTGCACTGCATTCGTGACAGGGAAATTAATATAGTTAATCCATCTGTTAGATTGATGGGTGACATATACCCATTCTTGGTGTAAGGTACACCTGCACTGCATCCATGACAGGGAAATTAATATAGTTAATCCGTCTGTTAGATCGGTGGGTGACATATACCCATTCTTGGTGTGAGGTACACCTGCACTGCATCTGTGACAGGGAAATCAATATAGTTAATCCGTCTGTTAGTTCAGTGAGTGACATATACCCATTTTTTGTGTGAGGTACACCTGCACTGCATTCGTGACAGGGAAATGAATATAGTTAATCCGTCTGATAGTACGGTGGGTGACATATACCCATTTTTTGTGTGAGGTACACCTGCACTGCATCCGTGACGGGGAAATTAATATAGTTAATCCATCTGTTAGTTCAATGGGTGACATATACCCATTTTTTGTGTGAGGTACACTTGCACTGCATATGTGACAGGGAAATGTATATAGTTAATCTGTCTGTTAGTTCAGTGGGTGACCTCAAAGAATGAGGAGAGCATCAAATAAGGGATGTGGCCCTGGTCGTGGTGCTGCTGGTGTTGGTGGAGCTCCTGTTGCAAGGAGAGGACATGGTCGATCTGTGCCAGCTACACGCCCAAATGAAACACCTTCCTCAGGTGCACGTAGGTGACAAAATATTCAGCGTCATTTTGTAGGCCCGAATACCGGTGTATTAATAGTGAGGCCAGAATAAGTAGAGGAGGTAGTAGATTGGGTGGCTGACAGTGCTTCCAGTTCCTTCACATTGTCTCCCACCTGGTCCCCTCCTGAAAGCGCAGAGTTGGCACCTGCGGCCAATGGGTATCTGTCTTTCACCTCACTCCCTTGCAAATCAGCCAAGCAGTCTGAACCCCGTCATGAAGCAGTCTCTTATGCTTTTTGATGTCTCTGCTAACAGGGTTTCCGTGGGCCATCCACCTAGCCCTGCCCCAGAAGTGGACACTGATCCCCAACCACTTATGTTTAAGGATGTGGACATGGGAGGACCACCGCAGCACATCTCTGATGATGACAAAACACAGGTGCCAACTGCTGCAGATTTCTGCAGTGTGTATTACGTCTGGTGGAGACAGAGACTGTTAAAAATCTTATGGTGGTGGCTGTCCCACAGTACGTGGTTCCCAGCCGACTACTTTTCAAGGCGAGCAATCCCTGCCCTGCACAACTAAGTGGCGGACAAAATCAGGTATGCACTGCGCAATGCCAACTGTGGCAAGGCCCACATAACCCCCGATACGTGGACCAGTTAGCACGGTCAGGGACGTTATATCACCCTAACTGCACACTGGGTAAATGCAGTAAATGCAGTGGCGGCTGGGCCTGAGGCGGATAGCAGTTTGGCGCATGTCCTTCCGCCATGCAGGAATGCAGGACGTTTCTCGTTGCCTCCTGTTCCCTCTTCCTACTACTACTCCGCTTCCTCCTCTACCGCCTCCTCATCCGGTCAGCGTAACACCTGCACCACCAACTTCAGCATAGCCAGGGGGAAACGACAGCAGGCTGTTTTGAAACTCATCTGTTTGGGGGAAAAGCCCCACACCACGCAGGAGCTGTGGATGGGCATGGAACAACAGACCAATGAGTGGTTGGTGCCACTGAGCCTCAAGCCTGGGCTGGTGGTGTGCGGTAATGGGCGAAATGTCGTAGCAGCTCTGGGCCTAGCCAGTTTGACCCACATCCCTTGCCTGGCGCATGTGCTGAATTTGGTGGTGCAGAGGTTCCTGAAAAATGACCCCGATATGCCAGAGCTGCTGCAGAAAGTGCGGGCCGTCTGTGCACGCTTTCGGCGTTCTCACTCTGCTGCTGCTCGCCTGTGTGTGCTGCAGCGTAACTTCGGCCTTCCCGCTCACCGCCTCATATAACTTCAGTGGGGTTCAGGTTCGAGTTCGGGTCAAGTTCGGGTCCCGAACCCAAACATCCACGGGTCCGCTCATCCCTGCTTGAGAGCCGTGGCGTGAGGTCAGTGGAAAACCTGTAAGTTGACATCTGGCTCATAGCCCAATGTTGTGCAAACACCTTCTGATGGATTGTGTAGACACTTTTTGCCAACCTAGCCTTGGGGGATGACGTCCAATTAAACTTGTAGTACAGAATGGATCACTAGGCACCATTCTAATCAGACAATCTATCTATGCAGAGGGTCGCCTCTGTGCTCATCTTGCTGTCATTCCAGTTAGTTGTTTTTATTCTAACCATCGGGACATGCAACATTGAACAGTGCTGACATCTCGGCCTAGGCGTGTAGAGATCTGCCAGAGCGATAAACCATGGCCTCTCCGTTCAAGGATTTTGTTCAAGGAGATTGTGACAAGTGGCGACAACTGGCACATCGCCAAACAGTAGGCATCGCACAATCATCCCACATGTGTAGACACTGTTTGCCACCCTACCCTTGGGGGTGATGTCCAATTTCACTTGCAGCACAGAATGGATTCAATACACACCTCTGTCCTTGCCCAGACCATTTCCAGGCATTACCAGAAAGAAAATTTGGTGTCATGACGCTGATTACGTGTTCTGCCATCTCCATCATTTCCAGTGGTGTTGCAAATGAGAAACCTGGACTGCTGCTATGGGACCAGCTAGGATGTTAGCTTGGGGCAACCTATGAGTGGGCACGTTCTACAGGCCCAGCTGCAACATCTGTGGGCATATATGCCACTAGATACCACACGGAATATGTATGCCTCCATGCCAAACAGTATCTCATCTGGTATCCGGCAGGAGGAGACTAACAGGGTCTTAGAGCCTTCTTTCAATTGTACAGCTTTCACTATATTATTGTAATTGCTTACATGTATCAACAGTACATTCACCCATTGACTTCAACAACTCCTTCTCGGTGCATTATTTTTGGTGTCAATAAGTGCATATAGTAATCTATACATACTGTAGATGGATTGACATCCATTGCTCTCTAACACATTCAAAGAATTGTGTAGACACTTTTTGCCAACCTAGCCCTGGGGGATGACCACAGCCAACTGTGTCCTGCGTCCTAGGCATGCGATTCATGACGATCAGTGTTCCACTGCCCCGATATCATGGCCAATGTATGAACTTCATCGCCAGTTTGATAAAGTCTAGGCGTGCGATTCATGACGCATTGTACATTTTACTTTAGTTTTAAAGCTATACTTTTCACTTGTTATTTATGATGTGTGAGTTTTCAGGGCATACCTTCCTCCCCTTTCAGTCTATGTGTACAGATATATGATGGAGTACAGTATACACAGATAAGAACATACTTGAACCTAAACTGGCAGGAGCATTAGTTCTTCTGTCCCACGATTTCACTGGGGTGTGAGAGGTCTAACACTGTAACTTTTCCAGATGTTTCCTTTATGTATTGGGTGTTCTTTCAAGTCACATTACAAATAATAGTCATTAGGTCACACATAAGAGCACGGAGCTTCCTGAAGTATGGATTTTATCAGATACAGTACAGCTTATCCATAGCGTATATTGGTGAGCTTGTTATAGGATCTCATAGTTATACAGAGAATGAAATTAATGGATGGGAACAAGAACCATAACAATAGAGCACCATACTATAAAAGGAAAATTAATTAATCATTTATTACTAATATTGTATACAATAGATAATATACACTCCACTGAAGACACCAGTCCGCATGTGTTTATACAGATCACAGAACTACAAGTTGACTTAATATTCCATTAAATAGAAGGGGTTATCCAAAGCCTCTAAAGCCCCCTCTAATGCCTGGGCCCCTCACACAGGTTGTACTTACCTTGCTCCTGCTCCCTGCACGGCCACCGCCTCCCTAGCGTCACCCGTGATGCTTGGAAGGCTCGTCACCGCCTGCTGTTGGCTGACTCCCCCCCCCCCCCCCCGGATGTTTTGATCCACGCGACAGGATAATAATAATAAAATATATTACATAATAATAAATAATAAAACATAATACATTTAAAAATATATATATATTTAAAGGGGTTGACAGATGGGATTAAACATTTTAGAAAAGGGACAGAAGGAGGGTAAAATAAGTATTACCCACCTCACCAATCTCCCGCTGCTGCTGTTCCGATGCTTACTTGGTCTTCACTGGTCCAGTCTCAACACAGGAAATGGAAGTGGAGACTAGCAGGGACCTACTTAGTGTTGTTACAGCATCTGTGAAGGGAATAATACTTATCTCTTATTTTTTTGCCCATTCTGCCCTCTTCTTAAAAAATTATGCCTGCAGTACAACCCTTTTTATGAAAATGTAAAAATATAAAAGAAGCATTACAAAGCAAATAGCTGTTCAGATACAAGACAGATGACAAGTTTTGTCCTGCATTAGTCCCTGACTCAGTCTTGTATAAATTTTCCGCAAATCCAAGTCCCTGCCAATTAAGCTAATGCCAAGACTTGGTCAGGATACTGTCACTAGCAAGCCTACAAATCTGAGGTGGATACCCTTTTAGAGGAGTTGTCCCATTAAGAGGGAGAAGAGAGAAGATAAGTGTCTGATCAGTGGGGTTCTGACTGCTCGGGCTCCTGCTGATCAAAAGAACATGGGTCTGAGCTCTTCATTCGAATGGAGAGGCAAACACCCAAGTGTTTCAAATCTATTGATATTGCAGCGAAGCCCCATTCACTTCTGACTTCAGTATCTCCGGCTATCATGGCTATCTCCAGCAGCCCCATATGTGTAACCACAGCTCTATCTAAATGGGGGACAACAGGCGTCTATTCTCCTGATCAGCAGGGGTCCAACTGTTGGGGCCTGTGAATAGGGGATATGTTCTTTTAATGGAACAACCTCTTTAAAGGAACAATAAATAGAGTAAATAGACAAAAAATATTCCATCTCTTCTTCCAATAATCTCCACTAATTTGCCTCATATTGTAATTAAAACTGAGAAATACTTTATTCTAAAAAAAATCTTCCTGTGTCCCAGGAGCTCAGCCATGTCTCCCTCTTTATTGTCCTATGTCTGGTTGTAAGACAAGTGGCTGCAGTAGAGGCCTCCCCCTCCACCCCATCAGATGTTCACCTGACAAGAATGGAAGAGATCAGCAGCAAATTAAATCAATATAATCTCTGCAGAATTTCTATTTCGGGAACATGCAGAAAGTCCATCAGACTAACGATAACTGGGCCAAGATTATCTTCTACTTGCTGTTATCATTCATTGCTTGGTTAGCGTTCCTTTAGTTGTATAATTAGAGTAAAAATTAGGAGGAAGTTCACAAGACACAGAATTACAATAAACCAAATTCTGAAAGAAGTCTTGTTTGATCTGTCATTGAAGAATTAGCTGTAACATCTTGTGAACAGGTTTTGACCACTGTCATATATTTAAAACTGCACCCCAGGCCCCATGCATTGTAAACAACTATATATATTTGTATGACCTTATGCTCTCCTCCGAAATACAGTATGTACCAGTAATTTAACAAGACAGGAATGTGACCTTGTATAACAGCTGCTTCCAGTCATGACTTCTCCAGCTTCCTTCATTCAATTTCCCCGGCTTTGTTCCTGCATGGTCATGTATCTGATGTGGTGAAGGGTCAAGTATCTACACATGGAAAAGGAAATGATGCATGTTACAGCAACAGGGGACACCAAACTGGTCAGGACATTTGTCAGAGAGACAGTGTTGGTCATGATGATGACCAGGAACACATTCCTCTACTGTAACAGTACGTCTGGGCCAAGTTCACAGGTGACTACTATCTTGAACAGAGTGGCATCTTAAACAAGAAACCATATAAAATGTACATAAAGCAGGGATAGTGCTCTCAGTGTGTAGTAGGGAGGGGTAGTGCTCCGACGTTGCGGCAGGGAGGAGTAGGGCTCCCAGGTTGTGGTAGGAAGGGGTAGGGCTCCCCAGTTGCAGTGTTTCTCACTTTATCATCTTAAACAAGAAACTATATAAAATGTACATAAAGCAGGGGTAGTGCTCTCAGGGTGCAGTAGGGAGGGCTAGGGCTCCCAGGTTGCGGTAGGGAGGGGTAGTGCTCTCAGGGTGTGGTAGGGAGGGCTAGGGCTCCCAGGTTGTGGTAGGGAGGAATAGGGCTCCCAGATTGTGGTAGGGAAGGGTAGAGCTCCCAGGTTGTGGTAGGGAAGGGTAGAGCTCCCAGGTTGTGGTAGGGAGGGGTAGTGCTCTCATGGTGCGGTAGGGAGGGCTAGGGCTCCCAGGTTGTGGTAGGGAGGAATAGGGCTCCCAGATTGTGGTAGGGAAGGGTAGAGCTCCCAGGTTGTGGTAGGGAAAGGTAGAGCTCCCAGGTTGTGGTAGGGAGGGGTAGGGTTCCCAGGTTGCAGTGTTTCTCTCTTTATCAGTACATTTTACAATTTTCTTCCCAAAGTGTCACAAACAATAATTTCACAATGTCATTTTTTTTGAGCCATGTAATTTCCAGCAAGATCTTAGCATGAAAATATTTTATTTCAACACATAGTTCCAACATAGACAAATCCGATCAAAGGATATCTAATTTATTGCAGTGGAAAAGAAAAAGATGTCAATAACAGACACAAAACTGAAGCTTTACTGTGTGTACACCGAATACCAAAGCAGGAGGGCATACGCAGTAACACAGGACCAGGCTAGACTACATCGCAGCCTAGAGGTCTTACTCAAGGCTGGTGAGGGGGCGGCCTGGAGTAGGAAGTATGGCTTACAGTCCAACGAGGTGCAACAGTGATGTCCTCATTGCCTCAAGCTGAAAATTTGCATATGGAAAAAAGATGAATTTCTCCAGAATGTAACCAAGAATTTGGATGGATGAAATAGCATATAACCCAGGGGACCAACGCACCCCTAGCAGTTCATTTGGTTGGATATTAAGGTATGTGGTAACAGATTTCTTTTAAGTCTGACCTAAGGTATTATCGATCTACTCTACCTGTGTGAGATGGGTAGAATTTCTGGGTACTAAGTAGAAATTAACTAATTGATTCTAAATCATTAAAGTTTGACCCAGAATTTGTAAAATTTTTGGTTACTCAATTCAGGTGAATTTAGGAAAGAGAAGGAGATTGGGAGAGAGAGAATGAGTGAGGAGGGAGAGAAAAAATCTGAGTCCTAGCTGACCGATCATACACAATTTTTCAGACCAACTGGACAACTTTCGATTTGGGCAGAATCAATTCAGACCTGGATCTAATCAGTTGACGGATTTAGCCAAATTGAACCCGAACTAAATTTGGAGTGATTTGCTCATCTCTAGTACTAAGAGCTTCCTCTATACAACTCTTAAAAATTGGTATGTGTACATTGTGCCTGGCATCCAGCTAAATGGAAATTTAGGAGGAGGTTTTGCAGCAACCCACAGGGAGAGTCCTAAGATGGGAGTGATAGTGGTGGCACAGATAGGAGTAGTAGTGGTTCACGGTGATGTTCCTCACTCTGGTGTTCCCTGGAGCTGTGCAGTAAATGAAGAGTGCATCCTTTCTTCCATCAGGGTACATCCTGAACTCTCTGGAGGCTTCTGCCTAGAGTTAGGTGTGGTGCCCTTAATGTTAGGTGTATAGCAGGGTGCGAGTCAGGAGGTCGGGTGATGACAGGGCCAGTGAATGGATGATGCAATGACCAGGTCCAGTTTAGTTGAAAGAGATAACAGCCTCAAGGTGTTGCAGTACAAGCAATTTTAGTTAAGTCTATCCAGTTTACGCACTGTTACCAAGGCTGAATATGGGATAATTAGGGTACTTTCACACTTGCATTGAAGGATTCCGTCCGGCAGTTCCGTCAACGGAACTGCCCGACAGATCCATTAAAAAGTTTGAAAACGGATTTCGTTTGCAAACGGACCTGTTTGCAGATCTGTTTGACAATTGTATCAAAAAAACGGATCCATCTTTTCGTTATCATCCGTAAAAACGGATCTGTTATTTATTATTTTACAATTTTTTAAGGTCTGTGCATGCGCAGAGTGGAAGAACAGATCCATTAATGCGTCAATTTTCAATGTTGGATCCGCCCTTAATACATTTCAATGGAAATTAATGGCGGACCCGTCATTCCGTCAAGTGTTTCATTTATGGACGGAGATAAAAATACAACATGCTGCGCTTTTATCTGTGTCCAAAAAACGTGAAAGGACTGAACTGAAGACATCCTGATGCAAACTGAACAGATTGCTTTCCATTCAGAATGCATTAGGATAAAACTGATCAGTTTTTTTCCGTTATTGAGCCTCGAGGACGGAACTCAATGAAGGAAAACTTTGACGCTAGTGTGAAAGTACCCTTAGGCCCCTTTCACACGGGTGTCATGTTTGACGCCCGGATAAGAGGCGGGTGCGTTGCGGGAATATGCGCGTTTTTCCCACGCGGGTGCAAACGTTTGTAATGCGTTTTGCACGCGCGTGAGAAAAATCGCCATGTTTGGTACCAAGACCCGAAGCCAGACTTCATCACTGAACTCCGGTTTCGGGTCTTCTGGAGAATTTATTATTTTCCCTTATAACATGGTTATAAGGGGAAATAATAGCATTCTTAATAAAGAATGCATAGTAAAATGAAGTGGAAGGGGTTAAAAATAATAAAAGTTAACTTACCTTAGCCACTTGATCGCGTAGTTGCGATCTGTCCTCTCTTTCCCAGCATCAGCTAAGAACTAAAGGACCTGTGATGATGTCACATCACATGGTCCAATCACATGGTCCATCACCATGGTAAGATGGACCATGTGATGTGACGTCATCACAGGTCCTTTAGTTCTTAGTTGATGCAGGGAAAGAGAGGACAGATCGCAACTACGCGATCAAGTGGCTAAGGTAAGTTAACTTTTATTATTTTTAACCCCTTCCACTTCATTTTACTATGCATTCTTGATTAAGAATGCTATTATTTCCCCTTATAACCATGTTATAAGGGAAAATAATAGAGATCGGGTCCCGTTGCTAAGCAACCATGTGGGAAAATCGCAACTCATCCGCACTTGCTTGCGGATGCTTGCGATTATCCCGCAGCCCCATTCACTTCTATGGGGCCTGCGTTGCGTGAAACACGCACAATATAGAGCATGCTGCGATTTTCACGCAACGCAGAAGTGATGCGTGAAAATCACCGCTCATGTGCACAGCCCCATAGAAATTAATGGGTCCGGATTCAGTGCGGGTGCAATGCGTCCTCCTCACGCATTGCACCCGCGCGGAAAACTCGCCCGTGTGAAAGGGGCCTTAGTTGTAAGTCTCTCTCTAAATATACTTTACAATCTTCCCGAATAACCAAGGCATGCAAGGCTCTCAAAAATGTGGCAGGCAGCCAAGGGTACAACCTGTTCCACATGCAGCAAAGTCCAGTTATCTTTACCGTCCTGCACCCTGTAGTTACCCAATTCTAAACAGTCTGTGATGGAAATTTTTACTTCTTTCCTCTCAGGAGTTTGACACTTGTCCTCAGCATGGAGGGATGGAGGATCCTTGCAGTTGGCCTGACACTTCACAGACCCATGCAGATCCTCACTCTTCGACTACCTAGGCCAGAATCTCAGACTATACAGCTCCTTCTTCAGAGGGGGCAGATCCAGCTAGCCAACTTCTTAGTAGAGCACAATAAACTAAATGGTGTTACCATTCTCAGCTCTTGAAATGACACTGAGGCGCAGAAAAAACATTAACTAAAACAGCAAATGTTAACCCTTTGCAGTGGTCCCCGAGGGCACTCCGCAACTGCTTTTAGCCAATCAGTAATCGTTGTCCTCATCAGTTTTTTTCTGAAAGAGCGTTGCTCACGTTGTGCATTGTACCCATTGTTCATGTGTTTCCACTTAATGTTAGTCCTCACTCACACAACAGTGGGGGCACGGGGCCCATGTAGCTGGCCGCAAACAACGGATCTACAAAACACGGGAACTGGCTGTTTGAAAAGGTTATGAGTTTCACCAAGATGGTCTGCTGGTAAAATGACATGATTGAGTATTGGCGACAGCTGCAGCTGTGTTCATAAGTGCAACGTACTGCAACTCGAGGTGCAAAACACGAGCAGTGGCTGTGTGCACTCTGCATGGGGTTGCCGACCCATTGACTTCAAGATGCGGCAAAAGACAGAACATGTTCTATTTTTTATGGTACGAAGGCATGGACCTGGATAACTATGGAAGAGTTTCTGTGTGTTTCCATGGACTTCTGAGTCCATGCTCTCACACTGCAAAAGATAGGACATGTTATATCTTTCGCCGCATCTTTCGACCCATTAAAGTCAGTGGGCTTGCACCACGATGCAGAGTACACATGGCTGGTTCCAGTGTTTTGCACCAACAGTTGCAGTAAGTTGCACTTATGATGACATCTTGCAGCTGTCCTGAATATCCTGAATACACAGTCATGTCATTTTACCGGCAGGCCATCTTGGCGAATTCCTCTCTTATTAAACTCATAACCTTTTCATATCTTTGTATAAAACATCTAATACTATCATAAACCGAGAATAAACCAAAGTTGTAACTGAATGCAATGATATTTGCTGCTGGATCTGCAGGTGTTCACAGCTACAGCCTAAACAATGGGCTATTGTTCTAAGCCAGGATTTCGCACTGCTATATCTGCCCCAGAAAATATACTGCGCACATTCTTGGTGTTGTATTTTGTGTGCTTTACTTTTTAAGTGTGTCATTTCAGCCTTATCTTCAGGATCACTGAAAACAAGACTGATCCAAGCCTCGCAGTTTCCAACATCCAATAATCCTGTGACTTTCAGATAAGTCCGTTCATATTGAAACAACCACTACTTCTACTCTACTATGTGTCTAGATACTTGATCTGCTTACATTCCAGGTCCATAAGGACAGAACAATATTTTTTAACCATGTTTAAGAAAGTCTTAAAGGAATCAGACTTGTAGCGTCACAGGATTGCCTAAAAAATGTCTGCAGTCCCTAGGATTGCCACCTGGCCGGTATTGCACTGGCATAGCCAGTGTTTTGCTCATACTGCCATTACAGGGACCATTAACGTGCCAGTATTTTGTCTGCTCTGTGCTGCTTGAGAGACCCTGCTCCACATATGGAGTCTGTGCTTCTGGAAGTCCCTGATCTATGTCCGTATATGGAGTCAGTGCTACCGCTGGGACCCCCACCGATCACGAGAATGGGGGCCCTGAGGGCCCTGCAGCTCCCCTGAAATCACCAGAGCAGCCAGTCGCACATGCATGCGGCCACTCCATTCATTTCTATGAGAGTTCCGGAGATAGCCGAGTACAGCACTCACCTATCTCCGTTACTCACATAGAAATGAATGGAGCTGCAGTGCGCATGTACAATCAGCTACTCCATTCTTTTCAGGGGAGCTGCAGGGGTATGCGGCCCCGTTTTTGTGCTTGGTAGGACCACCATCGATCTGATAATTATCACTAGTGTTGAGCGAAGCGAAGCATTTGAAGCAGAATTTGGTCCAAAGTTTAGGAAAACTTCAATTCGCAAAGAATCTTAATTTCATTGCGATTCGTGGTAATGAGTCAGTTTTTCCTAAAATGGCAGCTGCACATTTTATAAAGTGAATGTAAGAAGCCCAGGAAGGCAAGCTCTCCCATATTGCCGAGCAGCCAGCCAATCTACAGATAGCTTTCCCCTGTGATGTCACAGCCCTATAAAACTGTCATTCTGCTCGGTCTCCACCATTGTCTTGTGAGCTGAGCATAGGGAGAGATGTGACAAGCGTTCATGCGCTAGGGACAGTGTTGCTGAAAATGATTTATAGAAGAATATTGGAGAGGGAGACTGCAGGGAGACTGCAAAGTGAGTGCAGGGAGACTGCAGGGAGAGCGCTGGGAGACTTATTCTACATCAGTTTTATGTATTCCTACATTTACTTATTCCTACATCAGCTATAAATATAATTCAATACCAATAAGATGTAAACCTATACCATCCAGTCTGCACTCCTTAGAGGGTCCAGGTCTTAATGATGACCATCCTCATCTTTTGCTGGATTTACTGTTTCCAAATAATCCCTTAAAGTCTCTATGTCCTAGAAAAGTCAGCAAGATGTAGAGGGAGGGGGAGCTGGATGTTCCTGATTACATATCCTCATCGATAATAGATGATGTGGAAAAGGAAGAAAAACAGTTGTCAGAAGAAGGGCTCCCACCTGTAGGGCAGGAGAGCACTAGAGTTGGAGAAGCGAGTATGCCAGAGCTGATTAATATTCTGTGTTTACTGTCAAATAACCTGCAGACCAGAATAGCAATAATATGCATATTGTGCCCCCATATAACCAGCCAAACCCCATACCAGCAACAGCCCCTGTTTAAAGGTGCCACGCGGCCATTAACAATGAAGACTGACTATGCAGTGCGGTCTTCATTATTAAATGAAAGGCAGCTGTGGGCTAATTGACCATGCAGTTCTTCACTGCAGTACAGCCGCTCTGTGTGGCTGTACCCTAAGGCCTCATGCACACGACCGTTGTTTGATTCCGTGTCTGTTGCTCCATTTTTCGTGATTTTCTGCGGACCCATTGGTTTTCAATGGGTCCGTGGAAACCTCAGCAAATGCACCGTTTGTCCTCCGCGTCCGTGATTCCAGTCCGTCAAAAAAATATGACCTGTCCTATTCTTGTCCGTAAAAAACGGTTCACGGACCCATTCAAGTCAATGGGTCCGTGAAAAAATGCGGATGGCCATCCGTGTGTCATCCGCGTTCCGTGTCCGTTTTTTTTGCGGATCCCTTGGCAGGCACTTGGCAAAAATTGTCAGCCTGTCTTTTGGTAAAATCTTTTTGGTCATGTCCGCTAAAAAAAACGGAAGACACATGGAAACACAACGGAAGGCAAAAACGGACACGGAACACTGAACAACGGAACCCCTTTTTGCGGACAGCATAAAAAAACGGTCGTGTGCATGAGGCCTAAGGCAGAGTGACCTGATTTATAGCGATTTGTGACAAATTAACTCCTAACTAATCAAATTTCTTGGCTAAATTCAATGAAGCTGTTGAAACGAATTTTTCAAAACTTCACTCATCTCTAGGTATTACCTATCCTGTGGATAGGGGAACATTTTAACCAAACAGAATATCCCTTTAACTTCAGTCTCTAGTTTTAAATTGTCTCTGCAGGGTCTCAAACCAACAACCTTCTGCATTGAAGGCAGAACTCTAACTATAATGCTATAGGGTTCAACGCTAGTAAATGGAAGATTTTCTCAGTAGTATTTTCCCATGTATTATGTATTCACATATACAATGCACTGGGATGTACCGATATATCTCTAGATATTTTAGCATGTTTTATGAGAGGTTTTTATATATAAATAAATATATATATATATATATATATATATATATATTAGCAATTGCAAAACAAAATAATGGCACAAAATAAAGTACAATAATCACAAAACTGTCCATTATAGAAGTAATTAAAATAATGAAAGAGCCGTCTCCATCAAATGACTGAAATTAACGTCACCTGATGAACGACTCTGACTATAAGGCCTCATGGACACAACTGTATCTGTGTTGCAGTCTGCAAACCATGGATCTGCAAAATACCTATACGGTCCGTGTGATGTCCGCATCCGTATATCCATTGTCCAAATTATAGAACATATCCAATTGTGGCCTGTAAAATGCAGTCTACAGACCTATTGATACAGGCGCCACACGGATGGCACAGGGATGGTATCACTATCTTGCTGATCCGCAGTTTGGGGACCAGTTTTCATGTGCATAAGGCAGTATTTTTTGGAAAGTATTCTGTGAGCGACAAAAAATATATATATAATTTTTCCATATATGATATTACACCTCTAAATAATAACGTCATACAGTATAGTACCACTATACAAGTAACAAATATTACCACCATACTGTTACTGGAAAAATAGTAAATCAAGATGAATATTATCACTATTAATACTGGCAAAATAATACTGCCAGACCATGAACACAAATTGCCACCACACAGTGACTTACATTCTGACACTGAATAGAAATCACTATACAATATAGATCACAAGGTACCACTATACAGTGGTAGATATCAGTTCTAAACTGGCGTTCTGCATGCTATATAAATGACACGAATTAGGAAACCCAACCAATAATAGTCTTTATGTAAGCACTCAATACATATACCATCCAAACACTAATCATGCAGTACAGGGGAAATGAAAAATATCTAAATCTATATTAATTTTTCAATTAAATTAAAAGAGTAATAATATACAATTAAAATAAAATCCACACAGCCCAACCCCCCACCCTCCACCCCTTCAGATGCCCCTTGGCAATTCATTAAAGATTTACATATTCTTCTCTTTACCTTGTCCTGCATGATTAGCTATATGAGTGATTACAATACAGTTTTAATAGTGGAATAGTAGTAATTTACAGGTGACACCATCTCTGACTGGAATCTTTCACTTTCCCTTTTCTTCCTCATCTAGTCCAGAGCACCATGAAGACTTCCTCCAGTCACAAATGTCTATAGAGTATAATGCAAACTTTTGACTGCCTGTTTTTCCAGGGCTTACTCCAGTAGTGACTTTCCTGTTTGTTCCCTTATACAAAAGTAATGCCCCTCCTTTTGAATCCCCATAAATGGCATGTCCAACTTTATAACAGTAACATACTCATGTGCCCCTATATAACACTAAATTCCCCCTGTGTGCCCCCATATAACAGTGGATTTCCTTTCTGTGCATCCATATAATAGTAATGCTCCCCATGTGCTCCGTATAACAGTAACATCCCCCTGTGTGCCCCCATTTAACAGTAATGTCCCCTGTGGTCACCCATGTAACTGTAACATTCCCCTGTGTGTTCTCATATAACATCAACTTCTCTTTCTATGTCCCCATATAACAGTAACGTCCCCCTGCATGGCCCATGTAACAGTAATGCTCCTGTGTGCCTCCATATAACAGTAATGTCCTTCCCCCTGTGTGCCACCATAAAAGTAACATAACTTGTGTGTTCCCATATAACAGTAATGTCCCCCTGTGTGCCCCCATATAACAGTAATGCCCCCCCCCCCCCGTGTGCCCCTATACAAATGAAATGTGGCCCTTCATCCACTTTAGTTAATCATATGTGTATATGTAGAGGGAGCATACTGCATAAATTGAAGTCAATAATAAAACAGCATGTGGTTAGCTCCCTCTAGTGGTGGCTGCAGTCAGTCAGAATGTTACGTTTTTGGGCAGCATGGTGGCTCAGTGGTTAGTACTGTTGCCCTGCAGCGCTGGGATCCTTGGTTCAAATGTGACCAAGGACAACAGCTGCATGGAGTTTGTATGTTCTCCCGTGTTTGTGTGGGTTTCCTCTGGGTTCTCCGGTTTCCTACCACACTCCAAAGACATACTGATAGGGAACCTAGATTGTGAGCCCCATTGGGGATAGCTTGATGCCACTGTCTTTAAATCGTTGCGGAATATGTCGACACTATCTGAGTGTAATAAATAAATAAAACAAATGTGTCCCCTTAATAAAAATAAAAAAACTGAAATTCACTAAGCCCTGTGCCAATGAATAGTTGTCTACCTCCTCCCTCCTGCTGTGAACAGACCAGCGCAAGCGGCACAATGTATGGACGTCCTCTGTGTGTTTCCAACCTTCGGGATGCCGATGCATTGTAGGAACCACCTCTGGTAGGCCACCGTCCTAAAGCAGCCTGTGGCATACCAGAGAAAGAGGCAGGGCATGGAACCAAAGACTCTCTGCTCTGTCATAGCTTTCAACTGGATCCACATCCTGAAAGTGGCACTTGGAAAGTGTTTGGGGTGGTCCCGGGATCCTCTTCCTTTCCAGGCCTGTTTATCGCCACATCCCCTACGACCACTAATGTTATGCCTGTGCTTGAAGCCACATCTCTGCTCTTCTACTTACTATGCATATACTGTACACCTGGATGGTCTCATATAAAGTGAAATATACCGTAGGTATAATGCTGAAGACTAGAAGACTGCTTCCTTTTTCCATCTGTCTGTCTTGTATCACTAGCTGCAACTTTAAGAAAGACAGCTTTTACTGTATCTCTGTCGCTTGATCTAATGTACTTCTGAACTAAGACGTGAGTGACAACTCCAGCCTTGTCCATGTATTGAAAGTAAGTTCATACTACTAAGATAGTCCCCAATTGCCTAAAAGAGGAAATATTTGCAATGACCTTCCCTGAGGGAGCTTTCTATTCAGAGTACAGTCCTGGTAATACAGCTGCTCAGGAACAGATTAATGAAGATACAGTGAAGATTTTGACAGAGTAAAAACATTCTACCAAACTCCCAATTATTAAGGAAAAATGATCCATTGCAGAGCCTGAAAAAATAAAAATCTGTGTTTTTGTAATAATATTTAAAGCAAATATTAAATGATATTAAAATAATGATGATTAACAGAGGCTAAACTCCAAAGACAAAGTAAGACATTACCAAAGCAGAATTATTGTTTTAAATTAGGGCCCGTTAAGATCTCCTCTTTATGTGTCCTACTATTTCTATCCATTCATATATTATACATTTAGAATTCTACATGAGTTAATTCTGTATTTCTGGCCCAATTTATCATAATCACATAGTTTATTTTATACGACGTTGACAGTATTTTATGACTACATGCATGTCTGCATTTCACCATTGAAGGCTACAGTAGAATAATGAAGCTTTGTGTGAACCAGAGGTTTCAAAGAAGAGACATACTGTACTATAGTTGTGGGAAGTACAGAGGTGGCAGCTACATCCAGGTCCTGGTGCCTGGATGGGCCAATGATCCCTTATATTCTGGTATTCTGGTGCAAGTTGGACAACCACCTTATCAGGAATTTACCTAGGAAGTTACTGTGCATGGCTATGCTGGGGGAAGGAGATTGCCATGCTTGCCAGCCAGGTCCTAGATGGCTGATCTACAGTATAAGCCAGTCAGGTTCCTGATTCTGTGTCCAATTCCAAAGCTACAGTAGGCAAGGGATTTAAGACTGCAGATCTCTAATTGACTTGCCTGTGATTTTATTTTGTATCCTGGCTCCTGAGCAATATGCTACTCACTAGTAGTGATGAGCGGCAGAGGCAATATTCGAATTGGCGATATTTTGAGAATATTTGGGTGAATATTCATCATAAATGCGCAAATTCATGAATTTGCGATCATTTTTTTGATTGCGAAATCGGTAATGTAATATGCACGTATTGCGCGCGCCATACAGGCGTGGGTCACTTTTGCTAAATTTTTCAAGCTGCTAGAAGTTTCCTGAGACTGGAGAAAATGGTTGGTATGGTAGAACATTACAATAGCTTGATATACAGATAGAGTGCTCCAATATATTCGTGATTGTGCAAACTGGCAATTAATGATGTGCATATTTTGGCGCAATATGTGCAATTTTACATTTTAGCACGTCTGACTACGTATTAGTGATTGGTGCACTAAATATTGTTGTGAACTTGTGACATCACAGCACTATGTCTGTAGCATGTATGTATGAACAGCTACACTATATCACTATCTAACCTACAGTGACTATCTCCCACTAACTATCTGCATTATATATATAAGCTAACTAACTAACTAACTATCTAATGTAATTACACAGCAAAGGACTGAACACAGCAATGACACTGCTGTCTCTCTCAGAACTCCATAAAACTACAAAAATGGCTGCTGGGGAGGTTCTTATATAGTAAGGGGTAGGCTAGGGATGTTGCTAAGCTCAGACAAAGACATTGCAGCCTTCTCTTTGGCCCATAAGCAAGAAGCAGGGAGGGATCATGGGTTCACAGGAAAAAAAATCTAGAATATTCGCGAATACGAATATATAGCACTATATTCTAAATCTTCGCAAGTTCTCGAAGTGGCGATATTCGCAATTAAAATTCGCAATGAAAATATTTGTGCCCAACACTACTCACTAGTAGAGTATTTCATTTGAAATCCTGGTATCTGACTGTGAATTGTCTTCTGGAATAACCCATCATCTGCTTTTTTGGCTTGGAATTCTCCTGGCATCCTGACTGTGGCTTCTTTTTGGATAAACCTGTTTTTATTTTACCTGTCTTTCCAGGTTTTGTGCCTGTTTTTCTACTACTCTTTGTATCCCCAGACATTCTGGTAGATCTGCTTCTAGCAAGCTAACACCAGTTTTCTGCTACCTTACTCCGTAGATGCAACCTAGGTACCTAGCTTTGCAGCTGGCTCTGGTGAAGAACCTAAGGGCAGCTGTAGCATGTGCTTTACTACCTTGGTCTCCAGAAGTACTGTTACTTCCTATAGAGAGTGCGATGCAGTGTTCCCTGGGAAAAAAGGACATGCAGATTAGTTCAGTTCCAAGAGAAAGAAAGCTGTCTCTCTAGTGCCACCTAGTGGAGGTAGATACCATACAAACAATGGCCAAACTTTAAAAGACCATGCAACCTAACTAAGGATATCAGCCAAACCAAGAATCTTCTCCAAAATAATCTTGTATAGCTTTTCTAATAACCAAACCAACTACCAAAATTATATTATACTCTATGCAAGTATGTAAATGCAACTTTAGGCTCATTAGTATGTACATGTGCTAGAATGGAATTTGTGGTATGACCTTGGTACTACTATTTTGATATTAAGGAGTCATCAGGATGAACAAAGATGAGACAAAGGCTGCACGGTAGACAGTATAATCCTTGTAGTCAATGATGTATTTAACTCTTTTCTGGTCACCTTCCAAGAGGCAGATGGCCAGAAAAATGGCTTGAAAGCCCTTTAGTTTTGGCAAGAAGCCAGACTTTTTTGAACATTTTCTGCGGCAGTTTTTGTGTGCACGCCCTTTACATATTTCTATTTTTTACTCTTAATCTCTTTTACTATCCTTGTAAATCTTTTATACTCAATAAACTCTCTGTTTTAAAATGCTGCCTTTTGTGAGACTTTTATTTAAAGAAGTACCAGAAGTGGTAGACTTCTTTATCAAAATTCAAGAGGATTCTTCTGCAGATAGCTGCTTCAGCACCATTTGCCAGCAACAGCACCTATATCTCCTGCCTTGCATCCATAACAAACCTATAATGCCAACTACACCCCAACTACTATCAGGCAGGAGCCCCAACATCTAGGTGTGCCCCAAAGCAATAAAGGGTGAGCCCTCCTGTTACTGCCCGGCTTTAGGCAGCATTGGTGAGAGGATGGCCAACTGTCATTGTCAGAGACACTACCACTCCCATCCTCTGTTCTGCTCCTCATGGGCTTGCAGCATAGGCAGCACATCCACCATCAGTCATTCTTTAGCTCTCAGAATAAGAATAACTATAATTCACTATATTTACAATTAAATACACAATTTAAATAAATTATGAAAAAAATGTGTAGAATAAAATAGTTATTGTAATTGCAGGTTGGGAAACATCCTGCTCCTCTGAGGAGAGAAAAAAAAAGAGACAGGAAGTGACATGGCTGAACAAACCACACCAGTTGCAAACACTCTCATAACTAGAATGGAACCGCCCCTGCTTAAACCCATATAAATACTATATAGAGATAACTAATGCAGCATGAAAGGCTACTTTCACACTTGCTTCCGTTACTAATAATACAACCATCTGCATCCGTTATGAACGGATCCGGTTGTATTATCTTCAACATAGCCAAGACGGATCCATCATTAACTCCATTGAAAGTCAATGGGGGACGGATCTGTTTTCTATTGTGTCTGAGAAAATTGATCCATTCCCACTGTGGGTCATGTCGGATCCGTTTTGCTCTGCATCCCATGATGGAAAGAAAACCCCTGCTGGCTGCGATTTGCTCTCTGGTATGGGAACGCAACCAAATGGAATGGAATGCATTTTGGAGCACTCCGTTCTGTTCAGTTCAGTTTTGTCCCCATTGACAATGAATGGGGACAAACTGAAGCATTTTTCTCTGGTATGGAGATCCTCTGCCGGATCTCAATACCGGAAAATGTAAACACAAATGTGAAAGTTTTTTAAAAGTCAAAAAAGAAAAGGAGATAAAGAAGTTGTCAGAGTTATATTACCTTTTAATCCCCATTATAAAAGGATAGAAAAGATCATCAAGAGACATTGGGGACATTTATTGGAGGATAAAATAATAGGGACTTATTTGACAACTGTACCAAAAATCACATACACAAGAGTCCCGAATTTGGGAATAAAAATAGCACCCTCCGTAAAGAATAACAAATGGAGTCCAAATCAAAGTTGGCTTTCATTTAAAGGATTTTATAGGTGTGGGAGGTGTATATGTTATAAAAATAACCCCATCCCAAGAAAGACAACAGAAGTACGCTCCACCCAAAACACATTAAAGAAGGACTGACTTGTAACTCGACGGACGTCATATATGTATTGGAATGTCCCTGCCGTAGACAATACATAGGACGGACCAAAAGGTCTCTAAAAGAAAGGGTGGCCAAACATATTAGAAAAATAAGGAAAGGATATGAATTACACTCCCTATCCAGACACTATAAGGAGGCACATGGCAGCGACCCCTCCAGCCTCTCTTTTACAGCAATAGAGAGGGTAAGGCGACCATGGAGGGGGGCAACCATGCTGCGCATATGTCAAGAACAGAGACTAGAAGGATTTTTGAGTTTAATTCCCTAATACCCAAAGGACTGAATGCGGAAATGGAATTGTTCGTTTTTTTATAGATTGGGGATTGGGCCCTTGGGAGACGGGACATCAGAGTCTGGCTGTATATCAGCACTCTGATCTCCCCTCCCCTTTGGACCTCTTCCCCCTGTTTCTACTATCAATACCGCAAGACAGGACAATCTCCACACCCCAAAGAAATCCTTAAAACACTAAGAGCGTCCCTAGGTATAATTAAAAAAAGGGCTGGGTTGACTGTATGTTTGTAATTCCCAACTGATATGATTTTTATGACATTTATGATTTTTAAGGTTTTATCATATATATATATATATATATATATATATATATATTTTTTTTTTTTTAAGTATATTTAAATTTACAAGAGCACTCATTGTCAAATTAAACCACAATGGGTTATGTGGATCAATATCGCTGGCACCTGAGGGGATCCAGATCCAAGTTTTGAATATTTCCAAATGTTCCCATTGTTCATTGGGAAAAGAAGAAGGCTATAAATGAGATCCTGAAATCCTCGCTAATTGACCACTGAAGAAGGGGCCAGTTCAATTGCCCCGAAATGCGTTTGAAATTCAATAAGTGAGGTGTTTGTTAGAGATGGACTCTATGAAAAAATATTAAACGTTATATTCATCCACAGGAATCTTTTTTTTAAAAACTCCACTTACAGCGTCCATAAGAATCAGACATTACAAGAAATTGGACGCCCCTGCCACCGTCATGTGGGATGCCACTGGATGACGGCAGGACCACGTGGGACACCGCGGCAGGTCCTGGCAGGTGAACATTCCGGGGAACAACGTGGAGGAAAGACCGGTCCGTGAATCAGCTGACAGGTGGTAAAGTAAACCTCTTTTCATACTTACCTATTCCTGTATATGCTAAATGCCCATCTGGTTAAAGGACGCAAGGAATAGTCATGTGAATGGTGGTGCCTGATAACGGCAATTATAGTAAAAGCAAGTTCCTACATTATTGTGGAAAGAATAAAAGAATCTACTACCATATGTTAAATGCCCTAATATTGGAGATAGATTAACATGCTTTAAGACAGTAATCTACGGAGTGAAAGAACTCTTAGGCCCTTTTTCGGATATAGGGACATTTTCCACTAAAATCTGTGGCTGATTTACTAACATCATATACGATTGATGTATTGACGGACTATCAAGAATATTGGCTTTTTCCGCCGTTTGTTTTTAGGATTGTTTTTATTTATGTTTTTACATCGTATACTAAATCTGTGTTGAATATTGCATTAATTAAGGGGATTACGTTTTTTCCGTGTGTGACAGTGGAATAGAGTGCCCCCAAAAATACATTTTTTTTATTATTACAAATGTGAAAGTAGCCTTAAACGGGTAGGTCCATCTGGGACATTGATGGCATTGATTACAGATGAGTGAAGTTTTGTAAAATTCGATTTGATGGTGGCGGACGGCCTGTCGTAAGCAAATAGATGAGGTTTTTTATTTTTATTTTTTTTTACCCAATTTAAGGAAAATCGATTCCCTACCGCGAAGCACAAGGAAATTTGGTTTCACGGACTTTCATGGACTTCGATTCGCTCATCACTAGCATTGATTTCTAGGGCGTGCCATTAATGTCAGATAGGTGCTGGTCCAGAAAGGGGGCCCCAGAGTAAACGAGAGCACACAGCACAGTGTGCCCTGCATTCATCACTATGGGAATTCCAAGAATAGCCGAATGAGCACAATCATCTGTTTTCAGAAGTCCCATAGTGATGAATGGCGTGCGCAGTGTGAAAGCGCGCCCACCTTTCCATTCACTGTTATGGAACTGCTGTAAATAAACAAGCCAGCACTCCGTTTTTTTTTTTAAACTCCCATAGCAGTGAACTTGCATACACTGCTGTAATCTGTTCTGGATATAGGAATGGGTCCCAGGGGTGGAACCTGCACCTATCTGACATTGATTACATTTCCAACAATATACGATCGATGCCCTAGGTTGCCTACTACTAACTACTTTAAGGGTGTCCATCCCAAAGTAATTTTGCTTTGTGTTCGGCACTGACAGATTTTTTTTTTTTCACTGTTTCATAGCAGATTATTTTACTGGGGAAGGGAAGCCAAGCAGATACATTGCTGGTAACCCCCCTTGTTTCTAGTCAGTGACATGTTCGTTCCAGTTACTGTTGTGTTCTAGATAACACGCCACTTCATTTTTTGTTATTTTATTCCCTTTCTGCCTCCTCTTACTAGAGCTCAGACATGCAGAATAGGAGGAGGTATGCTGAAGCCCACATTGAAGAGCTCTTCTCTGTTCAGTTGCTTATTTATAGAAGTAGAAAATCATTTTGCATTTAATTGGGATTATAGCCGGGGTTGGCACACAATAAGTCAAATCCATTACTAAACAAAGCAGTTCTTTGAAGACTGAAAGCTGGATTATAAATTGCTGAGAGTTGATTTGAACAGAATACTTTTCATGCTCCATATCGTCAGATACAACAGACCTGTGACTAGAAAAAACACAAGGCCAGAAGGCTTCTCATTGCAGAACTTTTCGATTTCCCTGCAACTTATAATAAACTAGGAGAAAATGACTTTGTTTAGCCAGGGGTAGACTAAGCAGATGGGCAGTGCCCGGAGGGTCCCATATCGCTCCAATCAGAGAGATGGACCCAGGTTTAATATCCTGCCTGCTTTAAGAGGTCAACGGAATAAATCTTGTTTGATCAATTAAAGGGGATGGATCTCCTAGAAGGAGGCCTATGGCCTGCACCACATCGCATGGAACGGAAGTTACATATTCAATTTGTTTCTTTGACACTTTGAGAAAGCATTCACTAGGGGGATGGGGGACTATGTCTGGACCTATTACTACTGGGGCTGCTATAGAGGTTCTTATTATTACTGGTGAACAGAGGGCGTCTTATTATTACTGGGGACACTGTACTGGTTGCCTTATTACTACTGGAGGCACTATAGGATCCTTATTTACTACTGGGTTAACTATAGGGGTCATTATTTATTACTGGGTTGACTTTAATAATCCTTATTTATTACTGGGTTAACTATAGGGATCCTTATTTATTACTTGGTTAACTATAGGATCTCTATTTATTACTTGGTTAACTATAGGATCTCTATTTATTACTGGGTTAACTACAAGGGTTCTAATTATTACTGGGAGTCATATTACTACAGGGCCCCTATAGGGGGCCCTATTATTACTGGGGTAAAAGTAGGTGGGCATATTATCACTGAGGGAACTATAGGGGCCTTATTACTGGGGGAACTATTGGGGGTCTTATTACTGGGGAAACTTATAGCGGACCATATTATTACTGGGAGGAACTGTAGGAGAACTTACTATTGGGGGCACTATGGGGGGATTATTATTACCAAGGGAACTGTAGGTGGCTTTGTTACTACTGGGGGCACTACAGGGAGATTTTTTTTATTACTAGGGACACTAGAGGGGGATTATTATTAGTGAGGGAACTGTAGGTGGCTTTATTACTACTGGGGGCACTACAGGGGACTTTATTTATTACTGGTGGCCCTATGGAGGGCTTTATTACTACTGGGGGCTTTATGACTATAAGGAAGAGCTTATCAGGCTGAGAGGGTGGAACTTAGTGTCGTTATGGCGTGGAGTTTAGAGGTGCGATGGGAACCTTCAGAAATAAATTTTCCCCTGATTACAATTGCCACATAGTACAGTTTTTGCACTGGTGTCCTAGAGCTTCCAGATGTACCTCTTCATGATGATACTTTTTATATCTGCAGACAACTTCAAAGTTTCCATCTACTCCAAACATAGTTTGAAAATAAAGATAACAACATGTGTAGTGAAGCAGAAAAAAAAGCTATGAAAGAAACTTCCAGAAATAAATATCAAAAACTGTTGCAAGGAGCCCTACAAAAATGAATGTTACATAGTATTTCTGTTCTGGAGAACTAACCCTAGTAAATGCTGTCTAATCCTGATGCTGAATAATCCTGCAGCCAAAACCGTCTAGACTAAACAAAAAAATAAAGGTCATGAAATGTTTCTATTCATATCCGTCTGTAATAAGACAACCGCTCTTTCTTTGAATAAACACTGATAATCAAGGCTACATTTACAGATGCAGCAATCTTGAACCTGACAATTAACACAAGAAATCCAGTCCAAAAGTTACAGCAAACGAACTTGATTTTCAGTTGATTTTGTTTTTTTAAAGTGGTGGTCCAACATTTTTTTTCCTCAGGTAAGCAGACAGGCTTAAAATAAAGGGGAAAAAAGCTTAACTCACCTGCTAAAGGTCCCTCCATTCCAGCAATGCAGGTCTGGTCCCTCTGCAAGTGATGATATCACATACATTGTCTGTGTGACCACTTAGCCAATCAATAGCCTCAGTGGTCATGCCCGGCTCATGCACACATTATTAAAGCATAGAGATTTACTAAGTAAATCTAAGTGGCAGAATGTATGGGTTCTTTATCCCCATGGCTACCCGCAAGGATTGCTACCAACTACTATTGAGGAAAGCGAAGCATCTGAAGCGGAATTTGGTCCAAAGTTTAAGAAAACTTTGATTTGCAACAAATCCGAATTTCCTCAATCTTCATGGTAACAAATCATCCTTTCCAAAAACAGTGGCTGCACATGTTACAAAGTGAAACTATCGTATTGTTTGGACTAAAAGACACACTTTTTTCCCTGAAAAAATGAGGGAAAAGTGGCAGTGCACCTTATAGTCTGAATGCTAATGACCACTTGCATTACAGAAGCACATCCCTGTGCAGGAGGCACAGGGAGGTGAGGGCAGCACTGTGCTGGCTGTATTAACCTCCCCTGGTCTTCTTTCTGGTCCCACTGTGGTGTCCTGACCGTGCACAGTGGCAGGACGTAGATCACAGTACACAGTCGGAATCGGAAGAAGTGGTGCAGTAAGTCCTGGATATACGCCACCATCCAGAGCATGCAATGTAAGTTTTTATTTTTTTATTTCTTTGTTTAATTACATCCAGAATTACCCTCCTGCCACCAATGAGATCCCGCTGAAGAAGTTCTAATGATAGACCGAAACATCCGGGGAACATAATGTGGCTAATATTGTGGAACAATATTGGAGAGGGAGAGTGCATGGAGAGTGCAGAAACTTATTCTGCGTCAGGTTTATTTATTTATTCCTAAACTAAGATATGTAATTCAATACTAATTAGATGGAAGCCTTTATTATTCCGATGCCCTCATGCCAACCAATGCCATCCAGTTTGCACCCCTTAGGGACCAGGTCTTAATGATGACCATCCTCATCTTTTGCTGGCTTTACTTCTTTCAAATCATCCTTCAAAGTCTCCATGTCCTAGAAAAGTCAGCAAGATGGAGAGAGTAGGAGCTGGATGCTACTGATGACATATTCTCATCGATATTAGATGATGTGGAAAAGGAGGAAAAGCAGATGGTAGAAAAAGGGCTCCCACCTGTAGGGCAGGAGAGCGCTGGGGTTGGAAAAGTGGGTACAGCCTCTGTTTAAAGGTGCATTAAAGGTGCTGTGCGACCATTAACAATGAAGACCGACTATACAGTGCAGTCTTCATTATTAAATGAAAGGCAGCTGTGGGCTAATTGGCCACACGGTTCTTCACGTCGCAACCCACATGCAGCATGGCTGCTCTGTGGAGTCATACCCTAAGGTAGAGTAGCCTTGGTTACATCTGATTTATAGCGATTTGTAACAAATTCATTCGGAACAAATAGAATTTCACGGAAAACTTCGGAGAAGCTGCCAAATCAAATTTTTCAAAACTTCCCTCATCACTTTGGTAAACTGTATTCCTTTTTGATGCACTTAAATCTTTCATGGCTTCATTATTTTCTGAACCTCCACCAGCTTCTATTATTCTCGTAGATATTATTTTTTGCCAGTTTTAAGTGTTATTTGCTGTTGTTGTTTCTTTATTCTAGTATCCTACATATTATTGTGATTTTGTATTATGCATATTGGATCTGTATTGTTTGTTCACATTTGTGTATGGCGATTGTGTAACTCTCTGGTGAAAACAGTTTGGATTCCATTTGGATCCAGTTACATATGGGGATCTTTGACCTTATGAGGAGGCGGGAACAGTTTTGATCTGTATTTTCTTGCAATGTTTTGTTTCTAATTCCTCTGTCAAATTCTTTATGTTAATTCATTAAACTGTGTACTTTCAATACATGGGGGTGCAGACTTTTCTGTACATGACATGGCTTTCGTTTGTAGTTAGAGCAACGAATGTGATGTGATTACTTCGGGTTCGACAGCACTGGAACAAAGGGAACTTTATCAGGTGAGTTAAAGAGTTTGTCCAGGTTGCAAATATTGATGGCCTCTCCACAGGATAGATCATCAACATCAGATCAATCACAGCGGAGAGCATCACAGCCAGGGAGAAAAAAAAGCTCATATTCTCCCTGGCTGTGATGCTCTCCGCTGTGATTGGATTGCGACACAGCCAGGGAGAAGGAGACGCCCGCTGAAAAACCCTGCCGTCTCCTCCTCCTCCCTGTACCGATGCTTAGTATTAACATACTGAGTGGGAGAACTGCTGGGGGGCACAGTGGGGCATAGGAGTGATATCTGAAAAAAACAGGCAGAGTGTCAGGAATCGGATCAGCGGGGGGTACCCCACAAGGAAAGGTAATTATCTAAGCTTAAAAAAAACATGAAAGGTCCTCTTTCAATCAACTTTTCATTTTAAGCATATTTTGTCCAGAATCTAAGTGATATTTTCTATTTTTTCCATGTCATCTATAATTTGCACATTGCACATCACTTTCTGTTCCTTGAGAGCAGCCACATAAGCTGAAGACACAATGGGACCTCATTGGCTTCCATGGGAGAGTTTTCTAGGCATGCTCTGTGACCTGTGCAGAGGTCAGGTAGGAGTAGATCTGCTATGATATCACTTATTGGGAGTTGTGGCTCCTATGTTAACTAGAGAAGGTATCTTTCATTGGAATCCTGCTGGTGAGAGCTTCTGAAAAGTTACCTGAATGCCACAAGAAATTTCAACAATGTGGTCAATGTAAAAGCTGCATGATTTAAACAATAAGTAATTTTCCAGTGACACATTCTCTTTAATGGGAAAAATCTGTATACAGTAAGCTCCCCCTAGCGGCTGCAACAGGTAGCTGCTATGACACTGGCAAGACAAGCAGGGCAAACAGTTCAGTAATGGACCTCATAGTAGTTTAAGGCCACTTGGGTAAGTATGACACTTAGTTTGTCCCACAAATTCAGCAGGCTTACTGTATGGCCCAAAGACAGCACATTTTCGGCAGAAAGAATTTTTATTCCTGATACATTCTTATGTAACAGACTTCTGAGCTGTCCCTCCATGTGCATTGAAGCGTCCATATTTATAGCATGCCATACTGCTTTTTATTGCCAATTAAATGCATCTATTGGGATCTATTGTTTACAACTCTAAACAATAATTGTTAACGTAAGTGCCGTTACTGCAGAGTTCCAGCTTGCTTCAATTACAATTATCTTCAATAATGTCTACAAAAATAAACCATATTAGAGAAGAATGCTGTAATATAAAGGCATCAAGCTCTGATCGGGGCTAATATGCCTGACGTTCATGCACTAAAAAGACATAAAAGCTTAGATGAGAGCAGGAAAAACAAACACTTTAATTCTCCAAGCAAATCGGAGATCTACGTGCCCCTCTAGACTGTAAACCGCCATGCCATCGCTCAGTGGTGCCCCTTCCCCCTCCATCAGTTGTGATTGCTTCTAGATTTATTTGTTTACGAAGCCTGTTAAGTGGGACTTTGAGAAATCCTCTGTTTACTGGGAAGTAACACCCGTAAAATGATGGCAAGGTGCTTTGCTCTATTAGCTGATTACTGTGGCTGTATATTACTTTCCAGATGTTTGTGAGGGTAAAACTATGTACAGAGAGTGCAAAGATGGCGTTAAAGTGCAGCCCAACTATTGGAGTCACTATATAAGGAGTATATACAGTACAAGAATGTAATGGTAGTTTACCATGGTAGCGTTAAAGTTTTCCGGTATTGAGTTTCGTCCTAGGGGCTCAATACCAGAAAAAAACGCTTCAGTTTTCTCCTAATGCATTCTGAATGGAAAGCATTCCATTCAGTATGCATCAGGATGTCTGCAGTTTAGTCACTTTTACGGTATTTGGCCGGTGTTCCGGCCAAAATTCCAGAACACTTGCACGGATGCCAGATCCGGCATTATTTTCAATTGAAATATATTAATGCCGTATCCGGTACCAAGTGGTCTGGAAAAACTGATTCGGTTTTCCGGTCTGCACATGCGCAGACCTTTAAAAGTGTGAAAAAGATAAATACCGGATCCGTTTTTCCAGATGACACCGGAGAGACGGATATGGTATTTCAATGTATTTGTCAAATGGATCCGCATCTGAATCCAGAAACAAATGGTATCCGTTTGCACACGGATTTCCGCATTCGGCAGGCAGTTCCGGCAATGGAACTGTCTGCCGAATTCCTCTAACGCTAGTGTGAAAGTACCTTAAGCCGTAATGTTTAAGGTAAGTGTAAAACCTAAAGGAATTCTCTAAAGCTCCACAATGAGGTATGGAGTTTGCTGAAGGTTGTGCTCCCCAGACTAGTCATGGTCCACAGATCGAAATCAGGAGAGCTGATGGAATAGCAGCACAGACTGAAATGAAGCCAAGGGTCATAACCATAAGAGCAGTTAGAATGCAACAGGCTAGAGGATGAGACAAGAGCATGGTGAGGAATGTAGCCAAGGGTCACAGCTAAGAGTCAGACAACATGATTCGGGGTGACAATCCAAAAGATAAAGCAGGACCATAGTCAGAAGGAACCTGTAAGATATGGTCAGTGAGCCCAAGAGGAGCCGGAGTGGAGAATGGGAGTGGTAGTGGCTCTGGCTTTAACAGTCAATCACAGTGGCTATCCTCACACCATTGCTCCCTAGGACATGCAGTGAAAGAGGGTGCACCCTTTCTTTTCCCGGGGCACACTCTGATGTTGGGGCTCCTGTCTGATGGTAGTCAGGGTGCCTAAGATGTTGAGTGTTTGTATTTTAAGGGTGTAAGGGAGTGTAGAGTCCAATAGTGGACATATGGTGCAGCAGTCAGTAACTAGATCAGATGTAACAGAATAAACGTCTTGTGCTTACTTAAAGGATATTGACACCCTTTATGATAAAGCTGCTGAATATTTTGAATAAAGATCAATTGAAAAAATGATTTTAAGCTCAAAATGAGTAAAATGCAATCATGAAAAAAATTACCTAAAGGTGTACATATCCTTTAAGTGCAAAATGGGAGATGTAGTACATCCAAAATGGCAAAAATACAAAATACAGTACAAATCTCCCCATAATTTTTTGTATAGATTTGAGCAAGGATGGAAATTATTGTACTCTTTCTTCTGTATCTTTCTCAAGTCTCTTCCTACAGAATCTATGGCTGTCAGTCTCACTTTTGCAATTGTGCCTGTAATTTGCAACTGAACCGTACAGGTTTTAAGATACAACTGGCCAAGTCATGTCCAAGTGTGAAGGGTGTCTTAACAGTATTCCCCTCACTGCAGTAAAGTCTTAACAGCTTTTGGTAGCAGGTTAACTTACTGACTCTAATGCTTAGCCAAGCAGACTTCTGAACCTTCTTATCTATTTCTCTCATTCTTCCTTTCTGTAGATCATCCATATACTGCTTTAGCTGTAGCTTTAGTCCAGTCTTGCGAGAAATGGAGTACATGGAGTTGCTTCCCCACTCTACTAGCTAACTCTAGGCTTGGACTCCCTAGACTGAGCTGAAGGTGGATCTAGGATCCATATCCAAGCTTCCTGTAGGGGCTGTCCAGAGTTCATTAACTCTCTCACTTCCATCCATAACTATACTAGGTATACAGAGCACAAAATGACTTTAACCACTCCTCAAGCGCCCATTGACTATAAAAGTCCTTGGGTGGTCGTTTATCTCTGAATGGACGTTCTGGAATCGCTAGATCGGTTTTAGATCGCTGTATACACAGCTCTCAACGAGCTATACAAATCAGAAAGGACTATGCCGCTTCCTGTCCGGGCCCGGTAGTCATGTGACCGCTGGGGCCGGGGGAGTGCAGGAGCTGACGGATCTTCCATAGACCTCGATCAGCCCCTCACTAAGGCTATACAGCGCAGTATACTGCTGTACAGCCTCTCTGGGTGGTGTATTTTTCCTGTAACTGTAGCTACTATGTCAGCCCAAGTTACAGGAGAAATCAATGTGAAAAAAATTAATAAAATTAAGTTAAATGTCTCCAAGAGGTCTTGGGGGACACAAAGTGTAAAATAAAAACTTAATTTTATTTTTTTTTAAAGTGTTTTGAAACAACCTAAGCAAATCAGTTTCAGCACGGCCGCTTCCCCACTGCAGTGCTACACTGCTTCCAGCTATTGACTGATGGCAGACTGGTGTTGGAAGATGAGAGTTCAGAGGTGGAAGTGGAGGAGGAGAAGGGGGGGGGGGTTGCAGCCACTAATGTAGGTGGTGTGTCCATGTGTCAGTCGTTAAGTGGACCTTCCAAATAAGTGCTTTGGTCAGGGCACGGGTGATGTTACGGGACAGAAGCTGGTGTAAGGTGGGGATGGCACACCAGGCAAAATAGTGGCGGCTGGGGACTGAGTAACAAGGGACAGCCACCACCATCAGGCTGCGGAAAGCCTCTGTGTCCACAAGCCTAAATGGCAACATTTCCAGGCCCAGCAATTTGGAAAGTTGTGCATTTAGTGCTATGGCCTGTGGGTGGGTGGCTGGGTATTTGCGCTTTTGTTCAAAGGCCTGGGGTATGGACATCTGTACACTGCGCTGGGACACAGAAGTGGATGTGCTAGCTGATGGTGCTTGCGAAGGTCCAGGTGCAGGGCGGGAGACATCCAGGCCTGCATCTTGGACAGGGGATTGGCCAGCACGTAACACAGGGGAAGAGGAGGCAGTGGTGTGACCCGCAGACACTGATTGTGGACCCTGGCGTTTGGCCCCCCTATTAGGCTGCTTTGATGCCATGTGGCGGATCATGCTGATGGTGGTGAGCTTGCTAGTGCTCACGCCCCTGCTCATTTTGGTACGGCACAGGTTGCAAATGACAATTCTTTTATCGTCCGCACTTTCCTCAAAAAAACGCCAGACTGCGGAACACCTACCCCTTGGCAAGGGAGATTGCCACAAGCGGGTGCTCCGGGGAACAGTTGTGCGCCTGATTGGTGTGGCCCGCCTTCTCCCTTTTGCCACCCCACTGCCTCTTCCAGCCTGTTGCGGTGCTGCGGATCCCTCCCCCTCTTTACTGCTGTCCTCACTCAGCTTGCCACCTTTCCAGGTTGGGTCAGTGATTTCATCATCCACCACCTCCTCTTTTACTTCCTCACTCTGGTCATCCTCCAGACTTGTTGACCTAACAAGAACCTCACTTACTGAACCTCTTGAGACACTAATTGCGGTTGACTTATTGCCAAGACTCTCCATGGTGGGAGGAAGGAGGATCAGGGTGAGGATTCTGTTGACCAGACTCTTGGCTACAGAGACTGGACTTTGTGGAAGACAACCGACCGACTACCTGGTCGCACTGGTCTGACTTCGAGAGTCTTGTCCTGCGCCGCCCTGCAAACTGGGACAAGAAGCTAGGTATCGTGGATGAGTGTGTTTCTTGTGCTCTGGCAGCAGGCACAGTTTCACCGCACCCAGGGCCACGGTCTCTGCATGCACCATCAGCAGCACGGCCACTTCCCCGTCCCTTACTGCTCGCCTTCATCATATTAAATGGTATATATGCTTGCAAGTATGCCACACGTACACTTAGCACAGGTTTTGTAAGTGTATGCACAAATAAATTACACTGAATGTCACTAATCAAAAAAATTACAGGGAATGTCACAGCTATTTGGGATGCACAAACGTTATACAGGAGATGTAGCGCAGGTAATGTCGCTGCTGTCACCAGCGGCTAACGTTATACAGGAGAGGTAGCGCAGATAATGTCGCTGCTGTCACCAGCACCTAACGTTATACAGGAGATGTACTGCCGGTAATGTCGCTGCTCTCACCAGCGGCTAACGTTATACAGGAGATGTAGCGCCGGTAATGTCGCTGCTCTCACCAGCAGCCAAACAATCGCATGCAATTTAGCGCAGGTTTCGGTAATATATTTCGCAGCCAGATAAAAAAGAAAAAAGGACTTAAAAGGACTGTTGGGTCTCTAACAAAGTTTCAACACTGATGACGCGTTCCAGCTAGCCAATCACTGTAATGCCAGTAACCAACATGGCTACTGCAAAGTGCAGACACAGCAATTTACCCTGAATACCAATATAGTGTATCTTCCATGTACTTTATTATTTAGCTATAAAAGCCTGCCTACATTCAGTGCTCTACCTGTGCTGTTCATAGTGAGCCCTGACCTCTAACCTGTCAGATGAACATTGTAAAAAACTAAAAATAAAAACAGTGCCAAAACAGCTATTTTTTGTTACCTTGCCTCACAAAAAGTGTAATATAGAGCAACCAAAAATCATATGTACCCTAAAATGGTACCAACAAAACTGCCACCTTATCCTGTAGTTTCCTAAATGGGGTCACTTTTTGGAGTTTCTACTCTAGGGTTGCTTCAAATGTGACATGGCAACTTAAAATGATCCCAGTGAAATCTGCCCTACAAAAACCACATAGCACTCCTTTCCTTCTGCGCCCTACCGTGTGCCCGTACAACAGTTTACAATCACAAATGGGGTGTTTCTGCAAACTACATAATCAGAGTAATAAATGTTGAGTTTTGTTTGGCGGTTAACCCTTGCTTTGTTAGCGGAAAAAATTCAGTTTTGAATGCCTTGAGGGGTGTAATTTCTAAAATGGGTCCATTTATAGATGATTTCTATTATGCAAGCCCCACAAAGTGACTTCAGCCCTGAATGGGTCCTTAAAAATTGGGTTTTGTAAATTATCTTTAAAATTTTAAGATTTGCTTCTAAACTTCTAAGCCTTCTTACGTCCAAAAAAAAAGAAAATGTAATTTATGAAATGATCCAAACATGAAGTAGACATATGGGAAATGTAAAGTAATAACTATTTTAGGAGGTATCACTATCTGTTTTAAAAGCAGAGAAATAGAAATTTTGAAAATTGCGAATTTTTCCAAATCTTTGGTAAATTTTGTATTTTTTGTATAAAAAAAATGAAATATTTTGACTCAAATTTACCACTGTCATGAAGTACAATATGTGACGAGAAAACAGTCTCAGAATGGCTTGGATAAGTAACAGCGTTATAAAGTTATCACCACATGAAGCGACACATGTTAGATTTGCAAAAAATGGCCTGGTCATTAAGGTGAAAAATGGCAGGGTCCTGAAGGGGTTAAGATGTTATTAAAACACTTATGGGAGACACTGGCACAGTTTTATTTTGCATTTGCACTTCCAAAGGAGCACCAGTTACAGGGGAAAATGGCCCCCTGTGGAGGCATTCTATACAGTCAGAGCTGATCAGGGTAATATAGAGCAACCAAAAATCATATGTACCCTAAAATAGTACCCTAAAATTATTATAAAAGTTTAGTTACTTTTTAACCCCTTAGTGACCACTGATACATGTTCTTACGGCGGTCACTAAGGGGCCTTAGGCTTTTACGGCGGCCCAGACTAAGCGCTGCATAGGTCCCCCGTACAGCGGGGAGCCAGGACCCAACTCTCACATGAGAGCCACGGCCTCGGTAGGAGTGCCGATCTGGGCTGTTTAACACTTTACATGCCGCGGGCAATGGTGCCCGCCGCATGTAATGTGCTGACAGAGGGAGTGGACTCCCTCTGTCTCCCATCGGCACCCCGCAAATGCAATCGCGGGGTGCTGATGTGTGTAAGGCTGGCAGGGCTCTGATTTAGGCCTCAGACCAGCCTTCAGTAATTTCCAGCAGGCTATGCCTCTCTGGCACAGCCTGCTGGTCAATGTTAAAATAGCATTGCTATTAAAATGCAATGCATTATAGGGATTATGCATTGCAGTTTAAAAGCAATCAAAATACTGCCTGTTATGGTCCCCTTGTGGGTCTTTTTGACAAATCATAATATCAATTTTGTAAGGTGGGCTTGAGTAGGGCCTGGGTTCTCTATTGAATGCATACCTTACAAGGGTCTTCTGATGACTCACACAACCTGGTTCTCATTCAATTATAAACATATGTAAATAATTCTGATTTTCTAGATACTCTTCAATAAACTATTTCCATGTTGTATAAATAATGGGAAATATAATATGAAATGATAAAAAGCATGTGAAAATCAAGCACTTTCTCATCCATGCTGCCCCGACGTGCCTTGAACTGCAAACTACATAATCAGGGTAATAAATGTTGAGTTTTGTTTGGCGGTTAACCCTTGCTTTGTTAGCGGAAAAAAATGGATTAAAATGGAAAATCTGCCAAAAAAGTACAATTTCCTCTACATTTTCCTTTCATTTTTGTGGAACACCTAAAGGGTTAAGAAAGTTTGTAAAATCAGTTTTGAATGCCTTGAGGGGTGTAATTTCTAAAATGGGTCCATTTATAGATGATTTCTATTATGCAAGCCCCACAAAGTGACTTCAGCCCTGAATGGGTCCTTAAAAATTGGGTTTTGTAAATTATCTTTAAAATTTTAAGATTTGCTTCTAAACTTCTAAGCCTTCTTACGTCCAAAAAAAAAGAAAATGTAATTTATGAAATGATCCAAACATGAAGTAGACATATGGGAAATGTAAAGTAATAACTATTTTAGGAGGTATCACTATCTGTTTTAAAAGCAGAGAAATAGAAATTTTGAAAATTGCGAATTTTTCCAAATCTTTGGTAAATTTTGTATTTTTTGTATAAAAAAAATGAAATATTTTGACTCAAATTTACCACTGTCATGAAGTACAATATGTGACGAGAAAACAGTCTCAGAATGGCTTGGATAAGTAACAGCGTTATAAAGTTATCACCACATGAAGCGACACATGTTAGATTTGCAAAAAATGGCCTGGTCATTAAGGTGAAAAATGGCAGGGTCCTGAAGGGGTTAAGATGTTATTAAAACACTTATGGGAGACACTGGCACAGTTTTATTTTGCATTTTGCACTTCCAAAGGAGCACCAGTTACAGGGGAAAATGGCCCCCTGTGGAGGCATTCTATACAGTCAGAGCTGATCAGGGTAATATAGAGCAACCAAAAATCATATGTACCCTAAAATAGTACCCTAAAATTATTATAAAAGTTTAGTTACTTTTTAACCCCTTAGTGACCACTGATACATGTTCTTACGGCGGTCACTAAGGGGCCTTAGGCTTTTACGGCGGCCCAGACTAAGCGCTGCATAGGTCCCCCGTACAGCGGGGAGCCAGGACCCAACTCTCACATGAGAGCCACGGCCCTCGGTAGGAGTGCCGATCTGGGCTGTTTAACACTTTACATGCCGCGGGCAATGGTGCCCGCCGCATGTAATGTGCTGACAGAGGGAGTGGACTCCCTCTGTCTCCCATCGGCACCCCGCAAATGCAATCGCGGGGTGCCGATGTGTGTGAAGGCTGGCAGGGCTCTGATTTAGGCCTCAGACCAGCCTTCAGTAATTTCCAGCAGGCTATGCCTCTCTGGCACAGCCTGCTGGTCAATGTTAAAATAGCATTGCTATTAAAATGCAATGCATTATAGGGATTATGCATTGCAGTTTAAAAGCAATCAAAATACTGCCTGTTATGGTCCCCTTGTGGGTCTTTTTTGACAAATCATAATATCAATTTTGTAAGGTGGGCTTGAGTAGGGCCTGGGTTCTCTATTGAATGCATACCTTACAAGGGTCTTCTGATGACTCACACAACCTGGTTCTCATTCAATTATAAACATATGTAAATAATTCTGATTTTCTAGATACTCTTCAATAAACTATTTCCATGTTGTATAAATAATGGGAAATATAATATGAAATGATAAAAAGCATGTGAAAATCAAGCACTTTCTCATCCATGCTGCCCCGACGTGCCTTGAACTGCAAACTACATAATCAGGGTAATAAATGTTGAGTTTTGTTTGGCGGTTAACCCTTGCTTTGTTAGCGGAAAAAAATGGATTAAAATGGAAAATCTGCCAAAAAAGTACAATTTCCTCTACATTTTCCTTTAATTTTTGTGGAACACCTAAAGGGTTAAGAAAGTTTGTAAAATCAGTTTTGAATGCCTTGAGGGGTGTAATTTCTAAAATGGGTCCATTTATAGATGATTTCTATTATGCAAGCCCCACAAAGTGACTTCAGACCTGAATGGGTCCTTAAAAATTGGGTTTTGTAAATTATCTTTAAAATTTTAAGATAATAATATAATTTCTTAAAAATAAAAACTTATGAAAATTCTCTTGTCTCCATTTTTTAGCTCAAGTTCACCCTTGGAGATCTTACATCTTTTCACAAAGTCAAAAACTTAATTCTCCAGACAGACCTCATGCTGACCATAAAATATCTCCTAATGGGAAAATGCTGAGGAAATTCAGGAGTGTGAAGATCTCAGCTTGGAAGAATATTATGAGGTTTCTAATCCCCGAAAGCATGTAATGCCATAGTATAGTCAGAGTCCAATAACCAATCTTATCATTATCATGGAGTTGTTCCTAGCATATGCTCAACTAGGTTGTCCAGGATTTTGATATTGATGGCCAGAGCATAGCCCCTAAAGGGGTTGTACACCTTTGGGGTGGGGTTGGCTAAACCCCCTCTCGGGCAGACCTGTGAAGGAAAACATACCTAGGGCTGGTTCCCCACTCTTTCTGTCCCCGGCCTCAGCTGCTCCCAGGATCTCAATTTCAATTTTAACTGTGTGTAGCATCATGTGACCATTTAATAGGATGTAAGGGGAGCAGGTCACTGCTGCAGCCAGCGACTTCCTGCAGTGGCTTCAAAATGAACGTTTACATCCTGGGAGTCTAGGGGAGCAGCCAAAGCTAAGGAGAGAAGGAGCCAGAACCTTGAAACAGGTAAGTATACTTTCCTCCATAGGTCTGCCCAAGGTCGGAAGAGAGGTAGCCAAACCTCTCTCCCCAAAGGACCTTTTACATGATGACAGTGGTTGGGAACAAATGATAACCAAGGCCTGTTAGTTAATCAGGATACAAATCTACAAAAATAATATTCTAGCTTTTGTGAACATTTTAAGAAGTTTCCAGTCTAAGCTTTATTTGAAAGAAATATAACAAATAATCTCCAACAGGGTATGCGAAAAGTTCTGGATTTCTGCAGCATGGACATAAGGTTTTCATGGATGGGTGACAATAGAATTTATAGGGCTCCATAGCTGATGAGGGCTAATGAAGTGTAGTAATGCAAATAGGAGCATGACATGAGCTGTACTCATGGGATCCGTTGTATTGTTATACAGCAGATCTGTGCAAAAAAACATCATGGCTAGCAGAATATCATGACCATGTTTGTTCCCCACTAAGTGGAAGAACATCCTGTAGGGACCCTGAGATCCCATACCATTTTCTATTAATAATATACCCAACATTGATCTTGAATGTTTGTCCTCCACAGAGACCTCATGCAATCAACATCTTCGTTGGTCTATAATGGTGAAGAAGCTAATAGTTGGTTCACTTGCAATACACCATGATGAGGGGATTTACGGGTGCACCCATGGTGGTCTAGCACATTGGGCTTCCTCCTCCTGTTGTGCATCGATGAAAAGGATGAAATATGGATCTTGGGTGATGAGGTGACATGTCTGCTTTTGCCGTCTACTCACCAGAGATGTAAGGTAAATTTCCTGGGCCTTATAGAACTCCTACGTTCTGCCAGACTCCACACATCACTGGACCTGAGGAAAAAGCTTACCTGCTCCCTGCTTCTGGGTTCTGGATACTTTCATCCCCCGACACCACTGCCACATTTCAACATCCTGTCTGCATTGTCTGATGTGTCCCCCATGTTTCGCATGACACAGTGAGGGTGACAGTTCCCGTTCCTCGGACTGAAAGGGCGGAACCCAGACGCGGGGAGCAGGTAAGAATGTTTCCTTCCGCAGGTCCGTCGATGTGGGGGGTCTGGCAGAAAGGCCCCCTTGAAAGGTGAACTACCCCTTTAAGACCCAGGGAATTTGCCTTATGTCACTGGTGTAAAGACTGCAGTAGCAGAGATGTCACCTGATTACCCAAGATCCTGATTCCATTATTTTCATCAGTGCACAACAGGAGGAAGAAACCCACTACAGAATCTACTAAAACAAGGGCTCTATGCAATGCAAAAATGATTGATAGATAGATAGATAGATAGATAGATAGATAGATAGATAGATAGATAGATAGATAGATAGATTTGAATTTGTGATTCAACTATTTCAGGCTGTGATAAGATATTGAAATATTTCCTACAGATAACTGACTGAGATATCAAAGATAGTTATGCCCAATGACAAACACATTCCAACCACATTCTTATCTACAGTACTGACTTGTAGAGTGATATGGGTTAAAGAGAAATCCACACTTACTAATGTACTGGATAAGAGTTATGCAAGTCGGTTTTCCTTCTAAAAGGACAATAGAACTAAATGTCCATATATTACGCTGCTCTTAATAAGACATGCAAATCAACTTACCTTTCAAAAGGACAAAAAAAAAAGTACCTAACGCTGGGTTCACACTTGAGCGTACTTGATACGCGCGTTTTACGCATACGACATGCGTTTTCTATTTCCACAAACGCGCTGTAATACGCGCGTTCGTGTGATTGACCACTTTGGCGTCAATCCCAATACACACGACAATACGCCCCAAAGAAGCTCCTGTACTTCTTTGGGCATAAGGCGTTTTACCGCAGCGTTCGTACGCGCTGTAAAACGCTCGGATGAGAACCATGCCCATAAGGAAACATGGGTTTTCGCCTGTTGAGCGTTTTACAGCGCGTAGGAACGCGCTGTAAAACGCTCAGGTGTGATCCCAGCGTAAAGAGAAAATTGCAATAGTTAGCTGAGTGGCCTTTGTTGGCGTTTTGGGGTTGCACTTTCTCATTAGGCTGGGTTCAGACTTGCGCGTATTTTATACGCGCGTTTTACATGCGTTTCTGTTGCGCGTTTTTGCAAATAGGAAACGCGCATCGTAGGCGCGTTTGTGTGATTGACTACTGTGGTGTCAATCACCATACGCACGACAAATGCCCCAAAGAAGCTCAAGAACTTTTTTGAGCGTAGGACGTTTTTCAGCGCGTTCAAACGCGCTGTAAAACGAGCAAGTGAGAACCAGGGCCATAGGGAAGCATTTGGTTTTCATGTGTTGAGCGTTTTACAGCACGTTGAACGCGCTGTAAAACGCTCAAGTCTGAACCTAGCCTTAGGCGCGTTCGTGTGATTGACCACTTTGGCGTCAATCACAATACACACGACAATACGCCCCAAAGAAGCTCCTGTACTTCTTTGGGCATAAGGCGTTTTATGGCGCGTTCGAACATGCTGTAAAACGCTCAGATGAGAACCATGCCCATAAGGAAACATGGGTTTTCGCCTGTTGAGCGTTTTACAGCGCGTAGGAACGCGCTGTAAAACGCTCAGGTGTGAACCCAGCGTAAAGAGAAAATTGCAATAGTTAGCTGAGTGGCCTTTGTTGGCGTCTTGGGGTTGCACTTTCTCATTAGGCTGGGTTCAGACTTGCGCGTATTTTATACGCGCGTTTTACACGCGTTTCTGTCGCACGTTTTTGCAAATAGGAAACGTGCGTCGTACGCGCGTTCGTGTGATTGACTACTGTGGTGTCCATCACCATACTCACGACAAAACGCCCCAAAGAAGCTCAAGAACTTTTTTGAGCGTAGGACGTTTTTCAGCGCGCTCAAACGCTCTGTAAAACGCGCAAGTGAGAACCAGGGCCATAGGGAAGCATTTGGTTTTCATGTGTTGAGCGTTTTACAGCACGTTGAACGCGCGATATCAGGGGCCAGTGGGCAATTACAGGAGCATTAGGACGACTCACAAACATCTCCTCTGTTACCTCCAGCATGTGGCCATGCTTGCAATGGGAGGTGGGAGGTGTCTATGAGCCCTACCCAAGACTGACTGATATAGCCCAAGGCCAAGCAGGTGCACGCAAATGTGACCTGAAGATGAAAAACAGGCACATTTAAATTGGAGTTTATACACCTCCATACATATATATATAAACCATCAAAAAAATGTGGTGATAAGAAAGCAGGATGCGCTCATACCCATATGCAGTTGTGCATTTCTGTAGGGAGCACATCCTGCACTTGTAGTCCGTTGCTAATGGCAATCACCAGCAAAAAATGCATACAATGGATGATGCCAGCAACGGACTACAAGTACCACAATGGACATCCTACATAAGATGAAATTTATGTGGATGCGGCAAGAATTCAGAACAAACACAGAACCAGAGATAGGTGCACGCTGCCGTCACACTAAACCCTCACACTGATGTTAAAAATTGAGAGTTAGTTCGACATATCCTACTAGGAGGACATGTCTTAAGCCTCGGGCACCAGCGTCAAGGTCTCTCAAGTAGCCCGAGGGCCCTAACACTCACCTACCTGCGCCATATGGGCGATATCAGGGGCCAGTGGGCAATTACAGGAGCATTAGGACGACTCACAAACATCTCCTCTGTTACCTCCAGCATGTGGCCATGCTTGCAATGGGAGGTGGGAGGTGTCTATGAGCCCTACCCAAGACTGACTGATATAGCCCAAGGCCAAGCAGGTGCACCCAAATGTGACCTGAAGATGAAAAACAGGCACATTTAAATTGGAGTTTATACACCTCCATACATATATATATAAACCATCAAAAAATGTGGTGATTGGAGTGCCAGTTCCTTGTAATTTTTGGCAGCCCTTTCACTTAGTGCATAGGCTTTATGAGTGTAGGAGTCCCACTACATGAACAATTGTACCACAATGTGAATGAGGCCCACCTTTATGTGATATACAGGTTGTATCGGAGTGCCTCTTGTAATTTTTGGCAGCACTTGCCCTTTATATACAAGTAAATATACAGGAAAGAATGTTTCCTAACAATTTTTCCTCTAAAATCGATTTTATCTTTGGTTTTGTGCGTATTATTGTCAGTCTGTAAAAGTGGCGCACCACTCGGACAACATCATTCCCAGCAGTGACCTGGGAGCCCAAGATGTATCCAGACATCCTCCCCATGCTGTTCTGGAACCATTTCGGTGGTGTTTCCATCAATTTCTGATCTTTTTCTATGAATCAGGCACCCTCCCCTCTTCATTGACTTCAGTAGAGCACCCAAGCATCCCGATGTGTTCGGCCCGAGCACCCGAGCACTTTGGTGCTCAAACAACACTAGAAAGAACACCATCAAGACCCCAACAAAGTCCTCTCAGCTAACTAGGGCAAATTTCTCTTGAGATACTCAGTCTTCTTTTTATTTTGGAAGGTGAACTGACGTATATGTCTCTTTTCTGGCAGAGTATTACATGTGGGTGTCTTCCTCCCTGTTTAGTAGTTATTTTGAGTAACAATGGTTTATACAGACAAATCTGACAAATTGCACCCAAAACAAATTTAACAAAATTCTTCAGTAATATGGGTATATTTATAATGTTTTACCAAAAGACATAATTTCTTCTCCACAGTTTTTTTTTCTTTTCAAATGGTATAGAAAGGAACAAAATGATTTTATTACAATGTGTGTTCTGACTTATTGTCCTTCATTATAGCTTTTACATGAGCCTTTTCATTAATCATGTTATGTTTTTCCTATGCTGATTATGTGAAACCACAAGATTACAGGGTGCGGCTGGAAAGACTTTCCCTGAACACACACGGTCATCAGAATATTATCTCTAATAGCTGCTCCAATCCACATGACTAACATCATCAATGGAGAAAGAATCCATTTATAAGCCCATCATAATTATACTCAACAAATTGACTTATTTACTTGATGCCAAAATCCTCCGTATAAATAGCCACATGCAAATCATTCAGGACATTCTCAAAGAAATAACAATGGAAATTTGAAGCTTTATTCAATTCCCATCCCCCAGCAACAGGGAGAGCTGAGGGTCCCATCACTACTATAGATGCTTGACCCTTTCTTCCAAATGTTTCATGTCACTTTATACTGTACATAAAGTGGTGCTTGATAGTTGAAAAGCAATGGAGCGGGGCGCAGCTGTAGCGAAATGCTGTTTGACTACGGTGGAAGGTGATGGCACGCGGGGTTAATGGTAGGGCAAGGTTAGGTGATGGGAGGGGATTTGTGGGGGGAGGAGTAGCATTTTCGCGCTATAGATTTAAGGGTTTTGGGGGAGGAGTTTGCAGGCAGTTTGATCTGAGGGAAGGAAGTTGTGCAGGTGCCATCATGTCCTCCATCGAACAGTTGATCGCACAGGTTAGGGCTGCGGCCAGCAATGGTGAGCAGTGGCTTCAGGAGACATTACGGGCGGCGTTACAGGATGGCAGGCAGGAGGAGTTGGCCCCAGTCGGTAGGGAGCGGGCTAGGAGGTCCAGGCCCCCTGAGCCAGGGCCAGTGCTAGGATTTTTGCCGCCCTAGGCAAAGATCCATTTTGCCACCCCCCCGCCATGTCACTCACTCACTGACAGACACACGCACACACTGACGGACACGCACACACTGACGGACACGCACACACTGACGGACACGCACACACTGACGGACACGCACACACTGACTGACATGCACACACTGACATACACACACTCACTCAATGACAGACACACATACACTCACTCAATTACAGACACACATACTCTCTCTCAATGACAGACATACACTCACTGACTGACAGACATACACTTACTGACAGACAGACACACACAGGCAGACACTCACATCCCTGGGGTCCAGTGTGGTGCAGCTCCTCTGTCCTCCAGCGCGCCGTTTAGTATGCCGGGGCCGGAATGACAGCATATTCCGGCTCCCGGCACCACAGAGGGTGCGCGAGGGAGGAGTGGGGAGCTGCTAGAACAGCCTCCCTTGCCGCCCGCCTCCTCTGCTCCGGTAATTTACTGGCAGAGCAGGCACCTACCATCAGGGTAAGCAGGTGCCTGCTCTGCCATATTTAAGAAGGACCTCCACCTCCTGGCCCCCCTGTAATGGCGCTGGGAGTGGCTCAAGAGCCGCTCGACCAGCGCTGCAGCCCCAGACAGGGGGAGCCCACCAGGGCGCCCCAGGAAGGCCGGCACCCTAGGCGAACGCCTAGTTCGCCTAACGGTAGCGCCGGCCCTGCCCTGAGCGTTAGAGCCAAATGCACACCGCGTGTCTGGCGGCGCCTTAGGAGCCCCCTCAGGGACCCTCCAGCACGTTTGCAGGGCAGTGGTGCTAGTGCTGCCGTCAGCCACGCTGGAAGGAATCCTGCCCGGCAGTCGGGCACGGCGGGAGGAGGACGGGTCTGCTCCGGGTGCTGTGGAGGATGCAGTTGCGGCAGGTCCCCTGCCAGTAGTCAGGGGCAGGGACCCGGCTGGGCAGTCACCTGGGAACGGAGATGCTGCGCAGGGTCGGCAGGCGGGCTCCAGGTCATCTATGGCTGCAGGAATCTGTGCTGACAGGCGGGCAGCCAGTGGACGAAGGTGGTGCAGGCACCGAAGCCCTCTAGTGGAAGCCGGAGGCAGGGGCGTACCTAATGGCTCATGGGCCCTGGTGCAAGAGTTCAGCTTGGGCCCCCCCTCCCTCAGTGCTTTCTGTGTCTTCTTATGCGGCACAAGGGTCTTTGGGCCCCCTCAGGCTCATGGGCCCGGTAGCGACTGCTACCTCTGCACCCCCTATAGCTACGCCCATGGCCGGAGGTACTCTCAGGGCAGGGAGAAGAGAGAGGCTGCTGCGGCTCCTCTCCCAAGACTGGCAGAGGTGGGGGGAGGGAGCCTCCAGGGGAGGCCACCTTCCGGTGGGTCAGATGAAGAGAGGGAAGAAGACTTGTGACCGTGCTCCAGAGGGACGCGGAGGCGGGTCGCCGAAGCGGCGTTCGGTGGAGGACGGGGAAGTGTCTCAGGATTCGGAAGATGGAAGTGAGGCATCGGCCGGGACTGCGGCTGAGTCGGATACGGCGGCTGAGGGTTCCAGGCTCGTGCAGGAACACGGACGGAGGTGGTCTGCAGCTGTTGGGATCCCGTCCCAAGGACAGCCAGGTGCGAGTGGGGCTCAGTGTGGTGAGGTTGGGGGGGATGTCGGGGGGCCGGCTGTGTCGCAGGTTGCTGAGGGCGGTGGGGAGGTAAGGGACTTGCTGGATGGTTTGGCAGTTTTGTTGGTGCAGTTTGGATCGGGAGCGGCGCCTTCTCCTGCGGCGGTTTGGGCGCCGACGGATAGGGTCGGTTTGGGATCTGCTGGGGTGGCTGAGCGAACTGTGGGGGTTGGGGGGAGTACCATTCCTGTGGTACTTGTGGAGCCAACGGCAGTTGTGCAGTGTAGTGGGGCCGTTTTCTGATATTCCGTTGCCGGGATTGCACATATTCCCGTTGGGGTTGTACCCAAGAAAGAGCCGAATAAGTTTCGGCTTATTCACCATCTGTCCTACCCGGCGGGAAGTTTTGTGAATGACGGTATCGATCAGGAGCTTTGTTTCGTGTCGTATACGTCTTTTGATGAAGCGGTCGCTTGAGTGCGGCGTTTGGGTCGTGGTGCGCTATTGGCGAAGACGGATATTGAGGCAGCATTTCGTTTGCTTCCTAACCATCCGGAGAGTTTTCATCTGTTGGGTTTCACGTTGGAAGGGCAGTTTTACGTTGATTGTTGTTTGCCTATGGGTTGCGCTATTTCTTGTCCATTGTTTGAGACGTTTAGTTCATTTTTGGAATGGATGGTAAAGCAGGAGTCCGATAGTCAGGCGGTGCTGCACTATCTGGACGATTTTTTGTTTTTGGGGCCGGCAGGCGGTCGGACTTGTTCTATTTTGCTGCACACGATGGAACGTGTGGCGGCGGCGTTCAGGGTCCCGCTCGCCCCGGAGAAGACGGAAGGCCCTGCGACTTCAGTAAAATTCTTGGGCATTGTGATTGATACGGTGCGGATGGAGTGTCGTTTGCCTGAGGATAAGTTGCTTGATCTGGTGGCGGAGGTTGGGAGTTTGCAGAGGGTTCAGAAGGTCCAGTTGTGTAAGATTCAGTCGGTCTTGGGTAAGATTAATTTTGCGTGCCGGATTTTGCCTATGGGCAGGGTTTTCTGTCGGCGTTCGGCCTTGACGACGGCGGGGGTGGTTGTCCCGTCCCATTACATGCGAGTGTCTGCAGAGGTGAGTGCGGATTTGGAGGTCTGGGAGCAATTCTTGGCCCAGTATAATGGTAGGTCTTTGTGGATGGGGGGGCAGATCTCTAATGTTTACTTGGAGCTGTTCACTGACGCGTCGGGATCCTGTGGGTTTGGTGCTTATTGTCAAGGGGAATGGTGTGCAGAGGCTTGGCCGGATGATTGGCGCAGGGCGGGTTTTCTTTCCAACTTGGCATTGCTTGAATTGTTTCCTATTATTGTGACGGTCGACCTGTGGGGGGATTTGTTGCGGAATCGGCGGGTGCATTTCTGCTGTGACAACATGGGGGTTCAGGCTATTAATTCACAATCGGCTAATTCGCCACCGGTGATTCACTTGCTTAGGCATTTCGTTTTGCAGGGTTTGCTGTTGAATGCGTGCTTTGTTGCCGTTCATGTGCCTGGTGTGGACAATTCTCTCGTTTTCAGTGAGATCGTTTTCGTCGATTGGTGCCAGAGGCAGTGAAGCAGGGGCGTCCTTGTCATCGGTGGATTTGGAGCGTGGCACTGATTGGGCAGTCAGTGAGTTCCGTTACGTGGTCTGCTCATTCTTCTGTGTGGTCATTGTGGGAGCGATTGATAGAGTGGGCTGGGGGGTGCCGTACGGCGGATGATTTCCAGGTGCTGTTGATTTATTTTATGGGTTTGGAGGGTGTCGGCAGTAGCTTTTTGGTTGCGCATGCAGGGTTTGAGGGACGTGTCGCAGTGTTTCCTTGTGCGTCAGGCGTTGAAAGGTTTTCGGCGGTCTACTCATACCATGGACAAGCAACGCCTGGTATCTTATGACTTGTTGCAGCATCTGTGGTGGCAGGTGGGCGTGCTGTGTGTAGCCGGTAATGAAGTGCGCTTGTTTCAGGTGGCTTTCTCGCTGGAGTTTTTTGGTGCTTTTAGGGTTTCTGAGTTGGTAGTGCAGAGTAAACTTGGGGCAGGTGGTCTGCAGTGGAGTGACGTGGCAGTGTGTGCGGATGGGTTACGGTGTTTCTTGCGGAAATCTAAAACGGATCATGAGGGCAGGGGCACTCACTTTGTTTTGCGATCTCTGCGGGAGTCGGTGGTTTGCCCGGTTTGATGTGTTGAAGATTTTTGGGCGGTGAGGCCAGATATTCTGGGGACGTTTTTAGTGCATCAAAACGGGGCGGCTTTGTCTCCTTTTCAGTTCGTGGTGGTATTCCGGAAATGTTTGGAGGCAGAAGGTCTAGTGGCTAGTGAGTTTGCGTCCCACTCGTTCAGGATAGGTGCAGCCACTGAGGCCTCAAGGTGGGGCCTGGGGGAGGCTGTAATCCGGCGTATTGGTAGGTGGGAGTCCACAAGCTTCCGGTTATACATCCGTCCGCATTTGCTGTCACCTGTGGGCTGAAAAAGGGGGAATATGGGGCTGTTTGTTCGATGGGTTTAGGCGTAATGGTTGGCGTGGTTTGTTGCTCATTGGTTTTTCTTTTCTGTTTTCTTTCCAGGGTCCGTCCCGTGTTTAGCCTGGATTTTTGGTCACTCGTACGTGTATTGGGGGGCTCACAGAGCGGACGTGCGTTCGAACGGTCGGCAGTTGAGTTTTGAAGTCGGTGATTTGCAGGTTCGTTGGATAGGTATACGGAGTTTGTTGTGGGGACGGGTGCTCCCGGAATTTTGTTATTATGCGTCGTTGGATCGTCCACCGGATATAGTGGTTGGGGGTAATGACTTGGCCATCCGCCGGTCTCGGGATGTCGTTTGGGACATCAAGTTAGATTTGTTGAGATTGTGGGCGGATTTTCCAGGATTGTTGGTAGTTTGGTCGGATATTGTTGCTCGGCGCGTGTGGAGACTGGCGAGGTCTGGTGACAAGGTTAACAAGGTGCGGGCTAAGGTGAATCGGGAGGTTGGCCTATTTGTGAGGAGACAAGGCGGTTTTGTGGTGAGGCATAAGGAGTTGGAAGGGGCATCCGCTATGTTTTTGAGGCGTGATGGGGTTCATTTGAACGACATTGGGATTGATATGTGGAACTTGGCGATGCAGGACGGCTTGGAAATGGCCTTTAAGGTGTGGAGGGTCGAGCATAGGTGAGGGGACACCTATGTTCATCTGGTGGCAGGTTAAAAGAGGGATCATGGGAGGCAAAACTGGGACTAGGTGCATGGCTATATCTCTTGCGGCGTGCATCTAGGACGTTGTGGTGAATGGCAAGCTGGGGGATCCTCTTTGGGCTAATAGCCTGGCAGGGGTTTAATTCCAAGAGTTAGTGCCCTCGGGTCAGAGAGTGCGGCCGAGGGTAAACAGTAGATGGCCCTGCATTGCAGGCTGCAATTTGCGGTCTGCAGCACAGGCACAGGGCTCACATGTTCATGTGAAAGAGGCCTAAAGGGAGTCTGTCAGCAGTTTTGGCCCTGACTGGGGAGAACTGTAGAAACATACCTTTTGCTGAGATTTCTCATCAGAAATTGTGCAAATATGAAGTTTTATTTTGCCAGATTCTGCTCCTAAAAGTGCCGAAGCTGGGGCTGTGAGTGACAACGGTAGTGTTCTTCTGATTGGATGCTACAGCTGTCAATCAGAGCAAAGGGGTGGGGTAGTGAAGCAGCTCAACGCAGAGAGCACTTCACAATAAATTCCCACCCCCAAGGGCACTTGCAAGGCAGAAGAGAAATGAGCTCAGTCAGTGAAAAAAGGTGATAAGACATTCTTCAGGTACATAAATGAAAAAAGGAAATTAAAACAAGGAATTACCAAATTAAAAACAAAAGAAGGAAGGTATATGGAAGAGGATAAAGAACTAGCTGACTGCCTCAATGAATACTTCTGTTCAGTTTTTACAATGAAAATGAAGGAGAAGGACCTGAGTTAGGGAGGAAGACTAATGAATCCTTTGATGCATGTGTCTTTACAGAGCAAGAGGTTCTAAGTCAGCTGTCTAAAATTAATACAAATAAATCACAGGGGCCTGATGGGATACACCCAAAGCTATTAAAAGAGCTTAGAGGTGTACTAGCAAAACCATTGACAGATTTATTTAACCAATCACTGGTAACAGGTGTCATCCCAGAAGATTGGAAATTAGCAGCAAACGTTGTGCCACTTCACAAGAAAGGTAGTAGAGAGGAATCAGGCAACTATAAACCAGTAAGCCTGACATCAATAGTGGGGAAATTAATGGAAACCATACTCAAGGAGAGGATTGTGGAACATCTAAAAACCCATGGGTTGATTGATAAAAAAACAGCATGGGTTTACTTCAGGGAGATCATGTCAAACTAATCTTATTGACTTTTTTGATTGGGTGACTAAAATAATAGTTGGCGGAGGTGCAGTAGACATCGCTTATCTGGACTTTAGTAAGGCATTTGATACTGTCCCACATAGAAGGCTTATCAATAAACTGCAGTCTTTGAGCTTGAGCTCACATATTGTTGAATGGATTAGGCAGTGGTTGAAGGACAGAAAACAGAGGGTTGTAGTCAATGGAGTATATTCAGACCATGGTCTTGTTACCAGTGGGGTACCTCAGGGATCTGTTCTGGGACCCATATTGTTTAATATCTTTATCGGCGAAATCTCAGAAGGCCTCAATGGTAGGTGTGTCTTTTTGCCGATGACACAAAGATTTGTAACAGGGTTGATGTTCCTGGAGGGATACACCAAATGCAAAAGGATTTAGGAAAACTAGAGGAATGGTCAAAAATCTGGCAACTAAATTTTAATGTCGATAAGTGCAAGATAATGCACCTGGGGCGTAAAAACCCAAGAGCAGAATATAAAATCAGTGATACAGTACTAACCTCAGTATCTGAGGAAAGGGATTTAGGGGTCATTATATCAGACGACCTAAAGGTGGGCAGACAATGTCATAGAGCAGCAGGTAATGCCAGCAGAATGCTTGGGTGTATAGGGAGAGGCATTAACAGTAGAAAGAGGGAGTGCTCGTGCCGCTCTACAGAGCACTAGGGAGACCTCATTGGGAGTATTGTGTGCAGTACTGGAGACCAGATCTGCAGAAGGATATTGAAACTTTGGAGAAGAGCTACTAAACTAGTACATGGATTGCAGGACAAAACTTACCAGGAAAGGTTAAAGGACCTTAACATGTATAGCTTGGAAGTAAGAAGAGACAGAGGGGATATGATAGAAACTTTTAAATACATAAAGGGAATCAACACGGTAATTTTAAAAGAAGAAAAACTGCTACAAGAGGACATAGTTTTAAATTAGAGGGGCAAAGGTTTAAAAGTAATATCAGGAAGAATTAATTACTGAGAGAGTAGTGGACGCATGGAATAGCCTTCCTGCAGAAGTGGTAGCTGCAAATACAGTGAAGGAGTTTAAGCATGCATGGGATAGGCATAAGGCCATCCTTCATATAAGATAGGGCCTGGGGCTATTCATAGTATTCAGTATATTGGGCAGACTAGATGGGCCAAATGGTTCTTATCTGCCAGCACATTCTATGTTTCTATGTTTCTATGAACCTGGCAGAATAAAACTTCATGCTCACACTACCCGTGATGAGAAAAACTCTGCAAAAGTTATGTTTCCATTGCTCTCCCCACCCCCTACCTAATGTTGTTAGCAGTTTCTCATAGTCAAAACTGCTGACAGACTCCCTTTATCTTTCCTTATTTATTTCTCTACAGCTCCAACACAAACAACCTTCATCATCTGCAATTAACAATTATTTGGCGACATTTACATCCCCAGGGACCCAAGAAGCTAATGTCATAATGGTTCATCAACACAAAATGTTATGTCCAAGGTTTAATGGACATTGAAAAAGACCAACAAAAGCACAAAAATAACCAAATATTACACAATGTGCCAAAGCAATCAGTTGCCTGGCAACAAAGCACAGCTGGAACATACACAAACCAAGCAAAAGCTAAAGATAGCAACGCGGGGACTGAGAATAATAAATAAGGCAGCAAAAGGAAATTCAAAATGTCTCTTGCCGTTAGCTACGATTATATATCAGCCCCTCCATTCGATAAACTGGGGGAAATAAACACAGAAGGGCTAATGGCTTATGATGAATGTATATCATCAGATATATGGAAATCCCTTAATACAGGAATTCTTCACAAGTAGATCCCACATCACAATGGACGACAGCATATAAACTATGAAGTTTGTGAAGGGATTAAAGGATTACGAGGGAAAAAGGAATTGTGGTTTATTCCATCTTGGGGGGGTGGGGGGGGCGAAAGGTCTGAAATTTATAGTATCCCGTATAATATCATATCTAACTTCTGTGTGTGGTCGAAGACCATAAATATGGAAGCCCAGAGAAGATTAATGCTCATGTCCAGCTTATGACGACAGTTAAACATGCTGTAATTAAGCTGTTACTGCGGAATTAGGCTCCGTTCACATCAGCATCGTGGCTTCTGTTTATAATTAAAGCTTGACGATCCATTCCATTTTCAGTAAAATGCTGTAATATTTTTTTTTCATTAGTGATGCAGAGTAATTAACGGATACTTCAAAACCTACATAAGAAAGGAACATGACTGCTGAACTAATACTGAAAAATGCCAGGCAGCTGCTAGGCAAGCTCAAAGTTTCTTACATGTCTAAAAAGAACATGTATATACAGATGCAGCCGAGCTAAACTTGATGGTTAACGTGTAAAAAAGTGGTACAAAAAGGTTAACTAGCTCTTTTCATGTATTTCAATGGTTTTTGTCACAAGATGGCACCAGATAACACTGTGACATGTATTATCAGAGTTATCAGAGTCAATTTTAGCTTGGCTACATCTGTACAAGGCCTCTAGCACACGACCGTGGTTTGGTTCCACAAAAAATGTGGCTCGGGTGCGGACCCATTCACTTCAATGGGGCTGCAAAAGATACGGACAGCACTCTGTGTGCTGTCCACATCCGTTGCTCCGCAAAAATGATAGATCATGTCCTATACTTGTTCGTTTTGCGGACAAGAATAGGCATTTCTATAATGGGCTGTCTGTTCCGTTCCGCAAATTGCGTAAGACTCAGGCCTCTTTCACACGAGCGTTGCAGGTGCACTCCGTCAAACAGTGCGGGTGCGTTGCGGGAATCGCCGCGATTTTTCCCTGCGAGTGCAAAGCGCTGTCATGCGTTTTGCACGCGCGGGAGAAAAATCGGCACTTTTGGTACCCAGACCCGAACCTGCACTTCTTCACAGAAGTGCATGTTCGGGTCAGAAATTGTCCTGCTGGTATTATTTCACATTATAACATAGTTATAATGTAAAATAATACCCTTGGCCATGTTCCTAATGTTGAACCCGGTGCAGAATGGGTTAAAAATAATAAACTAATCATAACTTACCTGGTCCATTTGATCGCGAAGTGATGGAGCATGTGATTGGGCCATGTGACCATGTGACATCATCACAGGTCCTTTTCCTAGCAGAAAGCTAACGGAGAGGATGCCGGGCTTCGCGATCAAATGGACCAGGTAAGTTATGATTAGTTTATTATTTTTAACCCATTCTGCACCGGGTTCAACATTAGGAACATGGCCAAGGGTATTATTTTACATTATAACTATGTTATAATGTGAAATAATACTGAACCGGTTACACATCCCGATGGTTGCATAGCAACCATGCGGGAAAATCGCAACGCATCCGCACATGATTGCGATTTTCCCGCATCCCCATTCACTTCTATGGGGCCTGCGTTCCGTTAAAAATGCAGAAGATAGAGCATGCTGCGATTTTCACGCATCGCAAAAGTGATGCGTGAAAATCAACTGTCATGTGCACAGCCCCATAGAAGTGAATGGGTCCGGATTCAGTGCGGGTGCAATGCGTCCTCCTCACGCATTGCACCCGCGCGGAAAACTCGCACGTGTGAAAGGGGCCTCACGGGCAGCATTCGTGTTTTGCGGATCTGCAGTTTGCGGACCGCAAAACACGACGCGTTCGTGTGCAAGAGGCCTAAGACTGGTGATCTTGGCCACGACAATCGTTGTGCGCCCGAAGATTGTTGTCTGCTGGTGCAGCCATTCAACTGAATAGGGTTGCAGTGCCACCTGCAACTTGATCCAACCCCAGGATCTCAAAAAATCCAGTACTGTTGGATTTTTTTTTTTTTTATGATTCTGGGGTTGCAGCAATTTGTTAAAAGCACTGCAACCCCATTCAGTTCAATGGCTGAACTACCAGATAGCGATCTTTGGTTGCAAAGCACTTGTCACAGCCGAGATCTCCGCATATCTGCAGTTTAATGCATACATATGCATGATTCTGGAGTCGCGATACCTTGCAAAATGCATTGTGACTCTTTTCAAGTCCATGTACACTGCTACTTGCACTGCTACACAACAATCTTTGGTCACACAATGCTTGTCAGGTCCAAGGTCGCTGAATAGCTGCAATCTAATGCATAAATATGTAGTGATACGAGCAGAAGCTAGCAGAATAAAACTTAATGTTCACATTACTCCTGATAAGAAACCTCCAGAAAAACTATAAAGGTCATTTATTAAGACCAGTATTTCAGACGTTGGTCTTAATAACCCCTATATCTGGCGGTGGAATCCGCTAAAGTTATGATATAACTTTGGCGAATCCTGCGCCAGTCTAAATGTAAGACAGCTTCCTTGCTGTCTTGCATTAAGATCATTTTCTAAGCCAAAAACAGGCGTAGAAAATGATGAATGAGACGGGCCTGCTAATCCTTCCCCGCCCACCACACGCACACTTTTTTAGACTTGGCGTGAGGCATCCTGTCGACAGGACTTTTTTTCCGTCATACATAACAGAATAAAACGGAACCGATATTTGTGCCCATAGAAATTTTATTAGGACGGAGCAAAACGAAATGCCTCTTAAAGGTTTCCGTTTTACATTCCGTCCTAAAATTCCATTATATTCCGCTATAACCCTGTTATAACGGAATAGTATAACGGAAGTACTAACGCTGATGCAAACCAGCCTTGTTATTTATTCATTTTTATTCCTGCTCATTCTGTTAAAGGGAACCTATCATTAGTATTACGCCAACCTATATGAGGGCATCATCAACTGGTGGCAAATACCGTACCCTTAGCAAAACCCTGGATCGATTGTTTGAATGAGCCCAGTCGTCATTCTAACATTTGTATTGTACAGGGGGATCTAATCAAGATTGGGGGGTCTGATCTGAGGTCTGATAAAGATCGGGGGTTTAATACCGATTGGGGGTCTGATGAAAGCTATTTTTTTTCTTATTTTTCTCCTCTAATACCTCTTACATCGAGCAAAAATATATGGTGTTTTAGATAATGCTTTTATATATCTGATTTCATGTGCAGCACTTTGGTTACTCTGTGTCTGAAAAAACAGGGCATGAACCAATTAATCCCCATTTTATTTAGGAGGGTTTGTCACCCAGTTTCTTTACAGTTCTGAATGGGAAATCTAACCAGCTACAGTATGTAACGATATGGAAGCAAGCGATAGATCCGTTACAGTGGCATCCGCACAGCAAATTTTTGAACAACCCCCCCTCCTCCCGTGCTACCCTCACTTATGCAGCTAGTCAAGATCACTTTCTCAGAGCAGGCCAGGCAGCCGATCTGTCCATTTCCTGCACGTATATACTGTATTTAGTGTCATTGTATATAATGTAAAATATTGTCAAGGGGGCCCTGACAATAAAATCTTTTAGTCCTCCTCCTGGGTGAGCCCCTTCTGAGTTTGGGCCCTGTAGCAGCCGCTTCACCTGCCTCCACTATAGCTACGTCCATGGATCCGTATATAGCCAGACATTTTTCAAGTTCCAAATTCTAGGAACATTGAACTTGTATTAACTGGGGAATTTAAAGAGGTTATCCAAACCTGAAACCTCCAGTCATAATGCCCAGGCCCCTCATACAGAGAATACTTACCTGGTCCCCGATGCCTTTCAGAACCCTCCATGGCCATGACTGCATTTTCCCAGCATGCAAATCCCAACATAAATTGACGGGGGGAGTACAGCCAATAGAAAACCGCAACGGTGACCTGCCCCTTGCATCACGTAACCAGTTTTGTCCACTACACAATGGACGGAGCTGGAGTTCCAGCACCAACTTTCAGCTCTTGAGCTACTGTTGAACAGGTGAGCACTAGGGTGTGAGGTGTCGGACCCCCGCCGATCAGATAATAATGGCCTATCCTGAGGACTCAAAAACCCCTTTAATAAAGATGTTAAGAACATTCCTATGTTAACAAGTGAATGTGAACCTTCCAAACACTTCACGATTTCCCTGACATTTGGGGAGTAATTCAATAAAATGCTGATTTTACAATAACCTGCTTTCTATTATCACTGTGGTTTTAATGAAATAAAACTCCATGCTGATTTAATGTGGAACAGAATTGAAAAGACAAATATTAGTGTAATAGGCGGCAGAATCTCCAGATATTACTTATATCGAAACGCGCTCTGTGGAATGCGAAGAAATGACCCGTTCCCCACACTCTTCAGCTTATTATTATAGGATTAGTCTGTGGTTATGGCTAATGCTGAACTCTAAACAATGTGAAGTAGTAGTGCGGTTTTTTTAAATTGCATAACAGCAAGGCACGGTCACTAATTATATCGAGGCTCCCAGGGAATATTTTTGGTTTATTGCCTAAAATGTCCGCCCATATATATTAATTCCTTTATCATAACTAGGTTCTCCTCTGAGCATGCTGTTCACACAACCAGAAATCCTCATTCCTCAAAATGCAACTTTTGATGTGGACTGCTCAAAGAATTGTGCCATAGAGTGTCCACGTGACTGCAAAAAATAATAATTATCAAAACCGTAACTATATCATTATATTAATCTAAATAAATAAGCCATAAATTATATATTGCCTAATTATATATTGCCCAAAACGATGCTGACCCATCAATTCATGGACATGAGAAGACCTCTGGAGGAGTCCTGCCGTATCTGGCGCCAAGACATAAGCAGCAAATCCTTTAAAGGGGTATTCCAATGGGTCAACATCGTTTTAGTGGTAAATGTGGGACCAACACCATATTAGGCAATATATTATTTTATGGCTTATTTATTTTGATTTATATAATGATATAGTTACAGTTTTGATAACTATTATTTTTTCAATTATATTTTTTGCAATTACTCCACAGGAGTTCCGGAGATAGCCGAGTACAATGCTCGGCTATCTCCGGAATTCCCATAAAAATGAATGGAGCAGCCTCTGTTCTCATGAACAGTAGGAGTCCCAGCGGTAGGACCCCAACTGATCTAATAGTTATCCCCTTATCAGGTGGATAGCGCATAACTTTAAACAACCGAAATACCCCTTTAAGTCCTGTAACTTGTGAAGTGAGGTCTCCATGGATTCAACACAGCATCCCACAAACACTCAATTGGATTAAGGTCTGAGAACTTGGAGGCCAAGACAGCATCTTGAACTCTTTGTCATGTTCTGCAAATCATTCCTGCACAACTGTTGCACGGTGGCTGGGGCACAGAGTTGCCAACCATAATTTTTCTTTTTTTTCTGGACAACTTATCCCGAAAAACCCCAACAAGCAACATTTTTACAGACAAATTAGAAAACCATAATGAATGATAAAGATTATAAGTCATACATGTCTATAGCTCAATAGCAAACTCAGGAAAAAAGTCCTCTCTTTTGATGGACTGTGCCGAAATTTCTGGATGGTTGGCAACCCTGCTGGGGCACTATACTGCTGAAGGAGGGCATTAAAGGAATACTACTGCCATGAAGAGGGGTACTTGGTTTGTACAATATTTAGGTAGGTTTCACTTGTCGTATGCACATGAATGCCAGGACCCAAGGTTTTCCAGCAGAACATTGTCCAGATTATCACACTGCACTTACCAACTTGTCTTCCTCAAATAGTGCCTCCTGGTACGATGCCCAATCACATGATGTAAAAAAAATGTAATACACCAGACCACTTTCTTTGATTGCTCCATGGTCTATTTCTGATGCTCTTGTGTCCATTATAGCAGCTTTCGGACGTGGACAGGGGTTATATGAACTCTATGACCAGTGTGCAGCTACGCAGCCCTATATACAGCAATCTGTGATACCCTGTATGTTCTGACACCTATCATAGCCAGTAGGAACTCTTTCAGTACATTCTGCTATCGTAGCTCTTCTGTGGGATCAGCCTTCACTTTCTACTTACATCAACCCTGTATTCAATTCACATGTAATTCTTCCGTGGACCATATTTGTTACTAACTATTCCATACCAGTAACATTCCACAAGGCCTGCAGTTTTGGAGATGCTCTGACCTTCTCATCGAGCTGTCATATTTTGGCCACTGTCAAAGTCCCTCGGATCCTTACACTTGCCCAATTTTGCTGCATCCAACTTATCAACTTCAAGAACCGACTGTACACTCCCTGTCTATTGTATCCCACCACTTGGCAGGTGCCAATGTCGCAAAATAATTAATGATCGGTGTAGTATATAACGCCCAGATCAGGATTGACATACAGTCCCCCAATAGTGCCATACAGTGACTTATTATTGCCCCTTTAACTAACCCGTTCTTACTTATCTCCCACTTATTGTAATACATGCAGGCATTCTTACATACCCACACTGTCATACATGCAGGCACCCTTTCATACACATACTGTTATACATGCATGTACTTGTACATATACATACTGTCATACATGCAGGCACTCTTACATACACACACTGTCATACATGCACCCACCCTTTAATACACACACTGTCATACATGCATGTACTCTTACATACACACAGTGTCATACATGCAGGCACTCTTACATACACACACTGTCATACATGCACCCACCCTTTAATACACACACTGTCATACATGCATGTACTCTTACATACACACAGTGTCATACATGCAGGCACTCTTACATACCCACACTGTCATACATGCAGGCACCCTTTCATACACATACTGTTATACATGCATGTACTTGTACATATACATACTGTCATACATGCAGGCACTTTTACATACACACACTGTCATACATGCACCCACTCTTTAATACACACACTGTCACACATGCATGTACTCTTACATACACACAGTGTCATACATGCAGGCACTCTTTCATACACACACTGTCATACATGCAGGCACTCTTACATACACACACTGTCATACATGCAGGCACTCTTTCATACACACACTGTCATACATGCAGGTATTCTTACATACACACGCTGTCATACATGCATGCACCCTTTCATACACATACTGTTATACATGCATGCACTTGTACATATACACACTGTCAAACATGCAGGCACTCTTACATACACACACTGTCATACATGCACGCACCCTTTAATGCACACACTGTCATACATGCATGTACTCCTTCATACACACAGTATCATACATGCAGGCACTCTTACATACACACACTGTCATACATGCAGGCACTATTTTAAACCAATTACAATACATATAGATTCCGTCCTCACCTCATGGCCCTCTATGTTGCTAGTTGTGTCCCTGGGTCCTGAGCCAGGCTCCTCCCCCTCGCAGCAGCAGGGCTGGGCTCCAGACTGATCACACAGGCAGCAGTCCTAGCAGAGCTGCCTCATTGGAAGAGAGGCTGTTAGTGCTATTGACTGACAGGTTTTAGTCCAATCAGCACTCCTGGTCAGAGTAAGGCTGTTTCCACATGATCTAATTTACATAAAATCGCTGCAAAATGGCTAGGTTTTTTTTTGCCACGATTTTATGAAAATCAGATCATGTGGAAACAGCCTTACTGACCAGGAGTGCTGATTACTTGTCAGTTCCCATGAATCAGCGCTGGTGTGGAGCCCTCCTTCTCATTTAGGATGAATCACAGGCAGCATGCATCCTACTGTGTACAGGGGGCGGGGCTTACTGTAGACAGCTTCTAAGCAAGGAAGCTGACTTGCTGGTTTGGGAGCCCACCGAGGATGGGGTGGCTCCATGGTGGGCCAGTCTGAGCTTGGTGCCTATAATTCTAGCAGCAATGGGCAACTATTGCAGTGATTGCTTTTGTAATAGTGTACTGTAGGTGAGATGTCACAGGTAAAGTTCTATAATTGGGTAGTAGAGATGGTACTCATGGTTCTTTTTCTTTTTGTAATTTAAAGGGGTTATCCAATGATCAGGGGTGTAGTTAAAGGCTCATGGGCCCTGGTGCAGGAGTTCAGCTTGGGCCCTTCCTTTCACTCAGCGCTCGTGCACCTAGCTCTTCTGCTGCCCGAGGCAAATATTGAAACACCACCCCTCCCCCCACCATGCTAAATTCTCAACCTAATCCCTTCCCTCCAGTCCTACTGTTAAAAGGTTTGTCTTCCTTTTACTACTGATGACCTATCCTCAGGAGGTCATCAATATTAGATCGGCCGGGGTCCTCCGGCACCCCCGACGATCAGCTGTTTGAAGAGAGGGCTGCGCTTATATGAGAGCTGCTTTCTCTGTTCTGTTCACCTGCTTGCCGTAGCATTTGCAGTGATAAGCAGGTAAACAGAGCAGCGCTCATACATAAAAAAAAAGCGGACAACCCCTTTAAAAACATACATGGAAAACATTACATACAGCCCTACAGAACACACAGGGTAATACAGCACCACATATGTACCTCTTACATCCGGTGACTTCTCCTCTCTGATGTAGACATTCTCTTTCCTCTTCTTCTCCTGTTAGACCAGACCGCCATGGTGACTTCTTTTAGCTATGTCTCATCTCTGCAGAGTTTAACAAACAGACATCTTACTTTCCTACTTTTCCCATCATCCTCTCACCTTCTCAACACCCCATCCTGCCACCTCCAATACTGTGTCCACTGTGCTCCCCAATACTTTCCTGCAGAAACAGTCGCTCTGTATACCGATAACACACAGATAGTGCGTCAGTACAAAAACACCTCTTTATATTGTGCACTAGTAAAAAAAAAAAAATCCCCCCTTCCTTTCAGATCAGACCCCATATAAAACCCTAAATGAGATCCCCCATCTCAGACCAAACCCCCTTTAGACCTCTATGTCATACCCCATAAAAGACACAAGTTTTAGACCTCAGATCAGACCCCCATTAGACCTCCAGACCCCCATATCAGACCCCAGATCAGAGCTCCGTATCAGACCTCTCGACCCCCATTAGACCTCCAGACTCTTATTAGACCTCCAGACCCTCATATCTGACCTCATTAGACCTCCAGACTCCCATATCTGACCCCCATTAGACCCCCAGATCCCCAATCAGACCTCCATTGGACCCCCAGATCCCCAATCAGACCTCCATTAGACCACCAGACTCCCAGTCAGACCTCTCCAGACCCCCAGTGAGACCTCTCCAGATCCCCCATTAGACCTCCATATCAGAGATCGACTGCAAAATAATAAAGTAACTTACCTCTACTGTCGCCACTCTCCCTGTCCTGGCTGTCTTCCCTTCTCAGGGCCCGCGCTGCAGTCACCTGACCTCCTACAGCATCAGGTCAGAGTGCGCTCTTTACGATCTGAGGCATGTCGTTTCTCAGGGGTGTGTGTGTGTCCTTTCTGCTGCAGCTCAGGGGTGTGTACTTTCTGAGGAGGTGTGTCCTTTCTGCTCAGTGGCTGCTCAGTGGCGGATCCAGAGCTTGGTCTCGGGAGGGTTCCCCGGGCAATTGGAACTTATGGGGCCCCTGTGTCCCCGCCCACCATCAAGCCACACCCACACACAGCCCTACCCATATATTGCACCCATACCTCTTACATCCAGTGACGTCTCCTTTGATGTAGATGTTCTCTTTCCTCGTCTTCTCCTTTCAGACCAGGCCACCATTTTTCTGTCATTTTTCGTCTCTGCAGTTTAACAAAAAATAAATCTTAGTTTACTACTTTTCCATCATCCTCCCATCTTTCTGGACAAAACATCCCACTACCTCCAATACTGTGCCGCTGTGGTCCCCAATAGTGCCCCCAATATTAAATGCCTCTCCCCCCATCATCATGTGCCAGTGACAACTGCCAACCCCCCCATGTGCCAGTACCAAGTGCCAAACCCCCCAAGTGCCAGTATGAAGTGCCACCCCCCCCCCCCATGTGCTAGTATCAAGTTCAAGTGCCAACCCCCCATGTGCCAGTATCAAGTGTATGCCCCAGGTGCCAGTATGAAGTGCCAAACCCCCCCTCATTTGCCAGTATCAAGTGCCAACCCCCCATGTGCCTGTATCAAGTGCCAACCCCCCCACCCCCATGTGCCTGTATCATGTGCCAAACCCCCCATGTGCCAGTATCATGTGCCTTTATGATGTGCCAAACAACCCCCCCCCCATGTGCCAGTAGTATCATGTGCCTGTATTATGTGCCAAACAGTCCCCCCCCATGTGCCAAACAATCACCCCCCATGCGCCAAACAATCCCCCCCCATGTGCCAAACAATCCTCTCCATGTGCCAGTATCATGTGCCTGTATCATGTCCCAAACAATCCCCCAGGTGCCAGTATCATGTGTCAAACTATCCTCCCCCATGTGCTGTGCCTGTATCATGTGCCAAACAATCCCCCCCATGTGCCAGTATCATGTACCAAACAATCCCCCCCATGTGCCAAACTGCCGCCCCCCCCCCCATATGCCCCTTATGTGCCCGTGGGTCCGGTCTTTAAAAAAAACAAGCAAGACACTTATACTTACCTCCATCCTTCACAGCGATGCGATGCAGGCCTCTTCTGGCCTGTGTCCCGCTCTGTACAGCTCACGCGCCGCCTGCACGAACATCTGATAGGCTGCGGGCCTAGTGCCGGCAGCCTATCAGAGGAGCAGGGAAGGGAGACGCCTCTCCCTCTCCTGCTCCGCAGCACAGCCATCTGTATCGTTGTCCTGAGGACGGCGATACAGATGACTATGGAGATGAATGTTTCCACAATGAAAGCGTTCATCTCCCTGTGCCCCGCCCCCGCCACCGCAATTGGCCCCCCCCCCCCCCTGGATCCTCCAATGTTTTTGCTGGAGCTCAGGGGTGTGTACTTTATGAGGGAGCGTTTTCCTTTAGTTTCCGAGGTGGACAAAGTAATAAAGCAAAGAACAGTCAGCAGGTGGCGCTATACAGATGTATTTTATCGAATAACTCAGTAGTTAGATATATATATTTTTTTAATTACATGCAATTACAAAGGTATTCAAATACAGATTCTAGTTTAAAAAGTATGTAGATTTATTTTGTGGGACAACCCCTTAAATGTAAATTTTGTATCTAAGCTCACATGGTGGCTCAGGATCTAGATGTAGTAAATGTGCAGCAAGTGTAAAGAAATCGTACATTTCTAGATCTAACTGCATATGTTTTCACACATTCCTCCTCCCCATCTGATCTTCAGCTGATTGATCGTCCTGATGTGTTATTTTCTACGCTTTCATGTAACCATATGTCTTCCTTCCACGTCCATTAACACAAGACAACTGAGATTTTAAATGTTTCTCTGCCTATAATTAAAAGATTATAGGGAAATCAACTATAGAAACCTGAACGGGAAAGTGGAAAATCAATCTAATTTTATTTCAGCGATGAAAATCTGTGATTAGACATGCTCCTCCGAAGGCTGATTGAATTACTCCATCTATCAGACACTGACTAAGTCTCTAGCTGGAGAACAAGCTTCACGTTGAGGGGCAGAAATCTGTTTCATTTTGACTATAATTTGGGATGGAACCATTAGGGAAATTTCAACCAGCCAGACGTCGGGCGTTTTGGCATCCAGAATCCCACCAGTAGAGATGTCACGAACATAAAATTTTCAGTTCGCGAACGGCGAACGTGAAGTTCCGCAAATGTTCGCGAACGTGCGAACATTGCGAACCGCCATAGACTTCAATAGACAGGCGAATTTTAAAACCCACAGGGACTTCTTCTGGCCACAATAGTGATGGAAAAGTTGTTTCAAGGGGACTAACACCTGGACTGTGGCATGCCGGAGGGGGATCCATGGCAAAACGCCCATGGAAAATTACGTAGTTGACGCAGAGTGTGGTAAGTTGAATTCTCAATGCGATTAATATAACCTGCATTAATCGCATTGCGAATTCAACTTAGATCTGAGTTCCTAATGGTTGTTGTATTGCTAGAATATAACGAAGATTGAGAATATAGAGCTAAATTCTCAATCTTCGTTATATTCTAGCAATACAACAACCATTAGGAACTCAGATCTAAGTTGTAATCACAATGCGAATAATACAGGTTATATTAATCGCATTGCGATTTAGGCCTTATTCACACGTCAGTCATTTTTCTTTCCAGAATCACGTTTTTTTTGCGGATCCGTGTTTCTGCAAAAATTCTTCCGTTTTTGTTTTTTAGTGTATCTGTATACCTTCCGTGTTTCCGTATTTCCGTGAAAATCTGGAAGAACAAGAAAAAAAAAGATGTTTCCAGGCTAACTTTTCATTTCCTGTGGATCCGTAATTACGGATCCGCAAATACGGATGACATGCGGATGACTTTTGTAACCTTTCCGCATATTATCCGGATTTATGCGGATCCATTCACTTCAATGGGGCTACGGTCCGCAATTTGCGGACAAAAGTAGGACATGCTCTACTTTTTTCACGGTTCCGCATTGCGGAAATGAAAGGATTTGCGGATGCGGAGAGCATACAGAATGCTCTCCGCATCTTTTGCGGACCCATTGAAATGAATGGGTCCGCATATCTTCCGTATTATTGCCGCATTTTTGCGGAAATAATGCGGAAAAAAAATACGGACGTGTGAATTAGGCCTTACAATTACTAACACTGCAGCTTCAGAATTAATCTAAGATGGATGCTGTCCTTGCGTTTAGATAGGAGGTGGGAGGGTCTGGGAGGTAGGGTATGCTGATTGGCTGGAATGTGTCTGCTGACTGTGAGGTACAGGGTCAAAGTTTACTCAAAGATAAAGTATAGGGGCGAACGCGACATTGCATATGTTCGCCCGCCGCGGCGGACGCTAACAAGCTATGTTCGCTGGGAACTGTTCGCCGGCGAATAGCTCGGGACATCTCTACCCACCAGATGGAGCCCTCTGCTATCAGCAAATGTATCAAAGGGACTGTCCACCACTGAGCACAATGTTTTCTTGTCTCCACTGATCGGCAGTCCAGGAGATCGTGACGGACCTTGGATCGCTGTAGCACTTGCTTGTCCCCACACATCAGAGGTGACTGCTACATGTCAGGAACATTTGGTTAGTTTCCGAGATATTGGTCCATGTATAAGGACAGTAAAAAAGTTGCTTACCACGCAGGTCTTTCAAGCAGACCCCCTCACATGGCCAGACCTGTGGAGGGGAGCATACTGATACCAACTGCTGGATTCCAGCTCCTCCGCTCCCCCACCACTGCTGCAGCTCGCTGGTCTCGCCGTGTCAACATCGGGTTTGACACAGGTCACGTGGCCATTGTAGCCATTGACTGGCCACAGCGATGTTTCCCCCATGCATCACTTGACCCAGTGATACGACATATAGAGGACACGTCACAAGTCTGAATTTGCATTTACTTGATTGTTTTCTTCAGGTCTGTTAAGTTCTTGCACTCTTTCCGCACGCATGTCAACATCTAGTAGCAACCATCAGTAAAAAACAGACTGCAATTTTTGCTGAACAGCTACATGGCCCTTGAAAAACAATGCTTACGTGCACACTCCCCTTGAAATGAGTGGGTCGGGTCCTGTGAAATAAGCCTAGAGCTTCCTGTTTAGATTCATGTTGGCATCTGCCAGCATCAGTGGCATAACGAGAAATGACTGGGCTCCACAACAAATTTTTAAATGGGACCCCCACCCCATCACCCCTCGCTACAATTGACATTGGATTACCTATGTCTATAGGAGGTCTTATCGTTTGCGATGACTGCTAAAGGAGGAAATCACAGAAAAACAATAATGCACCATAAAAGTAGATGACACCGACATTATCTGCACTACATCTCCTGTATAACGTTTGTGCATCCTAAAAATATCTGTACATCCAGTGTACTTTTTCCGTAGACACTGCGGACAGAGACATTATCTGCGCTACATCTCCTGTTTAACATGTGCGCATACTAAACATATCTGTGACATCCAGTGTACTTTTTCAGTAGACACTGCAGACAGCGACATTATCTGGGCTACATCTTCTGTTTAACGTGTGTGCGTACTAAAAATATCTGTGACATCCAGTGTACTTTTTCCGTAAACGGTGTCCGCTGTGGACAGTTACATTGCCTGCGCTACATCTCCTGTATAACGTTTCTGCATCCCAAATGTCTGTGACATTGACTGTAATTTTTTCCTAGCGGCTGGTGACAGCATCGCCATTACCTGTGGTACCACTCCTGTATAACGTTTCCGCATCCCAAATATCTGTGACATTGACTATAATTTATTTGCGCATACACTTAAAATAACTGCGCTACTGTACATGTGAGATACTTGCAGGCATATATACCATTTAATATTATGAAGGTGAGTAGTAAGGGACAGGAAAGTGGCCGTGGCCCTGGGCGCGGTGAAACTGTGCCTGCTGGCAGAGCACAAGAAACACACTCATCCACAATACCTAGCTTCATGTCCCAGTTTGCAGGGCGGCGCAGGACACCACTCTCGAAGTCACACCAGTGCCACCAGATGGTAAGTTGGATTGCCACAGATAATGCTTCCAGTCGGTTAAGCACCACCCTGTCTTCCACAAAGTCCAGTCTCCAGTAGCCAAGAGTCTGGTCAACAGAATCCTCACCCTGATCCACCATGGAGAGTCTTTGCAAACAAGTGATCCCACACTCGGATATTCCAAGGAGCTCTTTTCATCTCCATTCCTAAACTTTGGCCTCTCATGTCAATTCATGATGATGACACGCAGTTGCCAATAAGTCAACGGCAATTAATGTCCCAAGAGGTTGATGATGAGGATGAGACACAGTTGTCAATAAGTGAGGTTGTTGTTAGGTCAACAAGTCAGGAGGATGACCAGAGTGAGGAAGTTGAAGAGGAGGTGTTGATTGATGAAATCACTGACCCAACCTGGGAAGGTGGCAAGCCAAGCGAGGACAGCAGTACAGAGGGGGAGGGATCCGCAGCACCGCAACAGGCTGGAAGAGGCAGTGGGGTGGCAAAAGGGAGAAGGCAGGCCACACCAAACAGGCCCGCAACTGTTTCCCGGAGCACCACCTTGCAGAAATCTCCCTTGCCAAGGGGTACAGTAGGTGTTCCGCAGTCTGGCGTTTTTTTGATGAAAGTGGGACGATAAAAGAGTTGTCATTTCCAAACATATTCAGAACATAACATATAAAAAGGTTACTGCGCTGATGAAGTATAAAGGCAAGTATAACATGAACAAAACATATATGGGAACATAGTGAAACATTATATAATGTATAACCAAAAAGAACTTTCTACTATGCCTGGGTGACGGCGCAGTGAGAGGAATCGAGGCTTCTGACAGTGGCATGTGATGCCGCACAGCCGCAGTAGCAGTAGTTCGAGTAAGGCTGGCGCACGCGCAGTAGGTGCAGGTGGGCTAAAGCTCCGATTGGCAAGTCATAGGACATGACGTCACCAGTCGGAGTTCTCTAGGAGTCAGAGGACCAGCCGAGAAGGGGACACTGTATACAGGTTGCCGGAAAGGTTTGTTTCACATGTGGGCGTCAGGTCGCCGCTATCTAATAAGCGAACGCCTGGGTCCACAATGAGTGTCTGACACCCCTGTCTCCTCTTCCCCTGTGTTACGTGCTGGCCAATCCGCCATCCAAGACGCAGGCCCGGATGCCTCCTGCCCTGCACCTGGCCCGGATGCCTCCCGCAAGCACCATCAGCTAGCACATCCACTACTGTGTCCCAGCGCAGCTTACAGATGTCCATACGCCAGGCCTTTGAACGAAAGCGCAAATACTTAGCCACCCACCTACAGGCCATAGCACTAAATGTGCACCTTTCTAAATTGCTGGCCCTGGAACTGTTGCCATTTAGGATTGTGGACACTGAGGCTTTCCGCAGCCTGATGGCAGGGGCCGTCCCTCTTTACTCAGTCCCCTGCCTCCACCATTTTGTCCTGTGTGCTATCCCCGCCTTACACCAGCATGTGTCCCGTAACATCACCCGTGCCCTGACCAACGCAGTTATTGGGAATGTCCACTTAACGACTAACACATGGACAAGTGCTTGTGGCCAGGGACGCTACATTTCCCTGACTGCACACTGGGTGAACGTTGTGGAGGCCGGGAGCGATTCATACCCTGGGATGGAACAGGTACTACCAACGCCAAGGATTGCGGGCCCTACTTCCATCATGATTTCCGCCACCACCTACATTAGTGGCTGCAACCCCCACCCTTCTCCTCCACCTCCTCCTCCACTTCCACCTCTGAATTCTCATCTTGCAGCACCAGTCAGCCATCAGTCAGTAGCTGGAAGCAGTGTAGTACTGCAGTGGGGAAGCAGCAACAGGCCGTGCTGAAACTTATTTGCTTAGGTGACAAACAGCACACCGCCGCAGAGCTTTGGCAGGGTATAGGGGACCAGACTGGGCTGTGGCTCTCGCCACTCAACCTACAACCAGGCATGGTTGTGTCTGAAAATTGCTATAACTTGGTGGAGGCTTTGAGCTCGGCAAGCTCACACACATACCAAGCCTAGCCCATGTGTTAAACTTAGTGGTTCAGCAGTTTCTCAAAACCTACCCCAATTTGCATGAGCTACTGGTGAAGGTGTGCCAAATGTGTGCCCATTTCTGAAAGTCATCTACAGCTGCCGCCGGTCTGGCAACGCTGCAGCAGCGCTTGCAATTGCCAGCTCACTGACTGTTGTGTGACGTGAGCACGTGCTGGAACTCCACGTTCCATATGTTGGCCAGGCTTTGTTAGCAGCAGAGGGCAGTAGTGTAATACCAGCTGCAACATGGTTGTCGCCTTTCCAGTCAGCTTCCGCTCTTCTCTAGCGACGAGTCGGCATGGATGTCTGACCTCTGTGAGGTTTTACGCAACTTTGAGGAATCAACACAGATGGCAGATGGTTAGTGGTGATGCCACTATTATCATAGTAGCCATCTCACTTCTGTGTCTACTGAAACGCTAGCTGATAACATTGAAGGTGGACGCTTTGCATGTGGAAAAGGTGGAAATGGGAGAAGACAGTACATAGGGTGATAGCCTGACAACCCTCATTTCGTCTTCTCAGCTCAAATTGGATGATGATGAGGAAGAGGAGGAGGACCAGGAGACGGTTGCCTCCGCTACAGAGGGTAGTACCCATAGCAGGTTTATTCCATCTGTTCAGCGTGGATGGGCAGAAGAGGAGGAAGAAGATAAGGAGATTGAGAGTCCTCCTCCTAATAAGGACAGCGAAATCTTGTCTGTTGGGACTCTCGAACACATGGCTGACTTTATGTTATGCTGCCTTTCCCGTGACCCTCGCGTTGTACGCATTTTGGCCAACACTGATTACTGATTGTTCACCCTTCTCGACCCCCTCTACAAAGAGAACTTCTCATCTCTGATTCCTGTGGTGGAGAGGACTAGCAAAATGGTGCAATGCCAGAAGGTCCTTGTGGAAAAATTGCTCCAAAAATTTTCAGCAGGCAACGCTGGTGGCAGAGTACGTAGTTCCTTGGGCAACCGAGGAGGGGGGACGAGGGGAACACACAGCAGTTCCAACAGAGGCAGGGCAACACTCTCCAAGGCCTGGGACAGTTTCATGACACTCCGCCAGCACCCTCACCCTGATGCGTGGCCTACTGTCACAAGGAGGGAAACATTTTGGAAGATGGTGAAGGAGTACGTAGCAGTCCGTGTCTGCATCCTCAATGTTCCCACTGTGCCTTACAACTATTGGGTGTCCAAGCTGGACATGTGGCACGAAGTGGCGCTCTACGCCTTGGAGGTCCTGGCCTGCCCTGCCTCCAGCGTTTTGTCAGAGCGGGTATTTAGTGCTGCTTGGGGCATAATAACTGATAAGCGCATCCGCCTGTCAACTGAAAATGCTGACTGGTTGACTCTTATCAAAATTAACAAGGCCTGGATTGCCCCTGACTTCTTCACTCCACCAGAGGAACGCAGCTGAACATAACATCAGCAGCAGACCCTCAACCATAATTTTTTTGATGGGCAGATCAGCAGCCGGCACTCGTCCCTAATGTTTTAGAGAGTCAGCTCAGCAGCAGACCCTCACCCCTAATGTTTTAGAGAGTCAGTTCAGCAGCAGACCCTCACCCCTAATGTTTTAGATGGTCAGCTCGGCAGCAGACACTCGCCCCTAATGTTTCAGAGAGTCAGCTCAGCAGCAGGCCCTCACCCCTAATGTTTTAGAGGCTCAGCTCAGCAGCAGACCCTTACCCCTAATGTTTTAGATGGTCAGCTCAGCAGCAGACCCTCATCCCTAATGTTTTAGATGGTCAGCTCAGCAGCAGGCCCTCATCCCTAATGTTTTAGATTGTCAGCTCGGCAGCAGGCCCTCGCCCATAATGTTTTAGATGGTCACCAGCAGGCCCATGCTCCTAATGTTTTTGAGGGTCACCAGCAGGCCATCAATCATAATTTTTCAAGGGTGTGTATGATGCCCTGCTTTACAGTGTGTAATAAAGGGTGTATTGTAGTGCCGGTTCCTTGTCATTTTTGGCAGCCCTTTCACTTAGTGCATAGGCTTTATGAGTGTTGGAGTCCCACTACCTGAACAATTGTACCACAATGTGAATGAGGCCCTCCATAATGTTTTCGATGATCAGCTCAACAGCAGACCCTCACCCCTAATGTTTTATATGGTCAGATCAGCAGCAGGCCCTCACCCATAATTTTTTCGATGGTCAGCTCAGCAGCAGACCCTCAACCATAATTTTTTCGATGGTCAGATCAGCAGCCGGCACCCACCCCTAATGTTTTAGAGAGTCAGCTCAGCAGCAGACCCTCACCCCTAATGTTTTAGAGAGTCAGTTCAGCAGCAGACCCTCACCCCTAATGTTTTAGATGGTCAGCTCGGCAGAAGGCACTCGCCCCTAATGTTTCAGAGTCAGCTTAGCAGCAGACCCTCATCCCTAATGTTTTAGATGGTCAACTCAGCAGCAGGCCCTTGCCCACAATGTTTTAGATAGTCAACAGCAGGCCCTTGCTGCTAATGTTTTTGAGGGTCACCAGCAGGCCATCAATCATAATTTTTCAAGGGTGTGTATGATGACCTGCTTTATGTGTAATAAAGGGTGTATTGGAGTGTCGGTTCCTTGTAATTTGTGGCAGCCCTTTCACTTAGGGCATAGGCTTTATGAGTCCCACTACCTGAACAATTGTACTACAATGTGAATGAGGCCCTCTTTTATGTGATGTACAGGCTGTTTCGGAGTGCCTATTTCTTGTAATTTTTGGCAGCACTTGCACTTTATATACAAGTAAATGTACAGGAAAGAATAATTCCTAAATACAATTTCTCTAAAATCGATTTTATCTTCGGTTTTGTGCATATTATTGTCAGTCTGTAGTGGCGTACTACTCGGACAACATTGTTCCCAGCAGCGACCTGGGAGTCCAAGATGCATCCAGACATCCTCCCCATGCTGTTCCCAAACCATTTCAGTGGTGTTTTTATCCATTTCTGACCTTTTCATGTGAACCAGACACCTTCCCCTCTTCAGAGCAGGGAGTGCCTGGTTTAATGTTCGGAGTCTCCCATTGACTTCCATTGTGCTCGAGTGCTAGGCAGAGGTGGGCTAGTCCTGTTTCCCACCAAAGGGAAGGGTTGCAGTTCTAGTTTATTCCAGTCTAGTCTAGACTTTGGAGTTGAGAAGACATGAAAGATGTAGCAGCAAGGGGAAAGTTCCACCTCCTGCAGCAGAAGTCTCAAAAGGGTAGCAGCTCATAGAGCACTGACTCCTTATTCATTTACAGACAGTATTTTGCAAAGGGGTCAACAGCCAAAGGCACCCCACTACAGAGGTGCCAGAACAGTCCTAGAGTCCAGCTGCCAGACAAAGCCAAGTTTAGCACAGCAGAGAGAGAGTGATAAAGCAGAGTATCTAAGTGTGCCGGCCAGTTCATGCTAAAACCTGCTGAAACCAAGAGAAACACCATATATTGTCTGGATGCAAGTTGATTCAAGTAAAGCTGTTAAACTTTATACAAGTCAGGACTTGACTATTCCACCACCTCTACCATTACTCTCCCATTTATTGCTTCGGAGCCTAACGCTGGGGAGCAATGGTATTAAGGTAGGAGCACCATGACACACACAGAAAACTATTGGGGCTGCACCACATCAATCAGCTTTCCGAAAAACCTGGGACACGATCGGCCCTGGGGGCGGCACGTTGCACACCCCAATGGGAAGTAAGTCCAGAGAGTCAGGGTCTGCAGTAAACCAGTGTGCTTCTTTACTGGTGGAATTAAGGTGCAAAACAATACACGATGGTCAAAGTTAAGGGGGCAGGGTGCTGTGGAGGTCACTGTTAAGGGAGTATGGTACTATGGAGGTCACTGTAAAGTGGAAAGGTCACCCTTAAGGGGACAAGATGCTGTAAAGGTCACAGTTAAAGGGACAGGATGCTGTGGAGGTCAATGTTAAGAGGGTGAGCCCTGTGGAGGTCACTGTTAAGGGGACAGAGTGCTGTGGAACTCACTGGTAAAGGGGCAGGCTGCTTGAAGGTCAAAGTTAAGGGGGTGGGCTGCTGTAGAAGTCCCATTTTAAGGACACGTGGCACTGTGGGGGTGGACAGTGTTAAAAGGGCAGAGTGCTATGGAGGATACTGTCAAAAAGGGTGGGGCACCGTAGAGGTCACAGTTAAAGGGGTGGGGTGCTGTAGAGGTCACTGTTATAGGGGACAGTTAATAAAATAAACAGTATGTAACTGCCTAGGTATATAGGGCTTCTAGTGATTTCCCCATAAAAAAAAAACAGGGCATGAATTGGCCTTCTGGGCACTATTAGAACAAATCCAATAAACACACAAACAGACCAACACTTCATACTTGGGCAGCAGTGGGTACTTTTTCTAGCAACCAATCATGATAATTATTATAAGTGTCATAAAAATAATGATATATATTCTAAACACTAAAAATATTGGAACATGGAATATTTGACAGAAATTCCTTTATGGGTTCATCCCAACAGATTTTTGTTAAGAAAAAAATCCATTTGCTGGTTCATAAAATTCTCTTTTTTCTCATATGCAAAATACACCTGCCCTTTCCATATATGTTTCTGATATTTTCCCACTTTGACACAAGTAAATATCAATTGCAAAGCTTGTATTATAAAAAATGAACACTAGATGCCAGTGTTGTATAAGGAATGACCTATGCTGTTCACATGTATATTGTATCTATAGTGGATGAGGTTATATAGTCATTACTTTATGAATTTTATCATATTCACATAAATAGGAAAATGTATCATAAACTACATATGTACTAAAAGATTTATAAAATATTTATTAAAAATTGGGATTATAACAATGATAATATATATGGGGGATAAGCAGTCCATACAGATTAAATCATCTTTAAAGGGCATCTGTCAGCAATTCTGTCCCTATGGCACTGGCTGACCTGTTACATGTGCTCTTGGCAGCTGAAGGCATCGGTGTTCGTCCCATGTTCATATGTGTCCGCATTGCTGGGAAAAGTGATGTTTTATATGCAAATGAGCCTCTAGGAGCAACAGGGGCGTTACCATTACACCTAGAGAGGCTCAGCTTTCTCTCTCTCTCTGCAAAAGTTAGAAATGCAGTGACTATAAATCATAATAGTTCCTAAAAATATATGGTAAAATAAAAAACTAAGCAAATCACAGAAGTAATGGACTAAACAACGTGCACATTTTTTCTTTTTGCATTTCAGACATATTTTGTACCAATATGGACCAGGGCCATACACAGATCTCATAGGGTCCCATAGCAAAACTTAGCATGAGCCCCCCGGCCCTCTAAGTTTCCCAACACACATCCATCAATAACTCACAGGCAATGCAAAGTGAAATTCCCCAGATTTCTGGCTATTTTTTTTAAGTGAAAGAAATTTCAATGTAAAATGTAATTTAAAAAAAAATGTGCCTCAACCTCTTTATCCAACTTCTATGTTGAAAAAAGGGGAACAAGTACCTAATAACTATAACATTCATCTGACTACCATATTTTTCAATGTACGGACACCATATACTTTGATAAATCTCTAGTTTTTTTGGGGGGACACATTTCCTCTTTGTATCAGTCTCTCAAATATAGGCATTATCATGTAGCAGCCGCACAATGGCTATGCATCAGCTAAATGTCCATCAGCCACTGATGTGGTTATGTCCTTCTCCTGGCACTGTGGACACATAGGGGAAGCAAAAATAAAAAGATGAACAGCACTCCTTAGCAAAAATAGTAATGGGTGCTCGTCTCCAGGGGGTGGTAAAAAGCCCTCAACAAGAATATGTGCATAAACAAGCAAATAAAAAAAAAAAAAAAATGGAGACAGCACGTCCAAGTGAGTGGAATTTATTCCAGATGCAACGTTTCGGCTTGGATAGCCTTTGTCAAGTATCTGGAATAAATTCCACTGATTTGGACGTGCTGTCTCCATTTTTTATTTTTTGATTTGCTTGTTTATGCACATATTCTTGTTGAGGGCTTTTTACCACCCCCCTGGAGACAAGGACCCATTACTATTTTTTGCTCATCTTTTTATTTTTGCTTCCCCTATGTGTCCACAGTTTATGCACATAGGGGAATCAGTGATTTGTTTAGGGCTCATGCACACGAACATATTTTCTTTCCGTGTCCGTTCTGTTTTTTTTGTGGACCGTATACGGAACCATTCATTTCAATGAGTCCACAACAAAAACCAGAAGTTACTCCATTTGCATTCCATTGCCATATGTCCGTATTTCTGTTCTGCAAAAAACACGGACGTCATCTGTATTTTTTGCAGACCACAAAATACATAGGGTGGTGGGCATGAGCCCTTATGCTGAGCTTCATGTGTGTTCCTCACTGCAGGTTTATGGTCTACGACGCGTAGTACTATGTATTCTGATATGCTAGCATGTCAGCTTCTGCCACCTTGTGGTGGTTATGTGGTACTGCATATATAAGGACCTTAACATATATAGCTTGGAAGTAAGAAGAGACAGAGGGGATATGATAGAAAGTTTTAAATACATAAAGGGAATCATCACGGTAAAAGAGGAGAGAATATTTAAAAGAAGAAAAACTGCTACAAGAGGACATAGTTTTAAATTAGAGGGGCAAAGGTTTAAAAGTAATATCAGGAAGAATTACTTTACTGAGAGAGTAGTGGACGCATGGAATAGCCTTCCTGCAGAAGTGGTAGCTGCAAATACAGTGAAGGAGTTTAGGCATGCATGGGATAGGCATAAGGCCATCCTTCATATAAGATAGGGCCTGGGGCTATTCATAGTATTCAGTATATTGGGCAGACTAGATGGGCCAAATGGTTCTTATCTGCCGACACATTCTATGTTTCTATATCATATTAACATGCATGTTTTATAATTTTATGCTTTTTGCAACAATTTACAAAGTTTGTTGATTATTGGTTACTTACTTTCTTGGATACTGTCTTGGTTGACAAATTGTAAGCACAGTGGCTTAGTGTTTAACACTGGTTCCTTGCAGCGCTCTGGTCCTAGGATTGAATCTGACCAGGGTCAATATCTGCATGGAGTTTGTATGTTCTCCCCGTGTTTGTGGTGGTTTCTAGTGATGAGCGCAAAGACCTACATTTGATTTCGCGATATTTGACTAATAATTTGGATCATATTTGTCATATATTCGTGATTTCGCAATATTCGTTATTTCGCATTCAATATCATGACTTGCAATTAATTTTTCAAGTTATATTAGCGTGCGCATAGAATCTATTCGTTAATAACGTTTAAACAGCTTTACATGTATTGAAAGCTTGAAATGGCGGGAGTCATTTGTGCGAATGGAAAGGTGCGAAAAAGACATATACGAATTTTCACAATACATGCAGCGTACTGGAGTCTGACACAACCTGTTAACGCTTGATAGGAAAAGGAATACAAACAGCGAATAGATTAATGCGAATATTCAAGTGACGAATATTCGCAGGACAGTTTTTACCTATTAAGTCTTTACTCTGACAGGAATAGTGGAAATTGTTATAGAAAGCAATTAACTTCTTCAGGACCGCCGTACGCAGGATTGCGTCCTGCGGGCGGTCCTGTTCTTCTGATCAGACGTGGCGACGCGTCATCTCGCGAGACGCGAGACTTCCTGTGAACGCGCGCGCGCGTTCACAGCGTCGCGCGTCTGAAGAGTTGTACTACAGCCTGCCAGCAATGATCAATCGCTGGCAGGCTGTAGATGCGATATAAATCGCATCAAACAAGTATATCAGACGCTGTTTTGTGAACAGCGTCTGATATACCTGCTACCTGGTCCTCTGGTGGTCCCATTTGCTGGGATCGACCACCAGAGGACCAGGTAACTATGTAAAGTTGCACCAAACACTACACTAACCCCCCACCCCCTCACCAATTAACCCCTTGATCACCCAATCTAGACCCCTGATCACCCCCTGTCATTGATCAAACCCCTTGTAAGGCTCCATTCAGACGTCCATATGTGTTTTGCGATCCGTGGATCCGCGGATCCGATCTGCGGATCCACAGATCCTCAAAACACGGACACCGGCAATGTGCTTTCTGCATTTTGCAGATCCGCACATTGCCAGAACTATATAGAAAATGCTTTTTCTTGTCCGATTCCTTGTCCAATTGCGGACAAGAATAGGACATGTTCTATATTTTTGCGGAACGGAAGTGCAGACTCGAAGCGCGGATCCGTAATTCCGGATCCGAGCGGGACAAAGTCTGTCCCCATAGAAATGAATGGGTCCGCAATTCCGCTCCGCAAACAGAATTTCGGACGTGTGAATGGGGCATAAGGGTCCCTTATCACCGCCAGTTAGTTAGCTACTTGTTAGGTAGCTAGCGCCCAGCCCACCGCACCGCAGTCACTGATTTTGGCAGAGATTTTTTCATCCACATTGACCGATGCGAATGAAAAAATCAGTGCCGTTCATTTTTTTTTTTTTTTCAGCGCAGAGGCTGAACGGAAAAAAAAAAATCTCATTACCCGTATGCTCAATATAAGGAGAATCGCAGATACTCCTAATGCTGGCCATACGTGTAATGATTGCGGAGACCCTCAAATGCCAGGGCAGTACAAACACCTCACATGTGACCCCATTTTAGAAAGAAGACACCCCAAGGTGTTTCGTGAGGGGTATGGTGAGTTCATGTAAAATTTTATTTTTTGTCACAAGTTAGTGGAATATGAGACTGTAAAAAAAAAAAAAAAAATCAATTTCCGCTAACTTGTGCCAAATTTATTTTTTTCTGTGAACTCGCCATGCCCCTTACAGAATACCTTGGGGAGTCTTCTTTCCACAATGGGGTCACTTGTGGGGTATTTATACTGACCTGGCATTTTAGGGGTCCTAAAGCGTGAGAATCCAAATGCGTAAAAATGGCCTGTGAAATCCTGAAGGTACTCATTGGTTTTAGGGTCCCTTTGCGCATCTTGGCTGCAAAAAAGTGTCACTCATGTGGTATCGCCGTACTCAGGAGAAGTGGGGCAATGTGTTTTGGGGTGTATTTTTACATATACCCATGCTGGGTGTGAGAAATATCGCTGTAAACGACAACTTTTTAAATTTTTTTATTCAAAGTTGCCAATTTACAGAGATATTTCTCTCACCCAGTATGGGTATATGTAAAAATACACCCCAAAACACGTTGCCCTACTTCTCTTGAGTACGGCGATACCACATGAGTGACACTTTTTTGCAGCCTGGGTGCACAAAGGGGCCCAAATTCCAACGAGTACCTTTTAGGAGGGCATTTTTACGCATTTTTCTTCTCACGCTTTAGGGCCCCTAAAATGCCAGGGCAGTATAAATACCCCACATGTGACCCCATTTTGGAAAGAAGACACCCCAAGGTATTCGCTGAGGGGCATAATGAGTCCATGAAAAATTAAACTTTTTGTCAAAAGTTAGTGGAATAGGAGACTTTGTGAGAAAAACAATAAAAATCAATTTCCACTAACTTGTGCCAAAATTAATCTTCTATGAACTCGCCATGCCCCTCATGGAATACCTTGGGGTGTCTTCTTTCCAAAATGGGGTCACATGTGGGGTATTTATACTGCCCTGGCATTTTAGGGGCCCTAAAGCGTGAGAAGCAAAATGCGTAAAATGGCTCTGAATCCTGAAGGTACTCATTGGTTTTAGGGTCCCTTCGCATCTTGGCTGCAAAGTGTCACTCATGTGGTATCGCCGTACTCAGGAGAAGTAGGCAATGTGTTTGGGGTGTATTTTACATATACCCATGCTGGGTGAGAGAAATATCTCTGTAAATCGACAACTTTGTAAATTAAAATGTACAAAGTTGTCAATTTACAGCGATATTTCTCACCCAGTATGGGTATATGTAAAAATACACCCCAAAACACATTGCCCTACTTCTCCTGAGTACGGCGATACCACATGAGTGACACTTTTTGCAGCCTGGATGCGCAAAGGGGCCCTAAATCCAATGAGTACCTTTAGGAGGGCATTTTTACGCATTTGTTTCTCACGCTTTAGGGCCCCTAAAATGCCAGGTGCAGTATAAATACCCCACATGTGACCCCATTTTGGAAAGAAGACACCCCAAGGTATTCCGCTGAGGGGCATAATGAGTCCATGAAAATTAAACTTTTTGTCAAAAGTTAGCGGAAAGGTAGACTTTTGTGAGAATAAACAATACAAAATCACATATTCCACTAACTTGTGCCAAAAAAAATCTTCTATGAACTCGCCATGCCCCTCATGGAATACCTTGGGGTGTCTTCTTTCCAAAATGGGGTCACATGTGGGGTATTTCTACTGCCCTGGCATTTTAGGGGCCCTAAAGCGTGAGAAAGTCTGAACAAATGCGTAAAAATGCCCTCCTAAAGGTACTCATTGGTTTTAGGGCCCCTTGCGATCTTGGCTGCAAAAGTGGCACACATGTGGTATCGCCGTACTCAGGAGAAGTAGGGCAATGTGTTTTGGGGTGTATTTTTACATATACCCATGCTGTGTGAGAGAAATATCTCTGTAAATTGACAACTTTGAATAAAAATTGTATACAAAGTTGTCAATTTACAGCGATATTTCTCTCACGCAACATGGGTATATGTAACAATACACCCCAAAACACATTGCCCTACTTCTCCTGAGTACGGCGATACCACATGAGTGACACTTTTTGCAGCCTGGGTGCACAAAGGGCCCTAAAACCAATGAGTACCTTTAGGATTTACAGGCCATTTTTATGCATTTGGATTCTCACACTTTAGGGCCGCCTAAAATGCCAGGTGAGTATAACATACCCCACATGTGACCCCATTTTGGAAAGAAGACACCCCAAGGTATTCCGTGAGGGGCATGGTGAGTCCACAGAGATTTTTATTTTTTGGCACAAGTCAGCGGAAATAGATTTTTTTTTTTTTTATTTAGTTTTTACAAAGTCTCATATTCCACTAACTTGTGACAAAAATAAAATTTTACATGAACTCACCATACCCCTCACAGAATACCTTGGGGTGTCTTCTTTCCAAAATGGGGTCACATGTGGGGTATTTATACTGCCCTGGCATTTTAGGGGCCCCTAAAGCGTGAGAAGAAGTCTGGAATCCAAATGCATAAAAATGCCCTCAGAAATCCTAAAGGTACTCATTGGTTTAGGGCCCTTTGCATCTTGGCTGCAAAAGTGGCACACATGGTATCGCCGTACTCAGGAGAAGTAGGGCAATGTTTTGGGTGTATTTTTATATATACCCATACTTTGTGTGAAAAATATCTCTGTAAACGACAACTTTTAAAAAATTTTATACAAAGTTGACAATTTACAGAGATATTTCTCTCACCCAACATGGGTATATGTAAAAATACACCCCAAAACACATTGCCCTACTTCTCCTGAGTACGGCGATACCACATGAGTGACACTTTTTGCAGCCTGGGTGCACAAGGGGCCCAAATTCCAACGAGTACCTTTAGGTTTTACATGGCGGCTCACAATCTAGCCCCGCCCAAAATGCCAGAACAGTAAACACACCCCACAAATGACCCCATTTCGGAAAGTAGACACCCCAAGGTATTCACTGAGGGGCATAGTGAGTCCGTCTGAGATTTTATTTTATTTTTGCCAGAAGTTATCAGAAATTGAAACTTTTTTTTTTTTTTTTCTCAGAAAGTGTCATTTTCCGCTAACTTGTGAAAAAAATGAAATGATACATGAACTCACAATGCCCCTCTGCGAATACTTTGGGGTGTCTTCTTTCTAAAATGGTGTGATTTGGGGGTATTTATACTATCCTGGCATTCTAGCACCTGAAGAAACATGACAGGCGCTCAGAAAGTCAGAGCTGCTTCAAAATGCCGAAATTCACTTTTTGCACCATATTTTTGAAAACGCTATAACTTTTACCCAAACCAATAAATATACACTTATTGGACTTTTTAATCAAAGACATGTAGAACAATAAATTTAGAGAAAATTTATATAGAAATGTAGTTTTTAAAAAAATTTACAACAGAAAGTGAAAAATGTCATTTTTTTGCAAAAATTTCGGTAATTTTTGATTAATAGCAAAAAAAGTAAAAATGTCAGCAGCAATGAAATACCACCAAATGAAAGCTCTATTGGTGAGAAGAAAAGGAGGTAAAATTCATTTGGGTGGTAAGTTGCATGACGGAGCAATAAACGGTGAAAGTAGTGTAGTGCGGAATTGTAAAAAGTGGCCTGGTCATTAAGGGTGTTTAAGCTAGGGGGGCTGAAGCGGTTAAGGTTGGGGGAATTATGTCTGAATCTTTTATTTTCAAGATTCGCTATCACTATCCATCTTAAGAGCGAATATTCGTAATTGCGAATATGGGGTTATGTATTCGATATATTCGCGAAATCTCGAAATCACGATATTCGAGATTAAAATTCGCCTTGCGAATATTCGCGCTCAACACTAGTGGTTTCCTCCGGGTTCTCTGGTTTCTTCCCACACTCCAAAGACATACTGATAGGGAGCTTTTCTGGGGACATCATGAAGATAATGTTTGTACGCTGCAGAATATGTCAGTGCTATATAAGTGAGTCAAATAAAATAAATAACACTACTCCGGCTTATTGGTCACAGAATATTCATTGCTATCTTTGCTTGGTACAGCTTGGAACAGTGATGTAACTGAAGCTCCTAGGCCAAATGCAAAATTAATATTTTTTCCTATAAAACAATGCTCTCAATCCTGAGGCTATCTAGCTGTTTGAAACTATAACCCCCAGCATGTTTAAAAAAAAATGCTCAGGTTAGGGGTCTGTTAAAATATTGTCTTACTCCTCTCTTACCAGAAAACCATATGCTTTACAGTTAGGCTGAGTTCACACTTCAGTTATTTGGTCAGTTATTTCCATCAGTGATTGTGAGCCAAAACCAGTTGTGGGTCAAAAAACGGAAATCTTTCCATTATACCTAATCTCTATAGAAGTCTTCACTACTGATTTTGGCTTACAATGGCTGATAAAAATAACTGACCAAATAACTGAAGTATGAACTCAGCCTAAGGCCTCATGCACACAACCATATGTGTTTGCGGTCCGCAAATTGTGGATCTGCAAAAAAAAATGGATGACGTCCGTATGGCATCCGATTTTTTTGTGGATCCGTTATTTTAGCGGATTCATTGTAATAATGCCTATCCTTGTCCACAAACTAGAAAAAAATAGCACATGCTCTATTTTTTGGGCGGGGCTACGGAACGAACATACTTATGTGGACAACACATGGTGTGCTGTCCGCATTTTTTACGGACCCATTGAAATGAATTGGTCCGCACCCTATCAGCAAAAAAAAACTGAGCGGACAAGGAAACAAAATATGGTCGTGTGCATGAGCCCTAAGATGTTCCTTTGCTATGTGTTGTCTTCACAGTGAGACTCAAGTGAGGTGTCAGGATTATACCCAACGTACAGGACAAGAGAAGTGGTTTCCATATATATAGAATAACAGCAGATACTAAGGATTACATCCAGCATATCATAGAAGAGGAGTGGTACTATGCAGTGTCCATATATACAGAAGAGGGGAAGATCCTGAGAATTACACCCAGCATACAGGAGAAGAGAAGTGGTACTATGTAGTGTGTATATATTCAGAAAAAGGACAGATACAGAGATTTACACCCAGTATACAGGACAAGAGAAGTGGTACTCTGCAGTTTCCATATATACAGAATAACAGCAGATACTGAGGATTACATCCAGCATACCATAGAAGAGAAGTGGTACTATGCAGTGTCCATATATGCAGAAGAGGGGAAGATCCTGAGGATTACATCCAGCATACAGAAGAGAAGTGGTGCTTTGCAGTGTCCATATATACAGAAGAGGGGAAGATCCTAAGAATTACACCCAGCATACAGGAGAAGAAAAGTGGTACTATGTAGTGTCCATATACAGTATACAGAAAAAGAGCAGATACAGAGAATTACACCCAGTATACAGGACACAAGTATATACAGAATAAGAGCAGATACTGAGGATTACATCCAGCATACAGGAGAAGAGAAGTGGTACTATGTAGTGTCCATATATACAGAAAAAGGACAGATACAGAGAATTACACCCAGTATACAGGACAAGAGAAGTGGTACTCTGCAGTTTCCATATATACAGAATAACAGCAGATACTGAAGATTACATCCAGCATACCGTAGAAGCAAAGTGGTACTATGCAGTGTCCATATATACAGAATAAGAGCAGATACTGAGGATTACATACAGCATACAGAAGAGAAGTGGTGCTTTGCAGTGTCCACATATACAGAAGAGGGGAAGATCCTGAGAATTACACCCAGCATACAGGAGAAGAAAAGTGGTACTATGTAGTGTCCATATATACAGAAAAAGGACAGATACACAGAATTACACCCAGTATACAGGACACGAGAAGTGGTACTGTGCAGTGTGCATATATACAGAATAAGCACAGATACTGAGGATTATGTCCAGCATACAGAAGAGAAGTGGTGCTGTGCAGTGTCCATATATACAGAATAAGAGCAGATACTAAGGATTACATCTAGCATACAGGAGAAGAGAAGTGGTGCTGTGCAGTGTCCATATATACAGAATAAGAGCAGATACTAAGGATTACATCCAGTATACAGGACAAGAGAAGTGGTAATGTGTAGTGTCCATATAAAAAGATAAGAGCAGATATTGAGAATTACTTCCAATTAGAGATGAGCGTATCAAAGCTGATGAAGTAGAATTCGATCCGAATTTCAGCAAAAATTTGATTGCCAACTAATGCGAATTTCCTCGCCCTTCGTGATAACGAATGGTATTTTTCCTGAAATGGCTGCTGCACGTGTGAGGACATGGAGAAAGGAAGTACGGGAAGGCAGGATCACGCAGACTGACATGCATGATGCAGCCAATCAACAGCCAGCCAACCCTATGATGTCACGGCCCTATAAATACAGTGGCCATCTTAGAGTCAGACATTTTCCAGGGTTCTGAGTGCAGGGACAAGCGTGACAAGGCGCTAGGGACAGAAAAACCTCATTGTGGAAAAAAAAAACTGAAAAAACGATTTATAAGTGCAGGGAAAGGATAGGGAGGAATCATTTCACATCAACTTAGTGCAGGGAGAGACGTCAGAAGGCGCTAGGGACAGTGCTAGAAAAGCGATTTACAAATGCAGGGAAAGATAATTTGGGCATCCAAATAGCTATTATACAGCTCTGTCATTCCAGCAATTTGTTGTTGGGGTGCAAGTAATGTATTGAAAACCCTTTAGTGGCTTATATCTGTGGAAAAAGAAAAATATATACGCCGTTCACTTCTGCAGCTATATGTGTTGAAAACGTTTAGTGGCATATTTCATTACAAAAAGAAAAATATATTCTCAGTTTACTTCTGCAGCTATATGTGGTGAAAGCGTTTAGTGATGTATTTCAGTACAAAAAGAAAAATATATAAGCACTTCACTTCTGCAGTTATATGTGGCAAAAGCGTTTAGTGGCCTATTCCAGTACAAAAAGAAAAATATATTCTTAAGTTCACTTCTGCAGTTATGTGTTGAAAGCGACAGTACAGAAAGAAAAAAAGATATGCACTTGACTGGTGCAGTTATTTGTAGCAAAAGCGTTTAATGTCCTATTTCAGTACAAAAAGAAAAATATATTCTCAGTTCACTTCTGCAGTTATATGTGTTAAAAGCATTTAGTGGCCTATGTCAGTACAGAAAAAAAATAATATGCGCACTTCGCTGGTGCAGTTATACGTGTTGAAAGCATTTAGTGGCCTATGTCAGTACAGAAAGAATTCTTGAATAAAGAATTTTATTCAGCGTTCAGTGCTGCAATTATATGTGGTAAAATCTTTATTGCAGTATTTCAGTCAAAAAGCTAAATTAAATCGGTGGTCAGCGCTGCGGTTATATGCAGTAAAATCTTTATTGAAGTATGTTGGTCGAAAAACAAAGTTAATTAAGTGGTCAGTGCTGTGGTTATATGCGGTAAAAACTTTATTGAAGTATTTTGGTTGAAAAACAAAATTTACTCAGCGGTCAGCGCTGCGGGTATATGCGTTAAAATCTTTAGTGACGTATCTTGATGAACTTCGCAACTCTTCCGGGCTCAAAGCTATCTTGACGCTTTGTCTTCTCATTGTCTGTAGCTACTAGAGGCCTGTTCATGCAAGTCAGGTTCCCCCAGAAGTATCTTGGTCGATCGTCACTCTGTGATTGTGCCATTCTGTGGCTTCCTCATGCTGCTGCCACCTCCACACTCTGTGGCCTAGTCATGCTGCTGCCACCTCCAGACTCTGTCATGGTGCCACTCTGTGGCCTCCTCCAGATGCTGCTGCCATCTCCTGACTCTGTCATTGTGCCACTCTGTGGCCTACTCATGTTGCTGTCACCTCCACACTTTGTCATTGTGCCACTCTGTGGTCTACTCATGCTGCTTCCACCTCCACACTCTGTCATTGTGCCATTCTGTGGCTTCCTCATGCTGCTTCCACCTTGAGACTCTGTCATTGTGCAACTCTGCGGCCTACCCATGCTGCTGCCACCTCCACACTCTGTGATTGTGCCATTCTGTGGCTTCCTCATGCTGCTGCCACCTCCACACTCTGTGGCCTAGTCATGCTGCTGCCACCTCCAGACTCTGTCATGGTGCCACTCTGTGGCCTCCTCCGGATGCTGCCATCTCCTGACTCTGTAATTGCGCCACTCTGTGGCCTACTCATGTTACTGTCACCTCCACACTTTGTCATTGTGCAACTCTGCGGCCTACCCATGCTGCTGCCACCTCCACACTCTGTCATTGTGCCATTCTGTGGCTTCCTCATGCTGCTGCCAACTCCAGACTCTGTCATTGTGCCACTCTGTGGTCTACTCATGCTGCTTCCACCTCCACACTCTGTCATTGTGCCATTCTGTGGCTTCCTCATGCTGCTTCCACCTTGAGACTGTCATTGTGCAACTCTGCGGCCTACTATGCTGCTGCCACCTCCACACTCTGTCATTGTGCCATTCTGTGGCTTCCTCATGCTGCTGCCAACTCCAAACTCTGTCATTGCGCCACTCTGTGGTCTCCTCCTGCTGCTGCTGCCATCTCCTGACTCTGTTATTGTGACATTCTGTGGCTTCCTCATACTGCTTCCACCTTGAGACTCTGTCATTGTGCAACTCTGTGGCCTACTCATGCTGCTGCCACCTCCACACTCTGTCATTGTGCCATTCTGTGGCTTCCTCATGCTGCTGCCAACTCCAGACTCTGTCATTGTGCCACTCTGTGGCCTCCTCCTGCTGCCATCTCCTGACTCTGTCATTGTGCCACTCTTTGGCCTATTTATGCTGCTGCCACCTCTACACTATGTCACCTTGCCGCTCTGTGGTCTCCTGATGCTGCGGCCACCTTCACACTCTGTCATTGTGCCATTCTGTGGCTTCCTCATGCTGCTTCGACCTTGAGACTCAGTCGTTGTGCCACTCTGTTGTCTACTCATGCTGCTGCCACCTCCACACTATATAACCTTGCCACTCTGTGGTCTCCTGATGCTGCGGCCACCTCCAGACTCTGTCATTGTGCCACTCTGTGGCTTCCTCATGATGCTGCCAGCTCCAGCCTGTCATTGTGCCACTCTGTGGCCTACTCATGCTGCTGCCACCTCCACACTATGTCACCTTGTGACTCTGTGGTCTCCTGATGCTGCTGCCAGCTCCAAACTCTGGCATTGTGCCATTCTGTGGCCTACTCATGCTGCTGTCAATTCCACACTCTGTCATTGTGCCACTCTGTAGCTTCCCCATGCTGCTGCCAACTCCAGACTCTGTCATTGTGCCACTCTGTGGCCTCCTCCTGATGCTGCTGCCGACACCTCCAGAGTCTGTCGCTGTGCCACTCTGTGGTCTACTCATGGTGCGGCTACTTCAACACTCTATCATTGTGCCACTCTGTGGCCTCCTCCTGATGCTGCTGCTGCCAAAACCTCCATACTCTGTCATTGTGCCACTCTGTGGCTTCCTCATGCTGCTTCCACCTCCAGACTCTGCCATTGTGCCACTCTGTGGCTTCCTCATGTTGCTACCAACTCGAGACTCTGTCATTGTGCCACTATGTTGGCTCCTCCTGATACTGCTGCTGCCACCTTCAGACTCTGTCATTGTGCCACTCTGTGGCCTCCTCCTGATGCTGCTGCTGCCGACAACTCCAGACTCTGTCAATGGGCCACTCTGTGGCCTACTCCTGCAGCCGTCTACTTCAGACTCGGTCATTGTGAGACTTTGTGGCCTACTCATGCTGCTGCCACCTCCACACTATGTCATCTTGCCACTCTGTGGTCTTCTGATGCTGCGGCCACCTCCAAACTCTGGCATTGTGCCACTCTGTGGCTTCCTCATGCTGCTGCAAACTCTAGACTTTGTCATTGTGCCACTCTGTGGCCTACTCATGCTGTCGAAACCTCCAGACTCGGTCACTGTGCCACTCTGTGGCCTGCTTCTGATACTGCTGCTGCCACCTCCAGGCTCTGTCATTATGCCACTCTGTGGTCGACTCATGCTGCTGCCACCTCCACACTCTGTCATTGTGCCATTCGGTGGCTTCCTCATGCTGCTTCCACCTCCAGACTCTACCATTGTGCCACTCTGTTGCCTCCTCCTGATCAGGGCCGGCGCGTCCTATACGCGGAAAAGGCAGCCGCGTAGAGCGCCCCTTGGGAAGGGGCGCTGCTAGGAGCGCCGGCCCTGCCTCATGCTGCAGCCGCCCGAGCGCTCTGTATAGAGCCTCTGGCGGCTGCAGCACTGCCCGGGCTGGTGCGTCCATGAGGGCGCACCGCCCGGGCGCAGCATGAAGAGAGGAGCTGACAGGAGGGAAGCGCTCAGCGCTCCCTCCTGTCAGTTCCTCATTGTAGCGTGGCCGAGCTGTTTAAGGTCCGCGGGTACAGGAGCATCTGTCTCCTGTACCCGGCCGGACTGACATGAAGTGCGCACACAGTGTGCACTTCATGTCAGTCCCCTCGGGTACAGGAAACTAAAGCTCCTGTACCCGTGCAGCATAACTCGGCCGCGCTACACTAGAGGTAAGGGGGAATGACAAAGAAGGGGAGAGGGGGAATGACAAAGAAGGGGAGAGGGGGAGAATGACCAAGAAGGGGAGAGGGGGAGAATGACAAAGAAGGGGAGAGGGGAGAATGACAAAGAAGGGGAGAGGGGAGAATGACAAAGAAGGGGAGAGGGGGAGAATGACAAAGAAGGGAGAGGGGGAGAATGAAAAGAAGGGGAGAGGGGGAGAATGACAAAGAAGGGGAGAGGGGGAGAATGACAAAGAAGAGGGGGGGGGGGAATGACAAGGGGAGAGGGGGAGAATGACAAAGGAGGGGGGGGGAGAATGACAAGGGGAGAGAGAATGACAAGAGGGAGAAAGGGAATGACAAGAGGGAGAAAGGGAATGACAAGAGGGGGGGTGTGAAGAATGGCAAGAGGGGGGAGAGAATGACAAGGGGGGGGGGGGAGAGAGAACTGGCGTTAGTTAAGGGGGGGCGGCAAACTTTTCTTTTGCCTAGGGCGGCAAAAATCCTTGCACCGGCCCTGCTCCTGATACTGCTGCTGCCACCTCAAGACTCTGTCATTGTGCCACTCTGTGGCCTACTCATGCTGTCGAAACCTCCAGACTCAACCATTGGGCCACTCAGTTGCCTCCTCCTGATACTGCTGCTGCCACCTCAAGACTCTGTCATTGTAGCACTCTGTGGCCTAATCATGCTTCTGCCACCTCCAGACTCTGTCATTGTGCCACTCTGTGGCCTAATCATGCTGCTGCCACCTCCAGACTCTGTCATTGTGCCACTCTGTGACCTCCTCCTGATGCTGCTGCTACCGACACCTCCAGCCTCTGTCATTGTACCACTCTGTGGCCACCTCCAGACTCGGTCATTGTGCCACTATGTGGCCTACTCATGCTGCTGCCACCTCTACACTATGTCACCTTGCCACTGTCTCCTGATGCTGCAGCCACCTCCAGCCTCTGCCATTGTGCCATTCTGTGGCTTCCTTATGCTGCTTCCACCTCCAGACCCTGTCATTGGGCCACTCTGTGGTCTCCTCATGCTGCTTCCACCTCATCACTATGTCATAGAGCCATTCTGTGGACTTCTTATGCTGTTTCCACCCTCCCCACCTCATGACTGGTCCAATATTTTGGCTTTTGGCCTGGCTGACATCATCATTTATTTGACACTTCTTTTGATCTGTCGGAAGGAAGGAAAAATGAGACGCACAACGGATCCTGTCTGTGTAGCAGCTTTAAGGCCTGTATGGTCCCATCAGAATTGGCTTATGATTTGGTAAGCAAAATCAGGAGTGGGTAGAAAACACAGAAGACATGCAAATATTCCATTCATGTGTCATCTCTATTTGGATCCACTCCTGTTTTTTTTTTTTTACATTAGCAATACTGATGGATTATTGAGCAAATGCTGACAGAGTGAAGGCGTATGCTCCACAGACAGGATCCGTTTTTTCTGGGTTATTGTTCTGACGGATCAAAGAATGGGGAAAACTAATCAGTGATGTCAACACAAACTTACTGCTGACACCCTCTCCACTCTGTCAGGGGGGGCTCTACTTGTATAAGTGTTTAATAGAACAGGTTCTGTAGACATCTATGTGGAATTAGTGTGTAAAAGGAGTGCGCTACTTCTTGACGCTAACATCTACCTGTAAGACTGAGTTGATACTTCAGTTATTTGGTCAGTTTTGGCCCCCTGACTGCCCAAATAAGTGAAGTATGGAGTGATTCTAAGAGCAACCCCTGTCATATGCATGTCATACTGACTCACAGTATTATTTCACTACCACAGTAGACTCCTTATGCGTGTTATTGCAAGGCACAGTTTTCTAAACCCCTATAAAGGCTCTCTGCAGCCCAGAAATAGCAGTTTTTTAACATGATTCGCTGCAAAAAAATTCTGATAGAAGCAAATTTTACCGAAAAATTTGTACTGGCCGAATTACATTTTTGAAAAGTTCGTTCATCTCTACTCCCAGTATACAGGACAAGAGAAGTAGTACTGTGCAGAGTCCATATATACAGAATAAGAGCAGATGCTGAGGATTACATCCAGCATACAGGAGAAGAAAAGTGGTGCTGTGCAGTGTCCATATATATACAGAATAAGAGCAGATACTGAGGATTACACACGGTATACAGGACAGGAGAAGTGGTACTGTGCAGTGTCCATATACAGTGCCTTGTGAAAGTATTTGGCCCCCTTGAACTTTTCAACCTTTTGCCACATTTCAGGCTTCAAACATAAAGATATAAAACTGTAACTTTTTGTGAAGAATCAACAACAAGTGGGACACAATTATGAAGTGGAACGAAATTTATTGGATATTTCAAACTTTGTTAACAAATAAAAAACTGAAATATTGGGCGTGCAAAATTATTCAGCCCCTTTACTTTCGGTGCAGCAAACTCTCTCCAGAAGTTCAGTGAGGATCTCTGAATGATCCAATGTTGACCTAAATGACTAATGATGATAAATAGAAACCACCTGTGTGTAATCAAGTCTCCGTATAAATGCACCTGCACTGTGATAGTCTCAGAGGTCAGTTTAAAGCGCAGAGAGCATCATGAAGACCAAGGAACAAACCAGGCAGGTCCGAGATACTGTTGTGGAGAAGTTTAAAGCCGGATTTGGGTACAAAAAGATTTCCCAAGCTTTAAACATCCCCAGGAGCACTGTGCAAGCGATAATATTGAAATGGAAGGAGTATCAGACCACTGCAAATCTACCAAGACCTGGCCGTCCCTCTAAACTTTCAGCTCATACAAGGAGAAGACTGATCGATCAGAGATGCAGCCAAGAGGCCTATGATCACTCTGGATGAACTGCAGAGATCTACAGCTGAGGTGGGACACTCTGTCCATAGGACAACAATCAGTCGTATACTGCACAAATCTGGCATTTATGGAAGAGTGGCAAGAAGAAAGCCATTTCTTAAAGATATCCATAAAAAGTGTTGTTTAAAGTTTGCCACAAGCCACCTGGGAGACACACCAAACATGTGGAAGAAGGTGCTCTGGTCAGATGAAACCAAAATCGAAATTTTTGGCAACAATGCAAAACGTTATGTTTGGCGTAAAAGCAACAAAGCTCATCACCCTGAACACACCATCCCCACTGTCAAACATGGTGGTGGCTGCATCATGGTTTGGGCCTGCTTTTCTTCAGCAGGGACAGGGAAGATGGTTAAAATTGATGGGAAGATGGATGGAGCCAAATACAGGACCATTCTGGAAGAAAACTTGATGGAGTCTGCAAAAGACCTGAGACTGGGACGAAGATTTGTCTTCCAGCAAGACAATAATCCAAAACATAAAGCAAAATCTACAATGGAATGGTTCACAAATAAACATATCCAGGTGTTAGAATGGCCAAGTCAAAGTCCAGACCTGAATCCTAACGATGATCTGTGGAAAGAACTGAAAACTGCTGTCCACAAACGCTCTCCATCCAAACTCACTGAGCTCGAGCTTTTTTGCAAGGAGGAATGGGCAAAAATTTCAGTCTCTCGATGTGCAAAACTGATAGAGACATACCCCAAGCGACTTACAGCTGTAATCGCAGTACAAAGTATTAACTTAAGGGGGCTGAATAATTTTGCACGCCCGATTTTTCAGTTTTTTATTTGTTAAAAAAGTTTGAAATATCCAATAAATTTTGTTCCACTTTATAATTGTGTCCCACTTGTTGTTGATTCTTCACAAAAAAATACAGTTTTATATCATCAGTTTTATATTTTCAAAAGGCACTGTATACAGAATAAGAGCAGATACTGAGAATTACACCCAGTATACAGGACGGGAGAAGTGGTACTGTCCAGTGTCCACATATAGAGACTAAGAGCAGATACTGAGGATTACATCCAGCATACAGGATAAGAAAAGTGGTACTGTGCAGTGTCCATATATACAAAATACGAACAGATACTAAAGATTAAATCCAGCATACAGGAGAAGAGAAGAGGTACTGTGCAGTGTCCAGATATACAGAATAAGAGCGAATCCTAAGAATTACACCCAACATACTGGAGAAGAGAAGCGGTACTCTGGGGTCCATATATACAGAATAAGAGCAGATCCTAAGAATTACACCCAACATACAGGAGAAGAGAAGTGGTACTATGCAGTGTCCATATATACAGAAAAAGAGCAGATACAGAGAATTACATCCAGTATACAGGACAGGAGAAGTGATACTATGCAGTGTCCACATATACAGAATAAGAGTAGATACTGAGGATTACATCCAGCATACAGGATAAGAGAAGTGGTACTGTGCAGTGTCCATGAATAAAGAATAAGAGCAGATCCTGAGAATTACACGCAGCATACAGGAGAAGAGAAGTTGTACAATGCAGTGTCCATATATACAGAATACGAACAGATACTGAGGATTACATCCAGCATACAGAAGAAGAGAAGAGGTATTATGCAGTGTTTATATATACAGAATAAGAGCAAATCCTAAGAATTACACCCAACATACAGGAGAAGAGAAGCGGTACTATGCAGTGTCCATATATACAAAAAAAGAGCAGATACAGAGAATTACATCCAGTATACAGGACAGGAGAAGTGGTAGTATGCAGTGTCCACATATACAGAATAAGAGCAGATACTGATGGATACATCCAGCATAGAGGAGAAGTGGTACTGTGCAGTGTCCTTATATAAAAAAAATAAGAGCATATACTGAGGATTACATCCAGCATACAGGAGAGAAAAAGTGGTACTGTGCAGTGTCCATATATAAAGAATAAGAACAGATACTGAGGATTACATCCGGCATACAGGAGAAGAGAGGTGGTACTATGCAGTATCCATATGTACAGAAAAAGAGCAGATACTGGGAATTACACCCAGTATACAGGACAGAAGAGGTGGCACTGTACAGTATCCGTATGTACAGAATAAGAGCAGATACTGGGAATTACACCCAGTATACAGGACAGGAGAAGCTGCACTGTGCAGTATCCGTATGTACAGAATACGAGCAGATACTGGGAATTACACCCAGTATACAGGACATGAGAAGTGGTACTGTGCAGTGTCCATATATACAGAATATGAGCAGATACTAAGGACTATATCCAGCATACAGGAGAAGAGAAGTGGTGCTTTGCAGTGTCCATATATACAGAATAAGAACAGATACTGAGAATTACACCCAGTATACAGGACAGGAGAAGTGGCACTCCGCATAGGAGAAGTTGGCTAGCCTAGGCCAGCCAATGGATGCGCCCACCTATTTGTATACCTCTGTATTAAAGGGACACTGAAGCAGGAAGTGCTCCATACTTTTCAGTATGTCGCCACACTCCTCCCGGGGAAAACCCCTGTCATCAGAGTTCCTATACCTCAAGTTCTCCCTTACATACAGCTTCCCGTGAAAGCAGCGCCAAGCCAAGTCCCAAAACTTCAAGGGGATCCTTGCCGAATTTAACAACTGTAACCCCTTGTCTAGATCCCGGCTTGGGTAATCCTTAAGGGCCAGGGGCTTTTGGAAGTGGGTCAACCAGACCCTCTTGTCAAGGGATCTCCTTGACTGGGTCCTGATCTCCCTCACTCCCAAACCCCCCTGGTGGATCACCCTCAGAATCAGGGTGACATAAGCCGGAAGATATCCGTGAGGTGTACGCAAATCCTTCACTTGCCCTCCTGTCTCCCACTCCTGGAAGAAAGGCCGAAACCAACCCCTGCAAGAGACTACCCACGGAGGAGCCCTCTCTTTCCAGAGGTTTGCCAGGTTGATCTTAACAAAGGTGTTCACAAGGAACACCACAGGCTTGACCATACCCAACCCGCCTAGTTTCCTCATACGGTGTGTCATCTCTCTCTTGACTAGGTTCAGCCTATTCCCTATAACAGTTGGAAGAACAGGCTGTAAACCCGAGTCCAGATTTCTGGCAAGACACATACACTAGCCAAATAGATAAGAAAAGGGAGAAGGTAAGTCTTGATCAGGCTCACCCTTTCCCTGAGAGTCAAAGACCAACCCTTCCACTGGTCAACCTTCTGAGCAGCGATCTTGACCCTGCTATCCTAATTTTGGGTGGGATAATCCCCATGGCCGAATTGAACGCCTAGGACTTTGGCTGACGACTGGGGCTCTGGGGTGTCCGGGAGACCGAAAGATGGATCACCCCCTCCCAGCCAGAGACTCTCACACTTATCCCAGTTAATCACGGACCCGGAGACTTCCGAGTAGCGTTCTACCTCCAACATCACGTATTCCGCCTCCCCTCCCGAGGACACAAAAACAGTGACGTCATCGGCATACGCCACCACCCTCAGAGTGGCTTCTGGCTCCTCCAGACTCATCCTGACTCTCGCCAACGGCCCAGGATCAATCGCAAACATGTATAAGAGCGGGCTCAATGGACAACCCTGGCGGACTCCAGACCCGACCTCAAAAGGGCTGCTAGACCAACCGTTCACCAGCAGGAAACTCTCTGCCCCTGCATACAAGATCTTTAATCGACAAACCCCCCCGGCAGGCCATATTTCAGAAGGACTGACCAGAGGTACTCGTCGTTAACCCGATCAAAAGCCTTTGCCTGATCTAAGGCCAGCATGTACCCCTTCCAGTTAACCACCCTACCCTGCTCCACTGCCTCTCGGAAACCGAGCGCAGCACTAAACGTGCTTCGGCCTGGAACTGAGAAATGTTGGTTCTTCGAAAGGAGCCAGGGCGTAAACTGCAACAACCGATTAAACAGTATCTTGGCCAGGATCTTTCTGTCTGTATTGAGAAGCTCTATGGAATGCCAGTTCTCAATACGGCTTGGATCTTTACCCTTTGATATAAGGATCAGAGCTGACCTCCTCATTGACTTCGGCAGAGCACCCGGGGATAGGCACTCATTGAAAACCTGAGTCAAGAGGGGAACCAAGGAGTCCTTAAAGGTCTTATAAAACTCGGATGTTAAGCCATTCGGGCTTTTCTTCTATCAAAACGCCAAGAAAGCGGTCTACTCTTGACTCAGGGATGGTTTCAGCCAGGAAAGCCAAAATCCTGTCCCGATTCAGATTCTTCTTCGTCGAAGAGGCACGAGTAGAAGGACTTGACGATTTCCAAGATCCCTGATCTGGACCTATCCAGAGATCCCATACCATCGACCAGTCCCGTCACCAACTTACTTTTCACTGACATCTTACAGTTTCTGTAAGGGTCGGCCGAGCAGTACTTCCCGAAATCCCTCTCAAAAACCAAAGATGTGTGCCTATCGTACTGGCACCTCTTAAGCAAAGATTTCACCCTGGAGATATCCTCTCGGCTACCTCCAGTCGAGACCAGTTGTTCAAGTTTTATCCTCAGACCCAGATACAAGCGGTACTTGTCCAGGGACCTGAGGCTCGAGAGCTGGCGGAAGAATTTTTCCACCCGATCTTTGAATATCTCCCACCACTCCGACATAGTGTCACAAAGATCCAGCAACTCTACTTGACTCTGAAGAAAGTCTTTAAAGGATTGTCTCACCTCTGCTTCCTCCAGGCGGGCCAAATTTAGCTTCCAATAGCCTCTTCCCATTTGGGGGGATTCTGCAACATTCAAAGAGATCATAATCATCCAGTGATCGGAGAATTCCACCTCTACCACCTTTAAAGCTGAAAAAGTAATCTCCTCCTTTAAATAAAACCTGTCTATTCTAGACCTAATCTGACTACCTCTATAATAAGTGAAACCCCCGTGGCCTGGGGTGTGCCTAATGTGGACATCCACCAGGCGAGCCTCACTAGCTATGCTATTCAGGGATACACTATCATAAGTCAGCCGGTCTCTGGTGGCTCCCTGGTCTTGGGACCTTGTAACTGTATTAAAGTACCCGCCAAAGACCACCTGCCGACTCGTAAAAAGGAAAGGTTTGATCCTCAAAAAGAGACGCTTCCGATCCTGCTTGGTTTGGGGACCATAGATGTTTATCAGGCGAACCTCTTGACCCTTCATGAGGACATCTAAAATCAAACACCTCCCCATTTCTAACTCAATCACTTGTCAGCTTTCTACTGGTGCGGTAAAAAGAACCGCCACTCCGCTATACGGCTCAGCTGCAAGAGACCAATATGATGGACCACATCTCCACTCATTTTTTGCTTTATATATATACAGCTGCCAAATCTGGCAGCCTGGTCTCTTGCAAAAATAAAATGTCAGCTTCAACCTGGCTGAGAAAATTAAAGGCTGCAAACCTAGCCGCATCCGATTTAATACTGGCGACATTAATGGTCGCCAGGGTCAACGGAGTGAGTGCCGCCATACAGGGTGATTCAGTTAGACGGCCTTCTTCCTTCCCTTCCCCTTCTTCTTCTTACCCTTCCCGGGGCTACCCCCTAAGGTGGCACGATTTCTTTTGAGAGAGACAGTGGTGTCCATCTCATTAGTCACCACCGCCTCCCCCTTCGCACCACCCTTGTCACTCCCATTACAAGTGTCTGGACCCGCCCCACCTCCCGAGGACCTTGCATCCTCACCGGAGGGAGGCGCGGGCCCTTCCAGAGACTCCTTCTCTTGCCCCTCCGGCTCCCCACCTTCGACCTCCTCCCTGGAAGAAAAGGAGGGCGGAGATCACATCCAAGGTGAGGTACTGGTTAGAAAGATCCAAGAGAAGAGAGTTAGGATTAGAGAGGTCCAGGGGGGAGCTGGCTTCGCCTTCCGCAGCCACTCTGGTCGGGCTAGATCTTTTTTTGGTCAGACGTTTCCTTCTTGTTTTTTTAGACTCTGTCACACTCCCCTCTGTTGCACTCTCGTAGCAAGAGGACAGAGTCACCTCGGAAAGGTCTAGTCTCCTGAGTTCCTCATTCACCTCGTTATCCCCCAGGGTCTCAGCTCTAGGAGAGGCATTCTCTTGGGAGGGCGCAGGCATCACCACAGGACGGGGTTCCACTTGCCCCCTCTCCCTTTTGACGCCTCTCCATCCATCTCTGCTGGGACGGGCAGTCTTTTCTCTTCATCGACCCCACTGCCCTGTCGCCTTCGCCAGCACTCGCCTCGGTGGTGGGGGCCTCCCGGCTCACCTCCGCGTGTGTACGAGCCATGTTGGCGACAGAGTGAGGGCAATGACTGAACGGGTGCCCTAGCTCACCACACAGGTTGCATCTAATCTGCCCACAAGATGCAGCTAGATGGCCTTCACACCCGCACAACGCGCACCTCTGCACTTGGCAGCTGGCGCTGAAGTGCGAAGGGCTGCCACCCTTGTAACACAGCTTAGGCTGCCCCCTGTAGAACACCATGATCCTATCCCGACCAAGGAAAGCGGATGATGGTATGTGGGAAACCGACCCCCCTGAATGTTTCAACTTAATCTGAAATGTCAAGGCACCCTACCAGATGCCAAACTCATCCAGGTTCTTGCTAGGAAGACCCTGGATGTCCCCGTACCTGCTCAACCAGGTCAAGATGTCAACACAAGAAAGTGACTCGTTACGGGTCAGAACGGTCACTTTCTTGACCTCATTCTGGCTGGTTATCGCTTGCACGAAAAACCCCTGCCAGTTTGGCTGGTCTTTTGCCAGTTCATAGCCAGACCAGAAAAGTTCAAGACCCTCTAGTCGGGCAAAACTGACATCAAACTCCCGGGTGCCATACAGATATATCAGGGCAAAGATGTCACATGCCCTGATGCCCATCTGAAAGAAAAGCTCTGCCACCCTCTTCCTGGTAAGGCATGCTTCATTGCTTCTCCATTTCAGACAGACAACATTCCGTCTGGTTGACCCAGGGCCGGTTGTGGGTGAGGACCAGGTGGTCTCGTCCCCGCCTTGTTCTCGGAAGGCACGCAGGCCATGCCTGTCTATCCAGAAGGATAGATCCACCTGCTGCCCCCCTACTGTAATGGAATTCACCCCTCTCTTAAGAGCTCTAGAAGTTGCCGCTGCAAGTTACCGTCACCAGACATTGGTAATGGGGAGGACAATGGGGACTGCCCCTCCCACCTGGCACCGGCAACCACACCAGCATAACTTCTGCCAGGCGTAACCGACGCAGAAGGGGAAGCCGGACCGGGCCCACCCCCACCTCTCCCAGACCTATCTACAGCATGTGCCACTCCAGACCCCTCTGAAGGGGCTACATGAGGCGCACCGGCCACTTGTACAGTGGCCGGCCGACCTCTAACATTCACCCCTCCATAAGGGCCTGGGGCAACACCACTAACAGAAACTGTATTTACACTACTAGAAGGGACCACTTCTTCAGTGGCCACTATCACACTCTTCCTTCCCCCCACAGACACTGCTGGGCCAGAGGAGACAGAGGTCACGTTATTCGTTTTGTCCAGCATCTTTTTGGTCCCAGCCACGCCGGCCTTATCCACTTGATGGTGAGTGCAGGAGGGAGGGGCGGTGCGCACCACACTCTCATCAGGACCGCTCCCTTCTGAACATCTGAAGCCCTGCCCCCTCCACCTCCGACCACTCCCACTGCGCCTCCACTCCCCGCCGTCGCAGCGACACCAGCGGAAGGGACTGAAGAGCGCATCGGCACGGCGGAGCGGACTGGGGCAGAGGAGACCGGAACCCCGGCAAGGACTTGGGCATACAACTTGGGAGGGGCGGAGGCAGCCACCTCTTACCCTCCTCCTGCAACTCCGGATCGGGACGCCGCTGTACCCGCGGCCCCACCTCCTCCACCCACAGCCACCTCCACCACCCCTGCTCCCCCGTTCCCTGCCGCCATGCCAAAACGGGTAGGGGGGACTGCAGGGCACATGGGAGTGGCGAAGTAGACCGGGGCAGAGGATGCAGACCCCAGGACAGGGATCTCGGCAACAACCTCTGCAAGGGGGGCAGTGGCAGCCACATCGCCCCGCCGCACCTCCACCCGGCACTTGTCCAGTGCCCTAGCAGAGGTAGGCGGAGCCACCCGACAACCAGCCATGTCCCCCTCGCTACCCGTCCCGGGAGCCTTCCTGTCTGGCCCCTCCTGCTTCTCCTCACCGCCCCTGTTACCGCAAACAGGGACGGCGTCCTGAATCATCTTTGCCACGTCTTTCTCCCCACTCCTACGCACTGGTCCCACAGCAGAAACCGCGCCAGGGAGGATGGTGGGGTTCGGGCCCTGAGCTGGCTTTTCAGTTGGCCCAGGGCATGCAGGGTGGGTCACATAGACATACCTCCCCTCTGGCTTTACTGTCTTTTTCTTTTTCTTTCTCCTCTTTCCCATTGGTTCATCTTCAGGTAATTCATTACCAAAACAGAAGTCTTTACCAATTTTGGGGGACTCCAGGTGGCGTATGTCGGCCATAAGCTGCCCCCCAACTCTGCTGCTTTCACTGTACTCCCCTTCCTCATCAGAACTAGTGGGGGACAGGCATACCTGCTCTGCGGTGATACCTGTGGTGATACCTGTTTCCGCAAGTTGCCCCCCCCCCCCCGCCCTTCTTTCTTTCAGCTCTTTAATGATTTATTTTAGGCCTTTTATTTCAGTTGATATTTCTGGCCTGTTTTTTTCTTGCCGCTTTGTCAACCTTCCCCCTCTCAAGCTTTAAGTTCTCAGCTTCTTGAGGGTCCTATTCGCTTCCTCATACTTCCGGAGGTAGGCCGTGATCCGGGAGCTGTAAACGGCGATTAGTTCCTGGGACTTCATGCTGCCCCAGTCAGCCTCAACCGAGCCCGGCCCACCCCCAGGAGTACTCTGCGTACCTCTTGGAGGGCTACTGTCCACCCTCCTGGAACTGCCGGCGATGGACACGGCTTCACCTCCGGGGGCTGCAGGGGCCGCTACACCACGACTTCTGTTAGATCTTCTGACCCCCGGGGCGGAAAATGGAACTGAGGCCAGTAGCTCACCTCCCCTACCTCCCACTGGCCTACCCCGGGAAGTAGGATCCTGGGTCAGTTGCTTCATTGCGCAGGACCCCACCACCTCACCGGGGAAAGGCAGGGCCTGGGCTGGGAAAGGTGGAAAAATCCCTGGTAGCTTGTCAGCAATCAGCAGGAGCTCCTCCACACACAACCACACCCGTCAGCTTCTCCCAGTATACTGAGGATTACATGCAGTGTACAGGACAGGAGAAGTGGTACTGTGCAGTGTCCATATATACAGAATAAGAGCAGATACAGAGAATTACACCCAGTGTACAGGAAAAACTGGTGTAAATTAAGATAAATCTGTCTGTGGTGTTTGCCACACACCTTTTCTCACCCTTGCTACGCCCCTTTTTTGAAAAGGGTGTAAAAATAGTCAATTACGCAAGGCGCAAGGGAAATGATAAATCTTCCCCAATATACCCAGTTAGTCACCAAACAGTGTACCTAATTAACCATTTGTTTCCATCTAAGCCTGTGCCATCACCGAGAGGCTGTAACCACCAGGCTTGTTGCCCAATGTGAGTCAATTAAAGTTTTTACAGTTTGTTTTCCAACTGTGTCCACCTGATTTCTTCTCCATCCTAGAGTGAGGAGCCATGTAGACCACATGTCTCTAAGGTTTGACCCCCTCATGTAATAATGGGCTGAAATCATATTCTATTACTTTTTACAGAATACTAGGTAGAACATGTTTCACCAATGATGTCACAACCTCATTAAGATGACTTTAGCACTATAAAGTGTCTGGCTGTAATATAGAGATGAATGCCCTCACAATGCACATCATGTCCCAGACAGCCATGTGCAGTATCCCCAGGCATGAACATTGCATTGTCCCACTCAGTGATGGTCATGGGGCTCTGTATAACGTTAGTATGTGTCACGACTGTGACTGATCCAGATAGGTCTGGGAAGAGAAGGTCGCAGCGACTTGCTACTCGCGATAGCTTGTGAGTTTGCTTCATGGTTCAGGGTATGTCATCCAGGTTTTGCCTTGTGAACCTTTTTGTCCTGACTGGGAGTTTGTAGGCATTCTTCTCAGGTGAGTGCTGTCTGCCACTCCCAGCTACTATATTAGTTTCAGTTTCACTTGCAGTCATTGCCAGATATAGTCCTTACTTCCAGTGCTATTCTGACCTTTGAAGGAGATCGTTTGACGGTATTGCTGTGGAGCTCGTGTCTGGCGTGGACTGTCGTTGTTGGGATCATCTTCTCTGCTCGTGACTGGATAAGTCTATCTCTGCTGGAGATTGTTTGTTTGTTTGTTACTGTCTTCCCCTGTTGTTCTCCTAGACATGAGTGATGGTGACTAGTGCTCCCATCTGCCTTTCCCCAGTCTAGTCTTCTGAGGGTCACTCAGGGTTTAGGCATCCTGCTCGCCGCACGGGTTCACACCCCGTCTAGGGTATCAGGGCAGACAGATGCCAGCGTAGGGTTTGTCAGGGGTGGCCGTTCTATTTCCCATCCGTAGATAAGGGTCCCCCTTCCCCTCCGTCTGGTGCGACACGACTGCTGCTGGGATAGCGGTCGTGACAGTATATCTGGCCTTTTAAAAAAAAAAAAAAAAGTGACATTTCCTTTTTTTTTTTTGCCTGCTGTTTTGCTTTGTATTCTTCTGTTCCACTATGGATCCGGTTACGGTTTTGGCGAAACAATTACAGGGGTTATCCCTTGAAGTGGCAGGATTAAAAGCAACAGTACTGCAGCAGCAGCAATCCTTGGGTTCCACCGTTGCTATGGGAGACCAAGGTACTCCTGAGCCAAAAGTGGCTTTTCCTGATAGGTTCTCAGGAGGGAGAGACCAATTTGTAACCTTCAGAGAAGCTTGTAAATTGTTCTTCAGGTTACGCCCTAGATCCTCCGGCGGTGAGGAACAACGGGTGGGCATTGTAATTTCTCTCCTGCAAGGAGATCCGCAGAGCTTGGGCTTTCTCTTTACCATCTGACTCTCCGGCCTTACGATCAGTGGAGGAGTTTTTGAAGCCTTGGGTCTCGTGTATGATGACCCGGACAGGGTCTCACTGGCTGAGTCTAAGCTACGTAGACTTCGGCAGGAGAACCGGTCAGCTGAACTATATTGTTCTGAATTCCGTAGGTGGGCTACGGATACATTATGGAACGACTCGGCCCTTAGGAGTCAGTTCTGCCAGGGGTTGTCTGAAAAATTAAAAGACGCGCTGGCTGTATACGAGGTCCCTGGGTCTCTTGAGGCTGCTATGTCTCTGTCCATAAGAATCGACAGACGACTCAGGGAGAGACTATTAAATTCTACAGAGGCCTCTATAGGGCAGGGATCGGTTTGTTGTGATCCAGTCGAACCAATGCAAATAGGGGCGCCACTAGACGGGTGAATCCTCCTAAGGTCCGCCATAGGTCAGAGGTTTGTTTTCGTTGTGGGGGAGGGGTCATTTTGTAAAGGTATGTCCCTCAGAACCCAAGAGATCACAAACTAAGGAGCCGCCGGAAAACTAGAGTCCCCAGACTGTGCGGAGGATAACAGTCTGGGCGTATTCGTTTCCTCCATACGCATGTCTCAGTTTTTGTTGTCCGCTACCGTTGTGGCGGGCAATAAGACTGAGATCTGTTCCGTCTTTTTGGACAGTGGGGCGGGGGTCAATTTGGTGGATTCACGGTTTGCTCAGGCTCTGGGTTTTACTCCGGAACCGGTACGCAGAACTATTCCTGTTTTTGCCATCGACTCCTCCCCTCTTACTCAGAGGAGTTAACTCAGATCGTCCATAATATCCATCTGCAGGTAGGGGACCTCCATAAAGAGCATATCTCTTGTTATGTCCTGGACGGTCTTCCGGCTCCTATGGTTTTGGGGCTTCCCTGGCTGGTGACTCACAATCCCGTGGTGGATTGGCAGGCCGGGGAGATTGTGGAGTGGAGTGAACATTGTAAGGACAACTGCTTGAGTAGTAGGTGCTCAACACTCTCTGTAACATCTCTACCTTCCTTTCTGTCAGATTTTATGGATGTGTTCTCTGAGAAGGGTTGTCAGGGGTTACCACCTCATCGTCCATATGATTGCCCAATTAATCTGTTACCTGGGGCAAAACTACCTAAAACCCGGTTATACAATCTTTCTGGCCCGGAGAGGAAGGCTATGAAAGATTATATTTCGGAAAGTTTGGCTAAGGGACACATCAGACCCTCTTCTTCACCCGTGGCTGCAGGGTTCTTTTTCGTTAAAAAGAAAGATGGGGGCCTGCGTCCTTGCCTGGATTTCCGGGAATTAAACCGGATAACTATCCGAGATCCCTATCCTCTTCCTCTCATTCCCGACCTCTTTAATCAGGTTGCTGGTGCTAAATGGTTCTCCAAAATGGATCTCAGAGGAGCCTATAACCTGGTTCGCATCAAAGAGGGGATGAGTGGAAGACGGCTTTAATACTCCGGAAGGGCATTATGAAAATCTGGTCATGCCATTTGGTCTTACTAATGCGCCTGCGGTGTTCCAACATTTTGTCAACGATATTTTTAGTCACCTTATCGGGAGATTTGTTGTGATATATCTTGATGACATCCTGGTCTATTCTCCGGATCTGGATACACATAAGATCCATGTGAGACAAGTGCTGCAGATATTAAGGGCCAACAAATTGTTTGCTAAATTAGAGAAATGTGTGTTCGCCGTAAAAGAACTGCCATTTCTGGGGTATGTGTTGTCAGATTCAGGTTTCCGCATGGATCCAGAGAAAGTCCGGGCAATTATGGACTGGGATCTGCCTGAGAACCTGAAGGCATTGCAACGCTTCCTGGGGTTTGCCAATTTTTATAGGAAGTTTATAAAGAACTATTCCTTGGTGGTCAAACCACTGACGGACATGACCCGAAAGGGATCCGATTTTCCAAATGGTCACATGCAGCCAAAACTGCCTTTACATCTCTGAAGGAAAGATTCACCTCGGCTCCTATTCTCGTACAGCCAGATGTCTCGCTTCCTTTTATTGTAGAGGTTGACGCATCTGAGGTGGGGGTGGGAGCGGTACTATCTCAGGGCCCGTCCCTGGTGAATGGCGTCCGTGTGCTTTCTTTTCGAAGAAATTGTCTACTGCAGAAAGGAACTATGACATTGGCAACAGGGAACTTTTGGCTATTAAGTTGGCCTTAGAGGAGTGGCGTCATTTTTTGGAGGGCGGTTCATCCCGTCACAGTGATTACCGATCACAAGAACTTAGTATATCTGGAGTCTGCTAAGCGTCTCACCCCTAGACAGGCTCGGTGGTCGTTGTTTTTACTAGGTTTAATTTTGTAATAACCTATCGCCCGGGGGCAAAAATACTAAGGCGGATGCATTGTCTCGAAGTTTTCCTGGAGGGGTGATGATGATGTTCCAGAGCCTATTTTGCAAAAGGGGGTGGTGGTCTCTGCATTACACTCAGGTTTAGAGGGAGGGTGTTGGAAGCTCAGGGGACGCCCGGCCTCCTGCCCCTCGGATAAACTGTTTGTGCCAGAAAATTTACGCCTGGAGATACTAAAGGAACACCATAACTCCGCACTGGCAGGACACCCAGGTAGTAAGGCAACCTCTGAATTAGTGTCTCGTCGGTTCTGGTGGCCTAAGTGGCGCCAGGAGGTGTTGAATTTTGTGTCTGCATGTCCTACCTGTGCTCGTTCTAAGGTGGATCATACTCGTCCGGCAGGGCGTCTTTTACCTCTGGCCATCCCCAACAGGCCTTGGACGCACCTATCAATGGATTTCATTACTGATCTACCAGTATCAGCGGGGAAGACTGTTATTCTTGTTGTTGTTGACAGATTCAGTAAAATGGTGCACTTTATTGCTCTGACCGCTTTGCCTAATGCTAACACACTGGCTCAGGTTTTTATTGACCACATCGTGAAGCTTCACGGGGTCCCTTCCGATATTGTTTCGGATCGTGGTACCCAATTTGTTTCTAAATTTTGGAAAGCTTTTTGTTCTCGTTTAGGGGTTCATCTGTCGTTTTCTTCATCTTTCCATCCACAGTCCAACGGTCAGACTGAGCATACCAATCAAAACCTAGAGACATATTTGAGATGCTTTGTTTCCGAAAATCAGGAGGAATGGTCATCTTATTTACCGTTAGCCGAGTTTGCCATTAATAATCGTCGTCAAGAATCCACCGATAAGTCACCATTTTTTGGTGCGTATGGTTTCCATCCTCAGTTTTGTACATTTAGTGAGGGGGCCGTCTGGGATTCCCGAGGAGGAACGATTTGCGTCTTCACTTTCATCAGTGTGGCAGAGTGTGCAAGAAAGTTTGAAGAGAATTGGTGGCAGATACAAGCGTGTGGCTGATAAGAAGCGCTCTGAAGGTCCGGACCTTGGGGTGAATGACTTGGTGTGGTTGTCTACCAGAAATATCAAGTTGAAGGTTCCCTCATGGAAATTAGGTCCGAGATTTATTGGTCCTTATAGGGTAATTAAGATCATTAACCCGGTGGCTTTTCGTCTGGAGCTACCTCAGACTCTAAGGATCCATAATGTCTTCCACAGATCTCTGCTTAAGAGATATGTAGAACCTCCTGAACCATTGCCACTACCGCCTCCACCGGTGGTTGTTGATGGCAGTCTTGAGTTTCAGGTAGAAAAGATTGTTGATTCACGATATGTTCGCCGCTCTCTTCAGTACCTGGTGCACTGGAAAGGTTATGGTTCCGAAGAGAGAATGTGGGTGCCAGCATCAGAGATAAAGGCGGACAGACTCATTCGGGCTTTTCATAGGTCCCACCCGGAGAGGCCTGGTCTTGAGGGTCCGGTGGCCCCTCGTAGAAAGGGGGGTACTGTCACGACTGTGACTGATCCAGATAGGTCTGGGAAGAGAAGGTCGCAGCGACTTGCTACTCGCGATAGCTTGTGAGTTTGCTTCATGGTTCAGGGTATGTCATCCAGGTTTCGCCTTGTGAACCTTTTTGTCCTGACTGGGAGTTTGTAGGCATTCTTCTCAGGTGAGTGCTGTCTGCCACTCCCAGCTACTATATTAGTTTCAGTTTCACTTGCAGTCATTGCCAGATATAGTCCTTACTTCCAGTGCTATTCTGACCTTTGAAGGAGATCGATTGACGGTATTGCTGTGGAGCTCGTGTCTGGCATGGACTGTCGTTGGGATCATCTTCTCTGCTCGTGACTGGATAAGTCTATCTCTGCTGGAGATTGTTTGTTTGTTTGTTTGTTTGTTTGTTTGTTGCTGTCTTCCCCTGTTGTTCTCCTAGACATGAGTGATGGTGACTAGTGCTCCCATCTGCCTTTCCCCAGTCTAGTCTTCTGAGGGTCACTCAGGGTTTAGGCATCCTGCTCGCCGCACTGGTTCACACCCCGTCTAGGGTATCAGGGCAGACAGATGCCAGCGTAGGGTTTGTCAGGGGTGGCCGTTCTATTTCCCATCCGTAGATAAGGGTCCCCCTTCCCCTCCGTCTGGTGCGACACGACTGCTGCTGGGATAGCGGTCGTGACAGTATGCCTATCTAATGTATTTATGTATATAGCTGTAATTCCTCATAATAAGCTGTTAGTGTCATTACCTTTATTCACCCCTAGGTGGTGCTGGCACTATACATATTGGCTTGAAAAAGGCTCCAATGTGAGAGCTGAAACGTTGCTGTTTTTGGGTAATAAACCATATTTTTTTCACTTTATATTTTGAGTGCTGCCGACCTTTTTTCTCCTATACTCAATTGACCGCGGTCCGGGTCTTTTTGGGCGGTTTTTGCACCAGATTTTTCCAAGTGTGCTGCTCACCTTTTTCTCTTATTATATATATATATATATATATTTATTTATTTATTTTATTTTATTTTTTTTTTCCTAGGGTGTGCCAAGGCAGCTAGAGCAGGAAGGAAGTTAGGTGGGAGAAGGGAGGAAGTTGATGGAGGTGTGGAACAGCACAAGTCCAGTATGTAGCCGCCACTTTAGCCCCTTCGCAATGGCCAAGCCGAGGGAGTGTCCTCACAGCAACCTAGCACGGACCAGAGTTTCTTATGGATATAGAGTAAGTCTAGTGGAGGTAGAAGCAGCATTAGCTTATGGACTCCACAGCACCAGTGACCGGGAGAAGCCTAAAAGCACCTTGACACAGCCGCAAAGTTTTCTATTACCACATGCCTCTATGGACATTGTGGACCAGAGTTTAGGAAAGCATCCTATTCAAATAATGGAGCAGAGGATTCGGCCTGCCATTAGGGAGACCACCCTGTGGATTGCTAATTACATAGTGTAGACAGATATTAGAAGGAATCTCTCCCACCTGTTGGAAAGGAAACTCTGCAATTGCCTAGCCCATTACAAGGATTACAGCTGAGCCAATATTTGGATTATTACTTTTGCTATATAGATGAACTATACTGACTACTCTGAGACAATTGATCAAGTAAAAGTTCTGTTGTTCACAACCATTGACTCCTTATCCTTCCTCCCACTTTCCTTTGCACCTAACGGTGCTGGCGTCACGAACACCAGGGACCCTGCCTGCATGGCACCTTAAACCATTCCACCAAGTGCACCTCAACCACAATCTGGCAGAAGTCCCTGGACAAAAGAGTGTGCCCCAAAGGAACTGGTGCTGTCCTTCCATTCACTGCACGCCGGCCCAGGGAGCGCTACAGAATAGTGAGTAAACAACTACTACCCCCCATCGGCCCACCAACTCACTCATATTGCCCCTGTGGCCCGGTCGCTGCAACATGGCTTTCAGTTCCCTTTCCCAAATTCCAAAGACCACAGAGGAGCTTAGTAATGGTGTATTCCTGACGCTGCCATATAAAGCCCCGGCTATGATAATCTAATATTGGCAATGTATCAAAGCATATGTGGAATGAGGTTTGCAGAATGCAGACTCCATTCCTGAAGGGCAGAAGAATCTTTCCTTCTGGACTCATAGACAGTAAATGCTTCACCTAATTTTGCAGGTGTTCTTCTGTGCTATTTCTGGAAGCCACCCGTAGAGTCACGGCTACATATATAGCATTGTGAATTACTGTACCATTAGACCTCAAGATGCCTTCCCACAATCTTACATTGTCCTAAATATACTGTGCATTCATTTCATCTTTGTTTTAAAGCCAACATCAACTCGTCAATGTCATTGTACTGCAGCATATACACACAAACGGCACATAATGTGATATGTGGAAAGTCCGCCATCCCCACTCTCACCATGCAATATGTTGGGGTTTTACATATAAGTGCAAATCACTGCATTGTAGATACACTTCAGGTCCTTTCACCACCCCATGAAAGCTGCACTGATGCTGTGCAGGAAAAAGAGTGAAGGGTCCTCAGTAATGAATCTGTGCTGCATCCACTTTATTCTCAGAATAAGGGGGAACAGGGGGAACAGCCTGCCGGATCCATGCTACCACAAGTCCACTGTGCTAGCTGAAGTTCGCTACGGCCCCATTCACTATAATGGGGGCTGGCCGGGGGTCCGGCTGCAGCACAGCAAACATGCCGAGAGGCGGCTGGACATAAACCGCAGCATGTTGTAGTCCTATTCCGGCCGCCTCTCGGCATGTTTGCCATACTGCGGTCACTTCCGCCAGCACGGTGGACATGCGGTAGGACGGATCCAGCAGGCTGTTCCCTGCCCGAACAGCCTGCCAGAAAAGGCTACCGCAAGTAGCCTTGGTTTGGTGGGATGCCCAGCTCTAGGAGGAGTCCTGGTTTTTCCAAAATTCTTCCATTTAAGAATTATAGAGGCCACTGTGCTTTTGGGAACTTTGAGTGCAGCTGAATTTTTTGAGTACCTTCTCCAGAACTGTACCTCCACAAAACTCTAAAGGTAGTTCTTTCCTCCTCATGACTTGGTTTTTGCTCTAATATGCATTGGCAGCGGTACGATCTTATATAGACAGGGCTGTGTCTCCCCAAATCATGTCCAATCAAATGAATTAACCACAGATGGACTCCAGTCAAGATGTACCATGTCATGCAAAGTTTGGGTACCCCTAACCAAAATTAGTGTTACTGTGAACAGTTAAGCAAGTTGAAGATTAAATGATTCCCAAAAGTCATAAAGTTAAAGATGATACGTTACCTTTGTATTTTAAGCAAAAACAATTTTTACATATTTAAAATAACAAAAGAGGAAAAGGGCCTGAAGCAAAACTGCCTTTTTAATGGTTAGTACCTAGTAGCAGCCTCGTTAGCAAGTATCACAGCTTGTAAACGCTTTTTGTAGCCAGCTAAGAGTCTTTCCAGTCTTCCCGTTCTTCAAAAGTCTTCCTGTTCTTGACGTTTCCTGGGCTGTATTGCATGCACTGCTCTTTTAAGGCTTATCCATGATTTTCAATGATATTCAGATCAGGGTACTGTGAGGGCCATGGTAAAACCGTCAGCTAGCGCCTTTTGAGGTAGTCTATTGATTTTGAGGTGTGTTTAAGATTATTATCCATTGTAGAAACCATCCTTTTTCAACTTCAGATTTTTTACAGTTGGTGTTATGTTTGCTTCCAAAATTTGCTGGAATTTCATTGAATCCATTCTTCCCTCTTCCCACGAAATATTCACAGTGCCATTGGCTACAAAACAACCCCAAACCATGATTGATCCACCTCCATGTTAAATGGTTGGAGAGGAGTTCTTTTCATGAAATTCTGTGCCCTTTTTCTCCAAACATACCTTTGCTTATTGTGGCCAAAGATCTATTTTAAACTCATGGGTCCACAGGACTTGTTTCCAAAATGCATCAGACTTGTTTAGATTTTTTATTTTATTTTTTGCAACATTCTGACGCTAAATTTTGCAGTGTGGACAGATGTAAAGTTTTTCTTCTGATGACTCTTCCATGAAGAGAATATTTGTGCAGTTGTTGCTTAACAGTAGAACATTGTACCACAACTCCAGAGTCTGCCAAAATTTCCTGAAGGTCTTTTGTAGTCAAGGGTTCTAATTTGCACTTCTAGCAATCCTATAAGAAGCTGTCTCAGAAATGTTTCTTGGTCTTCCAGACCTTGTCTTGAACTCCCCTGTTCCTATTAGCTGCCATTTTGTAATTACATTTTGAACTGAGGAAATGGCAACCTGAAAACACTTTGCCATCTTTTTATAGCTTTCTCCTGCTTTGTGGGCCTCAACCATTTTCATTTTCAGAGTAATAGGTAGCTACTTAGAAGAACTTATTGTTGCTGTTTTTGGAAAAATTTAGAGGAGTCTGGGTATTTATAAGGCTTTTAAATTTACATCACCTGACTTTTCCTAATGATGATTGAGGACAAGTCTTTACCCTAACCCAGTGCTTCTCAATTATTTTCTGTCATGCCCCCCCTAGGAAGAGGAAAACATTTCGCGCCCCACCGTGCGACTGTAAATAGTATCATTTGTCTATAAAATTGTTATAAGTACACCAATCTCCCCACAGGCGAGGGCCATTAACACCCCCTCCCCCCCCCCATATCATGTGCAGGCTCCATTAACCCCCCTCCCCAATCATGTGCAGGGTCCAGGCTTCCCCCCTCCCCCCAAATCATGTGCAGGCTCTCTCCCCCCCCCCAAAATCATGTGCAGGCTACATTAACCCCCTCCCCCCAAATCATGTGCAGGCTCCATTAACCCCTCCCCAAATCATGTGCAGGCTCCATTAACCCCTCCCCCAATCATGTGCAGGCTCCATTAACCCCCTCCCCCCAATCATGTGCAGGCTCCATTAACCCCCTCCCCAAATCATGTGCAGGCTCCATTAACCCCCTCCCCCCAATCATGTGCAGGCTCCATTAACCCCCTCCCCAAATCATGTGCAGGCTCCATTAACCCCCTCTGTACTGTCTTCTGTTCAGAACCATTTGCATAGTTTAATGTTATGTGTATTCATATGTGTGCCTGCAGCACCATCTAGTGACCTTTTGCTGTAATCACTTTGTTAAAGTCATGAATATTAATTAGGTGACACAACTTCCTGCTCCCAGGGCTTTGTGGGAAAGAGACTGAGCCTGCTGCCATATTCCTTCACCTCATGGAAGGAGCAGCTGCACATTATGTGCCTCTTGACTCAAGCATCGTCGGTAAGGGTTTAATCAATGTTTTCCTATAGCTTTGTGTACCTGTATGCTGTACATTCAGTCCTTTGTATGTTCTCTTTATACAGTTTACCTTATCTACTGCCGGTTAATAAAGCCACAGATTACAGATACAAGTCTCAATTTATTAACTAGTAGAATGGTGATATCTGCCTGTTGAACTGCATATAGACCCCGGGGTACATGTTGTGAGAACAGGACAGTAAACGACGACTTCTAGCAAGAGGGGCACATCTGACTACACAGAAGTCTGTTACAGTCCACGCAAATACCTGCAAACGGACACCACAGCGACTTCTATACAGTCCAGTGCTACCAAGGGATAGCTGCTTCAAGCAATTTAGACATATTTGATTGCATACCGTGACCGCTCTTTAAGCACAGCGACCTGCATTCCACAGTACACGCAGTTAAGTGTCTTTACCAATACCATGTCGCGAAGCACAGTATTGAGCTACAAGACAAGATCAGAGAAGAATGGTTCCTCCAAGTCGGCTTCCGTTAGCAGCGCAGCCGCCATTGCCAGCGCAAAGGCAGAAGCAGCAAAGGTCAAAGCAGCCTTTGCTGAGCAAGAAATGAAGATGAAAGAAGAAAAGGCTTCACTAGAAAGGAAGATGAAAGAAGAACAGGCTTTACTAGAAATGAAGATGAAAGAAGAACAGGCTTTACTAGAAATGAAGATGAAAGAAGAACAGGCTTCACTAGAAATGAAGATGAAAGAAGAACAGGCTTCACTAGAAATGCAAAAAGTCCTCTTAGATGCAAAGCTAGAGAAGCTCGCTGTAGAGAAGGAAACGGCAGCCGCCATAGCTGAAGCAGAGTTCTTGGAAGCAATAGAATACCCAGAAACTAAAAGTCACAGCAGTGTGCTTAGCCCAGAACTCGACCAGCAAGATCCTGCACGACGCACTTCAGAGTACGTCCTTCAACACTCCAGACCAAACAGCAATGCTGATCCATTCCCAGGAACCGAAGTTGTCACCTATGCCACAGAAAAATCATACCATCCAAAAGAAAGAGTCACACATGGAACCCAGTCCTGCAAACAAGAGAGCACAGAGCCACATGACAAAGCTCGAGCTAACTTCCCTGCATCCAAAGTAAGCCAGCTTCCAGTCCAGCTTGCAGAGCCACCTTATTCCACAAGACAGTATGACACGGGCTGGCCTAAATCAGAGACTCCATACAGGTATGATCGCACACCACAGCCACACCGTGACTCCACACCTCCAACCAACCCTAGTTATAACCAAGCCACAACAGACTTTGCCAGGTTCTTTACTAAACGAGAGCTAGTTACAAAGGGACTGGCGAAGTTCAGTGATCGCCCTGAAAACTATAGAGCATGGCGATCCTCCTTTATAACATTACAAGAGACTTGGGCCTGTCATGTAGGGAGGAGATAGACTTCCTTGTTGATCGGCTTGGAAAAGACTCTGTGGAACATGCCAAGAGAATTAGAGACATTAATATAAACTACCCAGAGACTGGTCTAAAAATGATCTGGGATAGACTTGATCAATGTTATGGTTCTGCAGAGGTCATAGAGGATGCGTTGTTTAAAAGAATTGACGAATTCCCTAAAATAACTAGCAAAGGTTTCCAGAAACTTAGGGATTTAAGTGATCTACTGATGGAATTACAGGTTGCCAAAGCAGAGGGGGATTTACCAGGGCTTGCTTTCCTCGACACTGCCAGAGGCGTCAAGCCGATCGTATTAAAGCTTCCCCACAACCTACAGGAGAAATGGGTCTCCCATGGGTCAAGGTACAAACATACCTACAATGTGCCATTCCCTCCGTTCAGTGTGTTTGTTGACTTTGTAAGCCTAGAGGCCAACATCCGTAATGACCCTAGCTTTGACCTATCACAGTCTTATGTCACTCCCTCTGACCACAGACCTTACAAAGGATCAGTAGCAGTGCACAAAACTAACATTTCACCTGCAGATTCTTACAGGTACTACAGCTCCTCTAACCTGGAAACAGTCAAAGATCCTGGTAAGCAGTGCCCTCTGCACAAGAAGCCACACCCTCTTCTGAAGTGCAGAGCCTTTAGAGAAATGTCCATAAGAGATCGCAAAGCCTTCCTGAAGGAGAACCGCATTTGCTACAAGTGCTGCTCATCAACATCACATATTGCCAAGGACTGTCAGGTTAGTGTAAAATGCACAGAATGCAACAACACAGATCACAACATGGCCCTACATCCTGAGCCTTTCTCATGGGCCTTATCACAGAGTAACAGTGCCAGAGAGCATGGCGGGGAGGAAAGAAACTCTGAAGCCAACCCACCAGCAGTTACTTCACAATGCACCGAAGTCTGCAAGAGAGCCATAGGTGGCAGGTCCTGCTCAAAGATCTGCCTAGCAAAGGTATACCCAAAGGGCTGCAGAGACAAAGCCATCAATGTATACACCATTCTAGATGACCAAAGTAATGCGTCCCTAGCCAAATCTACTTTCTTTGATATTTTCAACATTAAAGGGCCCAGCACTCCTTATTCTCTAAAGACTTGTGCGGGCACTGTAGAAACAGCGGGGAGGAGAGCTAGTGGCTACCTGATTGAGTCCATAGATGGTAAGACATGTCTTTCCTTACCAACTATTACCGAATGTAACCAGATCCCTGATAATAGACATGAGATCCCTACACCAGATGTAGCTAAGCATCACCCCCATTTGGAGCGTATAGCCCATCTCTTGCCAGAGCTCGATCCTAACGCTCAGATAATCTTACTCCTTGGGAGAGATATCTTACAAGTTCACAAAACCAGAGAACAGATTAATGGCCCACACCATGCTCCTTATGCTCAGAGACATGACTTAGGATGGGTCATAATAGGAGATGTCTGCTTAGGAAGCATACACAAACCAACTTCCATTAATAGCATGCTTACTAGCACATTAGAAAATGGACGTCCCTCTATCTTCCAACCATGTGAAAACAACTTCCTCATAAAGGAATTGCCACATAGTACTCACCTACCTTGTTCCTTCATAGGCTCTTTAAACCACAACATAGCTTGTGATAGTGACAAAGACCACCTAGGTTGCTCAGTGTTCCAAAGGACCAGGGAGGACAATCAGGTAGCAATGTCCCATGAAGACAGATTGTTTTTAGAGACCATGGAAAAGGAAATCACTAAAGATGAGACAAATAGTTGGGTCGCACCTCTTCCCTTCAGACCTCAAAGGCAACGTCTGCCTAACAACAGAGAGCAAGTCTACAGGCGTTTTGTCTCTCTAAGACGTACCTTCCATAAGAAGCCAGAAATGAGAGACCACTTCTTTACTTTCATGAGAAGAATATTTGAGAACGGTCATGCTGAGGTAGCCCCACCCTTAAAAACTCAGAGGAATGTTGGTATTTACCCATATTCGGGGTTTACCACCCAAAGAAACCAGGCCAAATTAGAGTAGTGTTTGACTCTAGCGCCAAATATGAAGGCGTCTCCTTAAATGATGTCCTGCTCTCAGGTCCTGATCTTAACAACAGACTCCTAGGAGTGCTGCTTCGTTTTCGTAAAGACTCCGTTGCCTTCATGGCGGACATCCAGCAGATGTTTCATTGTTTTCTCGTTAAAGAGGAACATAGAAACTTTTAAGATTTCTTTGGTTTATTGACAATGACCCCACAAAAGATATCGCGGAGTACCGCATGCGGGTACATATCTTTGGTAACAGTCCCTCTCCTGCAGTTGCAATTTATGGTCTTAGACACTCTGCTCAGGAAGGTGAGATAGAATACGGGTCAGACGTCAGACAGTTCGTAGAAAGAGACTTTTATGTAGATGACTGTTTAAAATCACTACCCACTGATGAGGATGCAATAAGTCTCCTTAAGAGAGCTCAAGAAATGCTTGCATGCTCAAACCTGAGACTCCACAAAATAGCCTCTAATAGTAAGCAGCTGATAGAAGCATTTCCCTCTCAAGACCACTCAAATGACCTGCAGAGCTTAGACTTAGGGACTGACTCCCTTCCTATACAACGTAGCCTTGGTCTTCTCTGGGATCTAAAATCAGACACGTTTACTTTCCAAGTCAGTGAGGAAGAGAAGCCCTTTACCCGTAGAGGTGTCCTGTCTGCCATAAACAGTCTTTATGATCCCTTAGGGTTCACAGCTCCCGTCACAATCCAGGGTAAAACACTGCTTAGAGACCTAACTCAGGAAACATTGGATTGGGATGACCCACTTTCCCTGGAAAAAGGAACACATGGATAGAGTGGAGAAACTCCCTAAAGACTTTATCTAGCCTCCATGTTCCACGATCTTACGCTCCTGTGCCATCCACAGAAGTAAAAACACAAAGACTTTATGTATTCTCTGACGCATCTGTCAAAGCTATTGCAGCTGTAGCTTATCTTAAAACTGTAGACAACAAAGGTCAATGCCACACAGGGTTTGTCATGGGCAAAGCAAAACTTGCACCACTTCTCGAACATACAATACCCAGGCTGGAACTCTGTGCCGCCGTACTAGCCGTTGAACTAGCTGAATTAATTACTTCAGAGATAAACCTTGAGATTCAAGACACCGAGTTTTATACAGACAGTAAAGTGGTCCTGGGCTACATTTACAACCAAACTAGGCGTTTTTACGTCTACGTTAACAACAGAGTGTTAAGAATCAGGAGGTCCACTTCCCCAAAACAATGGCACTTTGTACCCACTGACCATAATCCAGCAGACTTAGCAACCAGGTCAGTTGCCGCCAGTCATCTTAAGGACACAGTCTGGTTCACAGGTCCCGCTTTTCTATACAACCCAGGGGATCCAATACTGCTTACGCCTGCCTCTCTACTTACCCAAAAGACTGGTACAGTGAATGCTCCTTCCGGAGAGTTTGGCACCAAAGACCTCTACAAGCGCCAGTGGAGACAAGTGCAAGTTCTTGCCAATACTTTCTGGGATAGGTGGAAGAAGCAATATTTTCCAACTTTACAGACAAGAACCAAATGGCACACAGTTAAGCCCAACCTGAAACCGGATGACATTGTTCTTGTTAAAGACTCTCAAGTTCAACGAAATTACTGGCCTTTGGGTCTCGTTACCAAAGTATTCCCAAGTGAAGACGGATGTGTCCGTAAAGTTGAGGTCAAGATTTCCAAACAAAACGAGACCAAACTGTTTATCAGGCCCACTTCCGAGCTAGTCCTACTGTTATCTGATGAGGACTCTAATAGTGACATCGGCTGATGTCAAGCGGGGAGTGTACTGTCTTCTGTTCAGAACCATTTGCATAGTTTAATGTTATGTGTATTCATATGTGTGCCTGCAGCACCATCTAGTGACCTTTTGCTGTAATCACTTTGTTAAAGTCATGAATATTAATTAGGTGACACAACTTCCTGCTCCCAGGGCTTTGTGGGAAAGAGACTGAGCCTGCTGCCATATTCCTTCACCTCATGGAAGGAGCAGCTGCACATTATGTGCCTCTTGACTCAAGCATCGTCGGTAAGGGTTTAATCAATGTTTTCCTATAGCTTTGTGTACCTGTATGCTGTACATTCAGTCCTTTGTATGTTCTCTTTATACAGTTTACCTTATCTACTGCCGGTTAATAAAGCCACAGATTACAGATACAAGTCTCAATTTATTAACTAGTAGAATGGTGATATCTGCCTGTTGAACTGCATATAGACCCCGGGGGTACATGTTGTGAGAACAGGACACCCTCCCCCCAATCATGTGCAGGCTCCATTAACCCCCTCCCCCCAATCATGTGCAGGCTCCATTAACCCCCTCCCCCCAATCATGTGCAGGCTTCATTAACCCCCTTCCCCCCAATCATGTGCAGGCTTCATTAACCCCCCTCCCCCCAATCATGTGCAGGCTACATTAACCCCCCCCCCCCCCAATACTTACCTCCCTGGAAGAGCTGGATGCAGGCCTCTTCCGGCCTGTGTCCCGCTCTGCACTCTGCTCAGGCGGCGCGATGATGTCATCGCGCCGCCTGAACCGCTCTGATAGGCTGCCGGCACAAGGCCCGCAGCCTATCAGAGGAGCAGGGGAGGGAGACGCCTCTCCCTCCACTGCCGCACAGCGATCTGTATCGCTGTCCAGAGGACGGCGATACAGATCACTATGGAGATGAACGCTTCCACAGTGGAAGCGTTCATCTCCTGTCACCTGGAGCCCCCCTTTACGGAGCCTCGCGCCCCACTATTTGGGAAACACTGCCCTAACCGGCTATTTAAGGTCTGAGACCTTGGTCAACGTTATGTGAGTACTCAAATCTCATTAGATTCCTACACTTTTGCAGGGTACTCCTTTCCTTTTTTTCACTCTAAAATTGTACAAGACCAAAATAATACACTGATATTGCTTAAAATGTTGAAAGGTGTGTTTCATTTGTAACTTTATGATTTTTGAAGATGATTTAATCTTCAATTTGTATAACTGTTTACAGTAACAGTAATTTTTATCGAGGTTGCCCAAACTTTTGCATGCCACTGAAACATCTCGGAGATCTAACATAGTAACATAGTAACATAGTATATAAGGCCGAAAAAAGACATTTGTCCATCCAGTTTGGCCTGTTTCCTGCAAGTTGATCCAGAGGAAGGCAAAAAACCCCTGTGAGGTAGAAGCCAATTTTCCCCACTTAAGGGGAAAAAATTCCTTCCCGACTCCAATCAGGCAATCAGAATAACTCCCTGGATCAACGACCCCTCTCTAGTAGCTATAGCCTGAAATATTATTACACTCCAGAAATACATCCAGGCCCCTCTTGAATTCCTTTATTGTACTCAACATCACCACCTCCTCAGGCAGAGAGTTCCATAGTCTCACTGCTCTTACCGTGAAGAACCCTTTTCTATGTTTGTGTACAAACCTTCTTTCCTCCAGACGCAGAGGATGTCCCCTCGTCACAGTCACAGTCCTGGGGATAAATAGATGATGGGAGAGATCTTTGTACTGACCCCTGATATATTTATACATAGTTATTAGATCTCCCCTCAGTCGTCTTTTTTCTAGAGTGAATAATCCTAATTTTGATACCCTTTCGGGGTACTGTAGTTGCCCCATTCCAGTTATTACTTTAGTTGCCCTCCTCTGAACCCTCTCTAGCTCTGCTATGTCTGCCTTGTTCACGGGAGCCCAGAACTGTACACAGTACTCCATGTGTGGTCTGACTAGTGATTTATAAAGTGGTAAGACTATATTTTCATCACGGGCATCTATGCCCCTTTTGATGCAACCCATTATCTTATTGGCCTTAGCAGCAGCTGCCTGACACTGGTTTTTACAGCTTAGTTTGTTATTTATTAAAATTCCTAGATCCTTTTCCATGTCAGTGTTACTGAGTGTTTTACCATTTAGCATGTACGGGTGACTTGCATTATTCCTTCCCATGTGCATAACTTTACATTTGTCAGTGTTAAACCTCATCTGCCATTTCTCTGCCCAAGCCCCCAATCTATCCAGATCCCTCTGTAGCAGAAAACTGTCCTCTTCAGTGTTAATTACTTTACACAGTTTAGTGTCATCTGCAAAAATTGATATATTACTGTGCAAGCCTTCTACAAGATCATTAATAAATATATTCAAGAGAATAGGGCCCAATACTGACCCCTGAGGTACCCCACTAGTGACCGTGACCCAATCTGAGTGTGTACCGTTAATAACCACCCTCTGTTTTCTATTACTGAGCCAGTTACTTACCCACATACAGATATTTTCTCCTAGTCCAAGTGTTCTCATTTTATATACTAACCTTTTATGTGGTACAGCGTCAAATGCTTTGGAGAAGTCCAGATATACGACATCCATTGATTCGCCGCTGTCAAGTCTAGAACTTACCTCCTCATAGAAGCTGATTAAATTAGTTTGACATGACCGATCCCTCATGAAGCCATGCTGATATGGTGTAATTTGCTTATTTTCATTGAGATACTCCAAGATAGCATCTCTTACAAATCCTTCAAACAGTTTACCCACAACAGATGTTAAACTTACCGGCCTATAATTTCCAGGCTCTGTTTTTGGACCCTTTTTGAATATTGGCACCACATTTGCTATACGCCAGTCTGGTGGAACATTCCCTGTCAGTATGGAGTCCGTGAATATCAAAAATAAGGGTCTGACTAGGACATCACTTAATTCCCTTAGGATACGGGGGTGTATGCCATCCGGTCCTGGCGATTTGTCTATTTTAATCTTTTAAGTCGCTGCTGTACTTCTTCCTGGGTCAGACAGGGCACTTTTAAAGGGAATTTACTTTTACATTTTGCATTTCATCTGACAGTTTATTTTCCTCAGTGAAAACAGTGGTGAAGAAAATATTTAATAGCTTGGCTTTATCCTCATCGCTTTCTGCAACTCCCCTCATTGCTATGTAGAGGGCCGACTCCTTCAGGTTTATATTTTTACCATTTATATAATTGAAAAACATTTTAGGGTTAGTTTTACTCTCTTTGGCAATTAATCTCTCGGTCTCTAGTTTGGCAGTTTTTATTAGTTTTTTACATATTCTATTTTTTTCCTTATAGTTTATCAGTGCTTCCTGGCTCCCCTCCTGTTTTAGTGATTTATATGCTTTCTTTTTGTCATTTATTGCTTTTTTACGGTTCTATTTATCCACATTGGTTTCTTCTTATTTCTTAGCCTTTTATTTCTATAAGGTATGCATCGATCACAATTTGATGTTACAATGCTTTTAAAAATCTCCCATTTTGTGGTTGTATTTTTATTTTTGAGGACTATGTCCCAGTTAATTGGGCCTATGGTCTCGCTTAGTTGGCTAAATTTAGCTTTTTTGAAGTCCGGTATTCTTGTTCCTCCCTGTAGAAACTCTCGTTTAAAGGATAATTGGAAGGTTATTACTTTATGGTCACTATTTCCCAGGTGTCCCCCCACCTGCACGTCTGTTGTTCTATCAGGTCTATTGGTTAATACTAAGTCCAGTATGGCCGTCCCTCTAGTTGGGTCCTGAACCATTTGGGAAAGGTAATTGTCTTTGGCTATTGCCAAGAACCTGTTTCCTTTATGGGATGTACAGGTTTCAGTTTCCCAGTCTATATCTGGGTAGTTGGAGTCCCCCATAATAACCACCTGATTATGGTTTGCCGCCTTGTTTATCTCGTTTAGTAAAAGATTTTCTGCGGACTGGTATATTAGGTGGTTTATAGTAAACTCCTATTAGTAATTTATTATTGTTTTTGGCTCCATTTATCTCCACCCACAATGACTCCACATTTTCGTGTCCCTCACAGATGTCTTCCCGGAGTGTGGGCTTTAGACAGGACTTTATGTAAAGGCAGACCCTCCCCTCTCCGGTTTTGACGATCCTTTCTGAACAGATTGTAACCTTGTACATTAACTGCCCAGTCATAGCTATCATCCAGCCATGTCTCAGTTATTCCCACTACGTCATAATCCTCCTCACACATCACTAATTCCAGTTCCCCAGTTTTATTAGTCAGGCTTCTGGCATTAGTATACATACATTTGAGAGGTTTATGCATATTTTTGCCCTACACCTTTCCTTCTGAACTTTTCTAGTCCCTCTTTCCATTTCTCCCCCAGTCCCACTACCTTGCCCCCGGTCTCTATCTGCACTATCTTCCCCTCCTATAATGTAATTTCTCTCCCCCCCAGTCCCTAGTTTAAACACTCCTCCAACCTTCTAGCCATCTTTCTCCCCAACACGGCTGCCCCTTCCCCATTGAGGTGCAGCCCGTCCCTACGATAGAGCCTGTAGCCGATAGCAAAGTCGGCCCAGTTCTCCATGAACCAAAAACCCTGCTTCCTACACCAGTTCTTGAGCCACTTGTTAACCTCTCATCTCCCGCTGCCTCTCTTGTGTGGCCCGTGGTACAGGCAGTATTTCGGAAAATACTACCTTTGAGGTCCTTGCCCTAAGCTTTTGACCTAAATCCCTGAAATCATTCTTATGGACGCTCCACCTTCCTCTAACTTTGTCATTGGTTCCGATATGGACCATGACCGCTGGATCTTCTCCAGCCCCTCCCAGTAATCTGTCAACCCGATCTGCGATGTGTCGAACTCTAGCGCCAGGAAGACAGCACACTGTTCGGCGATCACGATCTTTGTGACAGATCGCCCTATCTGTTCCCCTAATAATTGAGTCTCCCACTACCAGCACCTGTCTGGCCTGCCCTGCTCTCCTGGTCCCCTGCTTACTGGAGCTGACATTCCCCTGACCGGCAGAGGAAGTGTCTGGCTGCAGCGGTGCTGTCCCTGAGCTGCCATCCCCCTCATCTGCCAAACATCTTCCATCTGCCTTCCATTTCTCTTGATCATCTCAATGATGATCAAGAGAAATGGAAGGCCCCAGAGCTAAATTATCAAGTGTCATAGCAGAGGGTCTGAATACTTATGTCCATGGAAAATTTTTGTTTTTCCTTTTTAATTAAATTAGCAAAAATATTTAAAATATTTATTTTATTTATTTATTAAAATTTCTGTTTTCACATCTTCATTATGGCGTATTAATGGCAAAATATTAGGGGAAAACTTGAATTTTTTTTATTTATTCTAGCACAATACCCCAAGATATCAAAATGTGAAAAAAGTGAGAGTATGAAACAGGGGAAGATTGGCCATAGACCTTACAGGGAAATTTCCCAGTGGGCCAATTCCCAGGGGGCCACCTGAACCCTCCTCACAGCCTCCCAGTGTAAGTTTTGGGGATGCATTTTGTGCTGCCGGCGGTATTTTGTGATGGACTGTGGTATTTGGCTCTGTTGGGGTGGTATAATGTGCCACAATATGGTATTGCTGGCCCTGCCTTCTATCAAATTGGCCTCGACTACAAAACACGGCCACTTTAAGTTCCCAGTCCGCCCCTGGTCTGAAGACTTTCTGAATGCACTGTATTAAGTAACCTGTAACCACCAGAATACCCTTTAAGTTGATAAACTAACTGTACGTAGATATTCGCGTTTAATCTATCAGTGGAAATTTACAAAATCTTTTGTCGACAGCTCCCAATAAATAGAAGGATGGTTTAAATGTCAAATTTAAGCAGTGGAATGTGCCATCAGGAGGTGCGAGGACACTCAGGGTTCCTATAAAGATTCATGTTTCAGAATTTAAAAATAGAGCCTGTGAGGAATGAGCCAGGAAGAATCTGTGCTGACGACACTCCATAACCTTTATACCATGCGAACTAGGTCAGCGCTGGAGATGAAGCCTACCAGGATGGTCTGAGGCTCTTCACAAGATAGCTATATCTGTAGTTTGCATTAATCAAGCAGAACAGAATCAGAAACAGACAATTCTGACCTGGTTATCATGCAGCTAAATGAAAATATCATGCAAATAGTTATTAGCGACATCCGAAAACTGGTGGTAATATGGGAAGCTAATGCATCTGATTCAACCTGTCGATTCAGAAAAAAGACAAGACAACCCCACAGGGCAGAAGCCAATGATCCTCATTTTAAAATATAACAAAGAGAATAAATCCTTGGATCAACAGCTCAGCTCCAGAAATCTAGTAAAGATGGAATCCAGACTGCTATTAAATTGAATGGGTCAGCCTGCAAGACAGAGCTCCATAGTGTCACTGCTCTTACAGTAAAGAATCCTCTCCAATGAAGAGGATGAATCTTCTTTGCTGTAGAGATAGAGGATGCTTCTTTTAATGGTTACAGGCCTACGTATGATCTCTATATGGACCTTTAATTTATTTGTACATTAAATCAAAGCTGGCCATAGAGACAGGTGTTGTAAGAACACCCATTTGGATGTCAGATGTTCCTCCTGACCCCTCCCGTACACGTGCGCTCTCAGCCCCAACAAGGATGGGGGAAATAAGCCACTTCCAGACACCTTTGTCAGCAGCTTATCATCTGCGAAAAAAAAAAGGACTGGACATGTTGAAATCCCACAGGCTTGATCCTCCTTCCCCACGACATCTGCTGGTCAATCCCACCAAAATCGTCAGCAGCGGTCAACATTCCTCCAATGTCTTTGGCCAACTAAAGTCTCTCCTAAACCAACTTTTCTTTAAACTAAATAATCTAAGGCTCTGTTCACATCACATCTGAACCTATTGTCAGACACAGATGGCGAGAGGACCACCAACAGATGAATCCAACCTATGTCATTGTATCAACATACAATACATTGGCATATGTCATCTAGTGACTCTTATTGTAATAACGGTATACGTTTTTGGTTTTGCATGATGCTTCTGCATATAAACCTTAGACTATTATACTTTCCTATATATAAAAAGTATACGAATGTATACCATCCCAATAGAGACCCAAAGGGCACTCCTGTGGCCTTCATCAGGTAAATGAAGCCTATGAATAAGTTTGATGTATACCCCAAGAGCTTTCCTGGCATACACATAGCAAACATAGAGGTCGAGCACTTGCATGTCCGATGCACCTTTTGATCTGGGACACTGGGTCCCCAGCAGTTGGATCCCCACTAATCACAAGAACAGGGACCCAGTGTTCTCCGTCTGAATGGAACGGCAGAACCACATGAGCGCTGTAGCTTCATTCAACTCACAGGGACTGACGGAGACAGCTGAGCACTTGCATGTCTACTGGTCCATTCAAAAAGAGAACACTGGGTCTCTAGTGGTCGCACAAATATACCCCCCCCCCCCCACCGATCAGACATTTATCCACCATCCTGTGGATCTTTATAGTGGGACAACACTGTAATAGTTCAAGGTACTATAATCCACCATGGACAGTTTTTTCCCACACTCTTGTGTCTTTCTTCTATGTCCTAGACTGATCACTCTTCACATGGTTAGAGTTACCCCGTGCAGGGGCGTAGCTAACGGCTCATGGGCCCTGGTGCAAGAGTTCAGCTTGGGCCTCCCTTCCCTCAGTGCTTTGTGTATCTTCTTATGCGGCACAAGGGTCTTTGGGCCCCCTCAGGCTCCTGGGCCCGGTAGCGACCGCTACCTCTGCACCCCCTATAGCTACGCCCCTGACCCCGTGGACATGAAAGCTTGTATTGTTATGGGGGTAATGTGGGTTAAAAATACCGATATCTTTCCTCCATTCACAGTTGGTAAAATTACTATTCATGGTTGTAGAATATGGAGTCATCTGAGTTGTTTTAAAGGCTTTTATTTATTTTTTTAATCTTTATTTACTTTTTCTTTGTAACAAATACAATATCATAATAACAGGAAAAGTTAAGAAATATTACCAAAACCACCCCCTCAAGCATGCCCGGAAAGGAAGAAAAAAAAAAAAAGGAAACCTCTCCCCCTTTATTCATTCCACCAATTATCTTAGCGAATTTTACAGACCCTCTTTATTAGACCCTCTTTGTTTATAAAGAATCTGCTCATTTTAAAGGCTTTTATGACCATTCATCGCACTGGACAAAAAATGGAAATAACCGTGTATGTCGCTAGGACATGTCGCTCATGTCAGAAGAGCTAAGTCACCATGTGTCTCAGATGATGATGGTTTATGGTATATATTTGGCCACGTGTGTGAAGCTTTGTTTAGCATGAGTTGGCATACTGGAAACAGCATGACACATTCTAGAGGCCTGTCCACCGACATCCTGATACCTTCTAGTACAGGGGTCAGCAACCTCCGGCACTCCAGGTGTTGTGAAACTACATCTCCCATCATGCACACTTGCTTGGCTGCTCTCTAAACTCCCACACAAGTGGAAAGAGCTTGCTGGGAGTTGTAGTTTTACAACAGCTGGAGTGCTGAAGGTTGCTGATCCCTGTTCTAGTACCTTCTAGAAGACAATATTCTCTAGATACAGCTTCATACTGTATACATAGAAGTGTTCATGGTTTAATTTTATCAATTAACAAATTGTGGGGAATAAAGAAAAGGGAAATCCAAATCCAAAAGCATCAGTTCTTCTAGGTTCACTGGACACAGTTTTTGAAGGAACTTGGCAGGAGGTTGTTCTTAGAACTAACTACAGATCTTCTGTGGATATAGGCTTGTGCAAATTCTTCATGTAATCCCACACAATCCCGGATGATGTTGAGATAAGGGCTTGGTGGTGCCATATGATCACGTCCGGGACTTGTTCTTGTTTACGCTAAAGTAAATATCTTAATGATATTGGCTGTAAGTTTGGGTTTTCTGTCCTGCTGCAGACGCCTCACTGATGGTATTCCATGATGGATAAGTATCTGCCTGTATTTCTCAGCATTAAGGACACCGTTAATCCTGACTAAATCCCCCACTCCATTTGTTGAAAACTTAGTGCAGCAGATGAAAGACACATCATGCTTACTTCTCTTTGAAATTGGAAGATGTTCAGCAGTGCCCTTGGCTCAGAACTCCACATGAAAAATGTGGAGATTTTCATGTTGCACCATTTCTGCAACAAAACTGCAGTTGTTAATTGTGGATTTGTTGCAGATTTTACCCAGATTTGCCCCAGATCTCGCCCTTTGCATGGCAAAGGGTGAAATCTGCACTGAAGATCTGCCCAATCAATTAACCCGCAGGTCAATTTCTCATTTACTTAGCTGTTTTACGCATGGGCATAGCTAAAGGCTCATGGGCCCAGATACAAGAGTTCAGCTTGGGCCCCCCTTATGTCAGTGCTTTGTGGCCAGGGGCAGGGAAGCACATAGCCTTCGTGCTGCCTGAGGCAAAAATTGAAACGGCACCTCCCCCCATGCCAAACTCTTGACCTAACCCCTTCCCTCCAGCCAGAGGTGTAACTTAACCATCATGCACTTTCTATAAGACAGGTGTCTTCTTATGCGGCACAAGGGTCTTTGGGCCCCCTGAGGCTCCTTGGCCCAATAGTAACTGTTATCTCTGCACCCAGGGGCGTAGCTAACGGCTCATGGGCCCTGGTGCAAGAGTTCAGCTTGGGCCCCCTTCCCTCAGTGCTTTGTGTGTCTTCTTATGCAGCACAAGGGTCTTTGGGCCCCCTCAGGCTCCTGGGCCCGGTAGCGACTGCTACCTCTGCATCCCCTATAGCTACGCCCATGTCTGCACCCCCCTAAAGCTATGCCCCTGGTTTTACACCACCGATAACCCACATAAAAATCTGCATGTAACAGTGTACAGTTGTGTTCAAAATTATTCAACCCCCACTGCTGTAAAGGGATTTAGGGAATTTACTGTACATTTGTAATTGTGTTCAGAATGAAATCTTACAAGGACTTTTTAAAGAACCAAATGCAACTACAATGACATCAATTGTTTTTGTAATACAGTATTAAATGTTTTTTTTTTTGTGATTTCTTCATTGACACAATTATTCAACCCCTTAAAGACGACCGCTCTTAAGAACAGAGGTTCATACAAGTGTTTTCGATCAGGTATTGAAAACCCCTGTGGATGTCAAGGAGCAGCAATCAAGCATAATAAGCACCAATTAGGCAGATGTAAAATGACGGTGATACTCAGCTCCTTCTAGACATTTACTTGTGTGTTTACAGACATGGTGAAGTCAAGAGAATGGTCCAGGAAGACAAGAGAAGAGGTGATTTCTCTTCACAGGAAGGGCAATGGCTATAAGAAGATTGCAAAGATGTTAAACATACCAAGAGACACCATAGGAAGCATCATTCGCAAATTCAAGGCAAAGGGCACTGTTGAAACGCTACCTGGTCGTGGCAGAAAGAAGATGCTGACTTTGACTGCTGTGCGCTACCTGAAGCGCAAAGTGGAGAAAAGTCCCCGTGTGACTGCTGAGGAACTGAAAAAGATTTGTCAGATGCGGGTACTGAAGTTTCAGCTCAGACAATAAGGCGCACACTGCGTAATGAAGGCCTCCATGCCAGAACTCCCAGGCGCACCCCTTGCTGTCTCCAAAGAATAAGAAGAGTCGACTGCAGTATGCCAAAAGTCATGTGGACAAACCACAAAAGTTTTGGGATAGTGTTCTGTGGACTGATGAAACAAAATTACAGCTGTTTGGGCCCATGGATCAACGCTATGTTTGGAGGAGGAAGAACAAGGCCTATGAAGAAAAGAACACCTTGCCTACTGTGAAGCATGGCAGGGGGTCAATCATGCTTTGGGGCTGTTTTGCTTCTACAGGTACAGGGAAGCTTCAGCGTGTGCAAGGTACCATGAATTCTCTTCAGTACCAGGAGATATTGGATGAAAATGTGATGCAGTCCGTCACAAACCTGAGGCTTGGGAGACGTTGGACCTTTCAACAAGACAATGATCCCAAGCATACCTCCAAGTCCACTAGTGCATGGTTGCAGATTAAAGGCTGGAACATTTTGAAGTGGCCATCGCAGTCACCAGACTTAAATCCGATTGAGAACCTCTGGTGGGACTTAAAGAAAGCAGTTGCAGCGCGCAAGCCTAAGAATGTGACTCAACTGGAGGCTTTTGCCCGTGAAGAATGGGCGAAGATACTCGTAGATCGCTGCAAGACACTTGTGTCAAGCTATGCTTCACGTTTAAAAGCTGTTATAACTGGAAAAGGATGTTGTACTAAGTACTAAGATTGAATGTCACTTGGGGGTTGAATAAAACTGATAATGATGTGAGCACAGAAAAGACATTTGTGGTTATTTCATTATAAATGTTATGTTATATTTGTCTGACTTACAAGTGTCTCTTTGATTTAATTGTAAACAAGATGACTGAAATGATCAAAATCAATGTCAAACTGGCCAAAACACTCAATTTCAGTGGGGGTTGAATAATTTTGAACACAACTGTACATATGGCCTTTACATTCTTTATCCTTTGCACTCCCCTCTATAAACCAAGGAGGATTGTCAAATGCAAATATTGACTCTCACTACTAAAGCCACCCATGATTGACGAGGTCGGCCAATTATTTTCCTGACGGCATGTAATACATTTCCTCTGCAGTGGTCACGGCAGGGCAGATGCAGTCAGACATGGTTGCTGCTGGCAATAAGAGCTGATCACTGGCGATCGGACAGACCTCTAGGAGTCACCTGTGAGTGGATCAGGAAACCAATGCATTCCACTGCTAATACCAGTAGTCTGCAGAACATATAGCTATACTAAGCAGTGCACCCAACAATAGAGAGTACAGTGAAAATGATATAAGGGAGACATTTTTAGGCATAGTGTAACGCTATTATTTGGACTCTGAACTCCACTATTGTATAGAAGTATACACTAATAGGCAGGCAGCAAATGAACAGCCATTTCTTGATACTGATGTGTTAAGCCTCACACGCCGTGTCTGTGATCAGATCCATGAGAAGGTGGTCCGTGATGCATCCGTGAAGCTATCTGTGAAGAATCCATGTTGGGTCCGTGTGCCATCCGGGAAGGATCTTAGCGACCCTTGACATGCCTAATTTCGATGGCTAGTTGGCTGGATCAGGGTATCTCCTGGTGGTGTGCTCCTGGTATGCAGTGATTAGTAGCTACCAAAACTGGTCCAAGGAAGGACAATCACGTGTGGTGAGAAGGCCCATCTGGTCCGATCCCACAGAAAAGCTACTGTAGCACCTACAATGGGTACATGGGCATTAGAACTGGACCGTGGGGTGATGAAAGAATCGTCATTTTGATTGGCCCTCACTAAACGCTACTGTTTTTACTTTCTCAGGAACAACATTATAATACATTGAAGGGTATGTGTCCGCTGGCATGCTCTGGAAAATTACTGACGCTGAGCGTCCAGTCATCTGTGGTGTCAGCGACCCCCGTACAGCTCATATGACGGCATCTGGTTTCATTCCACAGACAGTACTTCATGTCCTGCAAACTGAATCATAAACTATAGAGAGAGTGGTGGTAGTAGTATACCAGGGAGCAAAAGCTCATAATTTCCATCTCATCTTCTATCTTATCTACTGTGTGCAATGGGCTAAAATAAGAGTGTCAGCTTATTGCACAAGACTGAGGGCTCTTTCACACTAGCGTTTTTGTTTTCCGGCATAGAGATCCGTCATCGGGTCTCTATGCCGGAAAAATCCTGATCAGGATTATCCCAATGCTTTCTGAATGGAGAGAAATCCGTTCAGGATGCATCAGGATGTCTTCCTTTCAGTATGTAAACGTTTTTTGGCCGGAGAAAATACCGCAGCATGCTGCGCTTTTTGCTCCGGCCAAAAATCCTGAACACTTGCCGCAAGGCCGGATCCGGAATTAATGCCCATTGAAAGGCTTTAATCCGGATTCGGCCTTAAGCTAAACGTCGTTTCGCTGGATCTGACGTTTAGCTTTTTCTCAATGGTTACCATGGCAGCCAGGACGCTAAAGTCCTGGTTGCCATTGTAAAGTGTGGTGGGGAGCGGTATACTTACCATCCGTGCGGCTCCCGGGGTGCTCCAGAGTGACGTCAGGGCGCCCTACACGCATGGATCATGGATCCATGCGCATGGGGCGCTCTGACGTCATTCTGGAGCACCCCGGGAGCTGCACAGAGGGTAAGTATACTGCTCCCCCGCTCCCCACTACTACTATAATAGCGTCCTGGCTGCCATAGTAACGCTGAAAGCATACTGAAGACTGATCCGTCTTCAAATGCTTTCAGGTCACTTGCGTTGTTACGGATCCGACGGGCACTTCCGGCAAATGGAGTACACGACGGATCCGGACAACGCAAGTGTGAAAGAGGCCTTAGTGAGCATTCTTGTCTTCGGTCCTCAAGTTCTTTAGATGTTGGGTAGTGTTTAATTATATTTGAAATTCCAATAAGGGGCATTTGGTCATTTCATTGGGTATGATTGGAGCCTGAATTTGTAAAAATCTGTTTTGAAAAATAAAAACATAAAAAAGCAATCGTAGGGGGCTGTGTTTATCCTTTTTATCTTGCTCCCATCTTGTCACCCTCATAGAGCTCAGGGAAGCTGAGATACTAGGAGCAGTATGATGGGATCTTTACAACTGTAAAGCCATGAAGGTAATATTGTAGTTTCTGGGGATTTACACGTATATACAGAAACCCAGATAGCGGCACCTGGTTGTGTATGTGCCCCATGTACTGGAATCTAAGACCTCTTTCTCATGGGTGAGTTTTTCATCTGGATGCAATGCGTATAGCGAACACGTAGCATCTGGACTTAATCCTAACTCATCATCTCTGCGTTCAGGAAAAATCACAGCACATTCTATGTTGTAGGTTTTTCATGCAGCACTGGCTCCATACAGGTGAATGGACTTACACATACAATCCGGACGTAAAAAAAAAAACAAACACTGAACACAATCGAACAAAAAACTGATTGAACTTGCATTAAAAAACTTCAGTTTTTTTCCTGAACAGATTCTGACGCAATCTTAGGGGAATTCAATGTGCAATAATACAGTTTCCACCTATAACAGGTGGCAGTGACAAATACACAGTTAAAAAAAATTACAGGCACGTACACACGGTACGTACTACAAGCAGATTGTTGTGTGGAAAATCCCCAGTGTAATATAGTACCAGCTAGGTGGATGAGATTTTCTCAATCTTACCCACATGGTGTGGATTTTAAAGTTCTCAGCATGTCAATTGTCTGTGTGGATTATCAGTGCAGATTTCAAAAACAACTTAAAATCTGTAACACTGGGTTCAGACCTGAGCGTTTTGAAGCCTAGCGTTTTTGGTGCGTTCAAGACTGGCGTGTAGGCGCGTTTTTTCAAGCGTTTTGGTAAATAGTGTAGGCGCGTTTGACGCGCGTTTATGTGATTGACTGCATAGTTGGCCAATGACCAAACAGCCCTCCCTATATAGTTTGGCCAATCTGAGGTGTGAATTTTGAAAAACGCGCGTCCATAGGCGCGTTTTACGCTGCACAAACGCCCGAACAACACGCCTATCGCGTTTCCCATTGAAGTCTATTAGCACCAAACGCTCGAAAAAAGCCCGAATTAACGCGAACATACTTGCTTATGCGTCGGACGTTTATAGGCGCCTATGAACGCGCATAAAAACGCGCAAGTGTGAACCACCCTCATTGGAATGCATGGTTCCTTTACTGTTGTGCGTTTTTATGTGCGTTCAAAAGCGGCGTTTTACGCGAAAGTGTGAACTGAGTGTAACATGTGGATTTTGTTATGGATTTGTCCCCGAAATGCACAAATGAATAAAGTAACAAAGACAATCAGAAAAGAAGAAACAGCACACAATATAAAACAGTAATTCAGCATGATGAAACAGAATACTTAGGGCTTGTTCACACGACCGGGCCATGTCTTGCGGTCCGCAAATTGCGGATCCGCAAAACACGGATGCCGCCCGTATGCCTTACGCAATTTGCAGAACAGAACTGACGGCCCTTAAACGGACAAGAATAGGACATGACTCATAACTTTTGCGGGCCACGGAACCGAGCAATGGATGCGGACAGCACATTGAAGGCCCCATTGAAGTGAAAAATGCGGCTCGGATGCGGACCAAAACCACGGCGGTCGTGTGAATGAGCCCTTAACAAATTCTGATCCTCTGTGGAGCCCAAGCGGATCAGTACAGCAATGATAAAGCACTAGAGTCTCGACCAGGGATCAGCAACCTTCGACACTCCAGGTGTGGTGAAACTACGACTCCCAGCATGTACACTTGCTTGGCTGTTCTCACCACTCCCAAAGTGAATGGAGCATGCTGGGAGTTTGCTGACCCCTGGTGTAAACGCTTGCATGCTCTAGAACAGGGATCAGCAACCTTCGGCACTCCAGCTGCTGTGAAACTAAAGCTCCCATCATCCACACTTATTCAGCTGCCCTTTTAAGTGAATTGAGCATTCTGGGAGTTGTAGTTTTAGAGCAGCTGGAGTACCGGAGGTTGCTGATCCCCGTTCTAGAATGAACTCAAAATGGCTGCAGCACAGGTGCAGTTTTCACACTCTTTGGCTACATTCACATGACCGTAGTGTTTTGTGCATGCGCAAAACATGGATACCGGCCCGTGTGCGTTCCGCAATTTGCGGCCCGCACATGGCCGCCACTACCATAGAAAATACCTATTATTGTCCGCAATTGCAGACAAGAATAGGACATGCTTTATCTTTTTTGCGGACCATGGATGCGGACCTCACACAGTGTGCTGTCTGCATCTTTTGCGGCCCCATTGAAATGATGCAGACTCATTCATACGTTCGTGTGAATGTAGCCTAAATTTTTGTATTTTGCTATCATCCTTCTACCCTCCAACACCAACCAATAGCAAGAATGCTTAAGAGGGTTATCCAGTAATTTGATATTGATGGCTTATCCTCAGAATGGGTGGATCAATATGAGATCAGTTGCGGTCTAACTCCTAGCACCCCTACCTATCAGTTGTTCGAAAAAGTCACTGTGCTCACCAGAGCTCCGACAAGCACTGCGGACTCCTCACAGCTTACCAAGCACAGTGTCGTAAGTTGTACAGCTCAGCCTCATTCACTTTAATGGGATTGAGCTTCGCCTAGGCCACTTGACCGATGACCGTCATGGCCTAAGTAAAATGTCCTAAGCACTTACGGAAAGCCGCGGCCTCTTCGAACAGCTGATTGTCAGGAGTGCCAGGACTCAGACCCCCAGTGATCAAATATCCTCAACATATCCTGAGGATAGGGCATTAATATCAATTTCCAGGATAACTCCTTTAACAATTTGGGTCTGTTTTATGCTGATTCTGGGAATTATCCATGAAGCCCCTAGCTAGACATTGTCTAAAGACCCTATTATACTACCTGATATTCGGCAAGACGAGAGCCCATGGACAGTACATCCATCAGCGCCTGTTTGCACTAGCCTACTACACAGACTGATGCAAACTAAATGTGGGAGGAGGGTCATTGATTATCGGCAGCACAGGGAGATGTTCTGCCGATAACTGCATCTTTCATCCTGATGAAGGATTCCAATCAGCGGACAAACAAACGCTTGCTCGTTGATCGGCTGCAAAATTATATAAGCCAATTATTGGGAACTGGCATTCCTATTACTGTTTGTTCCCAATAACTGGCCTGAATATTGATCACTCTAATAGGGCCTTAAAGGGGTTGTCCAGTTTTCCATACTGATGGCCTATCTTCGAGTAGCATATATTCCACTGTACTACAATCGAGGAAACGGAAAGTCAAGTGACCAAAAAGCCTCATCAGATTTGCTAAGGAAATCCAGTTTTACTCATCTTGTCCATTTCAACAATCTGGGTGAGATGTACACCACTCCAGTACTTTACCAGCTACAGGCTTAGGCTTAAAACCTGTAATATAATTCTAAATGTATAATCACAGCTAAGAATCTAATTTGACAGTGTAAAACATGCACAATAACTCTTTAGGGAAATGAAAACTATTTCTAGGAATATGGTATGACAATTCAATATCGCAACTTTTGAAAGACCAAATATACAATATGTATCTTGTATTCCCTGTTTACCATCTGTAATTTCCATCTGCCACTGTGATGAAACGTAATCCTTCGCTCTGTAAAAAGTAACAGTGTCACAGCAGCCATCGCTTGGTCACAAATGCTTGGCATAGTTTCCACAGCCATCAAACATCCAGACTATTTAAAAGCCCGGCAGCTCTTCACTTTATTGTTAGAACTGAACCAAGAGCATGGATTCATGATTTGCTTCCTTGACCTACTAAAAGGGAAGACTGTAGAACTATATAATGGCTCCTAATGAAACCAAAATCATGAAACCTGCCCAAAGAGTTGTCAGAAAGATTAAACCGGCAACAGTAGTTTCCAGCTTAACGAGAGGTTGGCAGCAATGGGCATTAGAGCACTCAACAAAGCAAGCTCAAGAACCTTCAGGTTGGGCTCCAGGTGGAGATGAAGATGTTTCTGGAAATCTCAAATCAACCTTGGACAAGAAAAGCAGTCCTACCATTGTTATTGAACCTAACAAAGTAGCCACAAGTCCATCAGAAGATATTGACCAGACACATATAAAAACCAAAGCTGTGACCAAAAGTTTTTCAAGCAAAGCTCAAGAAAGAGGGACAGACATTGGTTCATTGACTGAGAAGTATGAAAAAGAGCCCTGCACGCAAATACATAGTAACTATGATGACTTGACGGTGGACAAGTTACTGCAAGGTCAAGTGTCTCCAACTAGGAGAAGGAAATGCTCCAATCTGGTGTCGCAACTCACTAAAGGCTGGAAGCAAATGGAAAACAATGCCGAAGAACCACTGGAAGCTTTAAGGGTTTTACCAAAACTTTCTGAATGTCGAAGTGAAAGTTTGGAAACTGAAGACAGTGGCTATGGAGAAAATGATGGAGATACGAAGACAGACTTGGAAAAGAAGCTGGATCTTACAGAGGATGAGGAAGACACGGCCAGGATTAAACGGGCTACTTCTTCTGTGTAAGTGATGACGTTTAACTATATTGCAATCTTAAAAATTGTAGCATGCTAGCCTATGGACACCTTTGGGGCATTTTGTATTATTGCATTTTACTCATTTTGGACTAAAACCCTTTTTTTTTTAATTGGTCTTCTTAAAAATGTTCAGCCATTTCTGAGATACAAGGATTTAAAAAAAATCTATCTGAGATAAGAGCCCTTCATGATGTTGGGATTTAAAAAAAAAGCCACAGTTTACAAACTTTTAACCCTTGTATCCCAGAAATGGTTGAACATTTTTGATAAAGACCAATTGAAAAATGATTTTTAGCCCAAAATAAGTTAAATGGAATAATAAAAAATGCCCTTGAAAAAAAAAAAATCTATCTGAGATAAGAGCTCTTCATGAGCCATTAGATGCCGGGATTAAAAAAAAAGCTACAGCTTGCAAACAGACTGATTTTTTAACCCTTGTAACCCAATAACGGTTGAACATTTTTAATAAAGACCAATTGAAAAATTGGTTTTTAGCCAAAAAGGAGTAAAATGGAATAATAAAAAAATTTCCTTCAATGCTATTATCTTAGGTATGTATATATCACTAGTTTACCTTTTAGTGTATCCAGGTTCTAATGTTAAAATAGTTTATATTAACATTACATTTGCTGAGCTTGCATCTATACATTGCTCAATGAGAAAGCCACATGCATGGCTGTCTCTTGGCTGAATACTGCAAAAAAAAACATGAAGGGGCACCTATTTAATTAAGAAGTGAGGGCTCCACAGGTAACATTGGGTGGGATGGAAGAACTGTTCTTGACGGAGAACATGGGTGGTGGATAGGGATGAGCAAATCGACTTTGGATGAAATATCTGAATTCTATTAGCATAAAACTTTGTTCCAATACTGTATGGAGCAGGAGCTCCTTACAGTATTAGAATGTATTGGCTCTGATGAGCCGAAGTTATTGCTTCGCAAAGTCTTGCGAGATTTCGGGTAATAACTTCATAAATTAATTTTTACTGTAAAAAACATTTCCCGAACACAGGTTCAGTTCCAAGGTACCACTTAGAACCGAACCCGGGTTCTGGAAAAAATTTTTACAGTACAAATTGATTTATAAAGTTACTACCCGAAGTCTCACGAGACTTCGTGAAGCCATAACTTCGGCTCATCGGAGCCAATACATTCTAATACTGTACGGAGCTCCTGCTCCGTACAGTATTGGAACATAGTTTTATGCTAATAGAATTCGGATGTTTCATCCAAAGTCGACTCGATTATCCCTAGTGGTGGATGCCCTTTAGAACCTTGAAATTCACTTGTATGGGAGCTGAGCTGCAGTAACACAACACGGCCACCACACTTTGTAAGTGATAGTTCTGGTGCCAGCAGGAAACAGCTGATCGGTGAGGGTGCGGAGTGTCAGATCGCCATCTATCTGATATTGTCAACCTGTTTTGAGGAAAGCCCATTTAAAGTGGTGGACACCCTGGGAATGTGCCTTGTGCTCTCCCTATAATCTGGTGCTGCAGAAGTATTCATAATGGACTGATCTATTAGATTATATGACTTTTATAGTAGTACTGCGGCATAATAGTCCGGTACTTGCATGTCCTACACTTTCATACAGAGGTTATAGCTGTCAACCCAACAGAAAAAAATGTGGCACGCTCAAGCAGATGCCATATTAAGCTGCTATTCTTTCCTAGATGCATTGCACAGTATATTTAATCCGTTAGAAATGTCTCAGTGGTGCAGACCAGGAACTTGTATAGTCTTCATATAGCTTGTAGTAATATTTATGTGATAAAAAAAAATGATATGAGATATATGAGGACAGTGACCTTTGCACATTATATCACTTTATATAATCTCAGTTGGTGGTATAAATCCAGAAAAAATATGATTTGCATTACTGCCACTTTTGGTTAAAGCACTTGCTATTAAATCATTTACTCACAGTCAGTAAACTGGATTGCCTGAGCCTATTATTCACAGGAAATAATCCCCTTCGAATTAGTGTTTAATTCTAGATTAATCATCATTTAAAACAAAAACATTACACAAGATTACAAACTCTGCACAATGTATTATCCAGCGTGAATAGGAATGCATTACATTTTAGGTTTGGCCACTAGGGGCGCTAGATGCCAGAGTTTAGGTTTTGTTCAGACAAAGTGCCTCACAAAGTAAGTCCTCCAATTATGTGCAGCGTTTATGGTTTTATCAGAAAGGTTTTCGTCCCTTCATAGTTAACCCCTATCTAACGCCCACATTTTCCGATTTTGTTTTTTACTCCCTGCATCCATAACGTTTTGATTTTTCATTTACATAGCTGTATAAGGGCTTCCTTTTTTTTTTTTTGAGCGACAAGTTGTACTTTCTAATGACGTTAACATGGCATAGGATGCAGTTGGAATCCGGAAACAAATTGCGCTTTTACAGTTTTCCCTACTGTTTATATAGCTTTTTTTTAATGTAATACTTAAAAATAGGAAAAAATACCGTATTTTTCGCCCTATAAGATGCACCGGCCCATAAGATGCACATAGGTTTTATAGGAGAACAATAAGAAAAAAAAGACCACCATTCAGCCCCCAATGTTAATCAGACCTCAGATGACAGTCCAATCAGACCCCCAATGTTGATGGGCTCCCAATCAGACCTCAGCTCAGAATCCAATGTAAATGACCCCCAATGAGACCTCAGATAAGCGCCCCATGGCCCTCACAAGCCCCCATATGCCTCTCATCAGCCCCCATTGCCATATTTCACCCCCCATTGCCATATTTAAGCCCCTATGTTCAATATTTCAGCCACCAATACCATATTTCAGCCCCCACATCAGCCTCCGTTGCCATATTTTAGACCCCATGCCTCTCATCAGTTACAAAACCAAAAAAAAAACATACCTCTCCTGCTCCCGGACGCCTCCGGTCCTCTCCTCCTTTTCATCCTGCCTCTGGCTGTGCTGTGAACCGGCGCGCAGAGCGTGAAGTCACAGAGCACCCTCACGCTGAGCACAGCCACTGCACAGCTGACAGCCGAACACCAGTAAGCGGTGAGTTCAGAGCCTTCACCACTTCCTGGTCCTCCGGTACTAATGAGCGCTTCCATAATGGAAGCGCTTATTAGTATTCACCCCTTAAGATGCAGGGACATTTCACCCCCACTTTTGGGGGGAAAAATGTGTCTTATGGGGAAAAAATACGGTAATACATTTAAATCGTCATATTTTGACCCTCATAACTTCCATTATATTACACCTCTCTCTGAGTTTTCTGCTTTAACACCCAACTAACCTATGGCATTACCAACTCAACGGCTTTGCACAAAAAGATTCCTGTAATGGATCTTGTGGTTAAGAGGGATCCAGATATCAAAATTATTGTTAGGAGTAGGCAACCCCTCCCTTTACATTCCTGTAGGGGGTCATCACCTCTTCCATGTCCGTTTAGGTCGGAGATTGCAGCATTAAAATTTAGTAAGAAACCGGACCCTTATCATAAAGTGTGAAGATGTCAGATACCAGCGTTAATAAATATCTGTAAGATGGGACCTTAGAGGTGTGGGCGGACATGAAAAGGGAAATGAGGGAGATGTTAGGCTTGGGCGTGATCCAGAAGTCACGTAGTGAATGGGCCTCACCTGTAGTCCTCATCCCCAAGAAAAATCGTACGACCCTTTTTGTGGGGATTACAGGAAATTGAATGCCATCACTGTGTTTGATGCTTACCTGATGCCCTACATAGATGAGTTATTGGATCAGCTCGCCAGTGCCAAGTACATCACACTTATGGACTTGAGTAGGAGATATTGGCAAATCCTCATGTCCAAAGAAGCCCACGAGAGGTCCGCCTTTATAACTCCTTTTGGGCTGTACGAATACGTAGTCATGCTCTTTGGCATGAAAAGTGCACCTGCCACTTTCCAGCGGTTAACCAGCTGCTCGAGGAGTTTAAAGGGTTTGCCGTAGCTTACCTGGATGAAATCGCTGTGTTCAGTCACGCCTGGGAGGATCACCTGACCCACCTGTCACAGGTGCTCCGGCGAATCCAAACAGCAGGTCTGACAATCAAGCCTGGAAAGTGTCAGATAGCCATGATAGAGGTAAAGTACCTCAGACACCGAGTGGGTGCAGGGACTCTGAGACCCGAACCATTGTCGCCTGGCCCAATCATAAAACCAAAAAGCAAGTGATGTCCTTTTTAGGGACTGCAGGGTACTATAGAAAGTTCATACCTAATTATAGCACCCTTGTCAAACCACTAACAGACCTCACGAAAAAGAAACTGCCACAAATAGTCAATTGGACTCCAGACTGTGCACAGTCCCTGGCAGCCCTAAAAAGTGCCCTTGCAAGCTCACTAGTCTTGCAAAACCTGGACTTTACCCGCCAATTTGAGGTATAGACTGACGCCAGCGCATACGGCTTAGGTGCCGTGCTCAGTCAGGTAAATCCGGAGCTACCCAGGGAGGTGGCATATGTTACGGTAGAGAAGGAATGCTCAGCCATTGTGTGGGCTTTGCAGAAACTCCAGCCTCATCTCTATGGGCGTAGATTCCGCGTGGTGACTGATCAGAACCCCCTCAGTTGGTTATACAGGATGGCCGGTGGTAATGGGAAGTTGCTAAGATGGAGTTTGACATTATAGCAATATGAAACCTTGGAACCTTTTTAACACATGCAGGGAGAAAAGCAAACTGTCATTTCTTTCGGGATCACTAGCTGATGGCCTGACCAATATTTCTGCTTCCCCAGGCAACTGGACTTATATGGGTACTTCGGGAATTAAGAGAATGAAAATACTTAAATATTACTTTATTATAAATATATTCCCAAATACCTTTCATTAGTTATAATGGCTCATTTTGTCCGGGAAACAATCATTAGGAGAAAAGAAATGTCCTCCATCCTATAAGTACAGACAAAACCTGTCCTAATCACACAGGAGGACTTACACAAGTTACTTCACAACACTGACGTAAAGAGCTGCCTCATCCTCCTCTCCTGCTTGTCAGGGATTATGATTAGAGTCTAAAGGCATTCCGTTATGCATACTGTCATAGAATTGCGTTATGGTGCGTGGTAACGGAATGCATAACGCAATTCACCTTTTACCAGTAAACAAAGCGTGAACGAATTTCAAAATCTAATCATAACCCCTGACAAGCAGGAGAGGAGGATGAGGCAGCTCTTTACGTCAGTGTTGTGAAGTAACTTGTGTAAGTCCTCCTGTGTGATTAGGACAGGTTTTGTCTGTATTAATAGGACAGCGGCCATTTTGTTTTTCCTAATGATTGCTCCCTAGACAAACCAAGCCATTATAACTAACGAAAGGTATTTCGGAATATATGTATAATAAAGTAATATTTAAGTATTTTCATTTTCTTAATTCCCGAAGAACCCCTTTAACCATCGAGTAACGTATTAGGTTCTGTTTTTATCCCTTTTATTTTACAAACGTTTATTTTGCACTGTATGTATATGTCTGTGTATTTTATGTCACATTTTCCATGATAACCCTATTGTTTGTATGCACTGTCCTTTTTTTTATATTAAAACTTTACTTTAATAAGAGCCTTCTTGTGTTCTAACGATTCCATGACCTTAGAAGAAGCATTACCTATATTGAGTTATTAACCCTGTGAATGCTATCAGTTGTAGCGTGTACTCTTGTACCGGACAGATCTTTTGTGAAAGGCTTGTCCAAAACCTCCAGTCCTATGGGAAGGCATTGAGCTTTACAATGTGTGTGGTGGAGAAGAAACACCTGCAAAAATTATATATATATATATCAATTTCATAAGAAAGTAGTCTAAATAAATATAACTTTAATATTTTCCTTAAATCTTCAGGAGCAACATAGCAATAGGAGAACTTCAGAGCATCAATAAAGCCTACAAAAGATACAGCCCTGTTAATAACATCAAAGGAAAATGGGAGAAGTGGTCTGGGGAACATGTCCTGAACCAGAAGCTGAATCCTTTCAGTGATGACTTTGACCATAAATTTGCAATGTCCACACGATTACATAAGGGCGATAAAGGGTACGGACGTCCGAAGGAAGGAACCAAGACTGCTGAGAGGGCCATGAGGGCAGAGGCACACATACATCGGGAGATGAAAGACCTTTGTTTCATTATTTCAACAATGGCCAGAACAGGCAAAGACGGGAAGGTGCGCGTCACCTTTGGAGAACTGTTTGAAAGATATGTACGGATTTCGGATAAAGTGGTTGGTATCCTGCTGCGGGCTAGAAAACATGGAATGTTGGATTTCCCAGGGGAAATGTTGTGGCAGGGTAGAGATGACCATGTGATTATAACCTTATTGTAGCCGGGTTAGGATTCCAGAGTATCATGTTTTCGATTAGACGGTTCTATATCTATTTCTCAGACATTACTAATCAAGAGGTAGTAGTCTTCATAATGGTCGGTGTAACTCAACCCCCATAGGGCTCTAATTCATATCTATTTCAGAAAGAAAAAGCACCAACAGACTTAACCCTATATGATATAAAGGCACCTTGGTTAGACTAAAGGGGTTCTCTCATTGCAACCACTTATCCTCTATACCAGTGTTTCCCAACCAGTGTGCCTCCAGCTGTTGCAAAACTACAACTCCCAGCATGCCCGCACAGCAGAAGGCTGTCCAGGCATGATGGGAGTTGTAGTTTTGCAACAGCTGGAGGCACACTGGTTGGGAAACACTGCTCTATACACAGAATAAGGGCTCATGCCCACGGCCGCGTGCAGCAGACTGCAAACTGCGGTCCGCAATGCACGGGCACCGACCGTGGGGTATCCGCAGCTGGTCGTGGACCTATTTACTTGAATGGGGTCCGCTATCCGCATCCGACGGTCCGCATAGCAAAAAAGTAGGCACTTTCGCACCGCATCTCCCGGATTGCGGACCCATTCAAGTAAAGGGGTCTGTGATGCGCCTGCACACGGCCGATGCCCCGTGTATTGCGGACCAGCCGTATGTGGGTCACAAAACAGCCACGGGCAGCACATGGTTGTGTGCATGAGCCCTAAGGGATAAGTGTCCAATTGGCAGGCCTCAAACTACTGGGGAAGCTTACGATCAAGAGAACGCGGCCTGTGTTCCTCCATTTCAACGGAGAAGCATGTGTGCCTGTCTGGGAAAGTACAAGCCCCATTCTCATGACCAACAGGGGCTCCAGCAGTCAGACCTCTACCAGACACTTGTCCCCTAACCTGTGGATAGGGGATACGTTGTTGTAATAGGATCATCTCTTTAAAGGGCTTGTCTATATGATATACTGTATTGTTGCAGTATAAGTTGCAGTACCAGGATAAGGGTGAAAAAACATTTTTTTTTTCTTCCTGTTTCTTAACTGGTTTTGCCTAGAGCAACCTTCGGCACTCCAGATGTTCTGAAACTACAACTCCCAGAATTCCCCTTTACTGCTATGGGAGTTGTGAGAACAGACAAGCATGTTTGCATGCTGGGAGTTGTAGTTTCATAGAAGCTGGAGTGCCAAAGGTTGCTGATCCCTGGCCTAGAGAGTTCCCCTTTGCTGTGTTTTCCACCTCAGGGCCAGCACTGATATAGTCTCAGACCCTGTGTACACATTACATGCAAATAAATTTGCATAGCAATATAGTACTAGCTAAGTAGGTGTAATTCTAAAAAAAAATCTAATATAGACATTGCAGAAAATGTTGTGGAACTATATTGCCACTATACGATGTACAGCGCTGTGCTTGGTAAGCAGAGAGAAGGCCCAGATACTGATGACCAATCCAGAGGATAGTAAAACAAATAGAGCAGGAACAGCACACACCGGTCCGTAGTCCTAATGGAAAGATGCAACAGCCCCCACCAGCCGTGGATCCAATCAGCCAGAAAATACGTAGAAATCAAAATAGCGGTGGCAGCATCTCCCATAACTTCATCTTTATTGAGGACTTCATAGCATACCAAAATTAGCAACGTTTCGGCTGTGCAACAGCCTTTGTCAAGCAGGATGAGAAACGTTGCTAATTTTGGTATGCTATGAAGTCCTCAATAAAGATGAAGTTATGGGAGATGCTGCCACCGCTATTTTGATTTCTACAATCCAGAGGATAGGTCATCAGTAAAAATAAAAGACTTGGAAAACCCCTTTAATGGAGCTGGAACGCCTTTTCTTCTTTTGAATGGAGCTAAGCTGTGACACCAGGTACAGGCCACTGACAAGAGAAATAAGCAAATCATTGTTTTTTTCCTCGATACACTCCCTTTGAAAACTTGTTATGTAGATGGTATAATCCAAGCTTTTTAATAGATTTGCTCATACAGGTCTTAATTTATATCTGCAGTTAATAAGTCTTCCATGTACAGCGCTGTAGAGGACACATTCATTTTGTATTATTTATTCATGTGTTTAACTTTTGTTATTGTTTTTTACCTTAATAAATTATTTATATCATCTATGCAGTTGGTGTCACTTCAGTATCTTTCGTTTTATAGTCGTGACAAATTACATTATCTTCAGTTTCGCATTTCTTTTAATGACATACAGACTTAAGGGCTCATGCGCACGTCTGTAATTGTTATGCGGCCCGCAAATTGCGGATCTGCAAAACACAGACCCTGGCTGAGTGCGTGCCACCATTTACCCTAGGTACACACCTAAGCGTTTTACAGCGCGTTTGAACGCGCTGTAAAACGCCCCACGCCCAAACAAGTACATGAGCTTCTTTGGGGCGTTTTAACGTGCCTATGGACAATGATGCCATAGGGGAGAATCACTGAATCGCGCGTATGACGCGCGTTTCTTAGTTACAAAAACGCGCATCCAAAAACACGCATCCAAAAACGCGCGTCATACACGCGATTCAGAAACGCCTAGGTGTGTTCCCAGCCTTAGCGTGCCTTCACAAGCGGCAGATTTTGTGGCAGCGACTGAAAATCAGTTCCATTCACCTTAATGGGGCTTGAAGAAATCCATCCATTCAGATGCCACAAAATCTGCCACATGTGAAGGCACCCTTATTTTTTTTTTTAACTCCGGTAGAAATGTCCTTTCCTAGTTCGCAAAATGGACAAGAATAGGACATGTTCAATTTTAGATGGGACCTTACTCTAGAATTACTCCTCCTCCACTCCTTGTGCCAACAGCCCTAAAATTCTGGGAATGTAGGATCAAGCTATATACTATTACTATATACACGAATTTGCTTGAAATATATGTTCAATAGTGAATAAGCAATAGTTTACATGTCTTGCCTTGTGTTTGTCTTCGTATTTTCCACCATGGTGAAGCGTACCTGCACTTCATTTTGCAGGATCGGCTGACTAAGGCCTCTTTCACACGAGTCTTCATTCCGGATGTGATGCATGTAGCAAACGAATAGCATTCAGCTTGAATCCTGACCGGTTTATTTCAAGGGGTCTGTGTACATAAATGTCGTTTTTTTACACATACAAAAAAAATATTGCCGCACGATCGATATTTTGTGTTTTTCACGCAGCCCTGGCTCCATAGAAATGAATGAGGCTTGCATGAAAAACGGAAGACATCCGGATGCAATGTGTTTTTCACTGATGGTCGCTGGGAGATGTGGAAGGTTATCCATCAGTTTTTCTTCACACGTCTAAAACATACATCAAAAACGGATTGTATCTGCATGGAAAATCTGAACCACTAAAAGAAATTGCAGACAAAACTGACTGAACCATCAGTTTTTCCCTGAACAGAGTCTGACACAATCCGGATCACTTGTGTGAAAGAGGCCTAACTTTGTCTTCTGTTTACACAAACCCCAAGTAATTGAAGCACTGTGATTGTGATCGTCCAAGGTTTTTTTTTTAAATTACATTTTATAAGAAACCATAGGTTCATGCCGTGTTCTTAAAAAAAAAAAAGCACGTTCACTACATTTTTATTCCAGTAGAAATTGTAATTTTCCATTGTAATCACTCAGTGGTCCGAAGTCACATTCGGGTTGTGACAATCCAGGTTTTCTACATTCTTGTGGAGATGAACGACAGGGGTCAGCAACCTTTGTAACTCCAGTTGCTGTGAAACTACAACTCCCAGCATGCACAATTGCTCAGCTGTAGAGATGAGCGAACTTTAAAAAATAGTTTGGCGTTCGGGTTGTGGTAATCGCCGCATCTCGTTATGGATTCCACTACCGTGGACTATCGCTGCATATGGAATCCATAAGGGGCGGCTTCCACGAACACGAACTGTTGAAAAGCCGAAGGACCTGGGGTGACGTCACCGTCATGTGATCAGTGCAGGGGGCGTGGCTCAGCACTGGATTTGATCCCGTGCTGAGCCACGCCCCCTGCACTGATCACATGATGGTGACATCACCCCAGGTCCTTCAGCTTTTCAACAGTTCGGGTTCGTGGAAGCCGCCGCTTATGGATTCCATATGCCGGGATAGTCCGTGGTAGTGGAATCCATAACGGGATGCGGCGATTACCACAACCCGAACTATTTTTTAAAGTTCGCTCATCTCTACTCAGCTGTTCTGTTAACTCCCATAGAGGTTAATCAAACATTGTAGTTTCAGCTGGAGCGCTGGAGGTTGCTGAGCCTTGCTGTAGTGGAAGGGCATATTCACATACGGTATTGCAAGAGGTCCAAAGAAAGGAAGATGGTGGCTTAGACCCAACAAGGAAAACCTCATGGGGGAAATTTATCAACCCCCGAACTTTCAGATATTTTAGTGTCATGTCTGCAAAAACTTGTGAAAACTTTGAGTCTTTACACGACTGCAGTTTTGAAAAGTAGGCGGGAAAGCGGGCGAGGTTATGGGTTAATTAGTTTTACTCCGGATGTATCGATTGAGACCATTAAAAAAAGTTGCAAAAAAGCAGCAAAGTCAGGACTCGTTCGCATGTCCGTTTTTCACCGACACGTGCTGTCTGCATTTTCTGCGGACAACACGTACCCATTGATTTGAATGTGGGTAAGCACTACTTTGGTCCGTTATGCGGACCAAATACGCCCATTATAGCATGTGGGTCCATGAAAATCAAAGGCACAACACTGATAGTATCCGCGTTGCATCCGTTTTTCACTGAAGACTGATAGGAGATTCTCTGGAAGTTCATTTTCAGCTGAGCAACGTCTGTGGATTACGGATGACACACAGGCGGTAAAAATGGACATACACAGTAAACACGGATCCTGCACCGATGAAACATGACCACTTTTTTCATGAACTTGAAAATGACGCGGCCTCTCACTTGGAGTGGGTGTTGTAGGAATGAGTAGCATTTGTAGAAAAAAAAGTGTTAAAGATGTGCCAAATTTAACAAATGTTTGACACGTGATAAATATGGTGCATAGGACGCAAACCCCAACTCAAGCAAAACGGACATCAAATATTACCGTCATGGTAACTTCCACCGCTATGTCTCCTTGCTGGCAAACTCATTTGCTTTGTGGTCCCTGGAAATCCTACTTATTAGACATGGAATGAGATGTTGTAAAGACTGTTACTTACAACAAATTTTACCCCGGACATTATCACAGTGATCGAGACACATCTGTACATGTATGTATTCCAATAGCAATACTAGGAGATAAAGACATTTCTAACATTTAGTGGGTGGCTGAAGCCTTCCAACCAGTGGTCTGTGAGGGCTGGGCTAGGAGACTGGTGTTTCTTGGCCTACATTTGATTCTTTATAGACTATGAATATGTTCTGTGTAGTGTTGAGAGAATCAAAGCCCAAAAATTTTCTTCAATCCAAAATTTCAGGAAAAATTTGATTCACCATGAAGCTGAATTTTCTCACGCTTCATGCTAACTAATCTATTCTTCCTGAAATGGCAGCAAAAAACAAACCCCCCCCCAAAAAAAAACACATACCTCCTCCATTTGCTCGCGGGGGGACGTCACCATGCCCAACCAGCGTGATGGCATCATCACATCACCGCATTGGATTTTGCGTGGTGTCTTCAATCAAGATGGCCCCTCTGCGAGCAAATGGATGAGGCAAGTGTATATATATATATATATATATATATATATATATATATATATATATTTTTATTTTATTTAAATCTGATTAAACCCTGAAAGGCCTCAATTCAGGGGTTAATCAGATTTAAATATCAGATGCTGCGATCAGCGATGAATGCAGCATCTGAGGGGTTCAATGACGGGGGTGCATGGTCGCCGTTTCCAGTCATTTCGCCCGCTACATACAAAGGAATTTCTTTGTGAAATTCGGTGAAGCAGCCAAATCGAATTTTTCATAACTTCGCTCATCACTAGTATTGTGTATAAGTCAGGAATACAATGTACAAAAATTAAGTAAAAAAAAAAATATATATATATATTTTATATAATTTAAATGTGCATTTTTATTTTTTATTTAGCCATATCCCCCTCCAAAAAAAAAAAATTCAGTTCTCTCCATGTATTACTATTACATGGTCTCCTTGAGTATAAACAAGCACAAAAATCCTAGCTTTATTGTTAATAGGTAAAAATTGTGTGTGTGTGTGTGTAATTTATATATATATATATATTTTTTTTTTTTCATTTTTTTTTTTCATTTATATATAATTTTTTTTCATTTAGCTATACACTACAAAAAATAAATTAAATTCAAAATTTCCAGTTCTCTCTGTGTATTACTATTGCAGGCTCCCTTCAGTATAAATGAACACAATATAAAGAAAGTCTTAGGTCTCTTTCACACGGGTGTCATGTTTGACGCCCGGATAAGAGGCGGGTGCTTTGCGGGAAAATGCACGATTTTTCCGCGCATGTGCAAACTGTTGTAATGCGTTTTGCACGCGCGTGAGAAAAATCGGCATGTTTGGTACCCAGACCTGAACTGAAGTCCGGTTTCGGGATGAATATTCTGTATATTTTCTCTTTTAACATAGTTATAATGGAAAATAATAGCATTCTAAATACAGAATGCTAAGTAGAAAGGGCAATAGAGGGTTAAAAAAAAATTAAAAATTAACTCACCTCCTCCCATTGATCGCGTAGCTGCCGGTCTCCAGTTCGGTCTTCAGCTGGGGGAGGGGAGTAGGACCTTCCATGACATCACTGGGTCACATAGTCCAATCATGGAAGCAGGTGATTGGACCATGTGACCCAGTGACGTCACCGAATGTCCTTTACCCCCCAGCTGAAGACCGAACAGGAGATCGGCAGCTACGCGATCAATTGGAGGAGGCGAGTTAACTTTTATTTTTTTTTAACCCTCTATTGCCCTTTTTACTTAGCATTCTGTATTTAGAATGCCATTATTTTCTTTTATAACCATGTTATAAAGGGAAAATAATAAAGATCAGGTCCCCAACCCGATAGTGTCCTGCGATTTTCCCGCAGCCCCATTAACTTCTATGGGGCCTGCGTTGCGTGAAAATCCCTGCTCATGTACAGAGCCCCATAGAAATGAATGGGTCCTGATTCAGTGCGGGTGCAATGCGTTCACATCATGCATTGCACCCGCGCAGAAATCACGCCCGTGTGAAAGGGGCCTTACACACACACAGAAAACCACTCAAGCGTAAAAACAAGCACATGACAATAATGTAATATACATGAATTTATTTACTATATATATTTATACATATATTTATATTATATCACTATGACCTTATAGTACTTCAAATCCATAACAGGATTAGTAATAGTCTTAAATCCACAAAGACAATAATAGTGCTGTGGAAGACCAGAGGGGGAAATGCTGATATATTTACACGTATTCTACATCAGACCTAGCAGGAGGACAGCACTATATACAGAGAGAAAAGTGATGCCCTGTATTTCTATTCACATTCAGCATTAGCAACGAATAGTTAGAACGGCTCCCTTTTTTTCCCCCCCTTTATAGTTATTTTTCTCCCCTCTTCGCGGCGGACGTTCACCAGCTTACCATAGATGTAACATGCAGAAGAACTTCACCAGCTGTGCAGATACCGTGTCTCATATCTTACGGATTGTGTGATCTTGATGGGTGGACATTCCCTTTAACAGTATGTTCACAGTTTTTTTTCTGTGCTGAAAAAAACCCTGATGTGGAATAGACTCCCTCAGTTGTTTAGGATGCAGGTTTTTATTCCGATGCGGTTTTTCATACTTTTTTTTTTTAGGTAGTTTTTCATCCTGTCCATATCAATGGGAATGCTGGATGACGAATCGTGTCAAGAACGGATATGGCACTTCTTTTTACTGCGGGGTGGTTGTTTAAACCGCAAGTGGAGAAGAAAAACTCCTTATGAATTAATAAATGGTTTCCCCATTTAATTGAATGGAGATACATTGCAAGCATTTTTGGCGTGGTTTTAGAGGGTGCAATCAGCGCTGAAATCAACACTGAAAAAAACTGTGTGAACATATCCTACAAGGGACCGTATAATTGGATCTGCATCTGTTCTGCAATTTTGCGGAACGGGTGCAGACTCATTCATTTCAATGGGGCCGCAAAAGATGCGGACAGCACACAGTGTGCTGCCCGCATCCGTTGTTCCGTTCCATGGCTCTGCAAAAAAGACATGTGCATGTCCTATTCTTGTCCGTGGTTGCGGGCAAGAATAGGCATTCTCTATATAGTGTCGGCCATGTACGGTCCGCAAAATGCAGAATGCACACGGCGGTATCAGTGTTTTGCGGAACCGCAATTTGCGTGACAGCAAAACACTTACGGCCGTGTGAATGCTCCCTTAAAAGCACATCTGTCAGCAGATTTGTACGTATGACACTGGCTGACCTGTTACTTGTGCACTTGGCAGCTGAAGACATCCGTGTTGGTCCCACGATCATATGTGTCCACATTACTGAGAAAAATGAGGTTTTGATATATGCAAACGAGCCTCTAGGAGCAACGGGGGCGTTACCGTTACACCTACAGGCTCTGCTCTCTCTGCCACTGCCACTCCCTGTCTACTTTGATTTACAGGGCCAGTCAGCAAAAACGTCATCACACCGGGCCCTGTCAATAAAAGTAAAGAGGGAGCAGCAGTTGCAGAGAGAGCAGAGCCTCTAGGTGTAACAGCAACGCCCCTGTTGCTCCTAGAGCCTCATTTGCATATATTAAAACCTTATTTTTCTCAGCAATGCGGGCGCATATGAACATGGCACCAACACAGACGCCTTCAGCTGCCAAGCGCACATGTAACAGGTCAGCCAGTGTCATAGGGACAGATCTGCTGACAGATGCCCTTTCCGTATTATAAGGTGATGGCATCCTTCCAGGATATCACTTTATGATCTTTGAGCCACTGAGCCTTGGAATGAAGAGGCCGCAGCTCTGATGAAGCACAGTTTTTCCCTGTAAAATAGCGCCTCGCTGCCACTGTATGGGGAACTGCAGATGCACGGTCTCATTGAAGTGCACAGTTCCCTGCATAGAGGGTGGCTGGTGATGTTACTGCACAGGGAAAATCATACTGCAGTCCCAGAGGTCAGACGCCTGCAGATCATAAAGTGATGGCATACCACGGTAAGAGATCCTTACATCATCAGCTGGGAAATCCTCATTAATGCCCAGCTGCTTCTGCCGTACAGACTGGCAGTATACGTTGGGCGCCGTCACTTAAACAGATGGAGGAGAGAAGGGGGAGAGATTGATTGCCTAGTTGTAAGACCTTCAAGCCATTCCTTTTGGCTTTTTATCGGTTTCCAAAAATAAAATAAAAAAATAAGTTAAAGTGCTAGAAGCAAAACCCGTCAAATGAACACATTTCTATAAGAACGACGCTACTTTTCAACATTAAATTTACAAGATAATATACATTGTTTATCAAACCGCTGAGTCTTCAGCACAAAATATTATATATATATATATTTATAACCCACTGTCACACGGAGAACGGCAATTTACTCGCATAACGCAGAATGAAAAGCTTAGCCGCTGAACGTTGCGTTTTGCGGAGCAGTTATTGCACAAGAGGCGGATTTCTCTACAGAACGGCTACTGATATAGTCTAGACCGGTGGCTTTTCCTCTGAGGTCACACGACAGTTTGCATATTCCACAAATAATTACGAGTTACAATATTGTCTATTTATCGTCATACACGTCGACCATTTTGTCAGATTGGGTACTAGAAAGGTACAACATATATGCACTGCAAAACTACATGAGGCTTTCCTGCTAATTTCCCCCCCTGTATGTATAGAATGCGTATGGTACTTGAAAATATGAACCCAAAATGGATTTTACCTGTGAACTTAACAGTGTTCACTATCCATAGAAGAAAATCCTTAGAGGGGTTGTCTCTCACTTCAGGAAATGGCATTTCTCATGTAGAAAAGGTCAATACAAGGCACTTACTAATGTATTGTGATTCTCCATTTTGCCTCCTTTGCTGGCTGGATTCATTTTTCCGTCACATTATACACCGCTCGCATCCAGGGGTTATGACGCTGCTGCCTGCTCCTATGGTTGCGGCCACCAGAGAGGACGGCACTTTTTCCTATAGTGTACAAGCACGACCACTGCTGATGGATTGCAGGGTGGTCATAACCCCTGGATGGGAGCCGTGTATAATGTGATGGAGAAATGAATGAAGCCAGCAAAGGAGGCAATATGGAGAATCACAATACATTAGTAAGTGCACTGTATACATTTTCTCTACATGATAAATGCCACTTACTGAAGTGAGAGACAACCCCTTTTAAAGGGGGTCGGCCCGCCAACGACATTTATCTCTGATTCTCAGGATAGGTGATAAAATGTACGATTGCTGGGGGTCTGACCACTGGAACCCCCACCAATCGCAAAATGGGTCCCTTGTGTTTATGGCGTATTAGAATACATGCACGAACACAGGGCCAAATGAAAAACAAAGCAGCTTGGTAATGGATTAAACATTTCCCACCGTTTAATATCAACAGCTCCTCTGCAAAACTTTGTGTTACCATGGTAGCACCAGCAAACTAACCCTGTGTAGTCTGACCCCGCAGTCATATTGCTATTCATCAAATACCATGGAAAACACATAGGTCTGCACAGGAACGGTAAACACAAGAGTAGGAAGCTTTTAATCAAAACTATAGCAAATTTCCTTTTTATTTTAGTACTGCAACAAAAAAATAAATAAAAATAAAATTGGTTCCCAAGATGAGCTTTCCCTTTGAACACTATAGATTATGAGATCTCGCCTTGGACATCTGCTTCTGTTCCATGACGACGCTGACTTTTCCTTGCGATATGTGTGCTTCCATTAGACTCGAGTTGGAGAAGGAGGGAGCGACGGAAAAAGTACAACATTCATCGAAACATACAATTACAGCTTCACCCAATATTCAGGTCTGAAAATAGATATAGCTACCGAAAATAAAAAGTAACTATGGTTAAATATTAACAAAAATACAAATATATTAAAAGGGTATATATTAATAAGCTGCGGGACACAGAGTCTGTACAGGAGGTGGGGGGGGAGACGGCAGTCGCTAGGTTTATGTACATATTTACTCAAATGCCCAAATTTCTATGTCTTGAACAATGAAATCTTCTTTCTTAGAAAGGATAGAGTTTTCAAACGTTTTACACGAGTGACTTCTCCCGTGGTAGAGATCTCCATCCAGCCACAGGGCAAATTCTCCTCTGCGGAAGAAAAAAAACAGCCCATTGAATGCCAAATCATAAAATAAATGTGCATATTATACACATCTAGATAATAAAAAGAAACCATTTGGCACAGCAGCTTGTAAGATTTTAAAGGGGTACTCCTGCTATTTGTTTGTATTTGAAAGGGTTATTCCCATCTCAGAAAGTCTTGGCATATTGCTAGGATATGCCATCACTTTATGATCAGTGGCAGGTAAGTCCCCAGAGACCCCTCCCCCCCCCCATCCGGAGAATGAAGGGGTCGCAGGACCTGGATGTGCAGGGGAACTGCAGCACAGCTCCTTTCACGTGAACAGCTCCCCAGCATATTGTCCCCTTCATTCTCAGGACTGGTGGAAGTCCTAGAGGTCAGGCTGCCAACCATCATAAAGTGATGGCATATCCTACCGATACATAGAGTACCATCACTTTAGGAAATAGGAAAATCCCTTTACAAACAATTGACTGATTAAACCCCATTTTCTCTACTGTATAACTATTTATATCTTATGAGATCTCTGCTTGCAGTCATGAATGGAAGCCTTCATGGTTTATAGCCAGAGGAAGAGAATGTGGGCCCCTTGTTCTTTCCTTTCCAGCAAAGTGTTGGTTTCAAAAATGAAATGGATAAAAGTTTTTTGGTTTGCATTAGATATAACCTGGGAAATATGATGACGTATAGGAAATCAGATCTTGCGACTAGAGATTAGGCACTTGGTCAAAAACCAGAAAGCGTTTCTATAGAAAGGTAAGTCTCTAATTCTCTGCCATCATGTTCATAAATCCTTGCCATGACAGCTCCCGTGTTTTACATTCCACGGTGTCCTGAATTACGCATCTTTCTAGCAATGCAACCCCTCTCTATGGCATATATATCAACAGTTAAGGTAAAGCATGCAGAAAGGATTACTGTCCATTATGTGTTCCAAAAGGACACAGCACCACCTACAGGCATGAAGCAGGTACCACAGCCAACTGATCATATACTGTGGTACAGCGGCCCTCCACTGGTGGGGCTGGGTACGCCATCTGTCCATACTGCGCAGACTCGCCATCTGGACGGCTCCACTGTTACAAGTGGACATACCACTGGGGCGCAATACACAAGGTTTTGATGATGCCACGGTCAGCACCACCTCATGTGTAGGTGTGTCTTTAAGTGCTGAGGACCCCGGAGCAGTAAGTAAATGTGAGTATATTCACATGGGTATATTTCATCTATTTCATTTATTGTTTGTGTGTGTCGTTAAAAGATAAATCAACAGTATCCCCCATAACAATGATCTCTACAGTGCCCCGCCCCCTTAACAGTGAACTCCACAGCCCCCACCCCTTAACACAGAACTCCCCACAGTGTCCCGCATCCTTAAAATGGGATCTCCACAGCAGCCCATCCCCTTAACTTTGACCTTCACAGCAGCCCGCCCCTATAACAGCGAGTTTCACAGCAGCCCACTTCCTTGACAGTGACCTCCTCAGGGGCCTGTCCCCTTATCAGTGACCTCCATAGGGAACTGTCCCCTTATCTGTGACCTCCACTGTTCCCTGCCCCCTTAACAGTGCCCGCCCCTTTAACAGTGAGCTCCATAGCAGCTGCCCCTTTAATATAACCCCTGCCCCCTTAACATTATAAAAATTGTTGTGCGACAATGTCGTCATGTAGACCATGCGACACATTTCGTCGTCATGTAGTCCTAGCCTAAAGCTGACCTACAGCAGTGAAGAAAAATGGCTGGGTTGTTATAGAAACCTGTGTGTATGTGGAGACTAAGTAGAACAACAAACCCCAGCAGCTGTGTCTTTTGCAAGCAGGTTTCTTTTATTTCATCCCAGAAAATGTCCTATAACCAGGACGCGTTTCGGCATACAAGACTGTTGAGAAAGGCTTGTATGCCGAAACGCGTCCTGGTTATAGGACATTTTCTGGAAGGAAATAAAAGAAACCTACTTGCAAAAAACACAGCTGCTGGGATTTGTTGTTCTACTGTTCATTGGAGATTGCTCCTTTCGCGTGCAGCGTGCAAATTGGAGCGAGTGCTGGCCTGCTTCTTCTTTGATTATGTGGAGACTAAGGGCCTGGGAGCTACTATTGGCTGATAAGGGACATGTGACCGTGTGTATCGCTATGGTTATGAAGAGAAAAACTTGCAGGCTTCTATTGGCTAATGCAGGTCATTTTTTGGGAGTATCTCAGGAACGGTAAGTCCCAGAGAGCCGAGACCTGGTCTAAAACCTTCCCGGACACCTGATGTACCTGTGCGCCAAATTTGGTGAAGATCGGTCCAGTCGTTTGGTCGCGCATAAATATCAGACAGACAGAAACTCATATTTATAATATAATTATATATATATATATATATATATATATATATATATATATATATATATATATATACACATACATACACTTTATTTTATTTTTCTTTGTCTGTCCGGGGTTAGAGTTAATTTTAGAGATTTGCTATGATGTCTGAATTAATTTTAGGGATCTGAATGAGCATAAAGGAGTTATCTTACTACAGTAAGTTGCATTTATGATGTATAGAAAGTTAATACAAGACACTTGCTAATATATTGTTATTATCCATATGGCTTCCTTGATTCATTTCTCCATCACATTATACACGGCTCGTTTCCATGGTTACAACCACCCTGCAATCCATCAGTGGTGGCCGTGCTTGCAAACAATAGGAAAAAGCATCAGCCTCTCTGGTGGCCGGGACCGTGGGAGTGCACATCGGCTAGTGGTTTTTCCTATATTGTGCAAGCACGGCCACCACTGATGGATTGCAGTGTGGTCTGTAACCATGGAAACGAGCAGTGTATAACGTGATGGAAAAATGAATCCAGCCAGCAAAGGAGGCAATATGGACAATCACAATACATTAGTAAGTGCCTTGTATTAACTTCCTCTACATGATAAATGCCACTTACTGAAGCGAGAGACGACCCCTTTAAGGGTCTAATCTGGTTTTGCCCAATAGAGCTTGATGCAAATTGTTCTACAATTGTGTAAAATGTTATCAAGATGAAATCTCTATTGTTAGAGTCCAGCTCAGAACTTCACCTGAGAATAGACCCGGGTAAGAGGACTTTTACTGAGACTATAATCACAAAACATGTTACCAAATGACTGGCTCGATCGATATGGTTAATACCACATTTAATACATAACGATTCAAAAATACCATATATAAAACATTAATCAGATAAAAAGCATAATTTATAAAAGAAATATCACAATATAAAGCAATAAATTGCACTTTTATACAGTGGTGCGAGAGCTCCGCACCATGATTTTAAAGAGGGGCCGCGACCAAATTTATTGCTTTATATTGTGATATTTATTTTATCAATTATGCTTTTTATCTGATTAATGTTTTATATATGGTATTTTTGAATAGTTATGTATTAAATGTGATATTAACCATATCGATCGAGCCAGACATTTGGTAACATGTTTTGTGCTTATATGCTTAGTGGATTAAGCAGACTGGGTATTTTTGAACGGTGAGAACTCCATATTTTATACTGGTTTCTGTTATTTTTTTACTTTGACTAGCTGAATACCCCTGATGTAGTAAGTGAATCTTAAACCATAACAGCCCCTTTATACCCGATTTACAGTGAAGAAAACGGTCACCACTAAATGCAATGTAATCTGCAGGCAGCGTGTTATAGAGCAGGAGGAGCTGAGCAGATTATATATAAAGAGAGCCTGCCACCATGTAATCTGCAGGCAGCGTGTTATAGAGCAGGAGGAGCTGAGCAGATTATATATAAAGAGAGCCTGTCACCATGTAATCTGCAGGCAGCGTGTTATAGAGCAGGAGGAGCTGAGCAGATTATATATAAAGAGAGCCTGTCACCATGTAATCTGCAGGCAGCGTGTTATAGAGCAGGAGGAGCTGAGCAGATTATATATAAAGAGAGCCTGTCACCATGTAATCTGCAGGCAGCGTGTTATAGAGCAGAAGGAGCTGAGCAGATTATATATAAAGAGAGCCTGTCACCATGTAATCTGCAGGCAGCGTGTTATAGAGCAGGAGGAGCTGAGCAGATTATATATAAAGAGAGCCTGTCACCATGTAATCTGCAGGCAGCGTGTTATAGAGCAGGAGGAGCTGAGCAGATTATATATAAAGAGAGCCTGTCACCATGTAATCTGCAGGCAGCGTGTTATAGAGCAGGAGGAGCTGAGCAGATTATATATAAAGAGAGCCTGTCACCATGTAATCTGCAGGCAGCAGTGTTATAGAGCAGGAGGAGCTGAGCAGATTATATATAAAGAGAGCCTGTCACCATGTAATCTGCAGGCAGCGTGTTATAGAGCAGGAGGAGCTGAGCAGATTATATATAAAGAGAGCCTGTCACCATGTAATCTGCAGGCAGCGTGTTATAGAGCAGGAGGAGCTGAGCAGATTATATATAAAGAGAGCCTGTCACCATGTAATCTGCAGGCAGAGTGTTATAGAGCAGGAGGAGCTGAGCAGATTATATATAAAGAGAGCCTGTCACCATGTAATCTGCAGGCAGAGTGTTATAGAGCAGGAGGAGCTGAGCAGATTATATATAAAGAGAGCCTGTCACCATGTAATCTGCAGGCAGTGTGTTATAGAGCAGGAGGAGCTGAGCAGATTATATATAAAGAGAGCCTGTCACCATGTAATCTGCAGGCAGAGTGTTATAGAGCAGGAGGAGCTGAGCAGATTATATATAAAGAGAGCCTGTCACCATGTAATCTGCAGGCAGCGTGTTATAGAGCAGGAGGAGCTGAGCAGATTATATATAAAGAGAGCCTGTCACCATGTAATCTGCAGGCAGAGTGTTATAGAGCAGGAGGAGCTGAGCAGATTATATATAAAGAGAGCCTGTCACCATGTAATCTGCAGGCAGCGTGTTATAGAGCAGGAGGAGCTGAGCAGATTATATATAAAGAGAGCCTGTCACCATGTAATCTGCAGGCAGCGTGTTATAGAGCAGGAGGAGCTGAGCAGATTATATATAAAGAGAGCCTGTCACCATGTAATCTGCAGGCAGTGTGTTATAGAGCAGGAGGAGCTGAGCAGATTATATATAAAGAGAGCCTGTCACCATGTAATCTGCAGGCAGAGTGTTATAGAGCAGGAGGAGCTGAGCAGATTATATATAAAGAGAGCCTGTCACCATGTAATCTGCAGGCAGAGTGTTATAGAGCAGGAGGAGCTGAGCAGATTATATATAAAGAGAGCCTGTCACCATGTAATCTGCAGGCAGTGTGTTATAGAGCAGGAGGAGCTGAGCAGATTATATATAAAGAGAGCCTGTCACCATGTAATCTGCAGGCAGCGTGTTATAGAGCAGGAGGAGCTGAGCAGATTATATATAAGAGAGCCTGTCACCATGTAATCTGCAGGCAGCGTGTTATAGAGCAGGAGGAGCTGAGCAGATTATATATAAAGAGAGCCTGTCACCATGTAATCTGCAGGCAGCGTGTTATAGAGCAGGAGGAGCGGAGCAGATTATATATAAAGAGAGCCTGCCACCATGTAATCTGCAGGCAGCGTGTTATAGAGCAGGAGGAGCTGAGCAGATTATATATAAAGAGAGCCTGCCACCATGTAATCTGCAGGCAGCGTGTTATAGAGCAGGAGGAGCGGAGCAGATTATATATAAAGAGAGCCTGCCACCATGTAATCTGCAGGCAGCGTGTTATAGAGCAGGAGGAGCGGAGCAGATTATATATAAAGAGAGCCTGTCACCATGTAATCTGCAGGCTGCGCCTTTAGAGCAGGAGGAGCTGAGCAGACTGATATATAGTTTCGTGGGGAAATAACCAGTATAATTTGTAATTTACACATTTACTTTCTACCATTTCTGATTTTATTTCTCACAGGGGAGTGACTGACAGCACGCTGTGTGTAAGTGTGTATACATTGTGTACTGATAGAGGAAAATGGCCATTTACCCTCCTCCGCCAAATGCTAGCGAGTCCATATCTCCTTTGATGAAGAACATGTTATCACCAGTCCATTTAAAGACCTAGGGGAAAAAAAGGAAAAAAAAAAAAAATGCATGTGAATAAAGAGGCTTTATATCACAGTGACTACACTCATTCAGACAAACCAATGTCATTGAACGTGGTTCAGCATAACTTTGTAAATTATGGTACTTTTAACTTTCTATTAAATACAGACGAGACACTGAACCCATGGCGCTGACACAACCAGACATTAGACATGATTACAGTAATAGCAGGTTAGCAGTAAACTTTCCGCCGAATCTTCCTTCTCTGGTGCCCATCTTCTCACTTCCTGTCTGGGTGACCACCATTTCAGTCCATACTTCTGCATGGTAAGAACCTATTCACAATTACTAGAAGTGTGTATGTATGGATAGACATGCAACCAGAGAGATCCTTCACCAACTAGATTTGTTGAAGGGAACCGACCATCTGGTTCATGCCGCCTCATGACAGAGAGCCATGTTTTTCTCCTCAGAGAAGACAGCTTAAAAATGAGATGGGGTGCGCACTCCTCATTTACCAAAAGTATGCTTTCTCTGGAACCCTGCATTGTTTCAGAATTAAAGGGGTTCTCCCATGGCTAATGTACAAAATGAAAATCAGACATCATATAATACATGACAATCTCTTTCTAACAAAGCTAGAACCAGCCCTGCACCTCACATGGATCCAGAGATCTCTGCATTCATTGCTCTGCTAGATTTATATCAAGCTGGCAGCTCAGGGGAGGGTCTTTTCTGCTGCAGCTCAGGGGACATGTCTCAGCTCTCCCTATCACAGCTCAGGGGGCGTTTCTCAGCTCTCCCTATCACAGCTCAGGGGGCGTGTCTCAGCTCTCCCTATCACAGCTCAGGGGGCGTGTCTCAGCTCTCCCTATCACAGCTCAGGGGGCGTGTCTCAGCTCTCCCTATCACAGCTCCGGGGGCATGCCTCAGCTCTCCCTATCACAGTTCAGGGGGCATGTCTCAGCTCTCCCTATCACAGCTGAGGAGGCAGTTGAAGGATGAAACTGAGCATGTGCGGCCATCTCAGTGAGCAGGTCAAAGAAATAAAAAAAAAGAACAAACAGTAGGTGGCGCTATACAGATAGATTTTATTGAATAACTCGGTGGCTATGCTAAATTGAATAACTCGGTGGCTATGCTAAATTTTTAATTACATGCAATTACAAAAGTATTCAGATCCAGGTGCTGGTTTCAAAACTGTAAAAAAAAAAAAAAAAAAAAATCATGGGACAACCCCTTCAAAGGGGTATCCCAGGGCTTCAATATTAATGACCTATCCTCAAGATGGGTCATTAATATCAGATCGTGGAGGGTCCGACTGCTGGCACTTCTGCAGACCAGCTATTATAAGAGGACTTGGCGCTCGGATGAGTGACCGATATTGCTAGGGCGGTGATATTGGTCTATGTGCATCTCCGTCCCACTGAAATGAACAGGAAGGAGCTGCAACAACATACATGTACGTAATTTGCAATTTTAAGGATAAGATCTTTATTCACCTAATAAGCAGTATATGCTTAAATCCATTATGCTTTAAACTGCAAATTGGACACTGTGCAGCGGTTTTCTTAAATTGCTGATATTGGGGGATTTGGGAGGCCGGGATCAGATGCTCAATAAACCTGGATGTTACTATTGAGAAGAAGCAATTTCCCCCAGTTAGCTACGTACTGCCGATTTACATTTTTCAAGACCTGTCTAAGAACCAAGCCCCTTCCGACAACCGATTGGTGGGGGTACTGGAAGTCAGACCCCCACTGATCTGATACTGAAGACCAATACACAGCATACGGTAGATCATTAAGATTTAATTTCCAGGAAAACCCCTCCATCATAGGGAGCCGTCTGTCAGGATTTCATGCTGCCTGTGGTTTTGGCAGTATGAACCTGATGGCAGGTTCCCTTTAATGTCAGGAACCAGAAGTATATATTGAACGTTTCCAGAGAGGGGGCTTTTGCCCCTATGGACTTACATTTATATTAGAGGATTAAATAAATCTAAAATGTGTGTCAACCCTGCCTTAAAGTCCTTACCAATACAGAGGAAGCAGCAGGTCCTAAGGTGGTTGTTGTAGGTTTATTATACGGCTTCACAGCCACAAATGGTAATCATCCAAGTCTTAAACAGGTTGTCCAGTTTCTGATATTGAGGACTTATCCTCCAGATAGGTCCTAAATATCAGATCGGCAGGGGTCCGACTCACCGACACCCAAGGTCCCCTCTAAGCCTTTGCTGAGTGGAACAGTTCGGTAGCTGGGCAATACATAGTAACAGGAGGGCAATCTGCAAGGTAGCTCCACATGCCACATTTACATCTATGGGAGAATGGGACCTGAGGTGGGCCCTGCTTCTATTGGACTCCTGTGTACAAGCCGTACAAGTCTCACCTGCAGTCCTATGTAACACCACAGATGCACACAACCGCGGATCTGTGTAATGTGGTCTAAATTATCTGCACTCAGGGAGTTATCACTGTTATCTGTAGTGAGGTCTGCAGGTAACATCTACATTATCTGTAAATAGAGATATCACTGTGTTAGGCAACACACGCGACCGTATCGGTTTTGCGATGTGCAATCCGCGGATCTGAAAAACAAAGATACAGTCCATGTGCGGTGCACGTATTTTTTTGCCGACCCATTGACTTTAGTGGAACAGCAGTCCGCATTGTGCAGACCAGAATAGGACATGCTTTATCTTGTGCAGTATGGACATATGGAAGTGGACAGCACACAGAAGTTATCCGTGTAACTTCTAGCAGGAATAATAAAGGAATTGCCCGTCATAGAGACATAATAGACGATACAGAATTGTTACAACAAGGGGAAAGAAAACAGTTGTAATACAGACATGTAAGGAGAGGTTTCAACCTGCAATGCACTAAACTATTGCACTATACAATGTGGCTTCAGTCTCCTGGCTGGACAGACATTATGGAGGGGGCAGACAGATGCTGGCGAGAAATAGCTGTGTTTGCCCGTTACATTCACATAGACTCTGATGCCTCCAATTATTGGTGTCATCACTCTTAGGCCTCATGCACACGACCGTATGTTTGGTTGGCGTCCGAGCCGCATATTTTGCAGCTCAGGCGCGGACCCATTCACTTCAATGGGACAGCAAAAGATGCGGACAGCACTCAGTGTGCTGTCCGCATCCGTTGCTCCGTTCCGTGGCCCCGCAAAAAAAAAAAATTGAGCATATCCTATTCTTGTCTGTTTTGCGGACAAGAATAGGCATCTCTATAATGGCCCGCCGTTCCGTTCCCCAAATTGTGGAAGGCACGCAGAGCGGATTCCGTGTTTTTCGGATCCGCAAAACACACACGGTCGTGTGCATAAGGCCTTAAGGCTTTCACTTTCCACAGCATAACCACCACACGGCGAGCGGGAGTGTCTAACATTCATTAGAGCTTTCTTTAAATGAGGACACCATAGCTAATCATTCAGGATCTTGCAGCTGAAACCTCCAGCCGTCAGACAAGAGCTTTTTCTTCTCCAACAACCCTGTCCACACTCCTCATACAGTTTTTTCAGAAATACCAACGTGACCCTCAATAGTTAAAATGACCTAATGTGAGGAAGAAAATACACTCACCTGAAAATCAGGACAGAAAGTGAACAGGAAGGTTTCCCCAGTGCCGTAAAAGCAATCGCTTACTTTAAATGGTTCAGATGCCAATGCTCCAAAAATCTGGAAAGGAACATAATTGTTTAAACACTTTACTCCAAAAATTCCTTGAATTTTTAATATTGCTAGGTAAGCCAGGAGGTCACTACTGTTATCGAGCAGTACTGGGTACATCTTTAATTCCCAGGCTGATCAGCTGGATTTCAGCCTCTGCAGTCCTGGCCGCACTCTGCTCCGTGTTCTGGGATAGGAATGCCACAATTCAGGCAAATCTCCTTTATAATTTCATTTTATGTTTCACATCTTCCTGGTAGATCACTAATTACCGGAATAATTACAGGAAATTTATTTTATCATCTAGCCAGTGTCCTCTCTCAGTCAATTAATGCTGACCTAAACCTAATATTAAGAATGGCGCTTCATACAAAAAATGTGCAGAAGCAAGAGGCGGCTAATTTATTTAACCTTCTAGCAGTCAGTGCACTAGAAAATTAAATCTATGCCTTACATGAGCTGGCATATACTTAGGCCTCTTTCACACGAGCATCGTGAAACTCGCACCATTTTGCAAGCAAGTTCAATCAGATTTGTCTGCAATTGTGTTCAGTTTTTTCCGTGCGGGTGCAATGCGCTTTGATGCGTTTTTCACACACATGATAAAAAACTGAAGGTTTACAAATAACATCTCCTAGCAACCATCAGTGAAAAACGCATCGCACCCGCACTTGCTTCCGGATGCAATGTGTTTTTCACTGAAGCCCCATTCACTTCTATGGGGCCGGGGCTGCGTGAAAAACGTAGAATATAGAACATGCAGCGTTTTTCATGCAACGCAGGACTGATGCGTGAAAAAAAAACAAAAAAAAACGCTCATGTACACAGCCCCATTGAAATGAATGGGTCAGGATTCAGTGTGGGTGATGTGTGTTCACATCGCACATTGCACCCGTGCGGAAAACTCGCTCGTGTGAAAGGGGCCTTAAAGTCATAGTTTCTGGTGTAAATTATAGTACATCTTTCAGGTCATGGGAGGCCACCCCTCTCCCACTAGGCTACACCCCCCCCCCCCCCCTCAAAGGTGGTGAGAGAGGCATAACATTTTTGATCAGAAGTGTAAAAATGTGCAACTTTTAAACACTAGAAAACTGACATATTTTCCATGATAAATTTCCTACAGGAGTTTAGTGCATCCGACATACGACCAGCTCAATGTTGTTCTTATAAAAGAGAACTTATCAAGTTAAACATGGTGTCTAATCTGCAGGCAGCAGGTTATAGAGCAGGAGGAGTGGAGCAGATTGATATATATTTTGTAGGAAAAGGTTCAGTATAACTTGTATTATATTCATTTAAATCTCCATTTAATCAGAATGTAGGAGTCCAGTGGGTGGTCCTAATCAGTGACTGAAAGCTATATCTGTATACAGTCCATGTACAGACCTAGCTGTCTACAAATGGTTAAGAACCCACATTGGAGAATAAGCAGGAACTTAAAGGAGTTGTCCAGGAACACATAATTTCTAACAGGTGCCGGCAGCATGACTCCTGTACTGAAAGGATCATACTTGCATGCTCCCTGCCACTCCAAGTCCTCCATGTTGGCATCCACATCCATCGTCTGGTCCGTGGTTTGTTTTCTTCCTCCCCGGCATAGTCACTTGATCCTTTTCAGCCAACAGCTTCAGTGGGAACGTGTCTCTTGTGGACACATCACGGTTGGTTGAAGAGGATCAGGTGCCCATGCAGGGGAGGAAGGGAACGAACCCCGGACCAGAAGATGTAGACATAGGATCCAGCATGAAGGACCAGAATGGCGGGAAGCAGGTACGATCCAGAAAAATGTATTGCTGGATAACCCCTTTAAATGAATAAATGACAAGATTTACTGAATCTCTTCCCACAAAACCATATATCAATCTGCTCAGCAGATCTGGCTCTATACCATGATGCTGGCAGCTCGCTCAGTTCTTGAGGTCCACATCTTTAATCTACCTACTTATTCGGTGAGCAGTATTTATACGGTTTTGTCCTGGCTTTCCCACAAGTTGAATACCATGGAGGTTGTGTCCATTTAAAACCACAACCATGGTTTTGGTGCAGCAATGTGCTGCGCGAAAATGTAGCCTTGTACTCACCTGTGCATCGCTATCTTTAATCACCAAGAGCACAGGCGTGTCTAACCCCAGCATTGTCCTGTACAGAGTCTTCAAGCTCATTCCATGTTTCGCGGTGCTGTACACAAGTGTCCACGGGTAGCCGATTGTCCGGGGTGGGAGATGCTTTGTCAGCTGTTAAAAGAGTTAAGAACAGAGTCCCGATTAGAAATAGGAAACATATACATAAGGACGGACAGATAAAAAGAAACAAGAGACTGATATTACTTCTGGGCTTTACATACACAAGCATGCTCAGCCAAGTTCTCAATGAGCAGACCTGCCACCAGACACCTCTACTGGCTTGTGAAAACAAAGGGTTGGGCGTGCTGAAGTCCAACATGCACAATTCTTCTTTCCCCTGATATCTTCCTTCGAGAAGTTGAGGCACCGCCACACACATAAGATGTGTTAGCCGATACATACTGTTCACCTGACAGTACCCACCACACATAGCCTTCCCACAAGCTTTATATGTTTGGCTACAGCAGTTATGTGCCTGTATACTTCACATGACTGCTGTGATCAATCGCTGGCCTCAGTGTTCATGTGCGATAGACCACTGAGGCCACAGCAGTGTCTGGGGAAAACAGGTATATTATAGCTACAGCAATGGGGACGATTGGAACCGCGGCACTGGAAGTGGGGGAGGCGACACAGGAGAGTATATGTTTAGTATTTTATGGCAATCCTTGTCTGGGGGATATTGAGATGTGTGCCCTCTCTGTCAGATATAGATCTAAAAAGAAAACTTTAAAGATTTGCAGCAAAGACTAATGCCTGGTGTAAACTCCCTCTCTCGGTTATAGGTCGCTGTAACTTGATCAAAATGATCCTTATGCCACAGCTGCTCTATTTGCTGCACACTTCTCCCATATGGATCCCTCAGAGGATATTTTATAAAATGCAGGGGATCTTTCGCTCTCTGATATGGAGGAGGAAGGTGCCGAGGATTCGGCTGGAGACACTTCAGCGGGGCAAAGATGAGGGTGGTCTCTCCATTCCAAACCCTCGGCTCTACTTTCTAGCGGCACAATTACAGCATTTTACGGGGTGGTCTCGCTCCCAGGACCTAGACTCTTCGGCGTCTATTGTCTCCTCCCTGTTGGTACAGAGATCGCCCCTAGCTGCGATAGATGCCCATCCGGTACAGTCGCGAAGGACGGCTATGCCGACTATTTCCCTTATGGTCAGGGTCTGGACCGAATTTAAGAAACTAGCTAAACTGTCTGACTCTCATGCTATGGCACCAATTTGGCGTAATCCTCACTTGCCAGAAATGTTCCGACTGGAGGGTTTCTCGCCGTGGGAGAGCAAAGGGGTACTGCTTCTGGGACACTTGCACTCTGATGGTGTGTTTAAGTCATTTTCTCAGCTACAGGAGGACTTCGGCCTCCCTAATGCCTTTTTCTTTCGATACCTTCAGCTACGACATGCGTTCCAGACGCAGTTCCCTAAGGGTACTGAATTTCCCTGTTCTCCGCCGGTGGCAAAACATCTTCTGGACGGCAAGTCCAGGAAGGGGATGATTTCTCAGCTATACAGGTATTTGATTGGGGCTGCGACATCGGTCTCTACTTTGGGTGTGAAAAGTAAATGGGAAGAGGATTTAGGGCCCATATCCCGTGACCACTGGAATGAGGTCCTGTCCGTGGTTCCAAGCCTTACGCTTTCTGAATCCCTTAGAATCTCTCAGATATACCTTATACACAGAGTGTATAGAACCCCCAAACTCCTATTTAAAATTGGCGTGCGGTCTGACTCCTCCTGTCCTCGATGTGGCTTCCCGGATGCCACTTTGATGCACATGATGTGGTCTTGTCCCAGCCTTACGGTGTTTTGGGAGAACATACGGAGGATTATTGCTGAGGTAACTCAGATTGCACTGCCGGATGATCCGCGAATATGTATTTTAGGTTTGCTTGATCCTATAGATCTTAACGACTTACAATCGATCTGTATCCAGAGGATGTTGTTTCAAGCTCGGGTGTTGATAGCTAAGTATTGGATTCGGGACACTCCTCCTTCTAAAGAAGAATATGTGCATAGAATGAATGATGTGTTACGTTTGGAAAGGGGGGTATATGTCAAACGTAAATGCCCTCAAAAATTTTTGTCCATCTGGCAGGGGTGGTTGGCGTCGGGTAATCTGGCTTCATCAGCCTTGACCAGGGATTGTATACGGGGTCAGCTGTCTGTCTTATTTTGAGCTACTATACTATCATGTCTATGTCCTTATCGGGCCTGACTATGTCGCTTGGCCGGATCCATTCTGTTTGACACTGGACGGTCCCCTGGTGACTATATTTTCACTCGCTTAGGTGAACATGCTTGGCGTGCTGGTCCGTCTCTCTCTGCACGGTCAGGGGTGGGTGGGTGGGTGGGGGGGGGGGGTTGTGTTCTTAGTGGGTCCCTCTCCTTTTCGTTTCTTACCCACATGTGGGCTCTTGTTATTGATGTATTATTTACAGGCACTGTACTGTTTTTATATGGCTGGTGTTCTGTACAACCTTCATTCCAGACGCCATATATGCTACCTGTCTATTGTAAGATCTATTTGAAATGGAGCTCGCTTTATTACATCAGTACATGTCTGGTTCACCACTTTTGTTTATTTTCAATAAATTTGAAACTGATTAAAAAAAAAAAAGAAAACTTTAAGCTGACTAGTTTGAAGACAGACTCTCTGTATGAACGTGATGGAGCACACAGAGCAGAATACATAACCTCAAAAACCATGACTCAAGTACCACAATGACTTGCTAAGTGGGTTCAGTACCATAGTCAGATGTGACATATGACTAGGATAAGCTATTGCTTAGTGATTACTGTGGTCCGACTGCCAAGACCCCCTCCGGTTAAATACTGCGGCTCCATTACTAACTCTACCAGGGCACTCCTAAATCGTCCGCTGCACAAGAACCCCGACACTTGAATGGTCCATTGGTTCTCTGGATCAGCGGTGGTCCTAGAAGACAGACTTTTTTCCTTAAGGGGGTATACCCATATATAACGGTATAAAGCTATTAATTAAGCAAAGTTTAATCCAGTATTTTGCCATCAGCTGCCAAGTCCTCAGAGGAGAAGATTATTATTTCCTGTAATAATATTTATTTATATAGCGCCACCATATTCCGCAGAACTTTACAAACTCATAGGGTTCATTTACAAAACAAAAGTAACTGGCTAAGGTTAAAAAGAACTGATCAGGCATATCCCCATGCAATCTGAATGGATAGAAATCCGTTCAGTTTGCATCAGTATGCCTTCCGTTCAGTCACTGTCAGGCGTTTTGGCCGGACATAATACTGCAGCATGCTGCGGTATTATGTCCGTCCAAAATGCCTGATCAGTCCCCGGAATGCATTAATTTACATTGACTTGCATTAGTGCCAGATCCGGCATTGAGAAACAACTGAAGGACGGTCCGTCTGTCCGATGGGGGCTGTGTAGAGGGAGAAGAGTAGAGGACCTAGTACTGAGCGCTGAGGAACGCCAACATCAAGAGGAAGAGGAGAAGAAGAGCCAGCGAATGATACACTAAAGGAGAGGCCAGAGAGATGGGAAGAGAACCAAGAGAGCAGTGTCCTTAAGGCCAGTTGAGTGGAGCCTGGTGAGGAGGAGTTTATGGTCTACGGCATCAAACACTGCAGAGAGATTCAGAAGAATCAGTAGAGAATAATCACCATTTCTTTTTGCTGTTAGGAGATCATTAGACACTTTAGTAAGGGCAGGCTCTGTAGAGTGAAGAGAGCGAAAGGCAGATAGATTGAGAGTTTACAGAGAGATAGCTTATTAAGCGAGAGTAGACAAAATGTTCAAGGAGTTTACAGATGAAGGGAAGGTTAGAAACAGGTGGGTAGTTAGCACCACAGGTCAGCTCAAGAATTTTATTTTTTTTTTTGTAGTGGGGTTATAACAGAGTGTTTGAAAGAGGAGGGAAAGATAGCAGAATAGAGAGGTTAAAAATTGTAGTTAGGTGAGTAATGGCAGCCGGGGATAGAGACTGGAGGAGGCGTGATGGAATAGGATCACTGCTACAGGTCGTGGGTCGAGAAGAAGAGAGAAGCCTGGAGACTTCTTCTTCTGACAGGTTCAAAAGAGGAAGGAGCGCATGTGGAGGAATGGGAGGGAGGAGGATTAAAATTAGTTGGGGACTGGGCCGTTATTTCCTGCCGGACACTGCCAATCTTGTCTCTGAAGTAGGTGGCCATGCCATCAGCGCAGAGGTCAGTGACAGGCCCTGGAATTTTAGGGCTTAGAAGGGAATGAGAAGTGTTACTTCAAGAGTCGTTTTGGTTTATTTGAGAGTGAGGAGATGAGAGAGGTGAAGTACTTTTGTTTGGCAATGTTGAGAGCCGAATTGTATGTTTTGAGCATAAATTTATAATGGAGGAAGTCTGCTGATATTCACGATTTTCTCCATAAGCGTTCTGCACTTCTGGAGCAGCGCTGGAGAAAACGGGTTTCAGATATGTGCCAGGATTGCAGTGCTCTGTGTCGGGAGGGGCGGATTAATATTGGAGCAACTTCATTGAGGGTGGTTTTGAGGGTCTGGTGGTAATGATTGGCAGCCAGGTCTGGACAGGGGACGGCAGAGATTGGGGTAAGAGCTAATTGTAGGGTGGTAATAAGTTGATGGCAGTTAATGCTGTTTAGGTTTCTGTAAGTGTGAAAAGCAGGATTGTCATGAGAAAAGCGAGAGGTCTTAATGGTAAATGAAAGAAGATTGTGGTCAGAAAGCGGGAAGGATGACTTACTAAAGTTTGAGACTGAGCATTGATGGATGAAGACTAGATGAAGTATATCACCCTGTTCATGCGTGGCAGAGGAAGGAAGTGGTGATAGGCCAAGAGAGGAGGCAATAGAAAGAAAGTGAGAGGCCGATGGGGAGATAGGATCATCAATGGGGATATTACAATTTCCTGTACATTTCCTGGACTTCTAAATGACAGGTTTCTTTTACATTCCTAATAATGATCATTTTTAGAAATTGAGGGGTAAGTAAACACACGCTCATCCAGCCAGGTGCCTTTCACTTCAACCAACTGATGGCAGTCACTAGCTTTCTCTATAAGAGGATCTGGAGGACAGCTGCACCAAACAAAACGCATCGCTGGGATTGCTCAAATTACTCTAAGGCACATCAAAGGCTTCACACATAGCAGAAAATAGCAGACAACACAAACAGTCACTGTATCTGGCTGGATGTAGAAGAGGAAAACTCTAAAATGTTCTTCAACTATACAGGGGGAATCTGTCAGCAGGGAATTCACCAATAAACTGGAGCTACACGGCGACATGAAGATCACAAGACATTGCATCTAATGATTGTCAAAGGGGCAACAAATGAGACACGGACAATCACAGAAAATTTCTGGCTGCCAGTTGCACAGAAGATTGCCATCATACACAGCAAGTAGTGCGCGAATGGGACTCCGTGACTTGGCCGTTTCTGCAATCAAATCACAGCTCTAAAGACGCTCTGAGACAACGAGCTTTAGACAAGCTGTAGCAATGTTTTAGAATACTGTGGGACCCCGAGAGTCGTGGAGTCTATTCCACACTGACAGCAGGGAAGACGAAGCCTGGTGGCGAAACGCGTTGGATAGGTGAGGGGATACTGGGAAGGGGGCAGTTTGGGCTTTTTGTTGTACTTTATACTACATTAGCTTTGCGGCAACACATGAGCACATATAATGTTAATTGATGATTTTTTATTTATTTATATTTAATGTACTAGCCCCTTCCTGGAACCTCTAGTCGGGTTGTTTCAGTCCATTTGCTACATGTGAGACTAAAAAAATGTATGTTTTTTATTATAAAATTTTCAATAAAGCTATTTTTGTACTAAACTAGTGTTTATACAGAGTGTCATTGATTATTTATATGTGGGCAATACACATGCTTTTTGTAAGTTTTTGTTAGTATTTATGTGGCCCTTGTTGATCCTGATATAGGCGTCATGGCATGTAAGGAGTTAAACAGCCTGGATCGGCGCTCCTACCGGTCCAGGCAGCTAGAGCAGATGCCTGGCTCTCATGACAGCTGAGCTCCTGCTCTCTGCTGCACAGGAGACCCCTTAATGACTTCCATAATAAGGTGTATGGGCGATCACTAAGGCCTCTTTCACATGAGCGTGTCCGGATTAGGTCCGGATGCGTTCAGTGAAAACTGTGCGATTTCACAGGCAAAGCCATTCAGTTTTGCCTGCGATTGCGTTCAGTTGTTCAGTTTTTTCCACGCGGGTGCAATGCGTTTTGATGCGTTTTTCACGCGGGTGATAAAAAACTGAAGGTTTACAAACAACCTCTCCTAGCAACCATCAGTGAAAAACGCAACGCACTTGCTTGCGGATGCAATGCGTTTTTCACGCAGCCCCATTCACTTCTATGAAAAACGCAGAATATAGAACATGCGGCGATTTTCACGCAACGCACAAGTGATGCGTGAAAAAAAACGCTCATGTACACAGGCCCATTGAAATGAATGGGTCCGGATTCAGTGCGGGTGCAATGCTTTCACATCACGCATTGCACCCGCGCGGAAAACTCGCTCGTGTGAAAGAGGCCTAAGAGGTTAAAAGTACATTTTCTCCAGAAATAATCAAGGGATCGCTAAATGAAAGGCATCATTAAAGTTAGCTGAGCTAGTCCTACAAGTTATTGTGGCTGGATCATCAGTGAATCCCCTGGTGGCAGACTCCTTATAAATGGTAAAAAGGTAAAACTGAAAGGGAGGGCGACGTGGAGCAAATTTATTAGACTACTTTCACATCTGCGTTTTTGATTCAGGTTTTGAAATCCGGCAAATGGATCAGTTTTGTCCCCTTTCAAAATTGATCAGTATGCATCTGTTCAGTTATGTTCTGCAAAACGGGCTCATCAGGATAGGTCATCAATATCCATTCGGTGGGGGTCCAACACCATGCACACTCACAGATCAGCCGCTCTCTAGAGCTGCAGATGCCGTAATTGGGAGCCGAGCTGCAGAGTCCTAACGCAGACACTAAATTTTGAATGAAGCTGTGCTTCCAGCTCCGTTCAAAGAGCAAGTTCTGGCGGCAGGAAAGAGCTGATCGATGGGGATGTGGGACTCCTACCGGCTGCATATTTATGACTACTGTTTCTGTAGCTCCCAGGTACCGCAATAGGAGCTACTGAAACAGCGAGTGCCAGGTCGCTCAGCTGTTTCCCAGCCAGACATAGTCTAATCTCACCTTAGTAACATCAAGAAGAAACAACCTCTTGGATGTATGAATTTTTTCAGCCTTACAAACTATATACAATGCTAATTCACCATATAGCGGCACACACAATGCAGACCGCTCGATACTCAGACTTGTAATCCACCGTTTGTACACATCAGTAGCACCTTTTCTATCTGGTCAACGTGTAGAAGCTGACTGGGGTCGCTGAGGTTGGGTCGGAAAGCTTCTGGTTCCAGTTCAGCCTTGATGCTTGTCGTCTGCTTGGAGTTCACCTCCTCTCTGGTTGTGATCTTTACAAGAGATTAAAAAAACAAGTTAACGATATGTGGAGGGTGCGAGAGGGCGTCAGCCTGTGCATTTCAGAGCCATTGCCATGAACCTGTGCAGATTGTATGTCCGCTATGAAGCCGCTTCAACGTTAGCCCTGCCATCCAAACCAGTGGAGACCAATGTACAGTTGGTAAAATGCAAACAGAAGACCCAAAAAGAACTACAGCTGTGGAAGCATACGTCTGCATTGTCACAGGCACTGGGTGAATGCAGAAAGGATAGCTCCACATGTACAGGGTGCGACAGCACAGCTGTATAGTCCCCTGTGCCCTCTCAGACAATTAATAAGCCATTTCTATGACAAGCGCTGCTTCAGCTCCTGCCAACAAAATGATATCGTCTCTTGGGGACTCTTTCTCTTCTGCTCACCTTCCGTGGGACTGATCAGTAAAACGTGGTAAAAACAAGTAAGGGATAGGCTATTAAAAGGAGTTGTCAAAACTGGACATTTTCTTGTAAGAATGAAGAGATTGACTGATCTCCACAGTTCATTGATTGTAGTATCACCGAGGGGGGCTTCACATGAACACTAGTGTTCAAATAAGTGGCTGATCAGGCCCATAAGTGGGACAGAATGGGAGCCATTTTATTTTTAAAAGTCTCTTCCACTTTTGCCAATGGAAAGGGACCACTATGCTACTGGCACCTTCAATTCTGAATGGCCTCTTGTCTGTGAAGTTGTTACTATAAGACTGGTAAGAAAGTCAGTGGTTGACAGGCCTCTAAAGTCTCCAGTATTTCTCTAATCCAGATAAGGGCTCATGCACACGACCGTGTCCGTACCGCAGTCCGCAAACCATGGAGCGGCAAAATACAGATACCGTCCGTGTTAAGTCCGCATTTTTCGCACGCCCAACAATACAAATGTCTATTCTCGTCCGCGGGGTGCGGACAAGAGTAGGACAAGTTCTGTTGTTAATGTGGACATACTGGTGCAGACAGCACACGGATGACGTCCGTGTGTCATCCAGCTTTTTTTGTGGACCTGTAGAAATTAATGGGTCCGTGCAAAATCCGCTAAAAATGCAGCTAGAACAAGGATGGAAGATGCAGTCGTGTGCAGGAGGTCTTAAGGTGGAGAAGGGTTTGTCCAGGACTAGGAAAATACGATGACATACATGTCTATGCGTTGTGTTTACTGGAACTCCACTTCAATGAAGTGCAATACCACACACAACCTGTGGATAGGTGTGGTGCTATTTTTTGAAGAAAGCAACTTTTCTTTTTTTTTTTTTTTTTTTTAAACGCTGGACATACTCTGCATTGTGGTGTTATGGTGCATGCTCGCTCATGTGCAATGTGCTCTGGAATGCAGTATACTGGAATAGAGCATTTACAGAACAGAGATTATTCTCATTCCACATGCAAAAGAATCAAGGACCTACAGATAATCCCAGTAAACGTGTCACACACCAGCAACTAAAAACACAAAAACAAAGGAGAAAAATCACACACTACACAAAACTCATGAAGAGCCAGAAAAAAAATAAACTGCTGCAAGTTGTACACCTGTTACTAGTTTCTACCAACTTCTGCCCAAGATGAAGACCAATGGAGCCACCAACAGCCCCTCTATCAGACCCCCTCCCCAATAGGTCAGCTCAGCCACATTAATACTAAAATCTCACTGCTCCTTTGCTTGCTGGACATAGTTTTCGGCCAAGCTCCGTTCTGTTTCTACGTCAGGCGAGCAGGTGGAGCAGTATTTAGTTTAGCAGCTGCTTGCTCACTGCATATGAGCCGTCTAAGTATAACCTGCTGCCCCCCTCCCACATTAAATGAGTTGTGTGTGTGGGGGGGGGGGGGGGGGGGTCAAGACATATCTGTGGAAAACCTAATCTGCCAAACTTTTACATTATAAAGGCAATTGTCGGAAAGGAGTATTCCTTTGTGGCACTCGCCTGTTGGTCAGCGGGGGCTATTACATGCAGCGATCTCCTCCACAGTATGGGGAGCGGTGATCACTAATACCATCGCTGGTCCCCGTACAGAATCATTGTTTGCCGGCAGCAGATTGTGATTAGACAGCATGATCTGCCTCCAGCAAACAATTTTTAGACCTGTTGAAAGATTGAGATTGCCCGATGAACGAGCGTTTGCTTGTTTGTCGGCAGTATTACTCTGCCAGATCATCACTAACGAGCATTCATACAAACGCTCGTTAGCGATGACCTTGCGGACTATCTGCCAGTCTAATACACCCTTTAGTCCTTGTCAGGTTTTTACCCGGGTAAGTCATTAGCGGCAGATGTGAACCCTATAAATAGAAGCCTAGGTCATCAATCGACAATTCACTAATATAAGGGTGCATTCACACGACTATATTTTGTGATCCGCAAAAAAATACTAATGACGTCCGTGTAACAATGCCTATTCTTGTCTGCAAAGTAGACAAGAATAAGACGTGTTGTATCTTTTTTGCAGAAGCCAAAAGACTGTCCGGGAGACTGATCTCCTCTACAGAGGGTCGTCACTACAAAGTATACCGCACGGCATGTCACTCTATACCTGTATAAAGGCCTTCTGTCAGTCACACACTGGGAAATCTTCCCAGCGTACGGTATATTACTGGAGAAGGGCTCGTCTGCAGTGCGCTCTAAGCTTACAGCTGGTAGAGGTAAATCGGTTAAAACTGCCTATTTCAACAGATGGCCAACCATCTAAGGCGGTGATGGCTAACCTCCGGCACTCCAGCTGTGGTAAAACTACAACTCCCAAGATGTACACTTGCTTGGCTGTTCTCAGAACTCCATAGAAATGAATGGAGCATGCTGGCAGTCGTAGTTTCACTACAGCTGGAGTACTGGAGGTTAGCCATCACTGAGTAAGGTCTACGGGGACCTCTCCCCTGATGGCAGATGTTGGGGAGATAAGAATTGGGCTGTTGGATTTTAGAAAGATGCCCAATCCTTTTGTTCTCAGGAAGGTAAGCCCCCAGAGGTGTCAGACAGTGGCTGCTCACCCCCTTCTCCACACTGAGAAGACATAGACGCTTGGCCAAGTGTGCATGTGTTTGAAGGGGAAGGTAGTGTCCAGCATCTCACATGTACAGTATGACCAACCTAACATACAGCATTGTCACCACAAAAGTACCATCATGACAAATCACTTTGAAAAAGGATGTTTAAAATTCAGCTTTTGAATGAATTCAGAAGACTTTTTCGTGTAAAATATATCAGTTTTCATACATTAGTGTTTGTGGAGCGCTTAATCCAAATGTAACAAATCTACCTTCAAAAAAATTACAATAACAAACATAAAACCGTTAGAGCTCAAAAAATGAATAGTTATAAATGTGATGAAAAGTGATGGAAATCTACCAAAAAGAGCAGTGGATGTAGACTGCTTGATCTGGAGAATAAAGCCCGGTGTACCGGGCCTGGAGAATAAAGCCCGGTGTACCGGGCCTGGAGAATAAAGCCCGGTGTACCGGGCCTGGAGAATAAAGCCCGGTGTACCGGGCCTGGAGAATAAAGCCCGGTGTACCGGGCCTGCAGAATAAAGCCCGGTGTACCGGGCCTGGAGAATAAAGCCCGGTGTACCGGGCCTGGAGAATAAAGCCCGGTGTACCGGGCCTGGAGAATAAAGCCCGGTGTACCGGGCCTGGAGATTAAAGCCCGGTGTACCGGGCCTGGAGATTAAAGCCCGGTGTACCGGGCCTGGAGAATAAAGCCCGGTGTACCGGGCCTGGAGAATAAAGCCCGGTGTACCGGGCCTGGAGAATAAAGCCCGGTGTACCGGGCCTGGAGAATAAAGCCCGGTGTACCGGGCCTGGAGAATAAAGTCTGGTATACTCGGCCAGTTATCACACTCAACACAAAATACAAAGGCCGTGCATTCCAGAGAGGGCAAAACACACAAAGGACAGCGTCAGCACCACCTCCCCAACTGTGAAAGCCTTTTTACAATTCTGTAAGAACTCAATTGAATTAAAAAAAAAAAAAAAGGATGGACGACTAAGAAAAAAACTGCTATTAATCCCACCATCCTGTATGTCTTAGTGTATGACTACTTACAGAATATAAGCTTTCATCAGTCGGCTTATCTGTCATTATCCCACACATGCACCACTGGTCATCATGAAAAATTAAATCTGAGACATTAAGAAGCCATGTCTGATACAGGACACACATAAGAACAGAGACAAACCGGCACACAATACAAAAAAATAAAATAAAAATACACTGCAGAAGCAAACAGTGAATCGAAAGAGAGAAAAGATTAAGGCTCCGTTCACACCAGGGGTGAAGTGACTGATTTATCCCTCTACAGTATGACCAGTTCTGCACAGTGACTAGAGCACAGCTGGGAAATTTAGAAGGGGATGCAGTGCCATACCAATACTACAGTTCCTTCATTGGGGTCAGAGATGGTAATACCCCTTTAAAGGACATCTGTCAGCAGACTTGTGCCTAAGAAACTGGCTGACCTGTTAGATGCCTTCAGCTGCCCAGTGCACATCTGTGTTGGTCCCATGGTCATATGTGCCCGCATTGCTGAGAAAAATGAAGATTTAACATATGCAAATGAGCCTCTAGGAGCAACGGGGGTGTCGTCTTTACACCTAGAGGCTCTGCTCTCTCTGGAGCTGCCGCTCCCTCTTTACTTTCATTGACTGGGCCAGGTATGATCACGTCTTCCCTGCCTGGCCCTGTCACAGTGCAGAGGGTGCAGCAGTGGCAGAGAAAGCTGAGCCTCTAGGTGTAATGGTAACGCCCCCTGTTGCTCCTAGAGGCTCATTTGCATATAATAAAACATGTTTCCCAGCAATGTGGACACATATGAACATGGGACCAACACAGATGCCTTCAGCTGCCAAGTGCACATGTAACAGGTCAGCCGGTGTCATAGGGACAGAACTGCTGATAGATGGCCTTTAACTCCCGTACAGTTGTATGGAGCAGTGCCATGCAGCCTCAACCACAACTGCATACAAACCCGTCCTTAGGGCTCATGCACACGACTGATAGATGTTTTGTGGTCCCCAAATTGCGGATCCACAAAACATGGAAACCGGTCACATGTTGCAGAATAAAACGGTAGGGCCATAATAGAACGGTCCTATCCTTGTCCGTAATGCAGACAATAATAGAACATGTTCTATTTTTTTACGGAACACACACCGAGTCATTTCCGTTATTTTGCGGCCTGATTGAAGTGAATGGCTCCGCATACGGGCCGCAAAAAAACAAACAAACAAAAAAAAAAAACTAACAGACATGTTTGTGTGCATGAGCCCTAACCATGGTTGTGCTGATGGGAGGCAATTGAGAGCGTGAATATAGAAGTTATCACATATCCAGTTGATAGACGATAAAAAGTTGGTTGAAAGGCCCCTTTAAGACTCATAGCTTTAATATTGGAGAATCAATGACAGATATGACAACCAGTTTGATCCAATTTAGAGATCTGCTAGGATTTAGGAAACCTAACTGGAAAAAAAAACAAGAAAATAAAAACCTTTCAATCTCGTTCCGCTATAAGTACTTTGGTGTGAACGGAGCCATAGAACTATATACATATTTTTTTTTTTAAGCGAATCTCGCTTTTCTATTCCGCAGTATGAGGACTGCGAGGAGCGATCTGCCAGGGATCTGCAGACTAAGCCTACATCTCACTACAAGAAATTTAGATTTCCTGGAAATAGGGAAACTACTGAAGGAGGGCACCTTGAGACGTCTGCAGAGAGTACGCAGTTCTTCAGTATTTAGCGCATCGATCCTGCGGTGGTACTCAGCCACTGATACTACCTGAATATGGAGACAGGAAGAAAATAATTCTACTGATAGCACAGGGAAAGGGCACAGAACAAAAGAGAGAAGTTAGAAAAAGGCAAAAAGGAGCAAAGACATAAAAAGGAAACGGGGGGAAAAAAAAAAAGTGGGAGATGGTTAAACATTTATGACTGCGCAGAACACATGAATATGTGACAAACCATGCAAAGTAAGTATCAGGCGACACCGCTCGTAGGTCTCCCTAAATCTGCATCTGAAGATACCCAGACCTGTATATCCCGCTCTGCCGTATACACAAGGTGGCTTTACAGGGGAGAATTACCCGTTCATACTATAGCAGAGATGTGGAGGGGTATGGTTTAAAATGCTGCTCGTCATTTACCATATGTTGATCACTCTAGGATCACTTCGTACAACGGTTCCTTTAAAAAGGACTGTGCAGGAGCAGAAGACCATCGTTGCTTTCCTCCAAGAACAGCGCCACAACTGTTCACAGGCCGTGTCTGGCATTGCAGTCCAGCTGCACAGAAGTGAACGGAGCTGGGGTGTTATACTACACACAACCTCTGGACAGGGGAGGCGCTGTTTCTGGTAGAAAGTAGTCAGACAGTATTAATCCGCCAAAAAATAAAAATCGACTCTAATAGCAGTGAAACCACATGCAGATTGTATATTTTTCCAGCACCTTGGAAACGTAACTATATGTATTACATAAAACTGCGCCGTGTTTATAGCCACTTGCAGAGGGCAATACATGGATGTATTTCAGCATCTGGATAACGGGCACGGTACTTGGACCCTGAATGGTTCTATTGGACCAAGCTTACAACGGATTACTGGGCTGATCCAATCCCGAAGCAGGGGAATCTTACAAGATCCTGTTATCCATTTGGCTGAAAGCATCCTTTAAATTGTTACTCCTGGGATGCCTGCGGCCGGCCGGGGCTGTCCTGGAGATAAATTAGGAGTATGTTTGAAGTTTATATCTGCAATTTTGTTATGAAAAACAAAAGTATTTTAAAGGCTATGGGCACCTTTGAGCGCATTTTATTCATTTTGGGCCAATTTATTTTTTTATTTTCCGATAGGTCTTTATTAAAAATGTTCAGCCATTTCTGAGAAAATACTTAAAAAAAAAAAAAAAAAAAAAAAAAAATCAATCTGCAGGCTGTCAGTTTCTGTTTTCTTTGAATCCCATCATCTGATGGTTCATGTGTAGCTCTTTTTGTTCATCTCTTGACCTCAAACACTTATTTAAGCCACACCCTTATCAGTTTGATAAGAATTGAGCTATAATTAGTTGATCACGACAAGGGCTACACATGAGCAGTCAGATGATGGGATTAAGCACAAAAAAAATAAAAAATAAATATATATATATATATATATATATATATATATATATATGCATCAGACAGCCTGCAAGAAAAATGATTTCAACGTTGTATCTCAGAAATAGCTGAACATTTTTAATAAATTATTTTTAGCCCAAAAGGAGTAAATGCAATCATAAAAAAACTGACCTGAATGGGTCCTGAACCTTTAAAGAACTTTTCCAAGACTATAAAAAGTTTGCATTTTAAAGGGAACCTGTCAGCACAAAACGCAGTGCAAGTTGCAGACAGCATGTTGGGCTGCTTTCACACTAGCGTTATTCTTTTCTGGTATTGCGTTCCATTCTAGGGGCTCAATACCAGAAAAAAAAACTGATCAGTTTAATCCTAATGCATTCTGAATGGAGAAATTCTATGAAAATGAATGCCGGATTCGGCATTCTGGCAAGTGTTCCGGAATTTTGGACGGAGAAAATACTGCAGCATGCTGCGGTATTTTCTGCAGCCAAAAAACATAAGAGGGACTGAACTGATGCATCCTGAACATCCTGTGCCAGATCCGTCATTAAAATTACCGCATTGACGGATCCGGCCTTCCTGTCTGCGCATGCCCAGACCTTTAGAAATGTTAAAAAGTTAAATACCAGATCAGTTTTTCTGGATGACAACCGGAGAGACGGATCCTGTATTGCAATGCACCCGGATCAGTCTACAAATGGTATCCGTTTGCATACAGATTGCCGGATTCTCCAGCTGGGAGAATGGACAAGGTGACATCTTGTGGGACCCTGTGCCTGAGCATCAACATTATTCTTGGTGCCCATACACACAATGAGTATATGGATACACAGTACGGCCCCCATGATCTCAGACCGTGGTCCACACCGATAAAGAGAGGGTCACGGATGTTACAGCCAGTGACTTAAAGGCTATGTACACCTTTATGATTGCATTTTACTCATTTTGGGCTAATAGTCATTTTTTCAATTGGTCTTTATTAAAAATATTGAACCGTTCTGTCACAAAGTTGTTAACTGTTTTTCTAGCTGTGTGACGGGTACTTTCACTCTTTGACCTTTTAGTAATTTAGAGATGAGGGTTATTAGATGACCAAACCCTTATTTAAGCCACATTCTTATCAGATTGAGCTTTAATGAATTTTTATAAGGTCAGAGATCGGAGGGGAGGAGCCCGTCAGCTCCCTGCCTGATGGAGCGGAGAGAAAATACAGATCCTGCTCGTAGATAAACTCAAAGCTGTGCAGGGAAAACGGATCATCGTTATTAAAAAAGACCAAGTGAAAAAATGATTTTTAGCTGAAAATGAGTACAATGCAATATTAAAAATAAATTGCCACCAAAGAAGTACATAGCCTTTAAGGGCCCCATACACGTTAGCGTATTCTAGGCTGAATCGGTCATGAATGGCAGATTCAGTGGACAGTCTAATGTTTGTGGGGGGCTCCAGCAGATGAGAGACGGATCAGGAAAAGCATCTTCACTCGAGCCTCTTGTTCTACCCTCTCCCTTTAGATCCCAAATGACCTCTGCGGCGTTGCATAGGTTAATTCAGAGGAACTTGAAATGAAAATGTACATTGAGACGCAAAGGGAAAGAGTGATGACAGAGACACAAAATAGCATGCAGAACCTGCAAAATAAAACACATTTGGATGGGTGAGGTTAGAAAACACATTTATATACGTGTAATGTATCCGCCAAAGAAAACGTAACCTGAAAATGAAAATGTCAAACTTGGAACCATCACTGTATGCAACACCAATACTAGATCCAGCAAAATTGCAATAGATCGGCGTCTACGTGGGGAGGGTAGATACCTATCCGGGATTCTGATCGGCCGATACCGTCAGTATTCCCGGCCAGAAGAAATTCTGCAATATTGCAATTATGCTGTAAAATAAAAGTTCTGCAGTGGATTGTTCATCACCATAGTTCTATAACATAGGAAGTACTGTGCAGGCAGTCAGATGTGTCCCATGTCATGTGACAATCAACGGGGTTGTCGCACAAAAAATATTCTAAAAAGTTTTCAAACCAGCACCTGGATCTGAATACTCTTGTAATTGAATGTAACTAAAATGTTTGTATAGCCACTGAGTTATTCAATAAACTGTATCTGTATAGCGCCACCTGCTGTCTGTTCTTCTTCTTATTTCTTTGTCTGCCTCACTCAGAAGGCCGCACATGCTCAGTTTCAACCTTCAACTGCTTCCTCAGCTGTGATAGGGAGAGAGCTGCAGCAGAAAGGACACTCCCCTTGAGCTGTCAGCTTGTTATAAATCTAGCAATGGGGAGATCTCTGGATCCATGTGAGGTGCAGGGCTGGGTCTAGCTTTGTTAGGCTACATTCACACTGGCGGTAGCCTTTTACGGCAGGCTGTTCCGGCGGGGGAACAGCCTGCCGGATCCGTGCAACTGCAAGTCCACTGTGCTGACGGAAGTCCGCTCTGGCTGAGAGGCGGCTGGACAAAAAAAAAAACGCAGCGTGCTGTAGTCTTATTCCGGCTGCCTCTCGGCATGTTTGCCATGCTGTGGCCAAACCTCCGTATTATAGCGAATAGGACCGGAGCAGACTTCTGCCAGCATGGTGGATTCGCGGCAGCACGGAAAAGGCTACCGCCAGTGTTAAAGTAGCCTTACTATACTATGTGATCTCCCATTTTCATATTTTACACCAAGGAGTTTTGCAACTTTCTAAGCAAATGTGAAAAGTGAAAAGAAAAAAGGCTTTGTTCCGATAAGGCGCCATACGCAGGTATATATGCATCACGTAGACACGTACAAAGGTGTTACATGTTTGGAGAACAGACACCACAGGAAGGAGGCCTCTGCCCACAGAGCTTCCCACTTACAGCAGATGAACTATTGTTCCAGGCGGCCGTGTAGAAAGGAATTTTAATTAATGGCTGGAGAGTTGGGCAACCGCATAAATATAGAAGAGGATGCAGCCGGCTCCTTAGAGGAATCTTCAAGAAATTCAAGATTCAGGCATTCCTAAAACCTGCTATAGTGACTGCAGGAAAACTAAACACATTTCACATTCGCTCGTCATTTTGAAGGGTTTCTAAAATAAACGTCTCGCTCGGAGCCGCGATCATAGCGACAGCCTGGGAAATCAAACCTAGCGCAAGTGAAGCTCTTGTCCATAGCAACCAACTCCTTATATGCTTATTGCTAGGTCTTGGGGTCTTGCAGGTCCAATGCTACCCCCCGCCAGATACACTGCTGAGCCACGTAGCAAAGATGGCTGCCACTACGGTCATCCCATCAGTTACTTCCCAAACTTCTATTTGGACAGCACCTCTCATCTCTCCTGACAGGTCTGTGGTAATCAATCGTTGCATTCCTCATAAAAATAATAATTATGGAGCACCTTCTCTCAGACCTTAGTGTTGTGAAGTCCCTCTGTTACGCCTCCTGGAAATTCTGAGCATTTCACAACCAGACGCTGTCAGAACAGATGGGACAGGCTTAGCCCGTGTAGGGACAGGTCCTATTGACACAGTAATAACACTCAGTTATCAATTTATATACGTCTAGGAGGAATAACAGAGTAACTGCACAGTGCAAAGTTCTAAGAAAAGAACTCCTGAATTGTTATCTTGTTAGGAACGCAGGCATTTCCTAAAAACAGACAAATCAACAGTGAAGAAGAGCAGAGCAAAGAGAATGAGAAGGTGTTGGATCCATCAGATGACGGACCACAGCGACAATGGTCCAAAATGACTCGGAATATCGCCACCTCTTTACCCGTATGCTATAAATGTATGTCGCCACCTCTATACCAATGTGTCTGCGCCCAGAATCTGTTTAAAAAGTGGTGCCAATTCGTGCAACTGGGCGCATGTAGCACTTCTCAACTTTTTCTGTCTTGATCGAAAAGGGGAAGTAGCCTAGGTTGCACCGTTTTGCCCCAAAATTGCACCCCAATTCTGGCGTAAATATTTGGTCTCAAAAAGAGTAAAAGTGTCCGTCCCTGCACCGCATTTATCATCCAGCCTGAGCCCCGGTGACAAGTCTGGTGCCAGTCTAGACAGCCTGGAAAGTTACGCCATCTATAGGGTTAGTGAACCCTTTTGGACTACAGGAGGATTATGATAGGAGCTGCTGTAGACAGCACTTCTACCTACCTCAGGAGCACTAGGTTGTCTTTGTAACACGTGGATGGCCTTTCGATCAGCATGGATCAATGCATAATTTCCGATATTTATAATACTTTGCACATTTCTGTATAGCAGGCAAGTTCCTGAGCAGAACCCCATTATAACGATATTAATGACCAACCAATACAACCAGTATGTACAGAAACTTTACTTAGGGCTGGAGCCAAAACCCGGAGTGGATCCAAACAAAAGTATAGAAAAACCGCTGACGCTCTATGCATCCACTCCTGTGTTTGGCTTGAAAAACCGCATAAAAACAATCATGAAAACTGCCGCAGACACTGCACGGGACCTCATGGCCATATTTCTCTTTACTGTGCCGTCATGTTCACAGTGCACTGACCCATCAGTCAGTGCGGTTAACCTTATCAGCTTTTCAAGGCTCTGTTTTTCGCAGATGGAAAAATCAGATATGGCCGTGAGCACGAGGCCTCAGGCTGTATTTACCAGAGTCAAGAGTCAACGCAAAAACTTCTGCGACTGCAAATCCGTTCCACGCAGCTGGATGAGGTTGTTTTGGCAGTGCGTACAAGGATTTGTGCAAGCCCCATTCAGATGAATAAATCTGCCACGCGTGTCTGTGTGTGAATTCACCCTTAAGCTATGTTCACATTAGCGTTTTTTGCCGATCCGTCATGGATCTGCAAAAATGCCTCTGTTACAATAATACAACAGCATGCATCCGTCATGAACCTATCCGGTCGTATTAGGTCTTCTATAGCCATGACGTTTTCTATTGCGTCAGAGAAAACGGATCCATCCCTATTGACTTGCATTGTGTGCCAGGAGGGATGCGTTTGGCTCCGCACCACATCGCGGACATTTGGTGTCCGCCTCCAGAGACTGGTGACTGAACGGAGGCAAAATGATGCATTCTGAGCGGATCCTTATCCATTCAGATGCATTAGGGCGAACCTGATCCGTTTTGAGCTGCTTGTGAGATCCCTGAACGGATCTCAGAAACGGAAAGCCAAAATGCTAGCGTGAAAGTAGCCCAAACGCTCATGCACACAACCGCGCCATGTTTTGGGTTCCGCAAATTGCGGATCTGCACAACACAGATGCCGCCTGTGTGCATTCTGCAGTTTGCAGAATGGAACGGGACAACCATAATAGAAATGCCTATTCTTGTACGCAAAACGAATAACAATAGGACATGTTCTATTTTATTTTATTTGCGGCCCCACGGAACAGAGCAACGGATGCGGACAGCACACGGAGTGCTGTCCTCATCTTTTGCGGCCCTATTGAAGTAAATGGGTCTCCGTCCTAGCCTAAAAAAAATGCGGCTCAGATGCGGAACCAAACCACGTCTATGAGGCCTTATGTGGAGTATACACATCTGTGGAAATCCAATTCAATAGACAAGACTTGCTTAACCAAATGTGCCAGAATTGTGCCTCAAATTGCACCAAAAACTGTTGTACATGCCGTGTGCCAGATTTATTATGCCTCTTAGACAATTTTTGGAAAAAAGTGTCTTGAAAAAAGGAGCGACTACAAGGAGTCGTAAAATGTGGCAAGTACCTAACATGCCTATTGATCAGTGTGACAACGTGGCGCCTCTCCTGTCGGGCTCATCGGGGTTTATGCCATCCACATTATATAAGCTCTCAATCTGTTCCAGGGAGCCCAGACCGATGCCGAACACCAGTGGAGTCGGTATAATTAAAGGGGTTATGCAGTGGGTTAAAAGCTCATTCAGACGGCGTATAAACGAATCCGCATCCGTTCTGCAATTTTGTGGAAAGGGTGTGGACCCTTTCATTTCTATGGGGCCGCAAAAGATGCGGACAGCACACAGTTCTGTTCTGCAGCTCCATTAAAAAGATAGAGCATGTACTATTCTTGTCCGCAAGACTAGGCATTTCGATTATGGTTGTAGCGTTTGACTTCTGAGGCCCAAACAGCTCCCTCGGGCTGAGCGTGAGATTCTCTGTGTCTTACACACTCCAAAATGGCATTACTAAAAAAAAAAATAATATACACATCACCCTGCAAAAAAATGAGCCCTCAAACAGCATGTTTTTTTTTTTAAGTATTAAAACAGAAGAAAAACTATATAAATGTAGTATCGCTGGACGCAGAGAATGAAGACCAGAGATCAGTTTTACCGGAACGCCATAAAAACTAAACCCATAAAAGTATTGTGCAGTTGCGTTTTTTTCCAGTTCCACCCCAATTGTAATATTTAGTAGTAGTAATAATAATAATAATAATAATAATAATAATAATAATAATAATAAATGATGCCGATGGAAAGTACAACTTTTCCTGCAAAAAAACAAGCCCTTCTATATCTATGTGAACGGAAAAATAAAAAGTTATGGCTACGGCAATATAAAGTTAAAAAAAAAAAAAAAAAAAGCGAAAACCAAAACGGAAAATCGCTGTATCCTCAGCAATGTCAGTGAGCCAGTGACGCACACGGTTTTACCGGATGGCAGTGAGATATTCAAATAACGGTTATCCGTTTACCGGCAAAAAAACAACAACTTGGAACAATAACCAAAAACGCGCTGATTTGCAGTAAAACCGCCGTCAGCTCCATCTTTGCCGCCATCATAGCTGCTACGGGTGTCTGTACCCTAAATGTTCAGCTACAAAACACAACCTCTCCATTTCTCGCTCGCCCTCTGAAGACCTACAATTACCAAGTAGAGGGATGAAGCCGGCCGTGGGTCACGGATCATGGAGAACATCGATAAAGGGGAGCTGTGTGTAACCTTCTGGATGCTCGTCAGTCACTGATCAATGCAGCGCGTCCAATGCTATAGATACATATAAACCGCCAGTAAATCACCGAGTCTTTGTCTTCTGTCACTTCAGATGTCTTATGTATCACTGGTGACATTGTTACAGACCCCCTACGAGTTATCATCCAGCTTTCCCAAAATAAGCATGTTAAACGCCATGCATGTACGTACGCAAGTAATCAACCACTCCTAGCGATAAAGCACCGCGCACCGACAGACGACACCGCACAGTATCTTGGTTAAAACTGGAAACATTAGGTTGCGGTAGAAATACGCAGGTTTACTCATTACGATGTCTGGAAGTCATTACATGGTTACGGTAATCCTGAGGTTTTACATTGATCGGCACAACATCTCTATGATGTTTGGCTGCTATGGGGAACTCCATATGGCAAAGGCCCCGGCCTAAAATTGCTGGACGGACGCAACTGTGAAGCATGCCAAAGCTAGGCCTCGTTTTTTGCTTCAGTTAAAACCTTCCATGACCATTGACAGCACCAGTCACTCCGGGGACTCCAGTACTTCATCCTTGTGATCGGTGGAGGTCCCCGAGACTGTACCCCCATCGATTAGATACTTCTCTTCCCGAGACCGTCTCGCTAGAGATACATCTTTGGCATAACCTCTCCAGTGGATGAGGCACAAGTTCTTATAGTGGGAGAAGTCCTTTAAGGTTCAAAAAACACTCCGGTCACAATGTGGTTAATAACTCTTAAGGGGGTATTCCGGTTATAATACGTTATTCCCCCATGCACAGGATAAGGAATAGCCATCAGATTGGTGCGAGTCTTACTGATCACAAGAACGGCGGCCCCCCTCAAAACGGACAGAGTGGCCGGTCTGAAAAGCCGTTGCCGCTCCATTCATTTCTATGGGAGCGCCGGAGGTAAATGAATTGCGCCGATACATGCTTTTGGATATACGGGGTAACTGGTTATAACTGGAATACCCCTTTAAAATGTGTGGTGTGAACACTGATTTCAGGAACCAGAGCTGCAGGTTAAAAATCATGTTCATTTCCTTACAGGACACAGAAGAAATAGTAAACGCGCGCCCCCACACACACACACACACACACCCACACACCATGCCAGAGACGACAACCGAAACAAAGAATTAGACTTTTCCTCCAAATTTCATCCATAAATTTGTGGCCGCATGCTAGAACAGAAACTCACAGCACGCCCTTCTCGCTGCACTCAGGTATACAGTAAGGCAGGGATGGGAAAACTGCGGCTCTCCAGCTGTGGTAAAACTACAACTCCCACCATGCCCTGCTGTAGGCTGATAGCTGTAAGCAGTCTTTGCATGCTGGGAGTTGTAGTTTTGCAACAGCTGGAGAGCTGCAGTTTGCCCGCCCTGCATTAAGGCAATCAGGCGATAATACAGTAGGTGACAACCAAACCGCACACTTACGCCTCTGACTATTAACAATAAGCCCTGACCTTTTGCTCATCTCTCGTCAACCTGTGCACTCAAGACAGACATCAGCACCGCCGCCGAACGTCATCTCAGCAACAGGACACATGCAGTAAGGCATTTCATGACCAAGGCTGACGTCACACGTCCCCACTATGTGTGCTTTTACATTGTGCATTGCAGTATGTCTGTCCGGGTACAAACCCAACGTGTGGCCTCTGTAAGGATCCGTGAAACCCTCACGGTGCGCAATGCTATACGGGTAGACGCCGTGCGCCAGGCTATACGGGTAGACGCCGTGCGCCAGGCTATACGGGTAGACGCCGTGCGCCAGGCTATACGGGTAGACGCCATGCGCCAGGCTATACGGGTAGACGCCGTGCGCCAGGCTATACGGGTAGACGCCGTGCGCCAGGCTATACGGGTAGACGCCGTGCGCCAGGCTATACGGGTAGACGCCGTGCGCAGATGGTATTGCATCTCTAGCCTCAGTCACATCAGTAAAGCCGAGGTGCAGTTCCGGACAAAACCCAGTCCTGAACAGCCTTTTAACCCATCCAGGGACAAAATAGTTTTTCACCTAACGACTTCATCTACTTTTGAGTTCTCAGAGAGGCGCTGACTGCCGCACCTGACAGTGAACGAGGCATCGCACAGCAATGACAAGAGGCTGCGGGGGAGGGACGGTGCAGCAATGGATAGGTTTATTTGCTTATATCATGACTGTGTAAAAGATACAGTAGATGTAGAGTCAGGACTCTTACACGCGTCTACGTGACAAGATGGTCAGCGGGTCATCCATGAAGAGGGTCCAGGAGAGGTGAAGTACAGAGTGGGCTCAGTATACTAGTGGAACCTGCATTCCCTGATCAAAATGGAGGCTAGTGAGGCACGGAAGAGGTACATTATAGTGTGGGTTCGGCATGCATGTGCAGCATGCATCCCCTGAATATAACAGAGGCCATTATACCATGAGAGGTATAATATAATGTGGGCCCGGCATGCATGTGGAACCTGCATTCCCTGAATGTAATGGAGGCCGGTATGGCACCAGCAAATGTGGTATTTAATGTTAGGTTCCAGTCTTAATGAGATCGCCTTGACGCTGGCAGACGGGCAGAAATAATTTTGTACAAATTGTATCTGCCAAGAATCTCCCATTTATAAGGCAGCATTAGCGTTTTACATTTTCTATAGCGAGTATGGCGCGATTGTATTTACTTTGTTATTTGCGCTCGCAGAGTGCTGCTGCGTTGTTTGTTTTTTGCTTTCATCCATGAGGAGGTCTGTGAAGGATCCGTGTGTCATCTGTAATCTACAGACACTGCCGGGCTGTAAATTATTTTCCCGAGCATCTCTTAGAAACAATCCGTAAAAACCACGGACCAATCACTGAGGGTATCCATGTTGTGTCTGTGGTTTTCAGGGACCCATAGACTATTATGTGCGTGAAACAGAAAATAAGTCATGCTTCCGTGGGGGTCACCATAGACCCACAATCTGTGGAAATCCACTGGCCTGTGAAGACAGACATTACAGTCAATGGACACGTAAGCGGTGTGTGCATTCGTCTGTGATTCGCTTCCATGTGAAATGAGGCCTTAGATGTGGATTTTTTTGTGAATTGCAAAGGATGAAACCAGGGTGGAAATCCACAGCATAAGGCCTCATTCACACTTCAGAGCACAGTGCCATCCGCATTCTCCACAGGCAGCACATATCCCCATGTTCACACATCAGTAGTCACGCACTACTTTGGTCCGTGATGCGGTCTAGACAAGCTCACTGAAGTCCATCGGTCCATGAAGAACCACCGACACAAAACAATGGCATCCGTATTTAGGTTTTCACGGACCAGTGGTGGGAGATGCCCTGGAAATTTATTTTCAGCCATGTCCGTGAAATATGGATGTCGTACGGTGGGCAAAAAACACACACACAGACCAAACACGGATCTTTTGCAGTGTTCCTCAACTCCGGTCCTCGGGGCCCACCTGCCGGCCATGTTTTCAGATGATATAATCAGTGTCCATGCATCAGGACTTACCACAGGTATTCATTCTGTGGGATCTTCTCAAATCCTGACCGGTAGGTGGGCCCTGAGGACCGGAGTTCAGGAACCCCGATTTAAGCTCCATTCACACGTCAGTGTTCGGTCAGTGATTTCCATCAATGATTTTAAGCCAAAACCAGGTGCGGCCCTAAACACAGATCAGGTGCAGCTGTTTCCCTTAGACCTCATGTCTGTGGAGGCTCCGATCCTGGTTTTGGCTCACAATCACTGATCATACACTGACGGGTGAATACGGCTTTAGAGACATCTTCACGGATGAAATGAATGAACATGAATTTTTCATGGATGTGAAACGGACAGGCAAATGTGAACGAGGCCTAATTCAACACACTGTAGATTTCAAATCCACCCCACAGGTCAATTTACGTGCAGATTTTTTATGCAACACGTAGATGAAACTCATTTAAAAAATGTCATCTATTTTGCTGCTGTTGTAAAATCGTGCAGATTTTCAGAAAATCCGCGGCGTTTCCACTATGTGCGGCTGTACCCTAAAGGTCCGATTCCTCTCATAACATAAGGCCGCCTGCACACGGTCGCGGAATAAGCGCAGTTTCCCGTACAGAAAACCGCAGCGTACCAACAAAGTTTATGCGATTACACAAATTTCATGTGCACGTTCCAGATTTTTTGCCGTGCGGATTTCTAAATATGCAGCATGTCAATCACGTTGGCGGCTTGAGCCGCGGATTTCACCCTTTTCAATGGAAGGGCGAGATCTGCTGCAAAACCGCATCTAATCCGCAATTAGAAATTGCAGATTTTGCTGCAGATGTGGTAGCAGAAATGCCTATAAATCCGCACGGAAATTTGCGCGGATCGTATGCGTGTTCACCCCAACTCACGAGCAGGAGAAGCGCACTTATCTGCACCAACTGCATCAGCACAGTTTGCACAACCTGACTCCGCCTAATTTCGGGCATACATGGGCCGAGTACGGTAGATCCATCACAAAATTGACCGCCATGACGCCATGGACACCCCTCTTCTCCGTGCATACAGTAACACTGCCCCAGATCTTTGTGCAGATGCAACTACTTGAGAGTTCAGATGAAATTTTAAAACACAAAAATGCCAAAAAATGCAATCATCACGGCCTGAAACGTGACTACGTATGGCACTGCAGACAAACATACTCGCTCACAGAAACTGACAAGTCGTCAGAACCGCGCAGCCCATTCAGAACCTGCCGCCGTCACACAGCGTCTCCACTTAGCAACAGAAATGAAGCAAAACTTTTCCATCCGCAGCCTGCAGCTATTCAGCCCGACACCAGGAAGCCGCCTCTAGCAGCAGGAGCAGCCTGCACATTTACCAGAGAGTACTTGTGATTCGCCGCCTGGTGCTTCCGTGATTTCTTGCCATACCAAAACCGAGACATTTCCCTTTCAGCGATTGTTAATTATTGACATCAGAGCCGTGGCCACACATGCTCTCGCTCCTCCATCAGCTCTCTGCATGTACACACACAGCTCTGCCGTGACACAGTAACCACAGGGCTGCATTCCTCTGACTGACAGGCCCCGCAGCAAATAGGAATGCAGCCTGGCCTCAAAGGGCTGGGTCTAAGCAGAGTTTGGTTGGAGTGCAGATGACTCAGGAAAATGAGAGAGTGTTATGTTAAAGGGACAGTCCCCCACTGCAAGCTGGGAGTCGCAGTCCGTGCATTGATCACACGCGAGAATGGGACGCAGCCGCAAACCGAATCAATTGGCACGGGGAAACTCTGCCCATGCAATGGCCAGAATATGGAAAGATTACATTTCTGGTGCATAATTTGTGCCACCTGCAAAGGGTTAAAAGAGGAGGGGCCAAGTCACCTTGACTCCCTAAGGCAGGGCTTCCACGATCTGGTTTTTAGAAGCAGTTTTTGATGTCAAAGCCAAGAAACTGATTACAGACGTTGGACGCGTATAAGGCCTCATGCACGCCACCGTATCCGTTTTGCAGATGGCGGGTCTGAAAAATATGGAGACAGTCCGCGTGCATGCCGCAATTTGGTTATAGAAATGGCCATTCTTGTCCGCAAAATCGACAACAATGGGCCGTGTTCTATAATTGGTGGGACGGCCGCATGGATGCAGACAGCACACGGAAGACGTCCGTATAATGTCCGCTTTTTTTTGCAGACGCGTAGAAACGAAAGGGCCTGCAGGCAATCTGCAAAAAATGGATCAGATGGAGGCCAAAAATATGGTCGTCTGCATGGGGCCTGAAGGTATGACCATACACCGCGGTTTGCGTGGCATTGGGGAAGCAGCCACGCTGCAGTCAAAAATCGTGTGGCCACACTGGGCGCTATATTAAAGTGCGTTGTTAATGCCTAAAAAAGCCGGACAATACTGCACAGGCATTAAGGGGTTAACCTGGAATTGCTATTAATGACCAATCCTCAGGACAGGTCATCATTAGGGATGAACAAAGCCGATTCGCATAATACTTCGTTTGAATACAGTATTAGAATGTATTGGCTCCTATGAGCCGAAGTGATTACAGTAGAAATCAGTTTATGAAGTTATTACACGAAGTCTCACAAAACATTCTAACCCTGGGTTCTCACCTGAGTGTTTTACAGCGCGTACGAACGCGCTGTAAAACGCCCTACGCCCAAAGAAGTACAGGAGCTTCTTTGGGGCGTTTTGTCGTGAGTATTGTGATTGACGCCAGAGTGGTCAATCACACGAACGAGCGTTCCCTATTTCCAAAAATGCGCTGTAAGACGCGCGTATTAAATTCGCTCAAGTGTGAACCCAGCGTAAGGCTCCATTCACAGATCCGCAAAAAACACGGACACCGGCAATGTGCGTTCCGCATTTTGCGAACCGCACATCGCAGACACGCTCATGGAAAATGCCTTTTCTTGTCCGCAATTACGGACAAGAATAGGACATGTTCTATTTTTTTTGCGGAACGGAAGTGCGGATCTGCAATTCCGGATCCGGGCGGGATATAGTGTGTCCCCATAGAAATGAACGGGTCTGCAATTCCGTTCCGCAAATTGCGGAACAGAATTGTGGACGTGCAAATGGAGCCTAATACTGTACAGAGCGCTCACTCCGTACAGTATTGAGACAAAGTTTTACGCAAATCGAATTTGGATGTTCCATCCGACGTTGATTCGCTCATCCCTAGTCATCATTATCACATGGGCAGTGGTCCGAGTCCTGGCACCCTTACTGATCATCTGCTTCAGGAAGCTGCGGCTCTCACCGAAGCTCTTGGCAGCTCACCAAGCACAGCGCCATACATTGTACAGTGGCTGTGCTTGGTACTGCAGTTCAGCCTCATTCACTTCAATGGGACTGAGCTGCAAGTAAGCCACATAACCGATGCACAGTGACATTAGTGACCTAGACACTCGAAAAGGGAGGCGGATCCGCGCCGCGGCCTTCTCGCAGATTACCCAGCACAGCGCCGTACATTGTATAGTGGCTGTGCTTGGTATTGCAGATCATCCCTATTCACTTTAATGGTGCTTAGCTACTCCTAGGCCACGTGACTGATGAACGCGTCATCAATGGCCCAGGAAGAGCAGAGAGAAGGCCACGGCCCCCACTGTTCACACACTGATGTGCTATACGATAGGTCGTCAGTGTAAAACTCCCAAAAAAAACCTCTAAGGCAATGTTCACATGGTGGATTTTGTCCATGGGTTCGCCAGCCTCCCATAGTTTTCAATGGGAGTCTGCTACACTGTTCATACAGCGGCAGATTATTTGTGCATGGCTTTCCATACCATTGGAAACCGTGACAAGAGTCTGCTTGCTGATTATCTCCATTGAATGGTGCTAAAACAAATGACGTATCCAGTGCACTAAAAAAGAAAGACCGTGGCAGAAAGTGGAGGGTTACTGCCGTGGAATGCAAGATGGATTGTGACATTGGCCTTACCTAACCCGTATAAATGTCGCCTAAGGGGCCATTTGCACAGCGTCTTTTGCAGGCTGAATATGGAATCAGATTCTGTGCAGAATCCACCTTCCATTGTCTTCGGTGGGAGGCTGCCATTTATGCACCAAGAACGAGTCTGCTATATACTGGTGAGATACGCAGGACTTTAAAGTCAGACTGAGGAGTGATCATGCCTCTGTCCCAGTGACCAAACGCTTACACAAATCAGATTACACGCCCATTGCCACAGTCATCAAGCAGGAGGACAGCGGCTCCTGAAAGCCACAACGCCCCCTTTGTCTGGAAAGAAAGCCTCATTTATTGCAATGTGCGGCCCAGTAAATGTGATTCTTACTCTCATACTAAATACATCAACACATTTAAAGGGCTACAAAAAGCCAATTTCCACAGTCCGAGGGGGCATTCATGCTGCGGTCCGCAAATTGCAGATCTACAAAAGGCTAAATGCACACGACCGCTGCCTGCCTCCGCTCCATCCGCAAATTTTGCGTCCGTCAAAAAAACGGATGACGGACCGTTTTTTTTTACGGATCCGTTTGTTTGGAAGATCCATTGTAATAATGCCTATCCTTGTCCGCAAACATGAAAAAAAAAAAAATAGGACATTCTCTATTTTTTTGACGGAATGTAAACACGGACCACGGATGCGGAACAAAAACAGTTGACATCCACATTTTTTGACAGACCCATTGAAATGAATGGGAAAGCATCCTATCCGTGAAAAAAAACGGAACGGACGCGGAAACAAACAACGGTCGTGTGCATAAGGCCAAACATGGATACCAGCAATGTGCATTTTGCGGATCAGCACATCCTGCACTTGAAATGCCTATTCTTATCCGCAAAACGGGGCCGCAGAACGGACATACAGATGTGGACAGCACAAGGTGTGATGGCCACATCTTTTGGGTCCCCACTGAAATGAATGGGTCAGCATTCGAAACGCAAAAAATGCGGACCAAAAATGCGGTTGTGTGAATAGCCCCCTAATGGGATGCTACAATCTATCTCCCCTAAATTTGAGGGGTAGTTTACTGCACGCTATTGTTCTCTGTTATCAGCCTGGGCACAGCAGAAACTGACAATCATCTTTTAATGGCTAAAGAAATAAAACTGATGGACCATGCGGTCAAAACCACAAACATTATATACATTAAAAAGCGCAGGTTATTAGGGCCGTGTCTGACTCATGTACGTACACACCAAGGTCTCTTCGTCAGGTATGGTAAACACTAAGGCCTCATACACATGACCGTATGTGTTTTGCGGTCCGCAAACCGCGGATCTGCAAAACATGGAAGCTGCTCTGCGTTAATTTCTGCAATTTGCAGAACAGAGTAGAAATGGCAAGAATAGGACATGCGCTATTTTTTTAGCGGGGCCACGGAACGGAGAAACGGATGCGGACAGCACACGGAGTGCTGTCCGCATCTTTTGCGGCCCCATTGAAGTGAATGGGTCAGCGCCTGAGCCGCAAAATATGCGGCTCGGACGCAAACGAAAACAACGGTCGTGTGCATGAGGCCCAAGTCCGTGAAAACCCCAGCCCTCATAAAGTACTTAAAAACACTTAAGGTTAAAGGGTTGTCCAAGACTATAAGACTATTATATTGATGGGCTAGACTTTGGATAGGTCATCAATATCAGATTGGTGGTGGTCTGTATCTCAGCACCTCGCCAATCAGCGGTTTTTAGAAGCTCCGGTAACAGAGCCAGGCACAGAACTGCACCGCTCTGTCCATCGTGCAGTATCCAGTCCTGGGTGCTGCATCACTATTCCCACTTACTTAAATGGATAGGTGATAATTATTGGGGGTAGGGGAGGTCTGGCTTCTGGGACCCACATTGTCCCCAGGAAAAGGGGCTCCCTGAGTTCAGTACAGGTCTCCATCCATCCCACACAAGTGAACAGAGCACCCTCACAATCTGATATTAGTCATCTACTGGACAGAGGATACAAAAAGTACTTTTAAGATAACCACTTTAATGGGCTGTCCATATGCGGTAAGGCTTGGAAGTTTCGGATCCTGCACAGCACAATACATTGGGGCAGATTTACTAATTCTAAGGATGGGCGCGTGCTTAGACCAACTGTCTAGGCCTGCAAAAGATTTATCACCGGGGCTCAGGCTGGATGATAAATGTGGTGCAGGGACGGACACTTTTCTCTTACTTTATACCCACTAGAATTTTAAGCCAGTACTGTGATGCAATTTTGGAGCAAAATTTCACATATTAGACGCCGGCACCTTTCCTGCAAAGCCATGCCCCCTTTACAGGCACAGATAACTTCTCTAGACCGAGAAGCGCCAAACCGTGCCATATATCGACACAATGTACTCCAAAACGAAGGTGTGATCACCCTATTTGTGGCCGCTCTGGGTAAAAGATGTGGGGACCACCTGAACAGGCTACCCCATTCCGTAATAACCAAGAATTTCCTTAAAGGGGTTGTCCAAGTTATTTTAATGGATGACCTATCTTCGGTATAGGTCATCAATATCAGATTGGCGGGGGTCCAACAGCTGGTTGAGGAGAAGACGTGCTCCGTGCCAGCGCTGCCGTCTCTTCATTGTTTACCTGCTCGCCATCGTAACCGCATCAGTGAGAAGCTGTAATTACAACGAAGCCGTCCCATTCATTTCAGTGAGATGGCTTGTTCCTATTCAAGTGTATAGAAACGAGCCGTCCCATTGAAATGAATTGAACGCGTCTTGTAATGACACCTGCTCACCGCTGCTGTTGCTATGGCAAGCAGGTAAAGTATAAAGGGAAGGCCACACTGGCACGCAGTAAGGTGTTGGACCCCCGCCGATCTGATATTGATGACCTGTCCTGAGGATAGGTCCTCCATAAATATAACTTGGACAAGCCCTTTAAAGTTACTTAAAATTGTTGTCGATTGCACAGTGGTTTCTCCGCGCGGAAAAAAGAATGAGATTCAACAAATCTCATGTACGTCTTGCGTATAGCTTCCGTGCAGATATTGACTTGCTGTCCCGGTTTCGAAATCCACAGCACATCAATTGTTTCTGCCGATTTTTAGAGTGGATTTCATCCGTTACAATATATAAAGAGTGAGATCGGGGCAAATCTACATCAAAATCTGCACCAAAATTCACAAGGAACACGAAAATCTGCAGGGGAATTTAGTTTGGACAACCCGCACCCATAGGCGGGCACCCTCAATAGGGAATTTGGAAGGGAACTTTCTAAACCAACTTACCCTTTTAACCTATTGCTATTGACAAATACGTTCGATGCAAAAGTATGGAAAGCAGTAAAGGTGCACATATACGGCAGAGGGAACGCACACCTCTAAGCTTTGCATACAAAATACTGTGCAAACGCTACGAGAACAAAAGATGCAGCCTAAAGCTAGGTCTACATGACGACATGTGTCGCGCGCAACATAGGGCACAACTACACTGCGACATTTGTTGCGCGACATTTTGTCGCACGACAATTTTTATAATGACAGTCTATGGTGTCGCACTGTGACAGTCGCAGAAGAATCCGTCTTGGATGGATTTTTTGCGACTGTCGTGTCGCAGCATGTCGCAGTGCGACACCATAGACTGTCATTATAAAAATTGTCGCGCGACAGACAAACGTCGTCATGTAGACCTATGAACATTACATTTGCATGGTTTCACACCCAGACCAGCTTCCTCGAGGACATGAGTCAAACACACAGGCTATTCTTATTAAATTGTGACTATTTAAGGCAGATTTTCCAGGAGATAGATAAGTTTAGAATTTTTTTTTTCAGACAGGAGACACATGTGACTTGTGGCCATGAATTGAGGTCAATGCAAATGAAAAAAGACAGGAAAAAAAAAAATAAGACAAGCCGAATAAGGGGCCATATATAAATCATTACTGCTGGCCAACAATCAGAAACTAGTTATCGTTCGCTGATATTTATTGCGACCAAATCTGGGAAAATGAATCATTACTGATGGGTCAATTTTCGATTCTGGAGCGGTTTATATGTCACACATAAGACATCAGAGGCAGAAATACATAGTTATATCGCAGCACTTCAGCCTTTAATGCTGCAAAGGTTTCCTCATATCTGCCCATGACCGCTCTTATCGGACTAGTTTGTGGTGGGAAACCTAGCCACGCCAGGATTTATATATGACCAGCGCTTTTTCTTGGTGCAGTCACTAAACAGTTTTCGGGTAAAGTGATATCTGGACATTCCTTACCTCCCACAATCTTGTGGCGGAGTCATTGGAGGACCCCTCGGCGCTCTCTGGCTCCTCGTTCCTTTTCACCACCACAAATCCTGGCTCTCTGGAGGATTCACCAATTTCCTCAGCATAAATAGACGGGCTCCACTGAATGAAAAAGGAGTAGAGGTGGTCTGTTCTGTCAACGAGAAAGAAACAAAAATGTCATGTACGGGAAGTATTACCACTAAGGATTTGGAGGGCATTACCACTGAACCCCCCTCACATATCCCAAAGCAGACACTGATGGACATCCTGACATCTGTATGCCAGTCCAGAGCTGCATTCTTAAATCTGCAGGTTGCTGGTGGAAATAGTCAAGCACCTTGCTGGCATTCTCCGCACAACTTATAATGCAGCGGGACAGTTAGTTTTTCTCACATCAGATTACTGTAGAATGCAGGCTCTGCGCAGGTACCAAACAAGCAAGGAATGCTGGAAGATTTTAGCTCTGAAGCCTGCAGAAATATGAATGCAGCTCCGGCTTATATCACAGCCTGTAATAGAAGAACATTTAGTAAACTGAAGTTTAAGTGGAATGATTAAAGGGGATTTAAACTCAACTTTTGAAAGCCTTTCCATAGGATTGGGCATCAATAACAGACTAGCAGGCGCCCAACTAGAGGCACCATCACCGATTAGCCATTAGAAGGGGTCGCCGTGCTTGGGGGGAGCACTGAGGCCTCTTTATGGTATACCAGGCACAGCATCATACAGTCTGTAGCATCTGTGACTGGTATTGCAGTTCAATCCAACTCAAGTGACATCACAGGCCCGAAGAAGAGGCCCATGTGCTGTAACTTCCACATCCACTAAAGACCGGTTGAAAGAAGCATAAAAGTAAGCTGACCGAAAGAAAGCTGGATATAAACTGTGAATAGCAGTCTCCAGCCTGAGACTTTCCAGCTGTTGTAAAACTACAACTCCCATCATATGGCTGTCTAAGCATGCTGGGAGTTTTATTTTTACAACATCTGCAGAGCCGTAGGGCGGTCAATCCTGCTGTAGAAGGGAATCCATGTAAATGCAGCTACTACAGCGGCTTTCACGGATTATATTGACTTCTGTTAGCGTATGCCAATATAGCATAAAGCACCGAACCATTCCCATAGGATATCTGCAACGGTAACTTTTCTTTATGGAATACGTTTTTGTGCCATATACCGCAACCTTACTGGATTGTAAGAGTAACCACGTGTCCTGTGGGTTTGTGCCCATCTATGATGTATTCACCGCCAGGCTCGGCAGATTCTTCTGTAGAAACTGCACAAACGGTATAAAACCACAAACACATTTCACCGAGATGGCTCCTATTAGTACAAGGTTTAGTAAAAATAAAACCACAAAACCAAAGCATTTTCTCCCATCAGTAACCCTGGTGGCCTGTTTCGGGAGGCCGTAGAGAGACTTTTTACTGCTGATCAGGTCACGCTGACATTTCTACCACACAATGACATGGGACAGCGCGTAGAACATGTCCATTGTGTGCAACACGTTCTGATACAGATTCCTCTGCTGCACCAGTGACCGGCCTGATCATCTGCTGTCTCTGGAGCTTAAAAAAGGGGCCCCGATGTCAGGAAATGTTTTTTTTTTTTTGTTGTTTTCTAATAGGAAAAAAATAAATAAAACCTTTACTGAATGAATGCCCATTTTTTTTGCAACCAGTAAGCTGTTCTCTATTCTGTGGACGCTCATACTGGTGAGCTGCCCAGTATGAATGTTTAGACACTGGCAGCATCTCCATTCCATGCCTCCTTGGTTTTCTCCTATGAGTAGGGCGGTCTTAAAGGGGTTTTCTCACTGCAGCAAATGACATTTATCATGTAGAGAAAGTTAATACCAGGCACTTACTAATGTATTGTGATTGTCCATATTGCCTCTTTTGCTGTCTGGATTCATTTTTCCATCACATTATACACTGCTCTTATCCAGGGGTTACTACCACCCTGCAATCCATCAGTGGTGGACGTGCTTGCACACTATAGGAAAAAGCACTGGCCGCTCTGGGACAGTGGCAGCCCCCGTCCCGACCACCTTGGCATCTGTGCTGCAGCGGTGTCTGTAACCTCTCGATATGAGCAGTGTATATTGGGATGGAAAAATGCCTGACTGCTGCAGATGACAGCACATCTGCTGAACCTCTGGAGCCTTCAGCCATCTAAGGCAGTGCCACAGAACGGAACTGGGGTGCACAGGCTCGACCGCCACTCCATTCACATGTTAGAAGCTGCACCTCTGCTCTCGTGATCGGTGGGGATCCCATCAGTCAGACACCAATCTTATAGTTATTCACCCTCCACAGGATAAAGGGCGCCTTGTTGTTATTGAAATAGCCCTTTAACGGAACACATGACATTTCGGCAGGTCGGGGAAAGTTGGACCGTATCACATTTGGGATCAGTAAGCAAACAGCCATGAAATGACTGGAAATAGGAAGACCTTTAAAAATACCAACATAAAGACATACAGTACATATCAGTCCACGAGTAGGTAGATACCTTTCATGGGGAACGGCAAACCAGTATTCCAGCTTGTCCCTCTGTGCGTACTGCTGCATGGACGCGCTGGCTTGAGACACAAAGGTTTTTCTCATTGGCTTCCCAACTCGTAGACACAAATACTTGTGAGATCTGTGCCTTCGCTTTTCTTTGGCAATAGCGGAATATACACCTGCAAAAAAAGACATAATGTGAACTCGCGCCCTCTGTAAGGATGAGCTGCAGCATGTGGCTGCTATACATACCACTTCTTCATACATGGCAACCCCTGGCTGCAGGAGAACCCCATACATACAGGGGTAGTCTCATCTCAAACTTTTGTCACAGAACAGGTCACAAATTCCTGATGAATGCAGCCATCTCCACCTCTGGGCTCCCCCAAATCTAAGCCCCCTTGTGCCTGGACGCAATGGTCAATAGGTCAGAGGTGGTCGAGAGTCCGGAAACAGCTCTAGTACCTAGTTTTCCGCAAGTTGTGAGATGTGGAGACAGCATAGCCGTAACTCCTATGGGACCTATGAGAATAGAGTAGCACATCCAGCTCCGCTTGTTACAGAGCCCCATCCACCTACGGCCACCCCATCCTGGTGGGAGAAGGTCGGGGAGCAGTCATGAAGTAGGAATACTTCTTTAAACGCTGAAAATGATGCCATAATTGCACTTAACTCAAAAATACTCCGTCCTCTTCTCATAGTCCCACAAACCCAAGAAGCGGCACTGCGAGGATCTGTTTATCGGGGCGCTCACACTGTAGAGCTGCCCCATCTCTGGTGGGGACATGGACTGATAATTCCTTTTTACCTCCAGGTCATGGAGGAGGTGCAGGGGTAACAGGGGGAACCTCAGCAAACAACCCCTCATATTGCATCCTGACCCTGGTGAGGCGAGAGCAGTATGTCTGGAGAAGGCAGTGGCCCCTGAACACGGCGGTGCAGTTTTCTTACATATATAAGGGATTCATTTCAACCTCAGCTTGCTACATAGCACACAGTACCCAGCACGCTCATCTAACCCAATTCTGGGCTTACAGAACAGGAAGCCGCTGTTTGCACAAGGAAGCACGGCAGACAGGAAACATGGAGCGTGGGTGTCCGCGTTCATATTCGCTGGCTGGACCGTCCATTTAAAGACATGCAGGATCATTAGTGTATAGTTTGCAGAAGAGACCCATGGGTGTTACATGCTGTCTAGGGGACCAGGCAGTGCACCCCGCGGTTATTTAGATAAAGGATCTACACCGATGGAGCAGAAATTGTTATTTCACTTTTTGAGACCGGAGAGTTTAGACAATGTGATAACTCGCAATGATAGGTGTAAGTATTGTATGCAGCCATGAGTCAACTGTGCCAAATGACAAGCCCCTCTCTGCTATATCTATAACCGGTTACTTTCTTTATTTTTTTTTAAAGGGGTTTTTCCCAAGATTTTGATAATGAAGACCTACCCTCAGGATAGGCCATCAGTATCTGATCAGGATACCCAGGATCCCCGCCGATCAGCTGTTTTGAGAAGGCACTCCTGTGAACGCCGCGGCCTTCTCAGGGTTTACCAAGCACAACGCTGTGCTACGCATCACAGCTCAGCCCCATTCCCCCATGTACTTAGTGAGCAGTGAGAAGGCCGAGACGCTGGCGCCTTCTCGGAAAAGCTGATCGGCAGAGGTCCCAGGTCAGACCCCCACCGTTCAGATACTGATATATCAGTATCAAAATCTCAGAAAACCCTTGTAAAGCCCCTTACAGAGGGGCAATATTTCCATCTTTGTGATAGAGGAAAGCCTCCTGACAGGACGTACATGCACATGAGCGATGCACCCTCCTGCTCCAAACTCCCAGCTGGCACTGCCACCACAACGTGGACAAAGCCTTCTGCTTTCAGCTCTGTCCACAGTTGTGTTTCTGGCTGCAAACAGCTGATCAGTGGGGCTGCCAGGTGTCGGACGCCCACAAATGTCACATTGCTTGGGCCACATTATCATTTTTTTTAAATTTACAATGCAGGAAACAAGCAAACCATTATGATACCCATAGAAAACTAAAAGAAAGACCATGTCATGTCCTCTAGAACAAGAGCCGCTCTTTTAAGCAGTTCTCTGCTGTAGCTGAAATATGGGACTATGGACATGGGTTTGGATGAATGGGACAGCCCCTCGGCAATCCTGCCCTATGTACATAGCTGCAATCAATAACCATGTCACAATCTGTATTTGCCTCTAGATACCTTTTCCATGGCCACAGTAAAGAATTGACCTGTAACAGGGTCCGAACCCTTTCCTAACCTGGGCAGGACTACAAGACCCAAACTTTCAGAGCAAGACAGGTGACATTTAGGTCCCCTTAGTATCAACAGAAAAAAACAGGGCCTTTTACACTGGGCTGTGGAGTCCGATAAAATGCAGCAGTCGGAGTCAGCGCCCCGGCTTACCGACGCCACAGCCCTGCTTTTACATGGGGCGGTGATCGGGAGTGAACATTTGTAGGGGTTGTTCGGCTGATCATCAGACTGTTTAACCACTCCGATGATCAGCTGTCAAATAAGCAAATGATGGATAATGAGAGGAAGTGCCGACATAATATTAATGATCATTCGCACCCTATACCCCACCCATTGGCCGACGCGAATGCTTTTTAAACAAGAGGAGACTGACTGGTTTTACAGTCGATCAGCGCTCATTACAACCCGGCATCAGGCGGTGTAAATAATAGGACACATGGAAAGCATTCAGAATACACTGCCTGTATTTAGGTAAAGGGTAACATTAGAGGCTCCTTGTAAGTGCAGGAACAAGCTCCAAGGGTTTCCTGGCCTTAGCTTTGGAGACTTCGAACTATGCCTGCATCATAACCCAGGACCTCCCAAGAGAGACCCCGGCAGACATGTCCCATCACGTCCATATACTATGTTGTAAGAATGGTGAAGGAAAACACGGATTACATTATAGGTGAAAGTCTGAGAGGAGGTTTATAGGAAACAAATGAAATGATCAGCAGACATTATTAGAAAACTCATCCATCTAATGTTTAGTCCTCGGTGACCAAGGGCGAAGAGCTGATGCTCATCTGCGGACAGGTAAAAATTCCTCCGGAGCAGACAGCATTTAAAAGGATTGCATCACCTAGATGTTTTCCCCAGATTAAAACTAGAAACTTTCATTTTTTTATTGCAGATTTTTTTTTTCTGTGCAGGATTATAGGGGCAGCCATCTTACCTGAGCAGCTGCTCGGCTATCAGCGTTCGGAGGTTTGCTTTATAGCGGCCATATCATATGTTATAGGGACATGTAGTTTGGTCAGATGTGGGCCGCGCGGGGTTTGGTACACCGTTAAGGTAAATTCAATAACTCCGACAACTACACAAGACCAGTAGTCTACCACAAAAAACAGCCCGTTTCAGGCAGTTTTTGGAAGCGTCAGATTTCAGAGAAACTCACTGCTCAATTTCTGTGAAGGAAATTCAGAAGTGGGGTCGTCCTGTGCGGCTGTATCCTTGAAGTTTGGAAAAACTTTAATAAGTATGGGATTATTTTTGTCTCATGCCGGATTGACAGAATTTACGAACCACAGTGTCATAAATGTAGGGAACTGTGCACCCCCTAGTCTCCAGCCAGCCACTGTCCCCACCTACGGCAGCCCCGACTCGTCGCTAGGCTGACAAAGTTCTCAGGACTAAACACCGGGAAAAAAAAAAAAATAGGACAGACCAGGTCAGGGCCAAACGGGAAGAAGAGTCAGTATCCAAAAACAGTGTCAACACAAGCCAAGGGCAAATCAGAGAATAATTGTCAGAACAAGAACCAAAAAACAAACATGGAGTCAAATCGTCAGGCAAAAGCAAAGTCAGGGGTGGGTCAATGGTCAGAAATACGAAGGTAAAAACAACAGAGCAAAAACGCTTGCGTGGTAAGGAAAACCAATCACAGATGACTGTGGCCAGCAGTCGCCTGTTTAAATCCCATGTTGAAGGAAGCACGGGACACCAACACTGTATCCCAGCATTCACATAGGACATCAGGATGCACGGGACGCCAGTGCCGATCCCAATTGGCTGACCAGCCCTGCTTGCCAAGCAATGGAACAATGCCACAACATCCTGGGCTCGCCGCAGGAGCACCGGCTGCTAAGCACGTGACATACATGTCAAATTTAGGCCTGTACGCACACATTAAATTTGCACAATTTAGAGAAGAAATAAAAAATTTGAAAAATGAAAGAATTGTAGGTCTGTTCATTTGTTTGCACTTTCTGCTAACAGGCTGGTAAATAAAGGATTACCTTCTACGGCAGGTCCTGTGCTGCCCACCGTCGGCTGAACTTCTTTGTGTGTGGCATGCTGCAAGTCGTCCCTCTGCTGCTTGGCCTGTTGCATAGTCAGGTTCTTCCAGAGTTTCCGGAGCTCCTCTACTTCAGTTTCAGACTCCCCAGATGCCTGTTTTACGGAAGTATCCGCGCTCGTGTAATTGGTCTCAATCCCGGTCACATCCTCAGGATCCTCATCACTCTGGTCACTGTTTTCAGGCTCCCTGTCTCGCAGTTGCTCGCCATCTTTGCACCTGGCTTGCAGGCTTTCCTGGTCACCAGGCTCAGATGATTCTGCATGATTTTTATCCAAGTCTTCACCTACCTTTAGAGAAGCATCGCTCTTTTCTAAATCGTTGGCATTGCTAACAATTCCACTGTCGTTGGCAGAAGGATCGGCGCTGCCTTTTGAATCGGGCGCAGCATCTGTGGAGTCTGAAATATTTGTTGAGTCACATTCTACAAGTGTTTGGTTTATTGTCTTGACGGACTCGGAGGACGCTCCTGAAGATTTGTCTTGCCGCTGCTCGTCGGAGGAGTGTAGCTCCTCGCGTATTGGAGAGAGCTCCGATTCTGTGAACACATCCTCAGAAAGGGATTCCTCTGTGCTGCGAGGGGCTGTGCTGGCACTGTCATTCCCTGTATCCCACATTTTGGTATCCAATTCATGTGTATTACCTTGTGAAATCTTAAAGTGGCAGAAGTCTCGCATGCATGACAGCTGCTCTATGTCTCTAGAGAAGTAAAAAAAAAAAAGTGTATTTTTATCATTAAAGTGCAGCCAATGGCAAAATATACAAAGGAGAATCAATTTAAAAAAAAAAAACAAAAAAAAACAAACAAACACAGTGACCTCTCCTTACACGTCCATTTAGGAAATTAATGTATTCCCTACAAAAAAAACTATTCTAGAGAATCATCTTGAAACTCTGCTTTGTTCAGATCCTCTGTCACTCCTCCTGGAAATGCACATAGACAACTGGAACTGACCATTCCTCTTGTCAAGGCGTCTAATCAGCGTCTGCAATGAGACCGTGTAGGGACAAAGGGAATGGTTATGCCCAGGTGACAATTTGGCAGATTAATAGAAGGATCCACAGCAATCATCCATTCCAATAATCCAGTGTTTATTTAGTAGGCAGCCAACATAGCGACGTTTCGACGTGAAGCCTTTATCAAGCGAGTGGACGACTGCTGCGGATCCTTCTATTAATCTGCCGTTATGTAGGACCCCGGAGCCTGGATTCTCATCTTTATTAGGCACTCAGTTTATGATAATGTACTTTACCTATTAGGTTTGGAGTGCTGCTTATCTACTGTTTCACAGGTGACTATTTATTCACACATTTTCAAGAAGCACAAAAGAGGAACAGTACAAGAAAGAATTAGGAAATGATGCTCCAGACATTTACTGTACTAAATGGATGGATATATATAGATGAATAGATATCCATCTAGGAACACGCAGATCGGGCGCTGAATAATCAGGTAACTGGTACGGCTTATTTAGAATGAATCATTGGCTGTATAGTAATCTAACCTGTTTGATCCCTGTTCCGCTGATAGACGCTGGGTTTGTAACAGTCTTTGTATAATTATGGGTTATCACTACTTAAAGGGAACCCGTCATCAACTTTATGCTGCCCATACTGACGGCAGAATAAAGTAGAGAGAGGTGAAGTAAAAATAAGTGGTTGCCGAGAACCAACATCACAATCACTGCAGATTAGACCTGGAAAAGAGTCCTGACCTCCTGAGAAGAGTCCTGGTTATTCACGAGTTCCTGCTCTTCTGCCCCCTACTGATGACTGACAGGCTTCTACCTAGTTTTCTCCCTTTCTCTCTAGGAGAAAACCGCCAATCATCAGCAGATGGGCGAGAGAGCAGGAGATTAGGAATAACCAGGACTCTTCTCAGGGCCTGGGCTGCAATGGTTATGATGCTGGTTCTCGGCAACCACTTACTTTTAGCTCATGAGTGACACAAGGCTGACATCAGCATTTGTCACTATTTTATGTTGCCCTCAGTGAGGTCAGCATAAAGCTGATGACAGGTTCCCTTTAATGAAACCTTTGGTGAACTCAAACCAAAGAGGTAGATGCCTCTTAATAAATTAGGTTCATCTCTGCCCTGCCGTGGCCAGAAACTTCAGCTATAACGTATGCAAAAGCTAAGAAACAGACGTTGGGGTTCCCTGCTCCTGCAGGATTAGCGTACAATGTAAAATAGCACTGGCTCTTAAGTGAACAACAGTTTGGTTCCCTAATGTATATTTAATGGGGTTTTCCAAGATTTTGATACTATCTTCAGGATAGGTGATCTGTATCTGATCGGTGAGGGTCTGACACCCGGGACCCCCACGATCAGCTGTTTGAGAAGGCACCTGCTCCTGTTAGCGCCGCTAAGTCTAAGGCATATTGGTACACCATAGACTCTTTCCAGGACGCGGGTGCCCACAGAGAGGACTCCGAGTACCGCCTCCGGCACCCGTGCCATAGGTTCGCCGCCACTGGTATAGCGGCTGTGCTTGGTATCGCGGTCAGCCCCATTGAAGTGAAGTAATAACTAAGTAAAATACATAAAAACAATAATAATCTAATACAATATTATACACCTATAAGCACAATCCTGGTCTCACAAACTGTGTGGCGATGGACCCTTGCGGTCGCCACAATGCCTTGGTTTACACTCAGTAGAGCTCTACATAGAACTAGTATAGCGCTAGCAGAAAAATCCACGCACCACAAGTTCTCATAGTAAATCCTGTTCTCGAGGAAACCTAATCCAATCTTATTTTACGACTGCTTGCCAAAGCTTTGGAATATGCAGGAGACACCGAAGAGAGAAGGCATGGAGCAAATAGAAGGACGCTGAGTGGGAGAAGTGAATAATACCCCAGAGAGCTGACAAGGAGACAAGGCAGCATGGAGATGCTAGTATTACTTGGCTTACAGATTTTCTACAAGCATTTCTGCTAGCGCTATACGGAGTGTGAACAGAGGGTTTATGGTGATCACGAGGCCCAACTGCACAACTTGTGCCATTAGGTGTAGAATATTCAATTAGATTGTTACTGAGATGGGGACTCGCGCCTATCTGACATTGGTGGCATATCCTAGCACTGTGATGGCTAATCTTCGGCACTCCAGCGGGGGTAAACCTACAATGCCCCCTTGCTTGGCTGCTCTCAGAACTATATAGAAATAAATGGAGCATGCTGGGAGTCGTAGTTTCACCACGAAACTACGGAGGTTAGCCATCACTGTCCTGGCGGTATGCCATCAATGTATGAGATTACACGATCCCGTTAAATATACATTTAGGAAAGCACACTGTAGTTCACTTGAAAGCCAGTGCTGTTTTACATTGGATTACTGGGTTTTTGCTGGGATTACTCAGCACTTGTGACCGGTTAGAATTCACCAGTCAGTGAGCTGACCTGATATAATGATTAGTTTGCAGCTGCCAACTCTGCAAGAGCATTCAGGAACATCCTAGCAGAAATAACTGCAGACCGCCCCGGCTGTTTATAGTCAACAGGCGGTCCATGAATGGTTAAAGAGACGCCATCAGCCTTCCAGACAATTTTATTTGAGTAAGTACTTGCCTTCCCAATAAAATGACAATTTTAAAGCACTCTCTTAGAACTCGACATTGTGCCGTTACGCTGTTATTCCTCCGGGAAATCTATTAATATACTGACAACTAGGCCTGCACAATATATCGCGAAAGCAATCGCAATTAATCGCCATATCGCAATCTGTTGACCCAATAATGCTGCAATTATATTACCATATTTTTCGCTTTATAAGACACACTTTTTCCCCCCAAAAGTGTGTGGGGGGGGGGGGGGGGGGTTGGCAGTGCGATTGTTGACTTTCTACGTGACACTGACACTGTATCTCTGGCCGCTATGCTGCACAGCGCGGCCGGCGATACATCAGTTACAGTACGGGGAGGGAGGAGGGGCTGGTGGAAAGTCGTTATTTTAATGAACACATGTTCTTATATCTATTTTATTTATCTGTTCTGTGCAGGGATATTAGGAAAATGGCAAGTTTAGTATTTTGTACTTTTGCAGTAATGCAAATATGTATTTTATTTTGAAAAACACTGCGCATTTCAGTTCTTGAGCTCAGCATAACTACATTTCACATTATCAGTCATCTGTGTGTGCTTTTACCTTGAAAATCCAAGCAGATAGACCTCTAGCACAATTCTCTTAAAATATCGTATCGCATATCGTTATCGCAATTTTTAGGGCCCTAATCGCAATCACACAAAATTCCCATATCGTGCAGCCCTACTGACAACTGTATCCACGTAGTGGGGGAGCACTGTGGAAATAAAGGCAGGCGCCAGTAGGAAAAGGGGGAGTCTCCTGAATATCAGATCAACAATTCAGTGCAAAGTTTGCATAAAGTTTGGGGGGAATGTTGGAACCTGCAGATCTAAACTGACAACTGGGCATAACCATTCCTTTGGTCAATAAGGGCGTGTCCCTTACTTACTGTCCAACTAGTGCTGACAATGTCTGACTGCGTAGGCACACCACCATCACCAAGGGGAAAGGTAACAACCAGTTATCAATTTAATTATAAATTTCCAAGAGGAAAAATAGAGAAAAAGCACAATGCAGAGTTCTAAGAAAACGTGATCCTGAATTGCCCTTTCATAGGGATTCAAAAGCCGACATGGCAGGAGAGCTGAAATAGTAGGTGGAGTACTGCTTTCTCTGTTTATGCAATAATATTAACGGCCCAATACACAACGTCTATGCAGGTTTGTGAGAAATCTGATTTTTCTGGGACTGCACCACTTCTTTTCAACTCAAACCCTAACACAATAGGATGTATGAAATATGATCACAATGCAAGCATGTAAAATGACCAATATGTAAGTTTTCTTACACAGGAATAGAATCCTTCAATTTACTATTAACTATTTCTTTGTACATAGCCGCTGAGGTCACCTCCTCCATTGGGCACATGATGCCATACTCTTCACAGCCATTCTCCTGAACCAGAGGATCCGTCTTGTGAGGGTCAAACATTATATTATTTGGCGTCACCAGGAGAACACCACTGACTGTTCCCTAAGAGATGGAGAAAAAAGGGACACCAGTTTTATTTTTTTTATTTTTTTACAGCAAAACAGAAGGAACAACAGTAAGAGACAATGATTTATTAATTGTTCTAAGTAATCTGTGACCCTGTGACATAATAGTCCCTAAACCTAACAACCAGAGAGAGAAAGAAAAAAAAGGATACAAGAACGCAGCAAACCACGTACCTTAGGGATGAGCGAATCGACTTCGGATTAAACATCCGAATTCAATTCGCATAAAACTTTGCTTCAATACTGTACGGAGCGAGAGCTCCGTGCAGTATTAGAATGTATTGGCTCCCGTGAGCCGAAGTTATTACTTCGCGAAATCTCGAAATAACTTCATAAATTGATTTCTACTCTAAAAAAACATTTCCCGAACTCGAGTTCGGTTCCAAGTGGTACCGCACAGTGTTGAATCGAAGTTTTATGCGAATCGACTTCGGATGTTACATTCGCTCATCCCTAGTGCAGATCAATGTGAAGATCTGCATGAATTTCTGTGCAGATTCCCGTGTGTTGCTTCACCCAAACCACAATTTCTAAGGCTACATGCACACGACAGTTGTTTTTTGCTGTCCGCAAATCGCGGACCCGCAAATTTTGTAGGTTGTGTTTCCGTGTGTCTTCCGTTTTTTTGCGGATCCGCAGAAAAAACGGAAGCCTTAAACCAGTGTCTTAAAGTACCTGTACAAGTGCCCTGGTTTCCAAGCAACCATCCGCAAAAAAAAACGGATGTGGATGACAAACGGATGGCTTCCGTTGGTCATCTGCATTTTTTGCGGACCCATTGACTTCTATGGGTCCGCAAACTGTTTTTTGTGGGCAAGAATAGGACATGCCATTTTTTTTTTGCGGACGTGAAATGCGAACAGGGAACGGAAGAGGCATAAGCATTTTTAACGGATCCATAGAAATGAATGGTAAACCATCGGATCCGCAAAAAAAAACGGAACGGAGGCCGCAAAAAAACACTGCCGTGTGCACCCTTCATTAGAAAAGAGTGAAATCCACAGCTAGAACTCTACACATCATTGACATGCTGCAGATTTCCAAATCTACACCGAAGGTCAATTTCCGCTCGGAAAACATCCGCTAAGTGTACAAGAGATTTTTTTTAACCTCTGTGGGGGGTCGCTCTGGTAGACAGCGGTGCGGGTGCAGTTTAGAGGCAAAACAAGGAGTCCAGATGGTGCATCAAACAGTGTTTTATTCACACTTGCACGCCATAAAAGAAAAGCAGTCTCTTGGTGACAGTTCACACACAACGGAAATACTGTGGTAAAACAAAAACAGGCCAACACAGGGTCCAGTCACCTTGGGTGGTTTAGGTGCGGGTTCACACCTAGCAGTCGGCTCAGCCGCAGGCGATTCCACCTTCAGGTCGCAGGGAAACACCACCTTGCTGAGCTCCTTCCTCCAGGACAGAGAATTCCTCAGCCCTGTTTGCAGGCTCCAGGATAATCACCCCCTCAGACACAGCTGCTGGCTGCGTTATATACCCAGCCCAAAACATGGACTGGACCGTGGGGAGCAGCCACCCACCCTACTCTTTAGCTGCTCCCAGTAAGAGCCGGCCCGGATCGGCTTTGCAGCCATGCTATTTAACAGAGCAGCACTAGCTGCTGCAGACCAAAAACCCGGCTCTTACCTCACCGAGGCCAGCAACCTCGGTGACACGTACCTGCTATCAAATACAACACCTTGCACTCTCTTACACACCCCCTTTGTTCAACCCTGAGGGGTGAACACACGTGAGGCAGTGGACGCGGGACAGGGCATCTGCGTTGCCCTGCAAGCGGCCTGCCCTGTGTTCCACAGAGAATTTGAAATTCTGAAGAGATAGGAACCACCTGGTGACCCGAGCATTCCTCTCCTTGGCCTGACTCATCCATTTGAGGGGGAATGGTCGGTCACCAGACGGAACCTCCTCCCTAACAAGTAGTAGCGGAGAGATTCGAGTGCCCACTTGATAGCCAGGCACTCCCTCTCCACTATACTGTATCTGGACTCGGCGGGATTGAGCTTACGGCTCAGGAAGACAACGGGATGTTCTTCCCCGTTGACCTCCTGAGACAGTACCGCACCGAGGCCTACCTCCGAGGCGTCGGTCTGTACGACAAACTCCTTGTTGAAGTCGGGTGTCACCAAAACCGGGGACCCACACAGGGCCGACTTCAACGCGGCGAAGCCTCCTCCGCCTTCTCACTCCAGCTAACCCTCCCAGACTTTCGCCCCTTCAACAGGTCTGTCAACGGCGCTGCTATTGTGGCAAAGTGGGGCACAAACCTCATGTAGTAACCTACAATCCCCAGGAACGACTTTACCTGCCTGGTGGTGACCGGTCGGGGCCAGTTACGAATGGCCTCTACCTTGGTTACCTGAGGTTTGATGACTCCCGCCCAATTACATATCCCAGATATTTTGTCTCCTCTAACCCTATGGAGCACTTCTTTGGGTTAGCGGTCAGTCCGGCTTTCCTCAGGGCATCCACTACCGCCTGCACCTTGGGTAAATGGCTTTCCCAGTCGGTGCTGTGGATGACTACATCATCTAAGTAGGCCGAGGCGTACCGACGATGTGGTCGCAGCACTATGTCCATTAACCTTTGGAAAGTGGCGGGGCGCCATGCAGGCCAAAGGGTAACACCTTGTAGTGATACAGGCCCTGCGGGGTAACAAATGCGGTTTTTCCTTAGCTGACTCCGTTAAGGGTACCTGCCAGTACCCTTTGGTGAGGTCTAGCACAGAAAAATAACGGGCTTGCCCTAAACTCTCAACAAGCTCGTCTACCCGGGGCATGGGATACGCATCAAACTTGGACACTTCATTTAACTTGCGAAAATCGTTGCAGAACCGCAACGTCCCATCCGGCTTGGGTATTAGGACTATGGGACTGGCCCACTCACTCTTCGACTCCTCAATGACATCGAGCTTCAACATTAACTGTACTTCCTCCGCGATGGCCCGTCGCCGAGCCTCGGGTACCCGGTATGGTTTTAACCGGATCTTGGCCTGAGGCTCAGTGACGATGTCATGTTGGATGAGAGACGTGCGGCCAGGGAGGTCCGAGAACACATCCGTGTTCCGACTGATGAACTCCCTGACTTCCTGAACTTGTTTGGAAGACAGGCTGTCTGCAATTTTTACCGTGGTTACTGCTTCACAGGCCTCGAACTGTGGGGCTGGACACTTTCACCTAGAAGCCCTAGCCGGGGGCTGTGGTCGTCGGCCGTGTCCCTATCTTTCCAAGGCTTAAGTAAATTCACGTGGTACACCTGCTCCGGCTTGCGCCGCCTGGCTGGTGTACTTTGTAATTTACTTCCCTACCTTCTCGATCACCTCATAGGGGCCCTGCCACCTAGCTAGGAATTTGCTGTCAAGGGTGGGTACCAGAACCAACACTCGATCTCCCGGATTGAAGCCCCGTACCCGAGCCTGACGATTATACACCCTACTCTGGGCTTGTTGTGCTGCCTCCATATGCTCCCGGACCAGCGGCAACACCCTTTCTATCCGTTCCTGCATCTGGGTGACATACTCAATGACACTTTTGTGGGGGACAGGCTGTTGTTCCCATGCTTCCTTGGCGATATCCAACAGGCCCCGAGGGTGTCTGCCATAAAGCAGTTCGAAGGGCGAGAACCCAGTAGAGGCCTGGGGTACCTCTCGCACTGCGAACATGAGATAGGGCAGAAGCAGATCCCAGTCCTTCCCATCTCTAGACACCACCCTCTTTAACATATTTTTTAGAGTTTGGTTAAACCTCTCAACCAGACCGTCTGTTTGCGGATGGTAAACGGACGTCCGTAGCTGCTTTATACGCAACAATTTACACAGTTCCCTCATTACTTTGGACATAAAAGGGGTCCCTTGGTCTGTCAGAACCTCTTTTGGCAGGCCCACACGGGAAAACATCTCCATTAACTCTTTGGCAATGAGCTTAGCTGAGGTATGTCGCAGAGGCACCGCCTCCGGATACCGAGTGGCATAGTCGAGAACTACCAGAATGTGTTGGTGGCCCCTGGCAGACTTTGGTACAGGCCCAATTAAATCCATAGCGATTCGCTCGAACGGTACTTCAATAATTGGCAGAGGTACCAGAGGACTACGGAAATGTGGCTGGGGGCTAGTTATCTGACAGGTCGGACAGGACTTACAATAATTCTCTACCTCCTTGAACACACTGGGCCAATAAAACCGCTGCAGTATGCGGTCCTGGGTTTTCTGCCACCCCAGGTGTCCCCAAGAACATGTTGGTGGGCAAGCTCCATGACAAGCTTGCGATACGCTGTGGGCACCACCAACTGTTCAACAGGTTCACCTCGGATTTGGTTCACCCGATACAACATATCCTGCAGAACAATAAATCGTGGGAACATTAATTCAGCCCCTGGTTTCTGGGGTTTACCATCAATTTCCAGCACATTCTCCCAGGCCCTGGTTAGGGTTTGGTCCCGGTGTTGTGCGGTCCCAAAATTTTCCCCGGAGACATTGAGGTCTGCCAACTCAGGCCCCGGTGGCAAGTCCTCCGTGTCTCCCACCATTACACTCAGTGGGGTTGTCTCCCCACTACCGCTGCAGCAGTGGTCACCCCTACCGCTGGCCCCTCAGACTCGGGCTCCCAGGGTTCTGGCCTTCCAGGGGTATCAGGCCACTCTGCTAGGGTTACCCTGTCTCAGGGCTATTAGTCACTTTCATCTCAGGCCACAGTGACGGAAAACCAGGGAAGTCTCTCCCAATTATTAGTTCATAGGGCAGCTTTGTGGAGATCGCCACTTCACAAGTCCAGGTGCCGGCCGCCGTGGATAGAGACATTACAGCCGTGGGATAGTCCTTTAAGTCTCCGTGTATACACACCACACCAACTTTCCGGCCCGTATACTGGGTGGGCTGTACCAGGGCAGCACTTACCAGGGTTACCAGGCTCCCTGAGTCCAACAGCGCCACTGCCAGGTTATCCCCGATTTGCACCTGGCACAGATGTCGATTGTCTATTGTCTCGGGGTGCCGGTCGCACACAGTCTCCGGGCATACAGGGAAGCCCGGTACCCATAATTAGTTTCCATGGGTTCCCCCACTGTGGACAGTTGGCCCTTATGTGTCCAGGCTCCCGACACTGCCAGCAGACCACTGGGGACGGATCTGCAAGAGGTACCTCCCGGGCGGGTTTGGCCGGCCGCCGGGACTGGGGTGGAGATTTGCGGGGTTTGACTGGCCTCCTCCCAAAAGAACCCCCTGCAGGTTTCTGGTGGCCTCATATCGCTCCACCAGGTCGACCATCTCAAGGGCATTGGTGGGGATACCTGGCCGATCCAGTGCTGGAGAGGGTAAGGCAAAGACCTCCAGAATACATCTGCTAACAGACGGTCGAGCATAGCAGTGGGAGTCAGTATGTCTGGCTGCAGCCATTTTTGCAACCGATGTAGCAGGTCATAGTATTGTGGTCTGGCGGGTTCAGCCGGGTTAAATTCCCACTGATGCACCCGCTGGGCCCGGACCAAAACATTCACCCCCAGTCTTGCTAGAATCTCACCTTTCACGGTCGGGTAGTCAGCTGCCTGGACCTCTGCCAAATCGAAAAAAACTTGCTGGGGTCCGGCTGCCAGGAACGGAGCCACCACCTCGGCCCACTGGTCACGGGGTAACTTTTCCCTCACGGCGACCTTCTCAAAGACGGCTAGGTACGTCTCCACGTCGTCTGCGGGGGTCATCTTTGGGATCGCCGCACGGACCGCTTTCCGGGCATCATGGACGTGGTGGGACGCTCCTGCCGCCTGTAAGGCCATCACCTGCTGTAGTAGTAGCTGGTTGGTCTCCTGCTGCTGCTTGTTGGCCTCCCGCTGCTGCAAGTTAGCCTCCACAAGGGCTTTTACAACCGCCTCCATTTTGTCCGGGAACCCAGGCTGCAACTTTGCCGGCCTAATATAGGACATACACTTTTACTCAGCAAACAAAGTTCGGCGTTCACGCCAGCCTCACTGCGCATGCCCGCATCCGACACCAAATGTGGGAGTCGCTCTGGTAGACAGCGGTGCGGGTGCAGTTTAGAGGCAAAACAAGGAGTCCAGATGGTGCATCAAACAGTGTTTTATTCACACTTGCACGCCATAAAAGAAAAGCAGTCTCTTGGTGACAGTTCACACACAACGGAAATACTGTGGTAAAACAAAAACAGGCCAACACAGGGTCCAGTCACCTTGGGTGGTTTAGGTGCGGGTTCACACCTAGCAGTCGGCTCAGCCGCAGGCGATTCCACCTTCAGGTCGCAGGGAAACACCACCTTGCTGAGCTCCTTCCTCCAGGACAGAGAATTCCTCAGCCCTGTTTGCAGGCTCCAGGATAATCACCCCCTCAGACACAGCTGCTGGCTGCGTTATATACCCAGCCCAAAACATGGACTGGACCATGGGGAGCAGCCACCCACCCTACTCTTTAGCTGCTCCCAGTAAGAGCCGGCCCGGATCGGCTTTGCAGCCATGCTATTTAACAGAGCAGCACTAGCTGCTGCAGACCAAAAACCCCGGCTCTTACCTCACCGAGGCCAGCAACCTCGGTGACACGTACCTGCTATCAAATACAACACCTTGCACTCTCTTACACCTCATACACTTTGCTGGTACTGTACTACACTGCATTTTTTTCTGCAAGGGAATCTGCACATAAAAACGTGTGCCTTCACGCACTGTGGATTTTGTTGCAGAAATTTCTACTGCTGAAAATAGGTTCCATTCTTTTGAATGGGTGGCAAGAAAACAGCAGTCTGATCTCTCAGCTATTTTCAGAAGTGCTACTGAAGTGAATGGAGGCTGGGCGCAACAAGCCCATGTTCGGGAGACGAGAGCAGGTGCCAGGGGTGAGACCCTCACCTATTTCCCATTTATGGCATATCCTGTGGACATGCCATAAATGTCTCAGCCGGGAACACCTCTTTAAGTGAATCCAAGAAGTAATGTGCACACTTACCTTTCCATCAGTGATATATTTGCAGTTGATTTTCAAAAACTTCTCAGTGAAGGCTTCTTCTTCTTCCGATGTGGAAGATACTACCCTAGAGGGCCGGACGGAAGGATAGGCTGGGGAGGAGGTCGACTCTTTGTGGCGACTGTTATCATGGTCCTAAAATAAAAGTCCAAACATTATGGCCAAACCACTGCACTTAAAAGGATACTAAACGCTATAGACATTATCTTCCGGATAGGTCATCAGTATCCGATTGGGACCCCCGACGATCGTTGTTTGAGAAGGTACGGACGCTCACAGTAGCACGGTTGCCCTCCCTCTACTCACCAAGCACAGCGGCATCCACTTGATAGTGGCTATGACATCACATGGCCTAGGGGAAGTTGCAAGAAGGCCGTGGCGTCAAACAGCTGATCAGCGGTGGTTCCGGGTGTTGGACCCCACCAATCAGATACTAATGACCTATTCAGAGGATAGATAGTCAGTAAATATCTCGAAAAACCCTTTTAAATGGCCAGCATCAGTGTCCTCTCCGATCCCGGTCACTACCACTGGGTGCCTGCTGTGTTATACAAAAAGAAGGGAGGGCAGCATACCTATTTTGATAGGTAGTGGGTGCACATCTCCAGGAAAAGTGGTAAGCTTTCCCACACTAATCGGATGATCCACATATACAGAAAAATAAAAACGGATGGAAACAGCACAAACTTTTGTTGGAATTTATTCCAGATGCAAATCTGGAATAAATTCCAACAAAAGTACGTGCTGTCTCCATCCTTTTTTTCTGCTGTGTTATACAGTCGGAACCCACAGTTTGTGTAGCGAGCTCAGAGCATTAGCTCACTCCATACCTCCCCTTAAGGGCCCATTTACACGACTGTATGGCACCCATGTTGCGGACCACAAACAGCGGGTCCACAAAACACGGGCACTGGACGCGTGAACTCCATGCTGTAGTGCTCTGACTTGAACGGGTCAGTTATGTGCAAAATACGGCAAAAGGTAGGACATGCCCTCCTTGCAGTGCAGAAGCACAGACCCGGAAGTCCATAGAAGGGCTTCTGATCCCTGTCTCCACACCACAAAAGATAAGACACGTCCCATTCAAGTCAATGGGTCCACATCGCAGCACGGAGTTCACACATATGGTGCCTGTGTTTTGCGGACCCGCTGTTTGGGGTCTGCAACGTGAGGATGGTGGCCATACGGTCACATGACTGGGCCCTTACACTCATGATGTAAGGGTCCGTCATGGTGGGTTAAGGAGATAAAAGGCCAGGGCAGTAGTAGAATACAAAGAATGTTCACATATAAGCTGTTAATGTGTGAAAAAAAAAAAAAAAAAAAAAAAATGATGGTAGTGTCCATTTAAAGCAGGGGTGCACAACCTGCAGCCCGGGGGCCACATGCGGCCCTCGATACCATTCTGTGCGGCCCCCAAACATCTGGTAAAAGAGATGTAGGTCTATGTCTTATGGCTTCTTACATGTATCTTTCATGTATTCTCCCATTAGATGGGAGTCCTAGAAGTGAAACTAGACATTTATAGTATATACTGTATGTTCAATATGCCAAAAATACAGAATTTCAGTTGGGAATACCCCTTTAAGTTTTATTTTTGGCCCTTGGAATTGGTTCAGGCTGACAATGTGGCCCCCAACCAGAAAAGGTTGTGCACCCGATTTAAAGGAACACTAAAAATCGAAGAAAAATTTGCCCCCACTGTTTATTGGGTTTTATCCATGTTCCTGACACAAACAAACAAAATGGAAATCCTACAGAGGACACTACTGAGTTAATTTCCTGCTGATCTCTGCCATTTTCGGCTGATGAGGGAGGGGCTTATCCAAGGGGGCTGGGCTTAACAATCCCTTCATCCTACTGGAGAGAGAAAGAGGAGGTGAGGCTTACAGCCAGACACCGTGCAGAGCAGAGGGACGCACAGATTCCTTATACAATGTATTGGTTTTAATTGGAATTGAAGACAAAGGAAAAGAGGAGATAAAGGGAGATATTCTTAATATAATGTTGTGAATATTCAAGGCTTAGTCTTCTTTTAATCACGAACCAGAAACACACAAACCTCCCAAAGTTAAAATTAAGCTGTCAATTTATAAAAGGTGCCACTGGCTCAAAAGTCAAGTGATGGAAGAAAAATAAAAAATAAAAAATACAAATCTAAAAACTTACTGCACTTTTCTCAAACTCAACTTCTGATGAGGTCGGAGACAACGGACTTATGGGGCTTAGAGATGGCGAGCTTTCCACACTGGACATGTAGTCCGGATCCGGCACATATAGAAGCTTTAAAAAATAAAATAAAAATTATAATAATAATAATAATAATAATAATAATAATAATAATAATAATAATAATAATAATAATAATAATAAATAATCTGGAACGTCCATTTTCTTTTTAAACATCTTTTCGAGGACTTATTGCGGAGTTCTTCCAAGGATAACTGTATCCTTACGTGGCTAGTGCGAAATGGAGACTATGAACAGAGGCTGATGTGATCATTCCCCCACATATCTTTTCAGATATCCCTGTTCCACACATCATTACATTACCGACCCAGCCAGGTTCCTGACATCATGGGTGATCTTCTCTATTAGGCCCCATGCACATGACTATAATCCGTTTTGCTGTCCCCAAATTGCAGACCCTCAAAATACAGATGCAGCTCGTCACATCATATTTTTTGCGGACCCATTGGCTTTAACGGGCCTGTGTTCCGCATTTTGCCGACAAGTATAGGACTGTTCCTTCTTTTTGCAGAACTGACATTAGGATGGGGAAAGCAAGAGGATAATCCGTGTGCTTTCCGCATTGGTATGTCCGTTATGTAAAAAGATGGAAAATGTTCTATACTTATCCACAAAAATGTGGAACACGGACCCATTGAAAACAATGGGTCTACAAATAAAATGCGGGCGGCACACAACGCATCCGCGGACAACAAAACAAATGTGGTTGTGTGCATGGGGCCTTAGACAGGTCGTCACTAGTGATGAGCAAACTTCAATTTTTGTAAGTTTGAGTATGTGCTGAATTGCGTTATGGATTCGGTTACCACGGACAATAATACAGTTCCATGACGGAATGCCTTCAAAACAGAAGTCTATGGCCAGCCTAACGGATCTGTCCGGTTTCCGTTATGCAGGACCCCTACAGAAAACAGTGATTTTATTTTTAACATTTTCTGTCCCTTTTTACTATGTTCATGAACATCCTTTCTTGTGAGGAAGTTAAATGAACATTTAACTTCCTCACAGGCACATTAAAATTGGAAAAACCCCTCCTGAAAAAGGTCACATTTTTATTGCAGATTTTTAATATATGTCTGAAGTGAATATAGCTGGCGCACAACTCAGGAGACACAATTGCATTTTTAACCTCTTGGTGACATAAGGACCAGCTGGGATACGCTGTGTTCCAGTGTTAATAACTTACATTTTTTCTTCCAGACATTTTTCTTGTTTTTGCAATTCGTACATTTTGCGGAATTCATTTATGGTGTTCACTGTGTGAACTTTATTCTGTGGGTCAGTACAAATACAATATTTGCCCCCTCCTCCAGACTAAAGAGGAGAGGGCTGCTTTATCTGCTCACATCTTGGGATTGATAGCCGTAACAGATATGGGCCTTGGCATTCCAGACTTTCAAACAATACCAGAATCAAAAATCACAGCATTATCTCCACTACATCAGAAGATATAGCTGTTAGAAATTGGGTTGGCATGAATGCAATTGACAGTAAAAGTAAAAACAGGTTTCACTGCTTTAACACACGACTTGATTTGTAAATGCTATATCTCCCGATGTAGTGGAGATAATGCTGGAATTCCAGCTTTTAAACAAGGCCAGGCCCATATCTCTAGCTTCTACCGATCCCACGATATGAGCAGCTAAAGCAGCCACCTCACCCTGCTGCCGAGCTCTGCTCAGGCTGAACAGTTAGGCCTCATGCACACGAACGTATTTTCTTTCCGTGTCCGTTCCATTTGCAGACCGTATGCGGAACCATTTATTTCAATGGGTCTGCAAAAAAAAATAAAAAAATATTCCACTTCTGTATGTCCGTATTTCCATTCCACAAAAAAATAAGATAGTATGGACAAGGATAGTACTGTTCTATTACGGGCCAGCTGTTCCGTTCCGCAAAATACTGAATTCACACGGACGCCATCCGTTTTTTGTTGCAGATACGTTTTTTGCAGACTGCAAAATATATACTTTCGTACGCATGAGCCTTTTAGGGTTCTGGCACACTGCAGTTCTTACATGCATTCAGGATGCAGTTATTTATTGTAGCAAGCTGAAATTAAAGAATTTCCACTATGCAGAACACCAGGGGTTAATAAGGCAGCTTAACTGGCTAAATTGCATCCTGAACACGTCAGAACTGCGCTGTTTGCTAGTACCCTTAAAAGGGCTATCCGGGAATCTATATCGATGGACTAGCCTCTGGAAATGTTATAAATATCAGTTCAGCGAAGGTCTGACACCCGGACCCCACCGATCAGCTCCACTGCCTCTTCCTTGGCTATGTAACATCACCGCAAATCAGTCACATGCCCAGTTGTGGCTCAGACCCATTCAAGTACCAAGCACAGCCGCTATCCAACGTACGGCGCGGTGCTTGGAAAGCTGCCGGACGTCAGATGCACTCACCAGAGAGGCGGCTCCCTGAAACAGATGATCGGCAGGGTGTGTCCCCCGCCAATCTAATGAGGATCTGTCCCGAGGATAGGTCATCGTTATCAATTCATGGAGAACCCCTGTAAGTCAGTTTCTCAAAGTTGTTAGGTCGGTTTCACGTTTTATTTTGCAGTTGTAATGTTTAGTGGTAAACGCGCTTTTACAGCTGACAAAGGGGCACAATATAAAATATTACAATAACCATTTCCAGGTAGAAAATAAAACACACTTGTATAGAAAAAAATAAATAAAAATAATAATAATAATCTAGAGGATACCTGTCCAGGCACGACTGCTCTGGAAAACAGCTTATTTAGCTGAACCAGCTCGTTTGGTGTCGTATCAAACTTTAGAGCGATACTATTTAAGGAATCCCTGGACTCAACCTGAAATAAGATCAAAGTAAGGCACACGTCAGAATCTTTTCACCAAACGTCAGGTAGAAGCAATGCATACAAAAGGCAAACTACAGCACCTCACCCTCGACAAAAAAAAAAAACAAAAAAAAAAAACACTGTAAAAAAAACAAAACAGAAAAACTCATGTCTATGGCTGGCAGAATGCATAGACTTGCATGTGTTGCACTGAAACGTACCAAAGGTATGGCCCAACATTCATTATCCTGGGACAACTGAGGTGGTCTTAAGGCCCTATTACATGGGCAGATTACTGTTAAAGGGGTTGTCTCTCACTTCAGCAAATGGCATTTATCATGTAGACAAAGTTAACACAAGGCACTTTCTAATATATTTGAATTGTCCATATTGCCTCCTTGGCTGGTTTGATTAATTTTTCCATTGCTTTATACTCTTCCTGTTTCCATGGTTACGACCACCCTGCAATCCAGCAGTGGTGGTCGTGCTTGCGTACTGTAGGAAAAAAAACGCTGTCCTATGAGCGTTCCCACGATATTAGCCACCAGAGAGGCTAGCGCTTTTTCCTATATTGTGCATGCACGACCACCACTGCAGGATTACAGGGTGATCGTAACCATGGAAACGATCAATGTATAATGCGATAGAAAAATGAATCCAGCCAGCAAAGACGGCAACATGGACAATCACAATACAGTAATAAGTGCCTTCTATTAACTTCCTCTACATGATAAATGCCATTTGCTGAAGTGAGAGACAACCCCTCTAAGATGATCACTAATGAACGTTTGTATGAACACTCGTTAGCGATCATCTGGCAGTGTAAGGCCTCTTTCACATGAACAATACGGATTGCGTCAGGATGCGTTCAGTAAAACTCGCACCATTTTGCAAGCAAGTTCAGTCAGTTTTGTCTGCATTTGCATTCAGTGGTCCCGTTGGGTGCAATCAGTTTTGCAAAAAAAAACCTGAAGGTTTCCAAACATCTCCTAGCAACCATCAGTGAAAACCGCTTTGCATCCGCATGCAATACGTTTTTTCACAGAAACCCTATTCACTTCTATATGGCCAGGGCTGCGTGAAAAAAGCAGAATATAGATTGGATTTGGGAAGGAATTTTTTTTTTTTTTTTTTTTAACGCAAAATCAGGGAGTTTTCCTAGTCTCTTGGCAGAAACAGGAAAGTGCCTCATACCTATGCAAGTTGAAGAGGACACTAGCTGCCACTTTACTGTGCCCCTACAATACAATACCTTTTTTCTTAATTTACAAATTAGGCCTTTGGTGTCTTTCTTAATATGTACATTGGGCCTTTGGTGCAATGAGGGCGTCACCATTGCTCCTGCTCCACCCAAGCTCCACTCCTTTCTGTGGCCAGCTCCTCCCTGGCTGCGTTGCCAATGCCCGGCCCTGTCAGTCAAAGCAGCCAGGGAAGGGCTGGCCACAGAAACATGTGGATCCTGGGTGCAACAGGAGCAATGGTGACGCCCTCATTGCACCAAAGGCCTAATGTGCATATTAAGAAAAAGTATTAACTCTGGAACAGAGCCTCGGATCAATAAAAGAAAAACAGGGTTTTAATCAGGTGAACCACAGCTATGTATCTATGCAGAGTCTGATCACTGGTGGAGGTCGCTGGTGACAGATTCCCTTAAATAATGGTGTTTATAGAGATGGTAGTTATATATCGTACATAAATGTATATGGGGGGGGGGGGCGTTGTTGTGTCTGCTTGTTCATAAGAGGTACAATGTTGTGCTACGTCTCTCGGCCACATTTCTCAATAAGGGCTCATGCACACTGCCGTTGCCATTTTTGCAGACGGCAAAACATGGATACTAACCGTGTGTTATGCATTTTGCGGGACAGAACGTCCTGCCCTCTACAGAGCTTTTTAATTTGTTTTGTGGGGCCACAGAATGGACATATGGATGCGGACAGCACACCCGGTTTTGCAGCTCCATTGAAGTGAATGGGTCCGCATCTGACCCGCAAAAAAATAATGCAGAGCCAAAACACGGTCCTGTGCATGAGACTTAAAGAGGACCTTTCATGACTTCTAAAGATATAAACCAAGTATGCTCACATGTAGAGCGGCGCCCAGGGATCTCCCTGCACTTACTATTATCCCTGGGCGCCGCTCCGTTCTCCCGGTATAGGCTCCGGTATCTGTGCTTACTAAGTTATAGTGAGCGGAGCCTGCCCTTCATCTCCTTCTCCCCGGCTGTAGCGCTGGCCATCGCAGCGCAGAGCTCATAGCCTGGGAGAAAAAAACTCCCAGGCTATGAGCTCTGCGCTGCGACTGGCCAGCGCTACAGCCGGGGAGAAGGAGATGAAGGGCAGGCTCCGCCCACTATAACCAATTCCACCAAGTCCCCGCCTACTATAACTTGGTGCGCGTCGATACCGGAGCCTATACCGGGAGAATGGAGCGGCGCCCAGGGATAATAGTAAGTGCAGGGAGATCCCTGGGCGCCGCTCTCCATGTGAGCATCCTTAGTTGATATCTTTAGAAGTCATGAAAGGTCCTCTTTAAGGCTGGATTCACAAACCAAGTTTTGGAGCGTTTTTTCTTGGCCAAGCCAAGCATGCACATGGTTCTGCTGACCTTCATCTTGTGTGCATGCCCAGCCTTAGCCAACCTCTGGTATCAGCACTCCTCCCCATTTGGACTAGGTGTTTTTAATTAGCCTTAGCTGCAAGGGGTTTATAAACTCCTACTATCTCTCAGATGCATTTCCTGAGGGTTGTGACTGGGTGCGCTCTTTGCACTCGTTCACATGGTGCAGTACTGCGTGTCTGCCATTGCTGCCTCAGTGCTGTGCTGGTGGGGCGGTGGGGCCCAGGAGGCTTTGCTGCACAGTGGGGTTGCTGTGTGGCTCCTGGATCCCGCTGCTGGTGCGGTGCTGGGGCGCCGGTGGTCGCCGCGTCATTTATAGGTTAGAGTAGTTTCCCACTTGTAGAGGCAACCTTGTCGCGGTAAGTGGGCCTATGCTCTTTGATCAAACTGTATAGTAATGCCTCTTATGCACAGCATACTATGTATTACAAATTTGGCGGATACGCCACGTAATTATGCTGAGACAGTCATTATATCAAAAGCATAGGTTTGAGGATGTGCGATCCAGATTCAATCTCCAGTATATACAACCAATAGGTGGTGCAAATTTTGACAAAATCTCACACACGACAAATTTGTCATCCAGCCCGAGTCACTGTGATAAATTGGGCATATCTTTAGACTTACTGATCCTGCCGTCACGCCGTCTAAATATCGGAAGGGATTAGTAAATCTGCCCCTCTGTATGTGAAAGAGCTGAACGGCTTCCAGCTGTGCTAATAAGGATCATTCGTCAAGACCAAACTTAGTGCACAAGGTCATACGTTCCCCCAGCACAAGAAAAAGAACACAAACTTGACGTGAACCAATGCGTGTGATGAGGGACGCGGTTCTGTTTTGCCAACATCAGTCACACCTAGGTAGTAAGACATGAATAGAGAAAGGGAAATTTCATTACAGGACGGCGCGAGAGAAATAACCGGAGAGGAGATCCATGCAAAACAGGAAAAGTGGCAGAAAGTACAACCACAGAACATCATCAGTGCAAATTCTCCTGCGGTGCCGATTGTAGATCCACAACATGTCATCTCAGGCCTCGTTCCCATTTCTGTGTCAGTTTGACGTCCATGGAAACTTGGTAAATGATTATCCCTGAAGATGTCCGAGAACGATCCATGTGTGGTCCGTGTGTCTGTTTTTTGCCCTCCGTGCGTGATCCATATTCCACGGACACTGCTCATCTGAAAATCAATTTGCAGAGCATCTCCTACCAGTGGCCAGTGTAAAACAGACCACATACAGATGCCATCCATAGACTTCAATGGGCGAATCTGGTCCACGTCACGGACCAAAGTAGTGCATGCTCCTGTAATGCATGCTCCATGCACATCAACCCCCTTAAGGATCGGGCTCATTTTCATTTTTGCCTCACACATTCCAATAGCCTTCACTTTTTTTTTTCCCGTTCACATTTTTTTGAGGGATAAGTTGTATTTTTTAATCAACACCATTTAATTTACTATGACTTGTATTGGAAAAACAGGGGAAAAAAATTCTTTGTGGGGTGAAACTGAAAAAAAAATAAAAAGTTCTGACAAGGTTTTATGGGTTTTGACGTTACGGCGTTCTGTGGGTCAATACAATTACGGTGATACCAAATTTGAATAGTTTTTTTAGCTTTACTACTTTTTCAACACTGTTATTTTTATTTTTTTTGGCAGGGGAGGCGGTACAAGGGGACCAAAAATCATACACCGCACAGGAAAAATATTTTTATATTTTAATAATACAGGAGTACAGGCATTTTTGGATGCAGGGATTGTTTATTTTTAAATATAAAATTGGGGAATGGGGGAGATTTGATGTTTTTTTTTTTTTAGACTTTTAGCCCTCTTGGGGGGCTAGAACCTGGGATATTTTGATCACTTGTCCCATAGACTAATAGGGAATTATTATGGTCTATGTAAGTTTGACGTCCTGTCTGCTGAGCTGTGCCTTGTGCAAAGCTTTGCAGGCAGTTTACTTTACCTTCAGAAGGCCCCAGGTTGTCATGGTAACCAATCAGAGCCCTGCGATTTCACTGCAGGGGTCCTGATCAATGGGCAGAGAGCTCCCTTTGAGATGCCTCGATCGATATTCACTGAGTCATTGCCAATCCTGGTCATTGCAGGCGGGTGCCTGCTATATTATACAACCGTCACCCGCCATGTAGGGAGTAGGCTCAGTACAGCAGTCTGCTCCATACAATCCCGCAGCCACTATGATGTACAGGTATGTCATGTCATGGTGGCTGAAGGTGTTAAAATCAAGCACACATCCATGACAAACCGGAAATGTGAATGAGGAGTTATACTGCAAATCCACATGTAACACATGCAGCAAACCTAAACAATACGCAGTGGAGTTACATTTTTATCACCAAGAGCCAATATCCAGAGAAATTGCCACATGCAGCACGGACACACGCTAGACGGGCTAGAAGGTAGTCAATAGGGTCCTGGTAAGTTATCTGGAGCCATACTGTGTGCAGTGCATCCCACAGCTGCTGAATGGTATGTAGGGCAGGATCCATAGAGTGAACACGATGGTGATCCCACAGATGCTCAACTGGGTTCAAGTCTAGGGAATTAGGGAGGGCCAGGGTAGTACTTGGAAGTCTTGGTCATGCCCTTTCAGCCAACGTCAGGCATTTATAGCCATGTGACATTGTCTTGCTGGAAGATCCCATCCGGAAGACAATCAGCATGTATGCAAGGATAGATTCATACCGAATCCAGATACTGCCGAGAAAATTGGAGCCTTTTCTGCCAATGCAACTTCATTAGCAGAGGTGCAGTGACCGCCCGTCTGCTTTGGAGCCCCATACGCAGTAGGGTTCGCTGAACCTCGGTAGCCCTGGTACATTTTGGTGGTGATCTGCTCCATTGTAGTGTCGGTCGTGCACCTTCATAGCCGACGTCCACCTCTCACATCAGTGGCACGTGGTGCTCCGCAGTCTCCACATCACTTATTCACAATGCTGCCATTTGTCCTCTCGCCATACACTTTCACCACAGCAGCACGAGAACAGGTCACAAACTGCGCCGTGTCCGACATCCCCAAAAGCCAACAATCATTCCTTTTTGAAACTCTAATGAATCGCTCCTTTTACCGATGACAGCAACGAGGGATGTGTGCAGACAGCCTACCACACTGTATATACCCACCGAGCCAGCTCATCACACGCGACTTCCTTCAAGAGCTGCGTGCTGCCGACAAGGAAAGGAGAAAATGACCGTAATAAAGGGTAGGATATAACTTCAACCAACCGGAATACCCCTTTAATTCTTGTTGTACTTTTTCTTTTTCTTTATAAAAGAGGCTGGAGTCCTTCTACGTCTGTGAGAATGCTAAAAAGTTCTCAAAACTCAGAAACTGCCGCCCCACTGCTGATTGACAGCTTTCTCACAATGCACAGCACAGGGACAGAGCTGCCCACCGGCAACAGGGGGGAGCCGGCAGCTCCTAAATACGACAACGCAGCGCTCAGCTCCCATTACAGCAGGTAAACAGCGATCTTAAGAAAAAAAAAATAAAGCGAGACACGGCTGTAATCAGGGTCTCTGCCGCTACTTTATGCACAGTCCATTAAAAAACAACATATTCCTAGAAGCAATGGTCAGGGGTGATTTTTATAAAGCCACTGAGTAAGACAATGAAGGAATTTAGCGAATTCCAGCAAAATCCGTATTATAGAGAGCGGAAAGGGTAAAACACAGATCCCTGCAAATGAAAAGCAGGTAAATTACGCGCACAGGGGTGAAGGAGAAATTTTGTAATATAGATTGTAAGTCAATCTTCGATGTCTTCCCCGGCGAGAGGCAGAGACTGATGGAAGAAGCACAGATTTCTGGAAGCCACACGGTTCCAGATTCGGTCTCCCATAGTAACAGGATAAGAAGCTGACTGCAGCAGGGTTTTGAGGGTCATTTCAAGAACATAGCAGCGAGAAAGGCTCTATTTTCAGGAACCACGGCGAAAACGGAGCTATAATCTTTAAAGCGTCGGATCAATGACGGTGACCAGGAGGAGGACGAAAGGCGACTTCTCCCTGGCAAGGTCAAGGTAGATTTCCATCCTTCACCCCGACGCCTAGTCCTCAAGCTCAGACACTTTGCAAATAAACTAAAACTGGGCTTAGAAGTATACAATGCAAAGGAAAAAAAAATAAATAAAAAATACCAGTAACGGACCAGTGCACCGACGGTCACTGGCACAATTCACACTCCACAGGGGGAGGGGGGGGGGGGGATACATTAAAGTGCATAGAACAAAGCTTACCGTGTACTCCATGGTTCCCTTTGGCTTTTGGAAGGACATCCGCCGCCCATCTTTCTTCTCCAGGGTCTTTCTCTGGCCGGTATCTGAAGGATAAAGAGGGTAGCTACGCGTTAGATTCATGTTCCTCCTTGTCACAGGCTTGGGAGAGGAGCGCGGCAGGCAGACATCTATTTCACCACTTATACAGCTTGCTCTCTGTAACTGGAGACTCAGAAATCCAGCTGCCTGCGAGTTTTTTTTTTTTTTTTTTTAACCAAATATAAAGTAGTGTGACAAGTGTGATACATTCGCTCCGGCTGTGCATCCTATTATCCAGTGAAAATGGCCATTACAACGCGCACGTCGTCAAACATGTAAACACTTTAAAGAGCCGAGAAGCAAATGTGCGGCGTGTTCTCATCAGAGGCATTACTACAGCGCTGCGGGGACTAATCAGTCACTCATCACCGGAAATAAGAGGGAACATTAACAATGAATGAACAATTTGGGATGAATTCATTGACGATGAACAGATCCACCCCCGAACCCCCCCACACACACACACTTAGTTCAGATCTCCACACCGTGTGGGTGAAGGAACCCTACCTATGTTATCATATCTCCAAAACTGGCTTCAGCAACCTTCGGCACGCCAGCTGCTGTGAAACTACAACTCCCAGCATGCAAACATGCTCGACTGTTCTTCTACCTCCCATTGAAGTGAAAGGAGCACTGTGGGAGTTGTAGTTTCAGAACACCTGGAATGCCGGAGGTGGCTGCATCATACCTGTAATTAAGGGCTCATGCACACGACTATGTTTACTTCGCATCCAATCCACATCTTTTTCGGATCGGATGCGGATCTATTCAATTTAATTCATATGGCCGTTCCACGCACTCCGCCCCCAAAAAAAAAAAAAAAAAAAAAAAAAAAAAAAAGAAGAACGTGTCCTATTCTTGTCCGTTTTTCTCACATTCTCTGGAGCTCTAGAGGATGAACTCCTGCACGGACCATAGCTGGTTACACTGGTATCCAGTCTGGACGAGCAGGACACACGGCAGCAGCCTCCTCACCTACACGGACACACTGTAGCCGTCTGAAGTCCATATCTTGCTCCCAGAATTGCTCAGACTGGATACAACTGTAATAAACTGCCAAAGTGTTAAAGGGGCAGTCTGAGCGTTTAAAGGGGTTGTACGCCTTTTACTACTGATGACCTATCCTCAGGATACCATCACCCGGCACCCCCGCCAATTAGCAGTTTGAAGAGAAGGCAGCGATTGGCGGGGTTCTGACTCCCAGCACCCCTGACAATCAGCTGTTTAAAGAGACAGTAGCGCACACGTCACGTTCATCGGTCACACGTCACGTTCATCGTCACATTCAAATAAATGGGCTGAGCTGCAATACCAAACACGGCCACTATCTAATAGACGGCACTGTGCTTGGTAAGCTGCCAGCTTCAAAGAGCTGATCAGCAGGGGGACCAGGAGTCGGACCCCAACCGATCAGTGTACGATCCGGATGATTTAGATCAGGCATGCTCAACCTGCGGCCCTCTAGCTGTTCTAAAACTACAACTCCCACAATGCCCTGCTGTAGGCTGAAAGCTGTTCGGGGATGCTGGGAGTTGTAGTTTTGCAACAGCTGGAGGGCCGCAGGTTGAGCATGCCTGATTTAGATCATCGGTATTAAACAACTTCGTTTTGAAGTTTCTGGAAACAAGAATGCTCCCTTTCACTGACTGCAGATTGATAAGGGTACTTTCACACTTGCATTCGTGTGATCCGGCAGGCAGTTCCATCGTCGGAGCTGCCTGCCAGGTCCGCCGTTAAGTGTCTACAAATGCATTGCAAGAACGGATTCGTCTCTCCACTTGTCATGCGGATGGACGGATCCGTCCTGCACTCTTTTCACAGTTTTCCCGGTCTGCGCATGCCGGATCTAATACAAGTCAATGTAAATTAATGCCGGATCCGGCATTCCGGTGACTGATCAGGCATTTTGGACGGACATAATACTGCAGCATGCTGCAGTATTATGTCCGGACAAAACGCCTGACAGTGACTGAACAGATTTCTATCCATTCAGAATGCATGGGGATATGCCTGATCAGTTCTTTTCCGGCATAGAGCCCCGACGACGGAACTCTATGCCGGAAAAGAATAACGCAAGTGTGAAAGTACCCCAATACTGAAAAGAGAGAGAAAAACTGAATACAAAAAAAAAAAATAACTAAAAGAAAAATGTACATACATTTTTAAATTATACATTCAGGCCCCCAATAAGCAGAGCCATCAGCACCACGAACACGTCTTTCTGACAAGGGCTGTGAAAGCTGGAAACAGCAGTCCCCGTCCCCCCCAAAAAAAAAATCTGTGTTCTGGACCCCCCCATGTATAAAGCGCCACTTTAAGCTTTGTTTACGCAGGGACTGGAAAGCCCATTTAAGCCCGGCAGCTCCACATAATGCCGGCCTCGTCCGAGAATCCAAGGACATTTAACGTGGGCAAATCTCAGCTGCTTTCTAGAAGAGTCAGTCACCGGAACTGCCACCCGGCAAAGCGTCCCCGGTAATTGTCTGCGCAGCTGCCTGCGTCACCCCTCCGAGATCTGACACTGGGTTTAAAGGGAGAAAAAAAATAATAATAATCTCGGAGAACACAGCTGTTGGGAAGTAAAACACCCATCGTCACACAGGATCCGTACACATCACATCGGTCGGCGACATCTATAGGGTCAGGTAAATACTGGTAACCAGTCTTCTTATAGCATTAACACAACCTGACAGATGCCACCAGATCACGTATTTTGGGTAGAAGGGGAACCTGGTTTGCACGGTTTTCTTGGCAACATCTGCATGGACTTAGGATCCTTTCAAGCGGCCGGACAAGAAATACAGACGAGAAGCGCTAGTTTAAAAGGCCTTTAAACCGGCTGATGGAACAATCTATGGCTACTTTACATCATCACAGATTGCAGAGTTACGTTAAAGGGGTCGTCTAGCTTCAACAAATGGCAATTATCATGCAGTTAATACAAGGCACTTACTAATGTATTGTGATTGTCCATATTGCCTCCTTTGCTGGCTGGATTCATTTTTAATTCATCACATTATACGCTGCTCGTTTCCACGGTTACGACCTCCCAGCAATGCAGCAGCAGTGGACGTGCTTGCACAATATAGGAAAGTGTCGGCCTGTGTGCGCTCCCACGGTCCCCGACAGAGATAGGAAAATGTGCCAATTATGTACAAGCACGACCACCGCTGCTGGATTACAGGCTGGTCGTAACCATGGTAACGAACAGTGTGTAATGTAATAGAAAAATGATCAAGCCAGCAAAGGAGGTAATATGGTCATCAGTATTAACATCTCAGAAAACCCTTTTAAAATGGGTGTCCAAGTTATTTTTATTGATGACTTATCCTCAGGGTAGGCCACCAATATCAGATCGGTGGTCCGACACCCCTGCCGATCAGCTGGGGCCAGGCACTGAAACGTCATCACACCTGGCCTGTCAATCAAAGTGCAGAGGGGGCGGCAGTGGCAGAGAGAACAGAGCCTCTAGGTGTAATGACAACGCCCCCGTTGCTCCTAGAGGATCATTTGCATATAATAAATAATTTTCTCAGCCATGTTGGCACATATGGACATGGGACCAACACAGATGTCTTCAGCTGCCAAGAGCACATGTAACAGGTCAGCCGGTGTCATAGGGACAAAACTGCTTAGAAATTGAAAAGAAACTCCAGCTCACCTAAGGTAAGGACACGTTCCATGCCCGTAAGGTCTGGATCAGAACCGCTTCAAACTTGTAGATAAATTTAGCACAAGTCATTAAAATCCATGTATTCTTTATTTGAAAATTCTAAACATAAAAAGGTAGAAAAAAATTGAACATGTCCTATTCTGGTCCGCAATTGTGGACAAGAATAGGCAGTTCTATAGGGTGCTGGCCGGGTGTATTGCAGATCCGCAATACACTACGGATGTGTGAATGGACCCTTATACTGTAAAAAAAACATTTCCCCAACTCGGGTTCGGTTCCAAGTGGTACCTACGAACCAAACCAGAGTTTGGGAAATTGTTTTTTACAGTATAAATCAATTTCTGAAGGTATTAGCCGAAGTATCACGAGACTTCGCATAATACTTCGGCTCATCGGAGCCAATACATTCTAATACTGTACCGCGCTCGCTCTGTACAGTATTGAAGCAAAGTTTTATGCGAATCGACTTCGGATGTTTTATCCGCAGTCGATTCGCTCATCCCTACTGAAAAGCATAAACAGGAGTAACGGAGATGCTGTTTCCACACCTTTTATGTTTTGAATTTTCAAATAAAGAATACGTGGATTTTAAGGACTTGTGCTGGATTTTATGCTGACTGATGCCCTTTATAGTACGGTCTCAGACCATATTCTCCCCCAGAAACACTAAACGTGGCATCTAAGGGAGAATAAGCCATCTGGTGGACCATGTTGTGTAATGAAAAGCCTCACGTGGAAAGCGAGTGTGAATGAAGCCTTGTGCCGAGATGTGTTTCCTGCGCTTTTATTCATTTAAATCCATTCAGAAGTCTTGAAAAGTTGGGTAACGGGAGCTGAAACGGCCACTGAAGAAGATCTAGCCCAAAAGCCGATAAACAGAAGGACTGCGGCAATGCAAGAAAATGACTGATTTTAGGTGGAAGTGCCCGGAGTGGTAAGTGATGGTATATCGCCTTCAATTACTAATTATAGGGGTCCGACTGGTGAGACCCCGCAGATCACCAGAATGAAGGGGACTGAGAGGAGGCTCCTTCTGAAGTTTTAGCCCTATTCACATGAACGGAAAATAAAATGTTGAAGGCGTCCAGCCCTGTGATCGTGGGGGGGTCGCAGCGTCTGCGGTACGTCATCCGCTGATCTCATCGCTGCTGAATATTACAGAAATCCATACAAATGACAATTCTGGATGTGTAGTTAAATAACTGAATGCTGTATTTAATGTCAGGCCTACAGGAGGGTTTCTCTTCCAACCCCGTAAGACCACGTCCAGGAAATCAGATGAAGCTCCTCTTAGAATATCTTTCATGCATTTTTAATATTAGTTGGCGTAGTGCTCGTCTTATTCTTCCTGAAGGAGCAGTTTGGGTTTCAAGGAGATTAGACGATAATGAAATACACTTATTATCAGGGGAGACGAGATGCACGAGGCGGTGAAGGAGCGCGCAACACTCATGGGTCAGCAACTTTAAAGAAAACTTCAGTGTGGGATGATGAGCAATTACACTTAATGGGTTTGCTGTACCGTACAGGAGGCAGCGCAGGGGAATATCAGACCACGTGTAGAGGAGAGCGTGACCCACAAGCACCCACGGCTCAGACGGTATATACAAAGCCGGAAATCACCACCACAGTCCAAAAATAAACGTGTATTGATCCACATGACGGCAGAAACAGAGCTGCCCTGTAAATCTCCACTGCACACGGACATCACACGGGGCCCGAGGTACCTGGCGCACCTGGGTGCAGCAAGCATTTGGTTAGATTCACATCCGGATGAAGGCTCCAAACAAAAAAAAAAATGGACAAAATCCCATTGCTTGTATGGGTATTTTGTCTGGTGGAAACTGTACCAAAAAAGTAATGGCCCCAACATGGTCAATAGCATCCATCAGCCTCTGTTGGTGACCGGCATATGCCAGATCCGACACTTTACGGGGCATCAACATGTAAAATAACGAGCCAGATCACCGCTGAGGTCAGTCGCTGGCTGCAGTAGTGCATGCCGCCCCATCTGGAAGTTTACAGGCCGGGGACCTGAACCGGGTTGTCTCATCGGAGACATGGGGGGAGGGGGCATATCTCTAGGGCAGTGATGGCCAACATCCAGCACTCTCCATTCATTTCTATGGAGTTCTTTGAACAGCAGAGCAAGTGTACATCTTGGGAGTCGTAGTTTTACCACCGCTGGAGTGCCGGAGGTTAGCCATCACAGGTCTAGGATAGGTAGACAGGTGTAGATCCCACTTCCAAGCCCTGCTCCCATCTCCAGAAAGGGACCCTCGAAGTGAGCATTCTCACATGAGCAGCCGTCCTGCATTTATTTCTATGCCAGTTCCGAAAATAGCCGAACACTGGCTCGGCTATTGCCGGCAGCCCCATAGAACTGAATGGAGAAAAGGCTGTGCCTGCGCAGCGCATGCTCTATGGGACTTCCATGCTCACTCGGCTTTATTAATGGGAAGCACAATGTGCATCAACAGTGTGGTCTTCTTCACTTTCAGGAGCCCATTTTAGAGATGGGTGCGGGTCTCAGAGACGGGACCTGCACCTATCTGACTTTGATGGCAGGTCCTAGTGATAGGCCATCAGAATGGTGCAGCGGGGAGGAGGCATGCATCATTTCTTTACTTAGTACAAGGTGCTGCTGGGGATAGTAAAAACTACCATGAAGCTGGACACAACCCCCTTTAAGGTCGCCATACACATTAGCCTAAAGTTTATCAAAATGGACTTATTCAACCAAAACGATGGCTAGTTGGCTGAAACTTAAACAATGAAGGTTAATTTCAGGAAACTGGCGACAGACCAGAAACTCAGGAGAAGAAGTCAGCCAAGCTTGAGACTTTCATCCAAAAGTCAGATCCTTCCTTGAAAAAACATTTCCAGAGAGCTTTCATCTGTTACTGGTCATGTATGGCCGATGTGAACGTCCAGTATGAACTAAAATGTATATGACCATATCTGTTCCCCAAAAGATCGTTCATTCAACCATCAACATACTTCTGTGTAAGGCCGGATTCACACAGCAGCGCTCGGTCCGGGCAGTCAGTAAAAGGTGGTCACACTCGTTAGACCTGATTGACACGCCCGTGCTTGGTCCAGGAAACATGGTCCGTGTGTCGACCGCATCTCCCCTGACCCGAACCGATTGCATCATGGTGATCTGCGATACAGACAGGTCCTATCCGATTGTGGGTCTATCGTACGGTACTTGCTGTGTTATAAATCACTACGATGCAGTCAGTTTCGGTAAGGGGAGCCGCGGTCGGTGTGGGAGATGTGGCAGTCACACGGACATGTGAATCAGGCCTAATGAGTATGCCCACCTTCACTGAGAAGAAGGATTTCCAAAGTCATTGGGGCACCGGCGTTTTAGATGCCAAGCTGGCGGTGGATCGCCTCTACGTAACTTCAGCGGATCCTCCACCAGTTCTAAATGTAAGACTTCTGAGCGGTCTTACATTTAGACCTTCTTCTACACCGTCCCATCCCCTTCCACACCCACAATGTTAGATGTGGTGTGAGCGGGGAAAGTCGCAGATTGCGGCACAACGTCTGTGCCTAAAATAGGTGTATTTCAGCTTAATAAATGAGCCCCATATCCGTAATATATACCTAGATGGCCACCAAACAGAATAACCATATGGGACAATAAACCCCAGAGTGCTGCTGACTGAAAATGCACAAATATTGCAAAGCGTTTAAGTCAGCAGCAATTAAATCCAATGTAATCCGCTTAAACGGAGGAAAACTCTGATAACCGGACAGAGAGAAAAACAATCAGTCTTCACTTCCCAAATCTTTTCTGTAAAGCTGCTTTTCTGTCCTTTGCACATTACCCACTCAGGGGCTTCCAAATATCTCATTCTCACTGTACACCAGGCTCTATACCACGGGAAGTCAAGTCCGGCCATTTAATGGTGTGACAACTGCCTGTACACATGGCCACTGCATGCCTTCTTTATAGAAATGACTTCAGGGAGATAACGGATGTGGTCCTAGGACAGTGATGGCCGCAGTCCCCATGCCATGGGATATGAAGTGATGGTAGCAGGGACCTGCACAATAATGAATGCATACACACTACTGTGCCGGCAGCAGCGGCACCACCGTGCAGGCAGCAGCGGCATCACTGGAACCACCGTGCCGGCAGCAGCGGCACCACTGGAACCACCGTGCAGGCAGTTAGGTAGAACAAACAATGAGGTAGAACTGCTGAGCGGTCAGTATTTTTCTTGTTTTATTCTGCCTTCTTTTGCCTTAACATTTATGGGTACACCAGCGTTATTCTTTTCCGGTATTGAGTTCCGTCCTAGAGGCTCAATACCGGAAAAAAACTGATCAGTTTAATCCTAATGCATTCTGAAGGGAGAGCATTCCGTTCAGCATGCATCAGTTCAGTCCCTCTTACGTTATTTCGACAGAGAAAATACCGCAGCATGCCGCGGTATTTTCTCCGTCCAAAATTCCGGAACACTTGCCGGAATGCCGGATCCGCCATTTAAATTATAGCATTGACGGATAAATACCGGATCCGTTTTTCAAAATGACAACCGGAGAGACGGATCCGGTATTGCAATGCATTTGCGAGACGGATCCGCATCCATCTACAAATGGTATCCGTTTGCATACAGATTGCCGGAACTGCCTGCCGGAATCCAGCAGAGCAAGTGTTAAAGTACCCTTAGGGCTCATGCACACGACCGTATGTATTTTGCTGTCCACAAAAAATATAGAAGACAGCCGTGTGCATTCCGTATTTTGCCGAACAGCTGGCCACTAATAGAACAGTCCTATCCTTGACCGCAATGCGGACAATTACAGGACATGTTCTATTTTTTTTGCAGAACTGACATAGGGAAACGGAAAGCAAACGGAGCAACTTCTGTTTTTTTGTGGATCCATTGAACAGTCCGCAATAAAAAAAAAGGAACCGACACGGAAACAAAATACATTTGTGTGCATGAGCCCTTAATCTCTTCGGGACATTTATGCCTTGCACTTTGGGCCTTATGCACACAAATTTATTTATTTTTTTTTTTTTGGGGGTGGGATATGGACCCATTTATTTGTTTTGGCAAAAAAATTTAAATAATAAAAGCAATACAGATGCCAAATGTACATCATCTGAGCGGCAGGATTGGCTGCGCTCGCAGCCAGAAAGAAAACCACTCCCCAGGCAAAAGACAAGTCCCCACCTAGTACAAGGAGTCCCCGCATGAGAAAACTAACGGGGGCCGGAGCGCACGAACGGGGGGCGATTTTGAAAAAAGAAATGTTGCCTGGACGGCAGCGGGGGCCGCCCAGGAAGGTAGTGTAAGTATTTCACTACCTAAATGTTAGTGAAAGGTCCTCTTTAAGGTCAGAGGATATTTCACATGGCCAATGTAATTTATTTGATAGCGTGCCCGTTCGGTTTGGTATATATATATATGTGAATCGTGCAGCCATTTGAAGAGCGTCCAAGTAAACACTAATCCACCATTAGGGCTGAAAATGGATTGCTGCCAATACTCTACCAGTCCTCCATACATTAGAAACTAAAGGGTTAAGTAGAGAATATAAAATGATGTGATCTTATAAATGACTAACAGATTCCCTTTGCCCTCGCAGACACAATGCTGAACAAATATCTTGAATACAATGTGGGAAACCCTTTGGGCAGGTTATTTCCTGCAGTTCTATTTGATGTGATTATTATGCCATTTTGTGATGATTACATATTTGACTTCTTTGTGTACAAAATACGCGTCCTCAAGGCTTGGTTCACACCTCCGTTAAGGATTTGGCGTCGCCGGACTCTCTACTTCACCTCCGTTAAGGATCCGGCGTCGCCGGACTCTCTACTTCACCTCCAGATCCTCATTGGCTGTAATGAGGTCCGGCAGTGATCCAGCCGCCTTCTGACATAAATGCCGGGTTTCAGTTTAAAATAAACGCAACTTTTTTTTTGGTCTGGCTGCCAGCCGGCATTTCCGCATCTCCTTAACACTGGGTTCACACCTGAGCGTTTCTGAGACGCGCATTTTCGGCAATAGTAAACGCGCGTTTTACGCGCGTTTGTGTGATTGACTGCAGTGTTGGCTTCTCTCCAGACTATGCCTAGCACCTGGGGTTTGGCCTTTCCAGCATGTAGCAAATTCATAAACGCGCGTTCGAACGCGCGTTTTCAGTGTCAAAAACGCGCAAAATACAAGCGTTGCGCGTTCCCATTGAAGTCTATGGACCAAAACGTGCGACAACGCCCCAAAAAAAGGTCAAGTACTTTTTTATGCGTCGGGCGTTTTTCAGCGCGTTTGAACGCGCTGTAAAACGCGAAAATGTGAACCAGTCCCATAGGGAAGCATTGGTTTGCATCGGTTATGCGTTTTACAGGGTGTTCAAACGCGCTGTAAAACGCGCAAGTGTGAACTGGGGGTAATGGAGATGTGAATGAGGCCTTACCTGGAGTTCCTGGGCTTCTGACGTCACGATCAAGTGCTTGTATGTGAGAGTAACTAATCTACACTTACCCTAGGTACACACCTAAGCGTTTTACAGCGCGTTCAAACGCGCTGTAAGGGTACTTTCACACTTGCGTTGGTGCGGATCCGTCTGTTTATTTGCACAGACAGATCCGCACCTATAATGCAAACGTTTGTATCCGTTCAGAACGGATCCGTTTGCATTAGCTTTAAAGAAAAATGACAAAGTCCAAAACGGATCCGTTTTGAATTACATTGAAAGTCAATGGGGAACGGATCCGTTTTCAAATGCACCATATTGTGTCACTGACAACGGATCCGTCCCCATTGACTTACATTGTAAAAAAAAAAACGGATCCGTTAGGCTCCGCCTCTTCAGACGGACACCAAAATGCTGCATGCTGCGTTTTGGTGTCCGCCTCCAAAACGGAATAGAGGCGGAACGGAGCCTAACTGATGCATTCTGAACGGATCCTTATCTATTCAGAATGCATTGGGGCTGAACTGATCCGTTTTGGACCGTTTGTGAGAGCCCTGAAACGGATCTCACAAACGGAATCCAAAACGCTAGTGTGAAAGTACCCTAAAACACACATGTGAAAAGCCATGCTTCCCTATGGGCATGGTTCACATTTGGGCGTTTTACAGCGCGTTTGAACGCGCTGTAAAACGCCCCACGCCCAAACAAGTACATGAGATTCTTTGGGGCGTTTTAACGCGCCTATGGACAATGATGCCATAGGGGAGAATCACTGAATCGCGCGTATGACGCGCATTTCTTAGTTACAAAAACGCGCATCCAAAAACGCGCGTAAAACACGCGTCATACGCGCGATTCAGAAACGCCTAGGTGTGTTCCCAGCCTTAAGGTTAAAGTCGGCCGGAACGGCAAACTATTTTCTGCCGAAAATGTAATCCGCCGTGCTGGAAAACTTCGGACGTAACTGCATGTTGAGGGCACGATCGGCTGAATTAGGCTGGTCACAATCCCTTGGACAACTGATTGACCACAATGTGGCTGATCATGGTCTCAAACGTACGGCCGGCTAAAGGCGTTACAGCAGATTCTTCAGATGTTTCTTCTGTGGACTCTGGGTAATAAGGCTCCATTACACCTGTTGATTTTTTTCGGCAGACGAACGCTCGTTAGGAGTCTAATACTGACGCCAATTACTTAACGAACGAGCAAATGTTCGTGCATCGGGCAATTGTGACTTTTAAGAACGCTTATAAATCATCGTTTGCTGGCAGCAGATCATGGTGTCCAATAACAATGCGCTGCCGGCAAACCACTAGACAGCACGGAGAGGAGCGATGGCAGAGCGATCGCTCCATCCCGTGCCGTGGAGGAGACCCCGATCCTCAAGATTCAGATACGCTCACAGGCAAATGCCAATGTGACAGATATCATGATGCAGTCATACACTCCAACTATGGTGTGTACTAGCTGGACTTGTTGTATAACTAGAGGTATAAATAGGGCAGGAGGACTCCATGTCTGTCTCCCGTGTCATTCACCCTCCGGTATACCGTAGCATCTCAATATGGCAACCAGCAGGTGAACTATCGAGGCTACCTTTCTGCTCTCCCAAATTACCAAACTGCTCTCACGCTGGATATGCGAGCTAATGATTATGTATGTATTATGTAAGTGGATGCAATGATTCATAGCAGTCAAGAAAAGCTTGGGATGGGCATGTATGCAATTAAAACACAGGGTACAGCTTATGCATATCAGGATCTGCACCCTTGAACGCCCCTGGCCGCTGCTGTGTGCGTTGTGCGGGTTGCCCTTCTTCGACGTGTAGTAACCCGTATCTGAGCTGCTATGTCCAAGACTGAGAGAAAGGAGAAGGATAGCAGAGAGAGCCGTCAGAAGCAGAGCGATGGAGGACCACTCCACTGCCACCGGGCCATGGTAGAGGGCGGGCACTGAAATCTCCCCCCCCCGATTCCCTGGGTAAAGTTTGGCTGTTTTTCTGCAGTGACCACTAGGGGGAGCACAGCATAGATTTTTATAGCTTCCAATGAGTTCAATTGTAGCTATACAAATTACTATGCAATGAGCTCCCCCTAGTGGTGGCTGTAGACTGACTGATTTATCATCTACAGCAGGGGTGCACAACCTTTTCTGGTTGGGGGCCACATTGTCAGCCTGAACCAATTCCAAGGGCCGAAAATAAAACTTAAAGGGGTATTACCTACTGAAATACTGTATTTATGGCGTATTGAACATACAGTATATACCTTAAATGTCTAGTTACAGTTCTAGGACTCCCATCTAATAGGAGAATACATGAAAGATACATGCAAGAAGCCATAAGACATAGACCTACATGTCTTTTACCAGATGTTTGGGGGCCGCACAGAATGGTATCGAGGGCCGCATGTGGCCCCCGGGCCGCAGAGGGGAATTATCAATGTACTTATGCCAGTTGCCTAGTCTAAATGCAGTAAATAATATATGACATCCTGACTGATAGCCACGTATATGTCAGCGCTGGCGAGGCGTCAGTGTGGTACAGAGCGCTTCTTGTTTGGTAAAAGGGGAGAGAGAGGAGAGAAACTTTACCAAGAAACCGAGGCACTTTCGATTCGGGTCAAATTTATTCGGCCCCAAAACAAATAAGAAGGCCAATTCAGTCAAATCAAGTTTCAAGAAATTTGCTTATGGCCTCATGCGCACAACCATAGTTTTAGTCCGCATCTGATCCGCAGTTTTTTGGGAAACAAATGCAGACCCATTCATTTCAATAGGGACGCAAAAGATGCGCACAGCACACCATGTGCCGTCTGCATCCATATGTCCGTACCACGGCCCCGCAAAAAAGTAGAACATATCATATTCTTGATAGTTTTGCAGGCAAGAATAGGCATTTCTAACAAAGGGTAATACATGCAGATCCGCATAAAAATGCGAAATGCACACGGGCGGTATCTGTGTTTTGCGGATCCGCAGTTTGCAGGCTGAAAAAAACTGATACAGTTGTGTAAACAATGCCTATTTCTAATAAATATATTTTTTGCAGTAAACATTAATTTACTTCAAAATGGGGGAGATTTATCAAACTGGTGTAAAGTACAACTGGCTTAGTTGCCCATAGCAACCAATCAGATTCCACCTTTCATTTTCCAAAGGAGCTGTCCAAAATGAAAGGAGGAATCTGATTGGCTGATATGGGCAAATAAGCCAGTGTTTCATTACACCAGGGACATAATGGGAGGAAATTTAATGAATGCTATTTATATAAATAAATAAGAAATAAAATAAAAAGTCACGTAATTTTGCAGTTAGGAAGCAAAAATAAAAAAGTAAAAAAATTAATGCAAAGGGGCTCATCGCATTAAACTATAAGAACGTACATAGGTCTATTTGGAAACACACGGATCCCGATAGATCCTATTCCCCATTATGGGGTCCTTCAGGTCTGCAGGGTGAATAGCGGCTGCGGTATTTCATCCTCTTTGTTCTGCCGGATTCTTTGATGGCGGCTCCTGCTGGACCCTCCGCCACAGGAGAGCACTTAGGGGGAGATTTATCAGTCCCTTTACACCTGAAAAGTGGCGTTAAACAGTCGCATCTCACCTTTTTCGCGGTCCTCACCAAATTTTCTAAAAGGGAGTGTGACAAGGGAGGGGAAGGGGATGTGGTTCTCCGCAGCGAGAAATTTATCTTTAATGGCTTAAGTGAAGCCAGAAACCTACAGCAGCTCGGAGCTTCGTAGATTTCGGGTTAGGCGCACGGACTGCAGGAGGATGCGCCCGATTTATGACGAGGTGGGTGTGCATCTTCGCATCCTTCGCCGGCGCAGGGGATATGAAGACAGGCGCAGAAAGCACCCCTTAGTCCTAATGATGCCAAATAATTATACCCTGCATAGCAATGTCTTCCGCCCTCTACATTTCTGAGGTGAGAAGAGTAATGAAAGTTTTACAACTATTTCGTCATTATTACTGTAGTATTGAAAAGTGAATTCATCCAAGTTCTTCATATACCACTTAGCGACTGCTCGGATCTTGCGATCCACCCAAAGCCACAGTCAACACAACTCCGTATGGATTCTGTATACCAGACAGGAAGGTTAGGCTAGACAACGGTGTCACCGAGCCGGGGAGCTCACAGGAAAGACAGGCTGGATCCCGGTCCCCTCGGAAATCTACAGCCATCTGCTCACTCCACACGCCACAGCCGAGCCACCTACTCACTCCAGAAAGAACAACTACATTTGGACCAGAAAATATAGATCTCAACAGGAAATAACGGGATACAACTAATTAACAAGGCGCTAAATAATAAGTCAGTGATTATTATAAATAGTGGATATGCTAGGCACTGAGAGATAGTGCACGTCAGTCCTAAGAAGGACACTGAGGGTTTACACGTATACCGTAAAACCATGACGCGTCCACAAGAAAACCAAGAGGGAGATGTACTACAATAGGTTCCAAGGGGTTTTCAAAGATTTCCATACTGATTGGTGGGGGTCTGACACCCAGGTACCCCCCGATCAGCTGTTTGAGAAGGCAGTGGCACTCCTGTCAGCACCGCGGCCTTCTCTCTGCTTTTCCCAGGCCAGTGACGCCATGTTCATCATTCACGTGGCCTAGGAGCAGCTCAGCACTATTCAAGTGAGGGGGCTGAGCGCGATACCATGCACAGCCGCTATACACTGTACGGCGCGGTGCTTGGTGAGCGGGGAGAAGGCTGGGGCACTCACAGGAGCACCGCTGCCTTCTCAAAACAGCTGATCGGTGGGGTCCCGGGTGTCAGAGCCCCCACCGTTCAGTATACGAGTCCTAGAAAACCCCTGTAGACCCTCAAACGGATTAAGAGGCCAATGCAGACAGTACACGTGATTGTTCCCATAAACGGATAGTCAAAGTGACGCCAAGAGCAAGCAAGACCACTGGGCATACCGGCTCGGGTCAGCACAGCAGGATGGCCTAGAGCAGCAGGACTCTGAAAAAAGGACAAAAAGTATCCAATACAGTGTCATAGCCAAATGTTTAATAAAAGAGTGCCACAAATTAATAATTACATTATTCAATACAGTCAAAAATAAGAAGAACAGCATTTCTTTATAGCTTTCATTTTCTTCCGTTTCTATTTTCCACAGCAGAATTTTTTTTAATCCTGAGGGAACAACATATCCCTGAACAGAAAGCGTGAATATCCTTGAGTTGTCATATTCTATTACAGCACACGGGAGAGGAGATACGCGGTGGAATAGCCCCTGCTCCCGTCTTGCTACACCTTCAGACAGATTTACGGATGGATGTGGCTGTCACCCAATTTAAGGGTCCATTCACGCGTCGGTAGAATGGGTCCGGATCCGTTCATTTTCAACGGGGCCGGAAAAGATGCGGACAGCACACAGTGTGCTATCTGCATCCGCATTTTTGGTCCGCAGCTCCGCAAAACAATTAGAGCATGTCCTATTCTGGTCTGCAGCTGCGGACAAGAATAGGAATCCTCTATTAAGTGCTGGCGATGTGTGGCGTCAGGGTTTTGTGGTCCGCAATTTGTGGACCGCAAAACACTACGGACGTGTGAATGGACCCTAAAGGGCACCTGTCATGTTGAGCCTGGTGTCTGAGCTGCAGGAGGAGCTGAGCACATTAATGTATAGTTTTATGGGAGACGATTCAGGAAAACCTGCAAGTTATAGAATTAAATTCCTGCTCGTTCTGGGCTTTGTAGTCCAGGAGGCGGAGCCATCAGTGACTGACAGCTGTCTGTGTATAAACAGTCATAGGGGGAAGGATGTCAATCACTGATAGGACCGCCTCCTGGACTACAAAGCCCAGAAAGAGCAGAGATTTAATGAAATTATATCTATATATTCCTACTATACAGCAGTCTGCTCAGCGACATGCTGTTAGTATGTTACACTGCACTTTGTTGTATTGGGCTCATTGGAGAGGCAGCATGTAGGGAAGGCGCAAGCAGAAAATTACCTTCTGTCTGAATCCTGTTATATTAGCACTGCAGATATCGGCTGGTGACGGCTCATGCAGCCTTATACCTACTCCCCATCGTGTTAAGATGGCCACTGTACCAAACAAGCACTTTTCTCCTCATAGATTGTAAGCTCTTGTGCGCAGGCTCCTCCTTCCTCTCTTTTAACAATTGACCTGTTTGTTGCTGTTATTTATGACTCTGTTGGTACTTGACCCCCTGATTGTTAAGCGCTGCAGAATATGTTGGCGCTATATGAAGAATTTTTTTTCCACATCACCAAGTAAAAAAAAAAAAAAAAAAAAAAAAAAAAAAGTATAAAATCCTGCAATTTCACACTGGCCACTAGGAGTAACAGGTCATTTCCTGTCCTGCACAGGTAACTTTTCAGTAGCCATCATCATTATCACCACAAGCAGGATTACAATGACGAGTAACACCTCTGTATAGATACAGTAGATGTGTGCTGTCCGCAGCTTTTACGGCTCCATTGAAATTAACGGGTCTTCATCAGAACCACAAAAAAATGCGGATTGGATGTGGACCGAAAATACAGCCGTGTCCATGAGCCTCATTCACACTACACCGTGTTTTTTTCTCCAGCCAAATCCCAGCGCTATGCCAGCAACAGGCCAGACACACCAGCGAGTTGAATGCTAGGAACTTGCAGCGTGTGCGCGCGAGGTCCTGTTCTGGCCTCGTTCATCTTGCAGGATCGCACAGCATAAGGCCTCATGCACACGACCGCCTGTGTTTTGTTGTCCGCATTTGGCGGATCTACGATTCCATTTTTCTGTCACTTGTAGTGCCACAAAAGCAGTCCGTTTTATTTCCAGAAACACAGAAGTTGTCATAATCGTCATTGGCATTTTGTGTCGTTTAACAGATCCACAAAAACTGATGAAACACGGAGAGCATCTATGTGGCATCAGTTTTTTTTACAGATCCACTGAGCGCATTAGGACCACGGACTGCATTTTGCGGACAAGAGAAGAACATGCTCTATTTATTTACGAGGCCACGGATCAGAAATACAGATGCGGACAGCACTCGATATGCTGTCCACATTTTTTGTGAACCCATTGAAATAAACGGATCCGCATCTAATCCAAAAAAAAATAAAAAAAATAAAAAACACGTGGATTGGATGCGGCCAAAAAATATGGTAATGATAATGCGGCCTTACACTGATTTATAAGGCAGTGTAACCCGGAGGGTCTTGGAATTCACTGAATTAGGCTACATTCACAAGATCGTATGCGATTTGTGTCCTGCAAATTGCGACTCCACAAAAAACAAAACAAAAAAAAAAACAGATGACGTCCATATGGCATTGTTTTTTTTTTTTACGGATCTATTGTAACAATGCCTATCCTTGTCTGTAAAATGGACAAGAAAAGGTCCATGTTCTATCTTTTTTGCGGGGCTGTGGAACGGAAATACGGATGCGGACAGCACACAGTGTGCTGTCCGCAATTTTTGTGGACCCATTGAAATGAATAGGTCCACATCCAATCTACAAAAAAAAAAATGGACACAAAAACAACATACGTTTGTGTGAATGTAGCCTTACACTGACAGCATTATGTCAGAACAATTAAGTAGATTCCAGCTCAGGCAGGGACAGGCAGCATTATAAATCCGTATAAGGGCTCATGTGCCTGCCGCTCCGCGTATTGGAGACCACATCCGTGCGGTTTCCGCAGACAAATCCAGACTGCCCGTGATCCGTCCGCACCGCCAAAAAATAGAACATGTTCTTTCAAGTGAATGGGTCCACAACCATTATGCGGTGCACACACGGCTGGGGCCCTTGTGTTGCGGACCCGTTTGGCCGGCATGAGCCCTAATGCTGTGCGATCCTGTCAGAGGAGCGAGGTCCGACCGGGACCTCTCACTGCAAGTTCCTCACGTTCAGCTCTCTCGTGTGTGTCTGGCCTTATAGTCAATAGGCTCTGGAGGGGATAGGCAGTATCTGGCTCTGCAGGATATGACGGACTAGCCTAAGCAGTGCGGTCTGTACAGCCACGTGTAATTGTGTCACGTGACCACGCTGTGTGTGGTCCTACCCAAAGAAGCAAATCCAACCTGGAAGAATGGGGTTGGCATCTCTCTTTTCTCCACTAAGGCTTTATTCACATAACCGCAAACTGCTGATCTGCAAAACGGACATGATCGTGTGAATGAGGCCTAACTGGAAGCTGCCATAGTCACAGACCAAAGTCACTGTGATCACAAAACTTAGAAAACACTGAATGTGCTGTCACTAGTAATAAGTAATTAGTTAATTGGAGCCTAATGCGGCTCATTGGACTGCGCAGTACTCAACCGCAGCATAGGCCTCTCACGCCTGAGACGGTATCCTACGTGTAGTCACTGGCAGCGCTACAATGACGGATCCGAAGGGCTGAACCCGAGTAGTAGATGATTCACAGAGGACGGGGACATCGGCACTGTTTATACACATACACCGGCTCCACGTCCAGACCGCTGTGTTGACATCACAGAATTTATGACCCGTCATATCAGTAGGTTTTGATTTTCTCTACAGTGAGAAAACAAGTTACCGTATTTTACTACCTGGCGGTATGTCACAGCCTGCAGACTCTACGTCTGATAAAAGCGTATGTCCCAGATATCGCACTGTGTGAACGAGATAGACCGCTAAGCAATATCACTGGTTACTATATTAGACAATCCTTAAGATCATCGATAACAAGCGCTCGTATGAACGCTGTGATCGGCAGTGTAGTACTGCCGCAGATTACCTGATGAACGAGTTTGTTCAATGGGTAACTGGAATCTTTCAGCAGGGTTAGAAATCATCGTCTGCCGGCAGCAGATCATGGTGTCTACACAGCCGCTGCTGCCGGCAAGTGATGATTCTGCATGCGGAGCGATCACTACTCCTCATATTGAGGACATCGCTGCATGTAAATGCAATGGTCTCCTCCACTGACGAGCAGACAATTGCCGGGAAGAAACGCTTCCTTCCTGATGATTGTCTAGATCAGGGTTTCACAACTCTGGTCCTCGGGACCCACCTGCCGGTCGTGTTTTCAGGATTTCCTTAGTATTGAGCGGATGATATGATCAGTGTCCGTGCATCAGGACCTTCCACAGGTATTCAGTCTGTGGGTACTGATGGGAAGTTTGTATCTTTTACATGAATCCGTTCATTCAAAAGAACCGACTGATGAGTCGGCTGACGAGCAAGTGAACGAAGCTCAGGAGCTGAAAAACAAAAAACAAGCATCCAGGGGGAGGGGAAACTCAGGACTGGAGGGGTAATTAGTATAATTAAAATGGTTGGGAGGACCTAACATCTCTGCCAAGTCACAGACTGAGCTGCTTCACACGGATCAGCTCAGTCAGATGAATCGACTCCTCCAGTTCAGCGAAAGGAACAGATTCAAAAGAAGGATCCGTTCAAGAACCGGACATCTCTATCTGTGGGATCTTCTCAAATCCTGACCGGTAGGTGGGTCCCAAGGACCGGAGTTGAGAAACCCTGCTCTAGATGATCGGCAGGTGTAATACAAGCCTTAGGGCTCATGCACACAGCCGTGGCCCGCATACGGAGGGTCCGCAATACTCAGGGCACCAGCCGTGTGCACCCCGCATCACAGATGCGGACCCATTCACTTGAAAGAACATGTTCTATTTTTTTACAGTGACGTGGAGATGCGGTGCGGAAGCACGGATCGGAACCCACGGAAGCACTACGGTGTGCTTCCGTGGTGTTTCTGACCGTGCCTCCACACCACAAAGAAAGTAGTTCATGCGCTACTTTTTTGCGGTGCGGACTGTCGGATGCAGATGGCGGACTCCATTCAAGAATCCGCATGCGGCTGCCCCACGGTCGGTGCCCCTGCATTTTTCCGTTCTTCTGATCCGTCATAAGAACAGAGAAGAAGAAAAAAAATAAAAAATAAATATTATATATATATATATATATATATATATATATATATAATAAATCCTGTAAAAAAGAGAGAAAAAAAAAACGGATTCTGTGCATTAGTTATGCACATTTGGCATCTGTAATGAGATCTGCTTATTAAGATCGAAAAATGCCCTACTTTTTTTCCATGCCAAATGTGCATAACTGATGCACAGGATCCATTTTTTAAACAACATCTGTCAGCAGAACTAACCCTATTAAAACATACTGCCTGCTAGGGTTGACCCTGTTTTGATTCCAATGATACCTTAATTATTCTTCTACGTTCAGGGGAAAAAAATCAGTTTGGTGTAATATGTGAACTAGGATCCTGGAGCACTGAGGGGCTGGCCTCAGAGCACCCCCCCCCCCCCCAATTTCAGAGGGTCAGACATATGGCCGGCCCTGTGAATCTCACATCTGCTCCATTGCTCCGAGTATCGGTGCAGAGGACATGCTGCTGCATCTTTGAAAGCCATAACTTCTTTTTTTCTCATTCAGTTATGTCATAATTGTTATGCCTTTTCCCGGAGACACGTGAGGCTTTATTTTGTAATTTTTTTATTTATAAATTAGTTTTTTTTTTATAAAAAACGGCAAGGGATTGCATTCCACATTTGTGCAGACCCATAGACTTCAATGGGGCCATGTCCTGATTTTCACTGACAAGTACAGGGCATGTTTTATTTTATTTGTTACGGAGCCGTGGAACGGAATAAAAGGTCCCCATAGTGAATGGGTCTGCATCTTATCCGCAAAAAAAACAAACGGATCTGCATTTTTGTGGACAGCATACGGCCGTTGTGTCACCAGGAAGTGTGGTGACTTTTTTCTATTTTTTCTTTACTTTTTCTTTCACATTTAACTTTACTCCCCCCCCAATCGCTGATTTCTCTTGTAATTGGGGCTGACATTTTGGCCCGTTACCCCCGAGGTTTGCTTGTACAACCTTAGGCCTCATGCACACGACCGTATGCGTTTTGCAGTCTGCAAACCGTGGATCCGAAAAACACGGACGCTGCTCCGCGTTCCACAATTTGTGGAACGGAACGCGGCCCATTGTAGAAATGCCTATTCTTGTCCACAAAACGGACAATAGGACATGCTCTATTTTTTTTGTGGGGCCACGGAACGGAGCAACGAATGCAGACAACACACGGAGTGCTGTCCGCATCTTTTGCGGCCCCATTGAAGTGAATGGGTCCGCGCCCGAGGCCACAAAATATGCAGCTCGGACGCGGACCACAACAACAGCCGTGCGCATGAGGCCTTACTGCAGAGGTGATCTGGTCCGCAGACTCCCGGCGGTCACATAGCGCCCTGACCCCCCCCCCCCCCCCTTATAGCATCTGCACTAGTAGCAGTTTAAACTGTCCTTGCTGCGGGAGATGCCGACCGCCAGTTGAGAAGGGGTTAATAGGGAAGACATTTGCATAGGAATAAGGAATAAGCAGCGTGAGGGACGGTCCGCAGACCATTTTCTTGTAGGCCGATAGAAGGTCAACTACAAACTGATGGAGATCTTCGGCTGACAGAAGCCCGCCATGCTTCACTTTCACTGTCCTTCAACCCAATCTCAAGTTTTTAGTTTTTTCAGTGTTTTTTTTTTTTACTTCCGCACAAGAACCAGTTTTGCATTTTCAAAGTCATTTTAGTGTCTGGCACAAAATTATGTAAAATTACTTAATCATGTCTCTATTACAGAAAAACAAACTAATTTTTGCAGAACAGAGCAATCTTCCCAATAAATCGGGCAGTGTAAAAGATTACAGAGAGACTGACTGCTATCTCTGTATACACACTTACACAGAGAATGCGATCACTGATAACACCTCCCTGTGTACATATATCAGTGACTGACAGTTATCTCTGTATACACACTTACACAGAGAATGCTATCAATCAGTGATAACACCTCCCTGTGTACAGATATCAGTGACTGACAGCTATCTCTGTATACATACTTACACAGAGAATACTATCAATCACTGATAACACCTCCCTGTGTACAGATATCAGTGACTGACAGCTATCTCTGTATACACACTTACACAGAGAATGCTATCAATCACTGATAACACCTCCCTGTGTACAGCTATCAGTGACTGACAGCTATCTCTGTATACACACTTACACAGAGAATGCTATCAGTCACTGATAACACCTCCCCATGTACAGATATCAGTGACTGACAGCTATCTCTGTATACACACTTACACAGAGAATGCTATCAATCACTGATAACACCTCACCGTGTACAGATATCAGTGACTGACAGCTATCTCTGTATACACACTTACACAGAGAATGCGATCACTGATAACACCTCCCTGTGTACAGATATCAGTGACTGACAGCTATCTCTGTATACACAGTTACACAGAGAATACTATCAATCACTGATAACACCTCCCTGTGTACAGCTATCAGTGACTGACAGCTATCTCTGTATACACACTTACACAGAGAATGCTATCAGTCACTGATAACACCTCACCGTGTACAGATATCAGTGACTGACAGCTATCTCTGTATACACACTTACACAGGGAATACTATCAATCACGGATAACACCTCCCTGTGTACAACTATCAGTGACTGACAGCTATCTCTGTATACACACTTACACAGGGAATACTATCAATCACGGATAACACCTCCCTGTGTACAACTATCAGTGACTGACAGCTATCTCTGTATACACACTTACACAGAGAATGCCATCAGTTACTAATAACACCTACCTCGTGTGTAACCATCAGTGACTGACATCTATCTCTGTATACACACTCACACAGAGAATACTATCAATCACTGATAACATCTCCCCGTGTACAGCTATAAGTGACTGACAGCTATCTCTATATACACACTTACACAGAGAATACTATCAATCACTGATAACATCTCCCCGTGTACAGCTATAAGTGACTGACAGCTATCTCTGTATACACACTTACACAGAGAATGCTATCACTGATAACACCTCCCCATGTACAGATATCAGTGACTGACATCTATCTCTGTATACACACTCACACAGAGAATACTATCAATCACTGATAACATCTCCCCGTGTACAGCTATACGTGACTGACAGCTATCTCTGTATACACACTTACACAGAGAATGCTATCACTGATAACACCTCCCCATGTACAGATATCAGTGACTGACAGCTATCTCTGTATACACACTTACACAGAGAATGCTATCACTGATAACACCTCCCCATGTACAGATATCAGTGACTGACAGCTATCTCTGTATACACACTTACACAGAGAATGCTATCAATCACTGATAACACCTCCCTGTGTACATATATCAGTGACTGACAGCTATCTCTGTATACACACTTATGCCTCATTCACACAGTCAGTGTTCAGTCAGTGATTTCCATCAGTTATTATGAGCCAAAACCAGGAGCGGCTCTAAACAATGAACAGGAGCAGATCTTTCACTTATACCTCATGTCTGTGGAGGCTCCAGTCCTGGTTTTGGCTCAAAATCACTGATGGAAATCACTGACCAAAAACTGACGTGTGAATGAGGCTTTACACAGAGAATACTATCAATCACTGATAACACCTCCCCGTGTACAACTATCAGTGACTGACAGCTATCTCTGTATACACACATACACAGAGAATACGATCAATCACTGATAACACCTCCCTGTGTACAACCATCAGTGACTGACATCTATCTCTGTATACACACTCACACAGAGAATGCCATCACTGATAACACCTCCCCGTGTACAGATATCAGTGACTGACAGCTATCTCTGTATACACACTTACACAGAGAATACCATCAATCACTGATAACACCTCCCCGTGTACAGCTATCAGTGACTGACAGCTATCTCTGTATACACACTAACAAAGAGAATGCTATCACTGATAACACCTCCCTGTGTACAGATATCAGTGACTGACAGCTATCTCTATATACACACTTACACAGAGAATACCATCAATCACTGATAACACCTCCCTGTGTACAGATATCAGTGACTGACAGCTATCTCTATATACACACTTACACAGAGAATACCATCAATCACTGATAACACCTCCCTGTGTACAGATATCAGTGACTGACAGCTATCTCTATATACACACTTACACAGAGAATGCTATCAGTCACTGATAACACCTCCCTGTACAGCTGATAAATGACAAGCTTTACTGTATACTTCCCCACATAACTATACGTCCATCTGCTCAGCATCTCCTGCAGATTGCACTGCACCTTATGGTGACCTGTTCTCTTTCAAGATCTCCGTTTGATGTCAGTGAAAGTAAACATCCTCCTTTATTTCCAGAGACTGAAAACCTATCCTGTTTCAACATACGATCCCAAAAACTCTCCTGGAGTCAGACTGATGGGTGCTGCGCTGCCTGCACTGATACACTGTAGCAAACCATCCACTTGCATTCACTTACAGCCCGCAGAGCACAGCGGTATTCCTGCCCAGCATATCGCTAGGGGTCGTTATAATACTCCGAGCTCTGGGAACCCTGCCGATCCAGCAAATGAACGGGCAGAGGTCACTGCTGGGCGAGAACTGCCTCATCGCCCCGGGAGATATCGCCTTCCACGGCCGCTCCCTGGGGCTCTAAATGGCAGCGTGGACTCCGCAGGTGCGTATTACAGCCCCCCAGGAACGCGGTGGAGATGTATGAAACTGCGGGGCCGTTACCCATAGCAACCAGATTCCACCTCTCATTTTCCAAAATGACACAAGCAACTGGATTGTTTGCCACAGACAACTACTCCAATTTTTCTCTGCCAAGGACAACTACTCTAATTTTCCTGATAAGTATCTCCACTTGTGTGCCACCTCCATGACTAGTAGGCTGCCGAATAGTAACACTCGGGTAACATATGGGGCTATAGCAAGCTACCATGCAAGATGCTGTGGAACTACAAGTCCCAGAATGTCACTTCCTACACGTAAGGTTACTATGGTTACCCCTGGAAGCCCCCCTCACCCCCTGACCTGACAGCGGTGGGCTAAGCTCCGAGTCCGGACTGGACGGCGGGGTGTCCCCTCGCCCGACCCCATCTTTCAGGTAGTCCTGGAAGTGCACCTCCCGCATCCCCAGCCACAGGCGGTTGGCAGTGCCCCTCAGGACGCGGCCGCTCCTCCCGGTGATGCCTGTCAGGTAGTCCATGGCGCCCCGGCCTGCGTCTGTCACCCTCACTCTCTGAGGTAAACTTATGACAAAACTTTTGCGCTCCCGCCCCGTCCACGCCCCACCCTCTGGAGGGGGACGTCCTGCGGCACGACGCCAACCCCCAGCCGCTGGCATGTGTACGTCTCCCCGATACTTCATTACTGAACCCACAACTCTACGCTAGGTCATGCTTGCAGCACCCCTATTTTCAAAAGTAAGAATTCCCAGTTACGTTTAGTTGGATACGCAGAAGATACCACAGCATTACGCTTGGGGGGGAGAGAGAGAAATACACTTATTTAATAGTTGCACCTTTAGTAGTTATTCCCCTATTTTTAAAAGTGTACAATCCCACTTGTGTTCATTTTAATCTACAGAAGATGCCACTGTAAATCATTAAAGGGGGTTCGAAGCTCGACGCCTTACAACAAACCTAAACTCGCTGGAGCTTCACGTGCTAGCGGTGCAGGGCTGGGCGTAGTTGGGAGGTGTTGTATTTATGGTGCAGAGTCACATGAAACAAAAACATTGCAAACAGAAAGAAAATAGGACTGAAAGTGCTGAAACTGGTCGGCAGTATAACGCGGATCACAGTCAGAGGCGGACTGGGAACTTAAAGTGGAAAAAATACTAAAAGTGTAGTCAGGTCCAAATTGATGGAAGGCAGGACCAGTAATACCATATTGTGTCACATTATACCACCCCAACAGGGCCAAATACCACAGTCCATCACAAAATACATCCCCAGAAACTTCCACTGGCCGGCTGTGAAGGTGACCAGTATCCTCCCAGTATCGGATAAATAAAAGTATTGGGTATTTGTGGGGATGTCATCCTCTCTAGGAGTGTAAACAGGAATATATTAAGTCATTGACAGTAAGCAGAGATTTTGAAAATGGTGAGAACTTAAAGGGGTATTCCAGCTTTTAGGTATTCGCTGCTGTAGCTGTTTTCGTCAGCTCCTGGAATGGCGGTATAGCTGCAGTGGATGGAGCCTTCTGCATCTTATAACACCCCAGTGTAGTTTCCGTGGAGGTAACGCTCTGGATACTTTGGTCACTGATACAGGCCGTGCTGTAGAGATATACACAAGGTAACAGGAAGTTTGGTGACCGGCGACTACCTGCGGGGGGCGCACTCATATCCCATGTAGACACATTCCAGCACAGTCCTGTGACTGGGAGAACCGCCAGTGATGTGGGGCGCAGTCACTTCTTGATTTATGAATGGCCGTCATCTGTCCTGAAGAGAACACAGAGCCCCGCCGCCTCCGTCCTGCATGGCTGACATGTCACCTTCCCTCCACATTCCTCTCATGCTCTGAGCTGACGTAGGTAACATTATTATAGACGACATCCAACCCATGACAACCTCTTATCCCTTATCCACAGGATATGAGATGTGTCTGATCAGCGGAGGTCTCACCACAGGGGCCCTGCCACCCGTCACTAGAACGGGGGCCCGTGTGAATGCGGTGGCAGGCACACTTGCATGTTCACGTTTCCATTCAACTCTACGGGAGAGGACGAGCGCTTGGACATCCAGTTTAACTGAACACTAAGGCCGGCCGCGCACTTTAGATACCTGTCGGCTGAACAGTTATCCCCTCCATACACATCCATGCTCAGACGACACTTCAGGCAATGGGTCATCTCCCCAAGAAGAAAAAGATCAAGCATGTTGAAATTCAAGTGTCCAATCTTTATTTCCCTAGCTGAGATCCTTAGCCTGATAAAACAACTGCTTCTACACTGCTCCTGAACATCGTAGGAGCCTCTTGCCGTTCTGTAAGTCTGATCTCTCCCTCCTTATCCTTTCTGAGCTTCCTAAAAGAAAACAAACATAGTGTGAAAGTAAGGCCGGTGAAATCACTGCATACAGTACTGGGGGAAGGGAGTTACTCACTGCTTGTGAGAGAAATGCATCTAGCTGTGCAGCTGAAACAGGAAATAATATGGCTGAAATAAATTTTAGGTCCCAAACCTAACTGCTCCTTCACAGTTCTGATTATACAAAGAAGCACAGCCATTACGTGAACCTTTTTTTTAAAACTTCGGTACGCTTTAAAGCTCTGTAATTTTTGTTTTTAAATTTTACCTTTCCAAAGCCACCAACATAGCCGTACAAGGTCTTGTTTAGTGCGGGACAACTTGATTTTTATCAATGGCATCATTTCGGGGGTACGTCTAATGCTGTCACTTCCCAAAAATATAACATTTTTGGGGAGTGACAGCATAAAAAAAACCTGGTGATTTTTTAATTTACTAGATTTTTATCATTAATTTTTCCAAACAACCATTTTGAACATGCCATTGCTCATATAATACACAGCAGTACTACTGTATTGATGTGTATTATGTCAGTTACTGTAAGGATTCATGCACACGACCGTATGTATTTCGCGGTCTGCAAAACACGGATCCCCAAAGAATACAGATGACGTCCGTGTGCATTCCGTATTTTGTGGAATGGAACAGCTGGCCCGTAATAGAACAGTCCCATCCTTGTCCTTAATCCAGACAATAATAGGACATACACAAGCGGGCGTACTTTTATTCGGGCCGCCTTTCTCGGGCATGCTCCGGGGACACGCGTGCACTAGCGGCAGCACGGATCAGACAGGCTGTTCACCCGCCGGAGTTCCTTGCCGCTAGTGTGAAAGTAACCTTAGAAAAAGAGAAGTAGCCAAGCACTTTGCACTCTGCACTTCTAATTTCCTGTTAGTAAAGGTTTGTTGCAGGAGCTACATCTGTTTTTCATGCCATTAATGGGATCACGTTGTGCAGGTCACCAAGCTCTAGAAGGAACCGATATCTGGCGCACAGCACACACACGTGCTCAGGACAACCTTCACCTCTTCCTATTTATTTAGGGTATAAATAGCATAGGAGCTGTATTGACCCGCGTAAGAGAACTTAGCATGGATGCATCTCTCACCTGCGCCTGCTCCGAAAATAGTTGGTGCCACTCTTATGTACTGCATTTTTATCTACCACATTATTCCTGCCCTGTGAGCCAAATCCAATGAATATAGAGACAACAACATCTACTTCATTTGGTGATAACAGGGCCAGCCGTAGGGGCATGTGATCAATGTGGTTACACAAGGTGCATCACACTTTCCAGGTAAAAAGGGGCACCGATGGCCCTGATGGACAAGGACGGTGAAAGGAAGTTGAGGCATTCCATACGATTTAGGGGCTTAATTATTATCCAAGTCCTGTCTTGTTTGAAAGGTCAAACATTGACTTGTAGGAGAGCTACTAGGGATGAGCGAATCGACTTCGGATGAAACATCCGAAGTCTATTCGCATAAAATGTTGTTCTAATACTGTACAGAGCAGGAGCTTCGTACAGTATTAGAATGTATTGGCTCCGATGAGCCGAAGTTATTGCTTTGCGAAGTCTCGAAGTTATTGCTTCACAGGTTCGGTTCCTAGTGGTACCTTGGAACCGAAGCCGAGTTCCGAAAAAGTTTTTTTTACAGTACGAATTAATTTATGAAGTTATTGCGCAAAGTCTCGCGAGACTTCGCAAAGCAATAACTTCGGCTCATCGGAGCCAATACATTCTAATACTGTACGGAACTCCTGCTTCGTACAGTATTAGAACAAAGTTTTTATGCAAATCGACTTCAGATGATTTGCTCATCCCTTAGGGTCCATTCACACGTCCGCAATTCTGTTCCGCATTTGCGGAACGGAATTGCGGACCCATTAATTTAAATGGGGACAGACTATGTCCCGGCCGGGTCCACAATTGCGGATCCGCACTTCCGGGTCCGCAATTGCGTTCCCGAAAAAAATAGAACATGTCCTATTCTTGTCCGCAATTGCGGACAAGAAAAGGAATTTTCTATGAGAGTGCCGGCGATGTGCGGTCCACAAATTGCGAAACGCACATCGCCGATGTCCGTGTTTTGTGGATCCGCAAAACACACACGGACGTGTGAATGTAGCCTTACAGCTGTGCCGTAATGGTCGGTGTTGGCGGGTTGCCGGACCATTCAGAGGGAGGCTAGTGCAGTGACGTGCGATCTAAGGATAGGCCATAAATATGTAAATCCAAGAGAACCCTTTTACCTTATGTTATCTGTAGTGTTACATAGGACTGCAAAAATAGCCAGAAGGCATTGGCTCCTAAACTGAAAAATTTAGGAGCCAAATTAAATTTTTAGTTGCCAAATTTAAAATACATTGAATTATATTAAAAAAAGACTTTCGAGGAGAAGATGAGACGCAGATCACAGTAGTAAACTAGCACTACATATAGGGGAATACAGCACCACATACCTCTTACCTCCAGTCATGTAGACCTTCTCTTTCCTCTTCTCCTCCGTTTGACCCAGACCACCATGACTAATTCTTTCAGCCTCATCTCGTCTCTACAGAGTTTGTTACACAGACACATTAGATTTCTCATAATTGGGGTCATTTATCATACTGGTGTAAAGTTCCACCTTTCATTTTCCAAAAGAGCTGTCAAAAATGAAAGGTGAAATTTGGTTGGCTGCTATGGGCAACTAAGCCAGTTCTACTTTACACCAGTTTGATAAATGTCCCTATAGTGTCCACAGCAGTTATAATGTCCCCTAGAGTGCCCCCAGTAATAATAACACCCTATATTGTGCTTCAGGTAATAATGCCTGTATAGTGTCCCCAAAAATAATGTCCCCTAAAATGTCACTAATAGAAATGCCCCTACAGTTCCTCCCCAATAGCAACGTCCCCCACACTGCCCCCACACAGTGATTTCCCCCACACTCCTTCACATAGTAATTTGCCCCACACTGCCCCCCCAGTAGTAATTTTCCCACACACTGCTCCCATATAGTAATTTGCCCCCACACTGCCCCCCATGTAGTAGTTAGCCCCCACACTGCCCCCATGTAGTAGTTTGTCCCCACACTGCCCCCATTTAGTAATTTGCCCCCCATGTAGTAGTTTGCCCCCACACTTCCCCCCATGTAGTAGCCTGCCCCCCATTTAGTAATTTGACCCCATGTAGTAGTTTGCTCCCCATGTAGTAATTTGCCCCCCACTGTCCCTCCTGTGCCCCCCAGTAATGTCCCCCAAAGTTGGCACACAAAAAAATAAAAGCTAATACTTACCTGTGTCCCGGCGCTCTCTCACAGATGGTTCGGGCTAGGATAAGGCAGGTGCACACAGGTCACGGTGCTGCATCCAGGCACAGGCGTCTGATTTCATCATCATGCCTGCTGTGCCCAGATTTTACTACTGTCTAGGCCTCAGGCCTACTAGCCCTGAAGCCTATAGCAGTGATCGGCCGTGGAGCAGGGAACTATGCGCACCCCTGCCCCGCCGTAATATGTGGGCGTTTGGTTAGGCGTTGGGCCCCCAGCGGTGCTGGTCCCGGTGCTGCCGACCCAAACGCCCCTAATATTATCCTCCTCTGTGGACTGTACCTTATCACTTGACTATAATAGCCTGCTGTGCTTTTACTCCAGACTCCTCCCAGGGTCTTATTAACCTTATGCTGGAGGGAGGGGAGCGATGTTATTTACATGGGACTGCATGTTGGAGGGGCTAGCCTCCAAGGTAGATGTACAGAAGCCCTTAACATTATATAGGCCTACTTGTTATGTATTTGAATTACTGCAACTTTCATACACCCCCTCGCATGGGCGTAGCTATAGGGGGTGCGGAGGTAGCAGTCGCTACCGGGCCCAGGACCCTGAGGGGGCCCTAAGACCCTTATGCCGCATAAGAAGACACACAAAGCACTGAGGGAAGGGGGCCCAAGCTGAACTTTTGCACCAGGGCCCATGAGCCGTTAGCTACACCCCTGCCCCCTCGGCTACAAATACTTCTCAAAAATGGTAAGATGACTATTTTTATTTTTCCCCAAAAAAGGTTAGGTAATGCAAATCCCTAAAACTGCACCAAACACATTCCATGGTAGAGCCATACTAACAAAGCCTACAACCTGACCATAGGCTTGTTTATGTGTACAAGTATGGCCAAAAGTGTTGGCACCCCTGAAATTTTTCCAGGGAAAAAAAAAGTCCAAAAATGGGCCAGACGAATTTACTGGCACCCTCAGCTTAATATTTGGTTGCACACCCTTTGGAAGAAATAACTGAAATCAGTCGCTTCCTATAACCATCAACAAGCTTCTTGCACCTCTCACCCGCACTGGACCACTCTTCTTTTGCAAACTGCTCCAGGTCTCTCATATTTGAAGGGTGCCGGTCCAGACTCATTGCTGACCACTTCTGAGCTCTCTAGCGCTTTGTTCCCGTCCATTTCTGGGTTCTTCTTGAAGTAGGTTTGGGCTCATTGTCCTGCTGGAAGACCCAGGACCTAGGACGCAAACCTAGCTTTCTGACACTGGGCCCTACATTGCGACCCAAAATCCTTTGATAATCTTTAGATATCATTATGCCTTGCACACAGTCAAGGCACCCAGTGCCAGAGGCAGCAAATCAACCCCAAAACATCTTTGAACCTCCACCATATTTGACTGTAGGTCAGAGGTCACAGGTACCCTTCTTTTAAAGAATTTGAGACTCTATTAATACCACTATCAACATAGGGTCATCTAGAGAGCAGGGTTTTAAAATTATTTTTTTCGTTCAGGTATTAGAGCAATCAAATAAAAGTTATGTTTTAACATAAGGGTCAGAAACAGGGTTTTGTGTAGCCTCTTGGTTATTAGTTTTTCTGTGTAAGAACCCTGGACCACTGAGAGGTCTGTTTCCCGGTATGGTTTATGTATGGAGCGCAGTGTCCAGAGATCAAAGAGAGGACTATGCAGTGCAACAGTCTAATATATTGTGTATAGGACTGTCTATAACTGCCTTCTGTGCATTTGGCCCATACCCCACCCACCGCCACCCAGTGCTCCCCGCCACAACGACCAGATGTCATTTTTCAATTCTTATTGCATTGGGTTTTCCACAATCTACCGCCCCGATCCCTACGTGACAGATTTGGTGCTTCAAGAAAGGTAGGGATTCAGTCTTCTGAGAGAGAAATTTAAAATGGTCAAAATTTGCTATTTCTGCATGGAAGACATTATTGAGGAGACTGGTAATGGTTTCCCTGCATAAATAGCAACCCCTTAATGTTATCTAGGCCTACGTATTATATATACACTCACCTAAAGAATTATTAGGAACACCTGTTCTATTTCTCATTAATGCAATTATCTAGTCAACCAATCACATGGCAGTTGCTTCAATGCATTTAGGGGTGAGGTCCTGGTCAAGACAATCTCCTGAACTCCAAACTGAATGTCAGAATGGGAAAGAAAGGTGATTTAAGCAATTTTGAGCGTGGCATGGTTGTTGGTGCCAGACGGGCCGGTCTGAGTATTTCACAATCTGCTCAGTTACTGGGATTTTCACGCACAACCATTTCTAGGGTTTACAAAGAATGGTGTGAAAAGGGAAAAACATCCAGTATGCGGCAGTCCTGTGGGTGAAAATGCCTTTGTGGATGCTAGAGGTCAGAGGAGAATGGGCCGACTGATTCAAGCTAATGGAAGAGCAACGTTGACTGAAATAACCACTCGTTACAACCGAGGTATGCAGCAAAGCATTTGTGAAGCCACAACACGCGCAACCTTGAGGCGGATGGGCTACAACAGCAGAAGACCCCTCCGGGTACCACTCATCTCCACTACAAATAGGAAAAAGAGGCTACAATTTGCACGAGCTCACCAAAATTGAACTGTTGAAGACTGGAAAAATGTTGCCTGGTCTGATTAGTCTTGATTCCTGTTGAGAGATTCAAATGGTAGAGTCCGAATTTGGCGTAAACAGAATGATAACATGTATCCATCATGCCTTGTTACCACTGTGTAGGCTGGTGGTGGTGGTGTAATGGTGTGGGGGATGTTTTCTGGGCACACTTTAGGCCCCTTAGTGCCAATTGGGCATCGTCTAAATGCCACGGGCTACCTGAGCATTGTTTCTGACCATGTCCATCCCTTCATGACCACCATGTACCCATCCTCTGATGGCTACTTCCAGCAGGATAATGCACCGTGTCACAAATCTCGAATCATTTCAAATTGGTTTCTTGAACATGACAATGAGTTCACTGTACTAAAATGGCCCCCACAGTCACCAGATCTCAACCCAATACAGAATCTTTGGGATGTGGTGGAACGGGAGCTTGTGCATCCCTCAAATCTCCATCAACTGCAAGATGCTATCCTATCAATATGGGCCAACATTTCTAAAGAATGCTATCAGCACCTTGTGGAATCAATGCCACGTAGTATTAATGCAGTTCTGAAGGCAAAAGGGGGTCCAACACCGTATTAGTATGGTGTTCCTAATAATTCTTTAGGTGAGTGTATATGAATAACTGCAATTTTTATACTCCTCCTCGGCAAAAAATACTCCTCAAAAATGGTAAGCGGAGTATTTTTACTCTTCCGGAAAAAATGTAGTGCGACCTCTGCTGTAGGTACTTTGTTCTTTTCTTTGTAGGCCTCATGTCATTTTCGGCAAACAGTAGAATGATGCGCTTTACCAAAAGGCTCTATCTTGGTCTCATCTGTCCACAAGACGATTTCTCAGAAATACTTTTTAGCAAACAGCAGTCTAACTTTTTTGTCTCTGTGTCAGCAGTGGGGTCCTCCTGGGTCTCCTGCCATAGCGTTTCATCTCATTCAAATGTCAACGGCAAGTTCGCGCTGATACTGATGCACCCTGAGCCTGCAGGACAGCTTGAATTTCTTTGGAACTTGACTGGGGCTTCTTATCCACCATCCGGACTATCCTGCGTTGCAACCTTTCATCAATTTTTCTCTTCTGTCCACGGCTAGGGAGATTAGCTACAGGGCCATGGGTGGTAAACTTCTTGATCATGTTGCACACCGTGGACAAAGGAACATCAAGATCTCTGGAGATGGACTTGTAACCTTGAGATTGTTAATATTTTTCCACAATTTTGGTTCTCAAGTCCTCAGACAGTTCTCTTGTCCTCTGTTCTCCATGCTAAGGGCCCTTTCACACTTGCGTTTTTATTTTCCGGTATAGAGTTCTGTCGTCGGGTCTCTATGCCAGAAAAATACTGATCAGTATTATCCCCATGCATTCTGAATGGAGAGAAATCCGTTCAGGATGTCTTTAGTTCAGTCGCTAAATGTTTTTTGGACGGAGAAAAGGCCGCAGCATGCTGCGGTATTCTTTCCGTCCTGGGATGCAGAGCAAAACGGATCCGTTTTTTTCTGGGACAATCTGCCACAATAGAAAACGGATCTGTCCTCCATTGACTTTCAATGGAGTTCAGAAGGGATCCGTTTTGTCTATGTTAAAAAATAGTTAAAGTTAAAGAGGACCTTTCACTAAGGTTTAGGTAGTGAAATACTTACACTACCTTCCTGGTCGGCCCCCGCTGACATCCAGGCAACTTTTTTTTTTTTCAAAATAACCCCCCGTTCGTGTGCTCCGGTCCCCGTTAGTACTAGGCGAGGCCTTGTCTTTTGCCTGGGGAGTGGTTTTCCTCTCCAATCATAGCGCTTGGCTCGCAAGCCAGGGAGAGGAAAACCACTCCCTAGGCAAAAGACAAGAAATCCCCGCATGTGAAAATTAACGGGGACCGGAGCGCACGAATGGGGGGTTATTTTATAAAAATAATATGTTGCCTGGACGTCAGCGGGGGCCGCCCTGGAAGGTAGTGTAAGTATTTCACTACCTAAACCTTAGTGAAAGGTCCTCTTTAATACAAGCGGATCCGTTCAAACAGATGCAAGCGGTTGTATTATCTGTAACTGAAGTGTTTTTTTCCGGTATAGAGCCCCGACGACGGAACTCTATGCTGGAAAACAAAAACGCAAGTGTGAAAGGGCCCCTTAGTTTGGCACACTCAGACACACAATGCAAAGATTGAGTCAAGTTCTCCTATTTGTATCTGGTTTCAGGAGTGATTTTTATCTTGCCCACAACTGTTACTTGCCACAGGTGAGTCTGAACGAGCATCACATGCTTTTCTCTGTTGTTCCAATATACACAAAGGGAATCAACATGTGTATAACAAAATGTGTAATCATTTTCTGGGAGAAATACATCATTTTCTGGAAATACTTCAGGAGTGCCAACACTTTCGGCCATGACTGTTTATGCTACTGTACATCATTAACCTCACGTAGAGAGAAAGTTGTACCTCCTATGGGAGAAAATATATTATGTATATATCATAATTGGTATCTGAGATAACTATCAGTAAGTTGGTACGCTGATTCTGTGATCTAATAAGACGTAGAGATTTACTTTTGCAACCGACTGACTAAGACTGGCTTTTATCACTTGGTGCTGGGTCTATCCTGTGTCGGGGACTAGGGACATTAGGAGGTTCCTGACACGGGATTGCCCCTATTGGGGCGGCTATTCAGTTTTTTTTAAGTTGGGAATATAGTGCTAGGTTAAGTGGCAAGGCTAGCCTAAATTTTCGTCCCATCACATACCTTACCATCTAGAACCCACCAACACAGCTAGGGTGCATAAGTAAATTGATGACATTTTAACTCAATTAATAAAAGTTATATTTTAGCGATTTTTCTCTGTGATACTGTTTCTGCTACTAGTCAATACTAGTGACCTCAGATATTTATCCAAACATGGAGTTGTTACTGCTTAGTGTTTTGTTCTCTATTATGTATTATTTTGTAGTCCGGTGTCAAGAACAGGCAGCAGACTATCAGAATTTGTGGACTTCTAGACGCCACACTAACCCTAAGTTCACACCTGAGCGTTTTACAGCGTGTTCAAACGCGCTGTAAAATGCTCAACACATGAAAACCAATGCTTTCCTATGGCCCTGGTTCTCACTTGAGCGTTTTACAGCGCGTTTGAACGTGCTGTAAAACGCCCGACGCATAAACAAGTACTTGAGCTTTTTTTGGGGCGTTTGTCGCGCGTTTTGTGATTGACACCACAGTAGTCAATCACAGGAACGCGCCTACGAACGCGCGTTTCCTATTTGCAAAAACGCACTGAAAGACACGTGACAAAAACGCGTGTAAAACACGCGTTTCTAGAACGCTCAGGTCTGAACCCAGGGTAACAGAATTTTGCTATGTATACGGATAGGCCTCCATGCACAGGCCTCCTGCACCGAGAAGAAGCTGCCAGGTTCGTTAATTAATCTTCACTTGATATCAGAGTCTACTGAGACCATGACAATTAAACACAGAGTGGAGCATATATTGATTTTCTTTGTGTTTTATTTGCCCTGTAATTGTTTTCAGCGCTGGGAGTAATTCCCCATGTTCCTCCTTAGCAGAAAGTCTGTTATTAATAAGAGCACTTGAACTGTGTTACAGCGTATTGTAAGGGATCGCTCTCTCTCAGGGGGTCGCAATCACAGACTTCTCCTCTGACAACGGGGTTCAAGTCCAAAAGATGCTTTATGTTGGCACTTCAGCACCATCACACACATAAACATTGAAAACGAACACCTGCCCGTCTGGGCTCTACCTAATACATGTGTTGTTTCTTCCTCACCTGTGGAGCGCTGTTCACACACGGGATTAGATCTGGCTTCCTCGGCCATATACGGTCCAGCAGCCTCCAGGCTGTTACCACACCAGCACCCTTGGGATAAGATGGTCCTGAAGTCCTACCGACTCTGACCATGGGGCCCTCTTTCCGTAGGCTTCGCTGGGCCCCCCCAAACTTTAGGCTTTACAAAGCCTTATGGCCCCTCAGCCCCCCTGCCTGAGACTACACAGAGCCTCTCAGGCTTCCTCAGCCTTTCTCCCTCCAAGTCATACACAGAGGGTTGTTTTATCCCCCCTTGATTACAGCAGCAGGCCTCACCTGCAATCACCTCCGGCAAAAGACAATAAATGTAGTGGAAAGGTGTGGACTGGCAGATCCCACTACCAAACCTATCCCCCAGTCCACATGAAATCCAGCCCAGAACACATGTAGACAAAACTGTCTCAGCAAACTGCACTTTGCTGAAACCACTGCAGCTTTCTGGATTTCAGTTATCTTACCCAGCTGAGGTATCTGGGTGGGATATACACGCCTCCCAGCACTTATACTGTACACATCACCACAGTATGTATGACTCTAGGGTCAGCGTACGGAAGGCGAAATAGATATTCATGACCAGTAGTGTAGAGAAGAAGCCGTGAAATAGGATGTTATCAAAATGGAAGCAATTTTAACAGACCAAAAATGTTAAAGGGGCGCCCCGTAATCCAATGTATTGCCTGATGCAGGATCAGAAAGGGCGGAGAATGACAGGGATGATGTCAGCACTGGAGACTGGTGGCATCTGCCCTGGTGTAGAAATCCATTTTTGTGTACTGTACCACAGGGGTAAGGCCATCTGGAGGTACTTGGTGATAGGAATGAGCGTGTGTAAAAATAATAACGGTGGTCGAATTTACGGTTGCACACTTTTTATTTCCCCCATATTGATTAATGGAGGCTTAAAGAGCTTGTCCCATGATACAAATTTATCCCCTGTCCACGGGTAAGTATCTGATGGATGGGGGTCCCACTGCCAGGATCACCATCGGCCACGATGGAACGAAAGACACAGTGGTCCAGCTTGCACACTGCCCTCCAGTCGTTCTTTATAGAACTACTGGAAATAGCCTAGTACTCGGTTAGCTCTGCTAGTCCCATAGAGAATTCAGCCTTCAGTTTTTTTCTATTTAGGATATGAGGCTCAATAATACGGAGCTCTGCCACTGGTGAAACTCAGTCTAATCAAATTTTTACAGTTTCCTGCAACCCTTCACACATTAAGGCTACATGCACACGACCATATGTGTTTTGCGGTCCGCAAACCGCGGATCCGCAAAACACGGAGGCTGCTCCGCACTCCGTTCCGACGCGGCCCATTGTATAAATGCCTATTCTTGTCCGCAAAACGGACAAGAATAGGACATGCTTAATTTTTTTTTTGCGGGGCCACGGAACGGAGCATTGGATGCGGACAGCACACGAAGTGAATGGGTCCGCGCCCGAGCCGCAAAATATGCGTCTCAGACATGGACCAAAACAACGGCCATGTGCATGAGGCCTAAGAACGAGGCCCCCAAAGTGAACAAGGATTTTCCCCACCTCTGCATTCACTTCAATGGGAGTGCCCAAAATAGCCAAACCCTTTGCTCAGCTATTTCCAGAACCCCCATAGAGGTGACTGGATACTTGGACGCACCTGCATGGTGAGCTCTTCATTGCCTTTCATGGGAGTTCTGGAAATAGCTCTGGAAATTTGGCTGTGAAGGCATGCTGGGAGTTGTAGTTTCGCAACAGCTGGAGGCACACTGGTTGGGAAACACAGACTTAGTCTATAGAATATTCAGAGACCAACCTGAATCTTCCTTGTTATGAGCCCCATAGAAGCAGCATGACATGACAGTATGGTCAGTAGTGATGTCGCGAACATAAAATTTTCAGTTCGCGGACAGCGAACGCGAACTTCTGCAAATGTTCGCGAACGGGCGAACCGGGCGAACCGCCATAGACTTCAATTGGCAGGCGAATTTTAAAACCCACAGGGACTCTTTCTGGCCACAATAGTGATGAGAAAGTTGTTTCAAGGGGTCTAACACCTGGACTGTGGCATGCCGGAGGGGGATCTATGGCAAAACTCCCATGGAAAATTACGTAGTGGACGCAGAGTCGGGTTTTAATCCATAAAGGGCATAAATCAACTAACATTCCTAAATTGTTTGGAATAACGTGCTTTAAAACATCCAGTGTGTGTATACGATCAGGTATGATGTTGTATCGATCAGGTAGTGTAAGGGTTACGCCCGCTTCACTGACATTGACAGACCAAACTCCCCTTTTAATGCACCGCAAACAGTTCATTTGCACAACCGCAAACTCCCCATTTGCACAAGGTTGGATACCAAGCTAGCCACGTCCCGGTGATGTCATTGAAGGTTTCTTCCTCCACCCAGCCACGTACAACACCAAGGGTCCCCGAAAGATGAATTGAATTGATTTTTCGAACGGGAGATGGTTAAAAACGCTGGCTCCCTCCACTCTGTTTTAAACCACGGTCACTGCGTCTGCGCCGTGCAATTTACTGTCACACCCGATATGAGTGGTATTTTCTGTAGTACTATTCTCATCAGTTTAATCCCTCTAACGTCCCCAATCTGGGTGCCATTTATTGAATAGATTTTTCGAACGGGGAGATGGTTAAAAAAACGCTGGCTCCCTCCACTCTGTTTTAAACCACGGTCACTGCGTCTGCGCCATGCAATTTACTGTCACACCCGATATGAGTGGTATTTTCTGTAGTACTATTCTCATCAGTTTAATCCCTCTAACGTCCCGACTCCCCAATCTGGGGGCCATTTATTAAATAGATTTTTGAACGGGAGATGGTTAAAAACGCTGGCTCCCTCCACTGATATGAGTGGTATTTTCTGTAGTATTATTCTCATCAGTTTAATCCCTGTTACGTCCCATATCAGGAATTGCCTTTTATGAAAAAAAATTTAGGCCGGGTACCTTCGACTGCCTTCACAGTGACAGACCAAACTCTCATACACTAAACTGAATTGATTTCAGGAACCGGGAGATGGAAAAAGCAGCTTGGTTGGTCCTCTTACTCCCAAATTGGGGCACTGCGCGTGCACAGAGCAATGTGCTGTGACACCCTATATGAGTGGTGTCTTAACTAGTACTATTGCTATCAGTTTAATCCCTGTTACGGACCCTATCCGGTCGAATTGATTAACCATTGTCGAATCCCCCATTGACATCCCCCTTATAAGCTGTGTAAAGCATATTTTTTAGTTTGGTTTTGAACTGCTGCATCCTTTCCGACTTTTGGTAATTTGGTAACATTTCTGCCACTTTCTGCTTATACCGGGGGTCTAGTAGCGTGGCCACCCGATCGCTTTTGGTCTGACCATAATGAAGCAACGGCCTTATCATCTGGGGTGTGGCAACATTGCCAACACACTTATAGAGGTGATGATGATTGCTTCATTGTGATACGCAAGCCCCTTCACCACAACAAGGTAACGATCACGAAGGGGAATTGACACTTGTATGTGCCTTTTTTTTTGGGTTTGTTTTTGCAGCCACAGTGCTGCACCATAGGACAGAAAAATTAGGCATGTACACATGCCTGAAAAATAATTGCACTGTTGCAGCCGCTATTGTAGCAGCGGCCGGAAAAATTTATGTTTTCCAGGCAGAAAAGTGACTAAAACATTGCGGCTTGAACCCTAGTTGGTGGTGGAGAATTCACGAAAGTCATCCGGTATGCAGACATTAAATACAGCAGCGTGGGGACCATTTTAAGGCCATGGCATGTAATCAGGCCTTTTGTTAGTCAAACGTATCCCCCACTGTCAGTCCCTTCGGGATCCATGCCTCATTCATCTTTATGAAGGTGAGGTAATCAACACTTTTTGACCGAGGCGACTTCTCTTGTCAGTGACAATGCCTCCTGCTGCACTGAAGGTCCTTTCTGACAGGACACTTGAAGCAGGGCAGGCCAGAAGTTCTATCGCAAACTGGGATAGCTCAGGCCACAGGTCAAGCCTGCACACCCAGTAGTGAAGGGGTTCATTGCTCCTCAGAGTGTCGATATCTGCTGTTAAGGCGAGGTAGTCTGCTACCTGTCGGTCGAGTCGTTCTCTAAGGCTGGATCCCGAAGGGCTGTGGCGATGAGTAGGACTGAAAAAGCTCCGCATGTCCTCCATCAACAACACATCTGTAAATCGTCCAGTCCTTGCCGCCGTGGTAGGAGGAGGATTACACTCACCTCTTCCCTGTTAGATTCCCGTTGTGCTGTGACATCCCCTTATAAGCTGTGTAAAGCATATTTTTTGTTTGGTTTTGAACTGCTGCATCCTTTCCGACTTTCGGTAATTTGGTAACATTTCTGCCACTTTCTGCTTATACCGGGGTCTAGTAGCGTGGCCACCCAGTACAGATCGTTCTCCTTTATCCTTTTTATACGTGGGTCCCTCAACAGACATGACAGCATGAAAGACCCCATTTGAACAAGGTTGGATGCAGAGCTACTCATTTCCCGTTCCTCGTCCTCACTGATGTCATTGACGGTCTGTTCTTCCCCCAGCCACGTACAACACCATGGGTCCCAGATAGGTGACAACAACGAGCACCCTGGGGTGCCTGCTGTGGTTGGTCTTCCTCCTCCTCAAAGCCACCACATTCCTCCTCTGACTCCTCTTCCTCATACTCCTCTTCCAGCGTTGCTGCAGGTCCGGCAAGCGATGATGACAAGGCTGTTTCTGGTGGTGATGGTGACCACAACTCTTCCTCTTCCTCTTCACGCTCATCTACAGCCTGATCCAGAACTCTTCGCAGGGCACGCTCCAGGAAGAAAACAAATGGGATGAGGTCGCTGATGGTGCCTTCGGTGCGACTGACTAGGTTTGTCACCTCCTCAAAAGGACGCATAAGCCTACAGGCATTGCGCATGAGTGTCCAGTAACGTGGCAAAAGATTCCCAGCTCCGCAGAGGCTGTCCTAGTACCCGGTCATACAAATACTCGTTGACGGCTTTTTCTTGTTGGAGCAGGCGGTCGAACATTAGGAGTGTTGAATTCCAACGTGTCGGGCTGTCGCATATCAAGCGCCTCACTGGCATGTTGTTTCGCCGCTGAATATCGGAAAAGTGCGCCATGGCCGTGTAGGAACGCCTGAAATGGCCACACACCTTCCTGGCCTGCTTGAGGACGTCCTGTAAGCCTGGGTACTTAGACACAAAACGTTGTACGATGAGATTCAACACATGTGCCATGCACGGCACATGTGACAACTTGCCCAAATTTAATGCCGACAACAGATTGCTTCCATTGTCACACACCACTTTGCCGATCTCCAGTTGGTGCGGGGTCAGCCACTGATCCACCTGTGCGTTCAGGGCGGACAGGAGTGCTGGTCCTGTGTGGCTCTCTGCTTTCAGGCAAGTCAACCCCAAGATAGCGTGACACTGTCGTATCCGGGATGTGGAATAGCCCCTGGGGAGCTGGGGGAATCAGTTGATGTGCAGCCAGACGCCGCAGCAGAAGAGGACTCAGCCGAGGAGGATATTGAAGAGGATGGAGTAGGAGTAGAGGAGGTGGCAGTAGGTCTGCCTGCAAGTCGTGGTGGTGTCACCAACTCCGCTGCGGAGCCACGCATTCCATGCTTGTCAGCCGTCAGCAGGTTGACCCAATGCGCAGTATACGTGATATACCTGCCCTGACCGTGCTTTGCAGACCAGGTATCAGTGGTCAGATGGACCCTTGCCCCAACACTGTATGCCAGAGATGCCATGACTTCCTTTTCAATGACATGGTAGAGGTTTGGGATTGCCTTTTTGAAAAAAAATTTCGTCCGGGTACCTTCCACTGTGGTGTCCCAATAGCGACAAATTTTTTGAAGGCCTCCAGACTCTACCAGCTGGTATGGTAAAAGCTGGCGGGCTAAGAGTTCCGTCAAGCCAGCTGTCAGTCACCGGGCAAGGGGGTGACTTTGTGACATTGGCTTCTTATGCTCAAACATGTCCTTGACAGACACCTGACTGTGGGCAGATGAGCAGGAACTGCTGAAGGTGAGAGATGGAGTGGCGGGTGGTTGAGAGGGGGCAGGGAGGACAGCAGTGGTTGACGTGGCTGAAGATGCTGGACCAGGAGGAGCATGGTGGCTTTGAGTTTGTGTGCTGCTTGTACTCATGTGTTGATCCCATAGGCGTTTGTGATGTGAGATCATGTGCCTTCGCAAAGCAGTTGTACCAAGGTGGGTGTTGGACTTCCCACGACTCAGTTTCTTTTGGCACAGGTTGCAAATGGCATTGCTTTTATCAAAGGCAGACACACAAAAAAATGCCACACTGCTGAGCTTTGCAATGACGGCATTCTAGTGGTGGCAACAGCATGCGTTGACTGGCGTGCTGTCTGGCTGACCCCAGGTGCCGATACATGCTGTCTGACTGTGCCACTAACTCCTTGCGACGACCTCCCCTGCTTCCAACTCGTCTCCTCATTCTCTCTGTCTCCCTTCAGAACTTTCCCCCTCTTCTTCTCTTCGAGCAGGCACCCACGTGGCATCCGTGGACACATCGTCATCATCAACCGCTTCACTTGTATCTGACACCTCAGCAAAGGAAGCAGCAGCGGGTACAACATCATCATCATCATCATCACACTGTACGTCCATGTGTGTAATCCTGCCTGACTGAGACATATCCCCGTAATCTACATCATCTGGCAATAATGGTTGCGCATCACTAATTGCATCCAACTGATGTGTAAATAACTCCTCTGACGGATCAAGTGAAGCGGCTGTGGTGGCTGTGGTGGTAGTGGTGGTGGTGGCGACGGGCGGGTGCGTGGTAACTTGAGAGCAGGTGACCGAAGCTGAGCTGGAGGAGGATGGTGCGTCAAGGTTCTTAGCGGAAGCTGTTGAAGATTGGGTGTCCTGTCTAAGCCAGTCAACTACGTCCTCTGAATTTTTCGGGTTCAGGGTACGTGGCCTCTGAAAACTGGGGATTATTCCAGGGACAGTGGAAATCACAGCACCATGACCACGACGGCCCCTGCGGGGTGGCCTGCCTCTGCCTGTCATTTTTTTTTTAGATAAGTGGTACTACGCGTGCTAGGTACTGTGCCACCCGGTATGAGTGGTTGGCACTGGCAGTGGGCAAACTACAGTCTGTGGAAGTGGGCCTGACACACACTGGCAGCAGGCAAGCAACTGAATTTAGACTACTGTCTAAAAATTAAATGCCTTATTTATCGGCAAGCTACTGTGCCACCCGGTATCAGTGGTTGGCACTGGCAGTGGGCACACTACAGTCAGTGGAAGAGGGCCTGACACACACTGGCAGCAGGCAAGCAACTGAATTTAGACTACTGTCTAAAATTAAATGCCTAATTTATCGGCAAGCTACTGTGCCACCCGGTATCAGTGGTTGGCACTGGCAGTGGGCACACTACAGTCAGTGGAAGCGGGCCTGACACACACGGCAGCAGGCAAGCAACTGAATTTAGACTACTGTCTAAAAATTAAATGCCTTATTTATCGGCAAGCTACTGTGCCACCCGGTATCAGTGGTTGGCACTGGCAGTGGGCACACTACAGTCTGTGGAGGTGGGCCTGACACACACTGGCAGCAGGCAAGCAACTGAATTTAGACTACTGTCTAAAAATTAAATGCCTTATTTATCGGCAAGCTACTGTGCCACCCGGTATCAGTGGTTGGCACTGGCAGTGGGCACACTACAGTCAGTGGAAGTGGGCCTGACACACACTGGCAGGCAACTAACCTTAGATTAAAGTGTAAAAATGAAGTGCCTTTTTTTTAAGCAAAGTCCTGTACCACACGGATGACAGGGGTGGGCACTGGCAGTGGGCACACTACAGTCAGTTGAAGTCGGCCTGACACACACTAGCAGCAGGCAAGCAGCTGAAATTACACTAAAGTGTAAAAATTAAATGCCTTTTTATGCAAAGTCCTGTGCCAGCCGGTATGAGTGGTGGGCACTGGCAGTGGGCACACTACAGTCAGTGGAAGTCAGCCTGACACACACTGGCAGGCAACTAACCTTAGATTAAAGTGTAAAAATGAAATGCCTTTTTTTGATGCAAAGTCCTGTACCACACGGAATGACAGGGGTGGGCACTGGCAGTGGGCACACTACAGTCTGTGGGCCTGCAGCTCCTCACACACAGGCAGGCCAGGCAACTGCAATATGTATATAAAGGGAAAAAAAGCAGACTAATGTTGCAGCCCTAAAAAGGGCTTTTTGGGGTGCTGTCAGGACGCTGTCCTTACAGCAGAGATCAGATGAGTCTTTCAGGACTGGAGTGGACACTGAATTCACTAGCCTAGCTATCAATTTCCCAATTAAATCAGCAGCAATTACACTCTCCCTCCTCTCACTAAGACTGCAGCTTCAGAATGAATCTAAAATGGATGCTGTGCAGGAGGTGGGAGGGTCTGGGAGGGAGGGTATGCTGCTGATTGGCTGGAATGTGTCTGCTGACTGTGAGGTACAGGGTCAAAGTTTGCTCAATGATGATGTATAGGGGGCGGACCGAACATCGCATATGTTCGCCCGGCAGAGGCGAACGCGAACAAGCTATGTTCGCCGGGAACTGTTCGCCGGCGGATAGTTCGGGCCATCTCTAATGGTCAGCTGTGCACGGCTTACAGGAGAAATCTTTAGCTTCTTGAAACCATGACCCCACTGATGCTGTAGAGCATCTGGCCATATGTTGTAGATAGCTGGCAGCGGCTCTTATCTCCCCCAAGAACAAAAGTTTTGGGTATGTTAAAATCCAGCTACCTGATCCTTCTTCCATCTGTCATAAAGTCAGTAGGCCCCCATACATGTTTGCATTACGGTAAATTCTGAGATTCAGTAAAAAATAGACCTAACACGACCTAGGTGCGTAAAGAGTTTACTAGACTATGATAAAAGATCTATCCATCTTCCAATTCCCAACATGGTACCTGGCTGATGCCCATATCATACAAAGAGAGGGAGTAATAGCAAGACACATCTTACCCTGATGTTGTCCTCAATGGAGCTAAGCTCTTTGTTACATAGCTAGATGTTTTCTGTGTACAGTTACTTCAGACTTCAGGAATGCGGCTAGGTACCACCAGGTACCACCAACCAACTGCATTACGAGGAGTTAAATGGGAAAAAAACACTAATATACTTTGCTATACAATATTATATGGTCATCTGGTCTCTCTGAAATGGACTATTTTGTCCCACATTAATGTGTAGCTTTAGAGGGAATTAAAGATATCCATGACTGGAAATAAAACATCTATGGCTGATTTAAATGGGGCAAAAATTGTATAATAGATTTTTGCTTAGATTACCCCTGAACATAAGCAATCAGTAGCTGAAGGACCGCACAATAAGGGCCCATTCAGATGACCGTAGTGCTTTGAGGATCTGCAATTTGTGGACTCTCAAAACAAGGATACCGGCCGTGTGCGTTCCACTATTTGCAGACCACACATGGCCGCAACCATAATAGAAAATGCCTATTCTTGTCCACAATAGCAATTGCAGACAAGAATAGGACATGTTCAATCTTTACTGCCGAGCCGTGGAAATGATTGGGTCCGCTCCCATTCCGCAAAATTGCGGAACGGATGCGGACTCATTCATACAGCCGTCTGAATGAGCCCAAATAGCTATATGTCCCTGTGGCATGCCAGAATATGACTTCATGGGTCACACACCCTGCAAAATCCCCACCACATACCTTATCTAGATGTAATGGTGAGTTCTTGATGCATCTCGTTACCAGACAAAGGTAAGATCTTAACTAAACCATGTAAAACAGCATAAACAAGAATATGACTATACATCATTCCATACTTCCAGGAAAATCTGATAAGTCTTGTCTAGGACAACAACCTACAGCAAAAAAAAACAAAACACTATTTTGCATATCTTCAAGGTCAAAAAGGTTTCATATCTAGGACCACCATGATAGAAAACAAATAAAACCTCAAGACAAATCAGGACCAGGACGACACAGACAGCACCTAATATGGGACCATCTTTCAATTTTAAGTGTATATCCGCACCTTCAGATAGGACCCAAAATCTAAGTTGGTACTACTCGGGATGATTATCAGCTTTTTATTTTCTTCAGTACTTGGTTGATTTTAAGCTCAGCGACATGAGGGCAGAGCTGTGATCTGAAACTACAGTTTAGCTGATTTCTATGACAGTAAAGGCAGAATATTATAAAGTCCAGGCCACTAAACCACCTGTGAGAAAAGGATGGTCATCAGTTACTTGCCACAAATATACCGAAGTAAATGAGCCTTAGTTAGGGGAGCATCAAACTATCCATATTTAGGGTTGGGGACCAAGAACCACCTTCCCTGTGTAATGTAAATTGGAAGTGTTGGTGGCCTCCTGACCTATTGAGTGACACCCCCGCAGGAGCTTTGAGATTCGTCCTTGGAGCTGATCTTAGCTAGTAAATTTGCAATTCCCATAATCAAGATCACCAGATACAGCATTGTACTTTGTGCAGATTTTGTACACGGAACTGAATGTAAGATAAATGCAACGAGTGTCGCTGAAGGTCGAGCATAAAACAACTTCAAGCTGTAAAGTCGGCGTCTGCTGTGGTGCGATCGGCTGATCGACTTTCTTGCTCTTCAGCGAACGCTAATTAGTTACCACAATCAGTGACGGAGATGCTAAGCTATATCTTACTTTGATATGGGTGGTTTAAAGGGCTTTCCTGGTGATTTACTGAGTGGGCATTTCCTGCATATCAAGAGAGATCTGGAAGCTGGATCAGTGGCGGGCCGCAAAGAGTCGGAACCGGAGCAGTGGTGGATTGGTGAAGTGAGGATTGACTTATTATTTTACACCATGGTGAGCCTTTTTTTTTAAAGGTTTGTCCAGCTTTTCCTAAGTGATGGCCTATCCTGAAGAAAAGACATCACTAGTTGATCGGCGGGGAACTGACACCCCGCACCCCTACAATCAGCTGTTTGGTTGTAGCACCGTTGCAAGGTTGATGGTGCTGTGTTTTTTCCAGCACTGACTTCCAGAAATGAAGCTACAGCTGATCAGTAGGTGGGGTAAAGGGTGTTGGGCCTCTGCCGATCATCCTATGATGGCCTATCCTGAGGATAGGCAATCACTTAAGGCCCCTTTACACTGTCCAATGTTCAGGCAGATTATCTGCTAGTGTAAATGTGCCTTCGTTTACCCAATGAACGAGCAAAATGCTCATTAATCTGGTAATAGGATCGTTAGTGTGGACACCTAAAAGCATTGTTTGCCGGCAGCAGATCATGGTGTCTACACAGCCTCTGCTGCCAGGAAACAATGATTCTGTACGGGGATGAGTGATTGCATTAGCGATCGCTCCTCTCCGTACTGTGGAGGGGATTGCTACACTTAAATGCAGCAGTTTACTTCACTGACGAGCAAACAATTGTCGGGAAGCGACACTTCCTTCTCAGCAATCGTCTGCCCCATTGGGCCATGTAAAAGGGCCTTTAGTAAAGGCTGAACAATCCCTTTAATGACCTTTAAAATGTGAAGCCATCAAGAGTGTTTATTTCTTTTTGTTTAATGAGAACACATAATACTCCCTTTTCCTCACATCGTCCATGTATTCTCTTTTACAGTGCCAGACTCGCAGGGATTAAAGTGCCATATTGCCATTCTGACTCCAGTTTGTCCACATTCTAAGATTACAGGGAAAGCAAACAAAGGCCAATCTCCTGCATTCCGTGATCCATAACGCGCTGGCTAATTGCTACTCAAATATTTACCTGTCACCTCACGTACAGAACAACCCAAATGTCAAAATGTCACTTTTGCTTTGGACCAAGTTTTTTCCACGGTTTAGATCATTTATTTTCATACACAATATTAGGAAAGTCTGAATAAAAAGGGTTATCCCACGATTAATGAAAATCAGGCATATTGACGTCATATAGAACATAACGATCTCTTTCTAAAAAAGCTAGAACCAGCCCTGCACCTCACATGCATCCAGAGATCTCCCCATTCATTCTTCCAATTGTTCTTCTAGATTTATTTCAAGCTGATAGCTCAGGGGCGTGTCCTTACTCAGAGGGCCTGTCCTGTCTGTTGCAGCTCTCTTCCTATGACAGCTCAGAGGGTGTGTCTTGTCAGCTAGTGGCAGTTGAAGGATGGAACTGAGGGTTCGTTTCCATCTCATTAAGCGGGACAGAGAAAAAGAAAAAACAGCAGGTGGCGCTATATTTTTAATTACATGCAACTACAAAAGTATTGAGATCCAGATGCTGGCTTAAAAACTGTAGAATATTATTTGTGAGACAACCCCTTAAACAGAGAATGGGACTGAGCAGCATCGGACTTAAGTCCCTTGGGTCCACCAGAGGAAATTATTCTGAGTGCCCACTTTTTGGGTATATAGGACCTTAAAGGGTTTCTGTCACCAGATTTTGGCCTCATAAGCTGTCTGACATTAACTATGGGTCAATGTCAGACCAACCTAATAATGTAAATCAAATTCCCCTCTGACCTGTCATAACGCTAAAAAACGATTTTATATCATATGCAAATTAGCCTCTAGGAGCAGGGCGGGCGTTGCCCCTGCTCCTAGAGGCTCCGTGTTTCCACCTGCGGCCACGCCCCTCTTCTTCTGATTGACAATGCCAGGCAGCACATCTCTCCTGCCTCCAGCACTGTCTTCATGCCGAAATCCCGGGCCTGTGCCGTCCGCTTGCACGGGATTTCGGCATGAAGACAGTGGCATCTTGACTTATTGGGGGTCATTTTTAGTACTGTAGGTGGCACTTGCGAGATGGTAGATATCTATTTGCAGGCCCCCCCTAAAAAGGGCTTATGTAAGCAATCTGATTTTTATGAAAAGTACAATCTACAGAAGGGGAAGACTAAATAACATACTGTATAATATACCGTATATGTGTGTGTTCATACGTGCAGTGTAAAAATACTCTACGTGTCTACACTCCACTGTCTCGCTGTTCATAAGAGAAATCCATCTCAGCAGGAAAAGCAATGAGACCTTGCTGCATGCGACAGATAGATGTAATTTGTGCGTCCGGGTTCTGCAGCAGAAAGTGCAGCTGGAAACCGCGATAAGTGAACCTTTTATGTGTTTTATCAAGTCTCTGCACTACAGAAAAATAGGTTCTCCGTTCCATTGCCCTCTAGCTGAATTAAATGCTGTGCAGCTCGGGGAAGGTAAGCGGCATGTGATTATCCGTGCATGTGCTGTACGCACAACATACCGCCAGAATGCTGTGTACTGTATGTGCAGTGTGCATACCCTGTGGTTATGCTGCTGAAATTAGGGCACGTCCCGCTGTTGTAAATAATATGTTGCCAACAATAGGAGCTTTTCTTTACTAAAGTGTCAGCTTGGTTTAGCGGGGGCCCACGTCTTGTACAGTGCCCATTTCCTTCCCTGAAGGGTAATTGACGACTGAAGCACTCATTCATCAAATGTCAAAGGTGAGGAACGTAAGATTTGATGCATAAAGCAAAGCAGGGAACAAAAATGTTTATTTTTGCCTGAGATATAAAGAGGAAAAAGACATTCAGTTTGTATAAAAGGAAAATAACGACTAGTTTCTGCTATAGATAGCAGGCTCCCGTTCACACTGGTGTCATGGTTTCTGGTTTAAAAGGATAAACATTGACTTATAGGATAGCTGCCTTACATCTGGTGGCATTAGAGGCAGAGCTTGCTAACAGCTCATTTGCTTCCCTTTCTTCCCAAAATTCCAGAGGAGCATTGCCTGGCCCAAAGGTTCCTCACGCTGTTTAGGCGCTCTCTATAAGTAGATACAGTATCCCCCGAATCCTGACCGAGGCCTCTCACCCAGTTAAGCTAGTACTGTCTGTTCTGCACTGATGAGGGGCAATCAACCCGAGACAGTTGTCTGCATTTGAATTTCTGGCTTAATTATAATCCAAGTCATGTCTCAAGGCCTGTTTAAAAGGTCAAACATTGACTTATAGGATAGCTACCTTACATCTGGTGGCATCAGAGGCAGAGCTTGCTAAGAGCTCATTTGCTTACCCTCTCTTATGGGACACTCCCCATAAGGAGACATAGTATCCTCCAAATCCTGACCTAGTCCTCTTACCGAGTGAAGCCAGTAGTCTCTGCTCTACACTGATGAGTGGCAATCACCCTGAAACAGCTGTCTGCAGATGAGTTTCTGGCTTAATTATAATCCAAGTCATGCCTCACGGCCTGCTTAAAAGGTCGACCATTGACTTATAGGATAGCTACCTTACATCTGGTAGCATTAGAGACAGAGCTTGCTAAGAACTCATTTGCATACCTAGAATTCCAGAGGAGCATTGCCTGGCCTATAAGACTGCTTATGCTGTTTAGGCACTCTCCATAATGAGATATAGTATCCCCTGATAGCTGTAGCAGAGTCATGATTCATGGATTCAGTGTATGATAGATACAGATGGATTAATTCTAAGGGGATCTATTATGGTTCCAGTATGGACTGCGCTATTGTTGACATCAAAATGGTGGAAAACCACTACAGAACAGAGCCTGTATTTGTGTGTGGCATAGATGGGTGGCATCTTCTGTGGATCTTATAAAACCACACATAAGGGCAGCATGGTGGCCTAGGAAGAGGCCGAGGCACTCACCAGAGCACTGCAGCCTATTCAAACATCTGATCATCAGGAGTGTCGGAACCCACCGATCTGATACTGATGACCTATCCTGAGGCATGATTCTGCACTGGAAATCACTGCATGGGCTCAGGAACACTTCCAGAAATCATTGTCTATGAACATGTTCGCCATGCACTCCGTAAATGCAAGTTATAGCTGTATCATGCTAAGAAGAAGCCATATGTCAACACAATTCAGAAACACTGCTGTCTTCTCGTGCCCAAAGCTCGTTTAAAATGGGCTGAGGCAAAATGGAAAACTATTCTGTTGTCAGATGAATCCACATTTGAATTTCTTTTCGGAAACCGCAGAGGCTGTGTCCTGCAGACTCAGGAAGAGAGGGATCATCCAGCTTGATAAACACACATTAATGCTGAGCCGAATATAGGTATATAGGTTTTAGAACCATATATACTCCCATCCAGACAATGTCTCTTGTATATTTCATAAAGAAAATGCTAAACCACATACTGCATCCATCATAACAGCATGGCTTCACAGAAGAAGAGTCCACGTGCTGAACTAGTCAACATTGGTCACAAATGGGACAACATTCTTCTCCCAAAACTCCAGCAACTGGTCTCCTAACTTCCCAGAAAGGGATGCTACACAATTGTAGACATGCCCCTGTCCCAACTTTGAGATGTGTTGCTGTCATCAAGTTCTAAATGAGTTTTTCATAAAATATCTGTCTGATATCTGTTCTGTGATCTACTGTGAATAAAACATGGGTCTATATGAGATCTGCAAATCATTGCATTCTGTTTTTATTTACATTTTACACAGCGTCCAAACTTTTTTAGAATTGGGGTCGTCTTTTATATTGTTTTAAGGGACTTCCCTATCTTTAGCTTGTGCATTAAATCTTAAAGGGGTTGTCCTACAATATATATTGATGACCTATCGTCAGTATAGTTAATCAATATCTGATTGGCAGGGGTCCGACTCCCGTCACCCCTGTCGATCAGCTGTTTGGAGAGGAGGTGGCGCTCCATGCGATCACTGCTTCCTTTTCATTACGTTACGCGTATTCTCCTGTGGAGCGGCGGCGTACTGTAATTACAAGTACTCGCTCCAGATATTGATGTCCTATCCTGACGATAGGTTATATATATATCTATATATATATCAGGTCCATTTTTTGTATATTTCTCTTATTTTCAGCTTACTTGGATATATAGCTGACCGTGCTCACTTCGGGGAGCTATCCTACCTGTCTTGCGACAGGTATTGTTTTAATCAGCAGTATCAACAATACCAGTATGGCTGGTGTAATAGGGTTGATCCTGCTGACAAACCCTCTTTAATTCTTTAATTTACAAACATAAAATTGCTGGATGTTACAGCACAGAATATTTCTGGACAGATCACATGAAGTTTATTTCAACACCTTTGCTACTGTTGGAAAAGGAAATGAGTTGTACAAGTTCTTCCTTCATTGTGAAATACACATTTCCTATTCTTGCTTTTAAGATCTCTAGATACAACAAATTCTTCCAGAGAAAGTTGAATGTGTGGTTGTTCGGAGTAGGGCAAGTGTACTCAATTTTACACAAGGCATTGTGTCTTAAGGGGGTTGTGGCGGGGGAGTGGTTAGGAAAGAAGTGTAATATTTTTTACACCATTCTAAAGGCTTTTCTAAATAATTTATATCATCCAGACAATCCATTTAACCCTATATTTAATGTGCAGAGCCCCAGGGTACTAGCTAATTGCTGGTGGTCCCTCTCTCGGGCAACTCATGACCTATGAAGGGGAACTGCTCATTGACCAATTACTTCCCTTGTAGTAACACTGCAAGGACAATTGAAGGAGTTGTCTGAGTGTTTAAGGGTCCATTCACACGTTCGTGGTGTATTGCGGATCCGCAAATTGGCACCCCCATAGAACAGCCTATTCTTGTCCGCAGTTGCGGGCAAGAAAAGGACATGTTCTATTTTTTTCCGGAGCCGCGGACCGGAAGTTCACACTGTGTGCTCTCCGCATCCATTCCGTTCCCATTCAGAATGAATTGGTCCGCACCCGTCCCACATAATTGCGGAACGGGTGCGGACACTGAATGTGGATCTGTGAATGGAGCTTAATATTGATGATCAGTATCAGGTCAGTTGGGGTCCGAATCCCTGTCCCCCCACCGATGAGTTGTTTGAAAAGGCCACAGTATTTTGTTGAGCGCTGTGTCTTCTTCCTAGGCCAGTGACATCATGTTCATCGGTCACATGGCCTAGGCGCATTTCAGTCCCATTCAAGTAAATGGGGCTGAGCTGCAATACCAAGCAGGGCCATAATACAAAGGATGGCGCTGTGCTTGGTAAGTTGCAAAAAGGCCACGGCACTCACTGAAGCACCGCAGCCTCTTCAAACAGCTGATCAGCAATGGGTGCTGGGAGTCGAGGATAGGTCCTCAATATTAAACACTTGGACAACCCCTTTAAGCAGTACAGGTTTCACACAAAAATCTGTGGATGAAGGTGTCATGAAAGGACAGTAGAGGAAGCCTCTTTTGCTTTGTCTCTGATGAAACGTCCACAGTGCCGCCTATAGAGAAAGATGGCCGGCCACTTCACAGCACTGGTTGAATTATATATATTCATATACATTGTTATGTTATTACATTGTACTAATTTTGAGCTAAAAATTCTTTTTTTCAATTAGCCTTTATTACAAATGATGAGCCGTTTTCCCTGCACAGCTTTGAGTTTATCTACTAGCAGGATCTGTATTTATTCTCTTCTCCGTCAGGCAGGGAGCTGACGGACTCCTTATCTCTGCTCTCTGACCTTATAAAAACTCATTATAGCTCACTTCATATCTTACTGATCAGAATGTGGCTTAAATAAGTATTTATGACATTTTAGTAATTTAGAGATAAGGGTATTGTCTGCCTGAAAGTGAAAGTACCAGTCACACAGCTAAAAAAAAAACTGTTAATCCTTTGTGACAGAACGGCTCACTATTTTTAATAAAGACCAAATGAAAAAACGATTTTTAGCCCAAAATGAGCAATTATAAAAACAAGTGTCCTGGAAGGTGTACATAGCATTTAACATATGCAATAAACTGCAGATTTCTCTATGAGGCCACCAGTTTCAAATATGGATCGTTCAACATGATCAACCCTGACAGGCAGTATACCTGCTGTAGTTAGGGTTGACCATGCTGATAGATCCTCTTCAAATGGTAAATTTAGCTCTGCTACATTAATCGTGGTGAATTTAGCTGGACTGTATGAAGTAGTAAAATGTAGGGATGGATGTGTCCAGCAGCCTCGCCTTTCTTTAGTCACCAGGATAGAACTTAGAAAGCAGTCGTTACTATTTGATGATGTTATTACAGTGTCGTCATAGAGCGAGGAGCCAACTTTCTGCCGGGGGATGCAGGACTAATGCACATCTTCAGAAGCTCCTGGCCCCAAGGCAAAATCTGTAATAGAGCCCCCACCTACAATGTGTCCTTTATAGTACTTGCATTTTCGCACTGCTACCTCTGCACCCCTTATAATAATAATCTTCATATAGCGCCAACATATTCCACAGCGCTTTACAATCAGGAGGTTCTAGTACAAATAGAGTCATAACTATCACATATGTCCCGACTTTGTAAATGAATAAAGAGGGACACATTTTTTCCACAATAGGCCACGCCTCTAACTCCGCCCAAAACATAACTCTACACCTAATCCCACCCAGTCCCCTTAATGCCCCACATAGTAATTATTCCCCCTTCATGCCACCGCACAGTGTTTATGCCCATTGTGTCTTCACAGAATTATGCCCAGCTGTGCCCCCAGTAATATTCCCAGCTGTGCCCACAGTAAAATGCCCACATTGTGCCCCCAGTAATATACCCAGCTGTGCCCCCAATAATATGCCCAGCTGTGCCCACAGTAATATGCCCACATTGTGCCCCCAGTAATATACCCAGCTGTGCCCTTAATAATATGCCCAGCTGTGCCCACAGTAATATGCCCACATTGTGCCCCAGTAATATACCCAGCTGTGCCCCTAATAATATGCCCAGCTGTGCCCACAGTAATATGCCCACATTGTGCCCCCAGTAATATGCCCAGCTGTGCCCACAGTAATATGCCCACATTGTGCCCCCAGTAATATACCCAGCTGTGCCCCCAATGATATGCCTAGCTGTGCCCCCCAGTAATATGCCCACCTTGTGCCCCCAGTGACATGTCCACCTTGTGCCTCCCAGTAGTATGCCACATTGTGCCACCCAGTAATATGCCCACATTGTGCCCCCAGTAATATGCCCACACTGTGCCCCCAGTAATATGCCCACACTGTGCCCCCAGTAATATGCCCACACTGTGCCCCCAGTAATATGCCCACACTGTGCCCCCAGTAATATGCCCACACTGTGCCCCCAGTAATATGCCCACACTGTGCCCCCAGTAATATGCCCACACTGTGCCTCCAGTAATATGCCCACATTGTGCCCCCAGTAATATGCCCACATTGTGCCCCCAGTAATAATTTTAACACAATGGGAAGTACGTAGATACCTGTAAGATGTATGGCCAATCTGCGCCGGATATAAGCCTGCATGAGCCTATATCTATGGTGCTTCTGAGTGCACGGAGTGGGGTGGATGCTGATACCCCTATGCCCTGAACAGCAAATCCCATAAGTGTCTTCATGACTTATGCCTAAAATATTGGTTTTAGGGGAATAATTAAGCCCCTTTCACACGGGCGAGTTTTCCGCGCGGGTGCAATGCATGAGGTGAACGCATTGCACCCGCCCTGAATCTGGACCCATTCATTTCTATGGGGCTGTGCACATGAGCGGTGATTTTCACGTATCACTTCTGTGTTGTGTGAAAATCGCAGCATGCTCTATATTTTGCCTTTTTCACGCAACGCAGGCCCCATAGAAGTGAATAGGGCTGCGGGAAAATCGCAAGCATCCGCAATCAAGTGCGGATGCAGTGCGATTTTCCCGCATGGTTGGTCAGCGACTGGACCCGATCTTTATTATTTTCTATAAGGGGAAATAATAGCATTCTCAATAAAGAATGCTTTGTAGAATGTGGATTAAATGTGGTCCCATGGTCCCATGTGATTGGACCATGTGATGTGACGTCATGACAGGTCCTTTAGACTGCAACTAATTCTTGAAGAGAGAAGAGAGATCACCAACTACACGATCAAGTGGATAAGGTGAGTTAAGTTTTTTATTTTTAACCCTTTAATCCATATTCTACAAAGCATTCTTTATTGAGAATGCTATTATTTTCCCTTATAACCATGTTATAAGTGAAAATAATAAAATCTCCAGAATACTCTACCCAAAACCGGACTTCAGTGATGAAGTCAGGCTTCGGGTCTGGGTACCAAACATGCCGATTTTTCACACGCGAAATGCATTACAAAAGTTTGCACACGCGTGGAAAAATAATGCATTTTCCCGCAACGCACCCGCATCCTATCCGGGCGTCAAACGTGACGCCCGTGTGAAAGAGGCCTTAATCTTATAATGGGATGGGATATATATTTAGGATATGCCATCGTTTTATGATGGGTGGGGGGGTTCTCCCTCCGAAAATAAAGGGTGCTGACAGTGCTGCGGGCCCATAACTGCTGGGGGGCTTCAGAGGACAGGCCTCCACCAATCATAAAGGGATACCATATCCTAGCGTAAAATGAGAATAACCCTTGAAATAAGACCTATTAGCAGGATCAAACCAGGCCAATGTGTGGTGGGGCTGATCCTGCTGAGTAAAAGCATACATTTAGTATGTAAATTGGTTGTACTGCTCATGTGCAATCAAAGTTGTTAAAGCAGCTTGCCTGGCCCTGTGATCCCACTCCTGCCCTGTCACTTACAGAATTGGTGCATGAGCGGTAGTCATCTGCCAGGGAAGCCAAATTAGACATAATGTGCATGCACTTATAGTGTAACCTACCACACAGGCCCAGCCCTGTCAATTAAGGGGAGGGGGTGTGACAATTAAGACAGTGTCAGAGCTAAAGTGCACCGAGGGGCTGGGGCCTGTCCATCGCTGCATCAACCACTTAATTTACATAATAATAAAACTCTAATTGTACATGAACAGCACAGTTGATTTACAGAAGAAATGCTTTTGCACAGCAGGATCAACCCTAACAGGAACCATGTGGCACGTCCTGTTAACTAATGCGGGCTCTTTTCACATTGTTGCTGAGTTCCATTCCATTGTGGTTGCAGTGTTCTTGGCAGCAAGAACAGCGCAGTCATTAGCACTTTTGTTGGATCTGTCAGCCTGTCATGGTTAAGAATAAAATTCATGGTGCTAGTGTGAACAGAGCCTTAGGCTTGGTTCCCATTGGCATGCATCTTTCCGTAGTTCTGCTCCATTACAGGAGTATGACAACAAAAATAACGATGTGTTGGATCAGCTGCAAGCTGAACATGAACGACACCAGACTGACGCCACTGACTATAATGTGGTTTGCCAGGTTCCTGTAATAATTTTGATTGAATGTTTGACAGAGGCTCTAGTGGAGCTCCTGCAGTACCCCAAGACCAGGCAAAAATGTTTTATTTAATGTTATGTCATTTTATGCCATGTATATTCCCAGTAGGGTTATGTATGGAAGTGGCGGAGTTAACCAATTCTAACCCAGCCCCTGCAGAAAGTTGGGTGTGGATTCTGGATTTGACGCTAGCTCAGTCTAGTGTTAGCAGCGCAGGAGAGTGGAAGTTCCATGTACTCTATTCCTTACAGGACTGGACCAATATCAAGCCTCATTCACACGTCAGTGTTCCACGGACATGTGCTCTACGGGCCGCACACGTTCCCATTCATTTTAATGTGTGTATTCACACATTAGTGTTTTTAGCACGGATGCCTGCTCTATTTTGTCCGTCACGCCCATTATAGTCTATGGGTCTGTGAAAACCACGGATGCAACACGAACGCCATCAGCGTTTCACGAATCATTAAGAAGAGATGCTTTGGAAATGATTTTTTAGCTGCGCAGTCTCAGTGAAACACGGATGACACACAGACAGCAAAAAACGGACACCCGGACCCAACACGGATCCATCACGGACATCACTGACCACCTTCTCACTGATTTGAGCACGGACACAGACGTGTGAATGAGGCTTTCCAGAGAATCACCTTCTCTGAGGATGATCTTCTGAGACATCATCATTACTACAGTATTTAGAAGAGAGAGAGATAAGGGAAAGTTCCTAGAAGGTCTAGAATCTGCATGGCCAAGCGTTGGAGTCAGTCAGTAAGGTATTGCCGATCAGCATCCGACGGTGCACGCACTACTTATTTGCAGTGCGGAGGCATGGACAGAAACTGCACGGAAACACTCAATAGTGCTTAGGTGGGCTTGTGATTCGTGCCTCCGTTCCGCACCGTGGCTCCTGGATTACAGACCCATTCAAGCATGAGGACCTTGTCCGCTGCATTTTATGTCCCATGAGGATGTACCCTAAAGGAAGTAACTGCTTATTCTTAGCACAGACACCCCTATCGCTGCAGAGCATCTCTCTCGGCCTCGCAGAGTTGTGTGTTTGGTTGTAATCACTGTTGGGAATGTTGTCTTGTATAATGATTGATGAGATAAAGATGTTTACTGTAAACTAGATACAGTATAGCATGAAATAAATGTAGAGCATACGTTCTCCATTGTAAATTTTTGACCCTTAAAGGGGTTGTCCAAAACCAGCTCGGACTAGCCCACAGGGGTACAGGTGAATCCCCGAGTGGGCCCCTGAGCAAGGTGGGCCCCTAGTCACCCACCCCGTGCACAAGGGGCACATAACACAGTAGACTTACTGCACTCCATACATATATTTAATGTGCAGCACCTCCACCAGCCTATGTTTTATAAAAAAACTTGTTAGAAACTCCCCAGTTTATTATTACAGACACGATCAGAGCTGAAAAGAGCGAGTGTGCTCTTCTCCCCAGGACCTACCTTCTCAGAGTTGCTGCAGGGACCCCATATTCAATCATCTGGTAGCATCTTGCTGCTGTGTGAGCAGGTAATATTTTAATGTATCTGTACGGTGGGCCCCCAAAATAAATTTTACTGGTGGGCCCTAGGCACCGCAGTCCGACACTAGTCCAATTTGTTTTTTGGAATTTGTTCCTCAGCCTGGAATACCTGTAAATCCATACTCACCTGCTCCGCACTGCTCTCTTCAGGCTTCCTACCATTTATCACCGGTCTTCCAGTCTCTAGCTGTCAACTTCCATACGGATGGGGTCATATTAAATGCTGCAGCCAACGCTTGGCCTCAGTAGTGACGCGCCCCCGAACAGAACGTCATTGATGTGTCACGTCACCAGGGAGGTAAGTCATCGGCTGCAGTGGTGCACATGACCCGGTCTGTGCAGAAGCAGACAGACATAACCGGAAGGTCAGTGAAGAGAGGCAGGAATGGTGTGCTGGGGAGCGGTGAGTATGGCAAAAAAGCGGGGGGATGGCAAAAAAAATCCTCAACTACCCCTTTAAGAGTACCTTCAGATTTTGTTGCAGGAATTTCTGCAAATGAAAATAAATTCCAGTCATCTGAATAGGGCTTGAAAAATCCACGTGCTTGTCGCCAAAACAACTCCATTCACACGGGAGTGATTTTCAGTCATAGAAACGTCTGCAAGTGAAGGCATCCTTAGAGGGATTGTTCATCTTCATGAGCCTTTCTGCCAGACCAGTGGCATAGCTAGAGTTCTAATGGTCCCTGGGCAAAATTTGGATTACCGCCTAGACCCCCCCCAAATGCTGGGCCCGGTCGCATCCTCTGTGGTCACGATCGTTACATCCCTGGTCTCTGGTAATAACAATATCCCCCCACTAATGTACCTATAGTGCCCACAGTAATATACCCATAGTGTTCCCAGTAATGTCCCTCCACTGCCCCAGTAATGTCCCCCACTGCCCCCAGTAATGTCCCTCCACTGCCCCCAGTGATGTCCTTCCACAGCCCCCAGTAATGTCCTTCCACTGCCCCCAGTAATCCTCTGTGGCCACGATCCTTACACCCCTGGTCTCTGGTAATAATAATATCCCCCCACTTATGTACCTATAGTTCCTACAGTAATATACCTATAGTGCCCCCAGTAGTGCCCTTCCACTGCCCCAGTAATGTCCTTCCACTGCCCCCAGTAATGTCCTTCCACTGCCCCAGTAATGTCCACCACTGCCCCCAGTAATGTCCTTCCATTGCCCCAGTAATGTCCCCCACTGCCCCAATAATGTCCCCGACTGCCCCCAGTAATGTCCTTCCACTGCCCCCAGTAATGTCCTTCCACTGCCCCCAGTAATGTCCCCGACTGCCCCCAGTAATGTCCTTGCACTGCCCCCAGTAATGTCCTTCCACTGCCCCAGTAATGTCCCTTCCACTGCCCCAGTAATGTCCTTCCACTGCCCTCAGTAATGTCCATCCACTGCCCCCAGTAATGTCCTTCCACTGCCCCCAGTAATGTCCCCCACTGCCCCAGTAATGTCCTTCCACTGCCCCCAGTAATGTCCTTCCACTGCCCCCAGTAATTTCCTTCCACTGCCCCCAGTAATGTCCTTCCACTGCCCCCAGTAATGTCCTTCCACTGCCCCCAGTAATGTCCTTCCACTGCCCCCAGTAATGTCCTTCCACTGCCCCCAGTAATGTTCTTCCACTGCCCCCAGTAATGTCCTTCCACTGCCCCCAGTAATGTCCTTCCACTGCCCCCAGTAATGTCCTTCCACTGCCCCCAGTAATGTCCTTCCACTGCCCCCAGTAATGTCCTTCCACTGCCCCCAGTAATGTCCTTCCACTGCCCCCAGTAATGTCCTTCCACTGCCCCCAGTAATGTCCTTCCACTGCCCCCAGTAATGTCCTTCCACTGCCCCCAGTAATGTCCTTCCACTGCCCCCAGTAATGTCCTTCCACTGCCCCAGTAATGTCCCTTCCACTGCCCCAGTAATGTCCTTCCACTGCCCCCAGTAATGTCCTTCCACTGCCCCCAGTAATGTCCTTCCACTGCCCCCAGTAATGTCCTTCCACTGCCCCCAGTAATGTCCTTCCACTGCCCCCAGTAATGTCCTTCCACTGCCCCCAGTAATGTCCTTCCACTGCCCCCAGTAATGTCCTTCCACTGCCCCAGTAATGTCCTCACTGCCCCCAGTAATGTCCCTCCACTGCCCCCAGTAATGTCCTTCCACTGCCCCAGTATGTCCCCATGCCCAGTAATGTCCTTCCACTGCCCCCAGTAATGTCCTTCCACTGCCCCCAGTAATGTCCTTCCACTGCCCCAGTAATGTCCTTCCACTGCCCCAGTAATGTCCTTCCACTGCCCCTAGTAATGTCCTTCCACTGCCCCCAGTAATGTACCTCTACTGCCCCCAGTAATGTCCTTCCACTGCCCCAGTAATGTTCCTCCACTGCCCCAGTAATGTCCTCTCACTGCCCCAGTAATGTCCCTCACTGCTCCCAGTAATGTCCTTTCACTGCCCCCAGTAATGTCCTTCCACTGCCCCCAGTAATGTCCTCCCACTGCCCCTAGTAATGTCCTTCCACTGCCCCCAGTAATGTCCTTCCACTGCCCCCAGTAATGTCCTTCCACTGCTCCCAGTAATGTCCTTCCACTGCCCCCAGTAATGTCATCCCACTGCCCCTAGTAATGTCCTCCACTGCCCCCAGTAATGTCCTCCACTGCCCCCAGTAATGTCCTCCACTGCCCCCAGTAATGTCCCCCACTGCCCCAGTAATGTCCCCCACTGCCCCCAGTAATGTCCCCACTGCCCCAGTAATGTCCTTCCACTGCCCCCAGTAATGTCCTCCACTGCCCCAGTAATGTCCTCCACTGCCCCAGTAATGTCCTTCCACTGCCCCCAGTAATGTCCTTCCACTGCCCCCAGTAATGTCCTCCCACTGCCCCCAGTAATGTCCTCCACTGCCCCAGTAATGTCCTCCACTGCCCCCAGTAATGTCCTCCACTGCCCCAGTAATGTCCCCACTGCCCCCAGTAATGTCCTTCCACTGCCCCCAGTAATGTCCTTCCACTGCCCCCAGTAATGTCCTTCCACTGCCCCCAGTAATGTCCCTCCACTGCCCCCAGTAATGTCCTTCCACTGCCCTCAGTAATGTCCTCCACTGCCCCCAGTAATGTCCTTCCACTGCCCCCAGTAATGTCCCTCCACTGCCCCCAGTAATGTCCTTCCACTGCCCCCAGTAATGTCCTTCCACTGCCCCCAGTAATGTCCTTCCACTGCCCCCAGTAATGTCCTCCACTGCCCCAGTAATGTCCTTCCACTGCCCCCAGTAATGTCCCTCCACTGCCCCAGTAATGTCCTTCCACTGCCCTCAGTAATGTCCTCCACTGCCCCCAGTAATGTCCCCACTGCCCCCAGTAATGTCCTCCACTGCCCCCAGTAATGTCCTTCCACTGCCCCCAGTAATGTCCTTCCACTGCCCCCAGTAATGTCCTTCCACTGCCCCCAGTAATGTCCTTCCACTGCCCCCAGTAATGTCCTCCCACTGCCCCTAGTAATGTCCTCCACTGCCCCAGTAATGTCCTCCCACTGCCCCAGTAATGTCCTCCACTGCCCCCAGTAATGTCCCCCACTGCCCCAGTAATGTCCTCCAATGCCCCAGTAATGTCCCTCCACTGTCCCCAGTAATGTCCTTCCATTGCCCCAGTAATGTCCCCCACTGCCCCAGTAATGTCCTTCCACTGCCCCTAGTAATGTCCTTCCACTGCCCCGAGTAATGTCCTTCCATTGCCCCAGAAATGTCCCCCACTGCCCCAATAATGTCCCCGACTGCCCCCAGTAATGTCCTTCCACTGCCCCCAGTAATGTCCTTCCACTGCCCCCAGTAATGTCCTTCCACTGCCCCCAGTAATGTCCTTCCACTGCCCCAGTAATGTCCTTCCACTGCCCCCAGTAATGTCCTTCCACTGCCCCCAGTAATGTCCTTCCACTGCCCCTAGTAATGTCCTTCCACTGCCCCTAGTAATGTCCTTCCACTACCCCCAGTAATGTCCTTCCACTGCCCCCAGTAATATCCTTCCACTGCCCCAGTAATGCCCTTCCACTGCTCCAGTAATGTCCACCACTGCCCCCAGTAATGTCCTTCCACTGCCCCCAGTAATGTACCTCTACTGCCCCCAGTAATGTCCTTCCACTGTCCCAGTAATGTTCCCCACTGCCCCAATAATGTCCTTTCACTGCCCCAGAAATGTCCCCCACTGCTCCCAGTAATGTCCTTTCACTGCCCCCAGTAATGTCCTTTCACTGCCCCCAGTAATGTCCTCCCACTGCCCCTAGTAATGTCCTTCCACTGCCCCCAGTAATGTCCTTCCACTGCCCCAGTAATGTCCTTCCACTGCTCCCAGTAATGTCCTTTCACTGCCCCCAGTAATGTCATCCCACTGCCCCTAGTAATGTCCTCCACTGCCCCAGTAATGTCCTCCACTGCCCCCAGTAATGTCCCCCACTGCCCCAGTAATGTCCCACAATGCCCCAGTAATGTCCCCCACTGTCCCCAGTAATGTCCTTCCATTGCCCCAGTAATGTCCCCCACTGCCCCAGTAATGTCCTTCCACTGCCCCCCAGTAATGTCCTTCTACTTTCCCCAGTAATGTCCTTCTACTTTCCCCAGTAATGTTCCCCCATTGCCCCCAGTTATGTCCATCACTGCCCCCAGTAATGTCCTTCCACTTTCCCAATAATGTCCCCCACTGCCCCCAGTAATGTCCCCCATTGCTCCTAGTAATGTCCCTCACTGCCACAGCAATGTCCCCCACTGCTCCCAGTAATGTCCTTTCACTGCCCCCAGTAATGTCCTCCCACTGCCCCTAGTAATGTCCTTCCACTTCCCCCAGTAATGTCCTTCCACTGCCCCCAGTAATGTCCTTCCACTGCTCCCAGTAATGTCCTTTCACTGCCCCCAGTAATGTCATCCCACTGCCCCTAGTAATGTCCTCCGCTGCCCCAGTAATGTCCTCCACTTCCCCAGTAATATCCTCCACTGCCCCCAGTAATGTCCCCCACTGCCCCAGTAATGTCCCACAATGCCCCAGTAATGTCCCCCACTGTCCCCAGTAATGTCCTTCCATTGCCCCAGTAATGTCCCCCACTGCCCCAGTAATGTCCTTCCACTGCCCCCAGTAATGTCCTTCCACTGCCCCCAGTAATGTCCTTCTACTTTCCCCAGTAATGTCCTTCTACTTTCCCCAGTAATGTCTTTCCACTGCCCCCAGTAATGTTCCCCCATTGCCCCCAGTTATGTCCATCACTGCCCCCAGTAATGTCCTTCCACTTCCCCAATAATGTCCCCCACTGCCCCCAGTAATGTCCCCCATTGCTCCTAGTAATGTCCCTCACTGCCACAGCAATGTCCCCCACTGCCCCCAGTAATGTCCCTCACTGTCCCGCTGACATATGGGGAAGGGGGGGGGGTGGTCTGGCAGAAATGCCTTAGAAGGTGGTATACGTTTACGTCTTCTATAGGATTAATAGCTCTGCCCCATTAGATGGACGCTAAGAAAGAATCAGGTCAACAGCAGGGGGCGCCATAACAAGTATGTAACTGCATCATCTTTGTAGATCGGTGAACTCTAGATCATTCCCATTGTGATCTGAATAAATGGATATGTATTTCTCGACACCCTCTTTAAAGCTTGAGTTGTCAGTCCACCCCTGCCCTGCGGACAAGCTCAGGGAACAGCACCCTATAGCACAGCTACATATGACTGATGAACCACTTGTGTCCTTCCTGTTTCCTACCAGACGTCTTTTTTTATCCTCAATTTACTGGAAAATTCAGGAAAGCACATTTGCGGTTTTCCCTCGCAGCCACTTCATGCTCCAGTATCTTTATTCTTCGGGGACGCATACATTAATGATTAGACGTAATGGAGGTATCATTTTAATGCAAAGATGAAATCTGATTGACAAGGAAAAGTAATGTATTTCTCCAAGGTCAAAGCTGCATTTGGCCGTACGTGATTATATACTAATATAATACCGGGGAGCAAATCCTACCGTAAACTGGTCTGAGCTAGAGATGAGTGAATCGATTCTAACAAATTGATTGGTCTCATCAGCAGAGCTCCTTCACCTGTGGGGGGCTGTTGGCTGAAGAAGCGCCCACCTGCCGCTAGACTGACAACGCCAGACATTTTTCCCAGCCCTAAGAGTTTCCTGCCTGGGCCTAAGTGTCGATTCACAGAGCTAGAACATGGGCTCTGTGTCGGCATCTGCACAGCTCTTGCTCTGCTTATTGGAGCAGCGGTGCAGGCAATCAACACCTTTCTCTGACTCTATACTATTGGTCGGTGACAAAATTTTACACCATAATTGTGGTGCAATTTTTGTGCAAAATGTTGCATATTAGATCCCTTAAAGGGGTTGTTCAGCCTAGGGGACCTGCTAATGAGCCACATCGATTAGCTCATCTCTTGTCTGAACCTTTCTCACACCTGAAAGAGCATGGTTCTGGACTTGTCTTTTTCTGGGTGACAACCATTATGGTAGTACCCCCTACTACAGTTGTAAATAGTTTTTTATTTTAATGTTATGTATTGTTTGTATGTACTTGGCCATTTTTTACCAGTGAGAATGTGGTTGGCAAAGGTTGGAAAGGAACAGGGATAACCACCCTATTCCTCTTTTCTTGTTAGGAGAAGGGTGGTCCTGCTTCCTGCCAGGAGGGCGAGTTCCTGTCCTGAGATAGTGGAGAGAGGAAGTTGACTACAGAGCTCCTGCTCCTGTTACAGATTCTCCACAGTGATCACTTATTCTTCAGCCTCAAGTAAAGTCTTGAGACGTTAGACAGTAGAGTGAACAACCAGCATTAAAGACTCTGCTGGAAGGTGAGGCACTACAGCTAAGACACCCATCACTCAAAGGGTTCCAAGGCCAGTACGAACTAAGTGCTAAATTGCCGCCATCCAACCTGCCTCCATATCCTTTACTGGTGCCAGAGAAGTTTTGCACTTGAAACTTGCTGCTACTGAATGTATTTGAAGTTCTATATTGCTATTAGTAAAAAAGAGTTTGTTACGTTTACTTCTGGCCTCATTCTTCACTACTAGTGATGGACGAACTTCGCCCAGGACGGTGCGCGAACGCGCGTTCACGATCAAATGTTCGCGAACCGAGTGTCCGCGGCGGGCCCCATTGACTTTAATGGCAGGCAAACCTGAAAAACCTTTAATCAGGGGCCATTTTTATGCATCTTGAAGGGAAACTCTCAAAAATGTGCCCTGCTGGAGCCTAGAAAAATCTTAGACTACGGGAGTACAGACCCCAAAAATTAGGCATTCACCTGACAGGAAAGAACTTGTGATGATGTGGCTGGAGGTACATTAGGTGGTCACCGGCTAAAAATTTTACTGTAGGCCACTGGAGTACAGGCCCCAAAAATTAGGCATTCACCTGACAGAAAAGGCCTTTTATGCTGCTGTATATACATAAGACAAGGGCTATTCTTTGTTCTGGGTGGCGGACATGTGTCGGCTGGCATGAGGAAATTCTTATTACACGTGGTCGTCACAGGTCCATGCCTCATTCATTTTTAGAAATGTGAGGTAGTCAACAATGTCATGAGCTAGGCAGATGAAGCGCAGGCGAAACCCGGGTCGGGCATTTTATGTGTGCATATTATCGGATGTTTGTGAGTATAATAAATTTCTATACTTATTTTATCCCTATGGTTCTACGCTATGGTGTTTTTTCGTCTGTAAAGGTGCTTATTGAAGGAACCGATCTGTGAAGTGTGAGGATATTAGGACGCTCAGACTTGTGACGCGGAGGTGGATGCTGTATTAACACGTAGATGTGGACAACACCGTTATACAAGAACTAGGATCGTTTGCAAGCGCTCGTTCCATCCCCTATTTTGTGAACCTATCGATAAGGCCTCATGCACACGACCGTGTGTGTTTTGCGGATCCGCAAATCGTGGATTGCAAAACACGAAAGCCGCTCCGTGTGCCTTCCGCAATTTGCGGAACGGAATGTGGCCCATTATAGAGATGCCTTTTGTCTGCAAAACGGACAAGAATAGGACATGCTCCATTTGTTTTGCGAGGCCACGGAACAGAGCAACGGATGTGGACACTCCGTGTGCTGTCCGCATCTTTTGCGGCCCCATTGAAGTGAATGGGTCCACACCCGAGACGCAAAATATGCGGCTCGGACGCGGACCAAACATATGGTCGTGTGCATGAGGCATAAGACAGATAATGTCCACCCTTACCTTACCTACAATTTGGTTATGGGATATACATCTGAACATTTATGACATCTCTGTACCATCTGTAGAGTGCCACCTCTGTACCATCTGTAGAGTGCCACCTTTGTACCACCTGTACAGTAGCACCTGTACAATACCACCTCTCTACCACCTGTACTATGCCATCCCTGTACCACCTGTAGAAAATCACCTCTGTACCATCTGTAGAGTACCACCTCTGTACCACCTGTAGAGTACCACCTCTGTACCACCTGTAGAGTACCACCTCTGTACCACCTGTAGAGTACCACCTCTGTACCACCTGTAGAGTACCACCTCTGTACCACCTGTAGAGTACCACCTCTGTACCACCTGTAGAGTACCACCTCTGTACCACCTGTAGAGTACCACCTCTGTACCATCTGTAGAGTACCACCTCTGTACCACCTGTTCAGTACCACCTCTGTACCACCTGTAGAGTACCACCTCTGTACCACCTGTAGAGTACCACCTCTGTACCACCTGTAGAGTACCACCTCTGTACCACCTGTAGAGTACCACCTCTGTACCATCTGTAGAGTACCACCTCTGTACCGCCTGTACAGTACCACTTCTATACCATCTGTAGAGTACCACCTCTGCATCACCTGTAGAGTACCAGCTCTGTACCATCTGTAGAGTACCACCTCTGTACCATCTGTAGAGTACCACCTCTGTACCATCTGTACAGTACCACCTCTGTACCATCTGTACAGTACCACCTCTGTACCATCTGTACAGTACCACCTCTGTACCATCTGTAGAGTACCACCTCTGTACCATCTGTAGAGTACCACCTCTGTACCACCTCTGTACAGTACCACCTCTGTACAGTACCACCTCTGTACAGTACCACCTCTGTACCATCTGTAGAGTACCACCTCTGTACCGCCTGTACAGAACCGCCTCTATACCATCTGTAGAGTACCACCTCTGCATCACCTGTAGAGTACCACCTCTGCATCACCTGTAGAGTACCACCTCTGCATCACCTGTAGAGTACCACCTCTGTAACATCTGTAGAGTACCACCTCTGTACCACCTGTACAGTACCACCTCTGTACCACCTGTTCAGTACCACCTCTGTACCACCTGTTCAGTACCACCTCTGTACCATCTGTAGAGTACCACCTCTGTACCACCTGTTCAGTACCACCTCTGTACCACCTGTACAGTACCACCTCTGAGACTCACTCCTATCTCAAGAACGGTGCCCACAAAGTGATTGGGTAGCACACAGCCCTGCGTAGGGTCCTCTCCAGAGCGCAGCTATTTTCATATAGTCATTTCAGAATAGTCATTTCTAGTAGAAAATGAATCATAAAATGAATACAGTCCTGTGAATGTAACGTCAGGTTTATCAAATTTGCTATACAACCAACCAAGGGGTAACGCTTTAGTAATCGCTGTATGATTATACATACTGCAATCTCCCCCTAGTGGTGACTGCAAATACATTTTGTCCACTTTGGAGAAATGTCTTTGATCACGCTTTCGCCCGGTCCCTGGTACCATGCTACTTCCTCTCTTTTTGATCTCCCCTCTCCTGACATGCCCGCTTTAGTAACAATTCTAGAGATTTCTTAGAATGCTGTGTTTTGCCGTTCCTCTCTTATTCCTCCTAGAACTGTATGAATGAACTGACAGCTGGGTGTTACCAGCTGGAGGCGTGTCCCTGTACCACCCTATTATATTGTGGTAGGAATACCCACATAACCATCCACATACATGCTGGGAGCTGCAAATGGAAATCTTTCCTCTGCAAATTTCCGTTTCATTCAATGTAGAGAGCAGTCAAGCAGAAAGCAGCAGTTGATGAAATAATGTCATTCTTATGTACTAGACCATAGCTAGAGGGGCTGTGGGGACAGTGCTCTGGGTACTGGATCCTAGGGGGGGGGGGGGTATTTTTTCTAGACAAAATTCCGGGACACTACTGCACTTGCCGGATCCGGCATTAATTTACATAGAGATATATTAATGCCGGATCCGGTACCAAGTGTTCCGGAAATTGCCGCGTTGCCGGATCAGGTTTTCCGGACATAGGAGGAGCTATTTTTCCTTTTTTTTTTTTTTTTTTTTTTAAATTAAATACCGGAACCGTTATTCCAGATGATCCCGGATTAGCCGGATCCGGTATATCCGAACAACGCTAGTGTGAAAGTACCCTTAGATCCAGGGCAGGGGCAATCCGCCAAATCTTTAATCTTTTTACAGGCACAGGAAAATCTGAGCAAATAGTTGTTAATACAAAGTAATGAAAAGGATTGGTGTAAATATTTGCAGTGTAATTTTCATTATGAAGACCGGAGGAACATTACTGTAACAACCTGTAACACTGCGCCTATTACTTATCGAGCTCCGTCGTCTAGTAGGAGTGCGAGGTGACCGAAATCCTCCTGACGTCTCATCACAGACCCTGCTTCCCAATACTTTATACTGCAGCTATACTTCTCCCGATTGGTTGCTCTATATAAGCACAAGCCCACCACATGAACACTAGTAAAGCCTCATTCCCACGTCAGTGTTCCACGGACATGTGCTGTACTCCGCGTGCTGTGTTCTCCGCGGACCGCACAGGTCCTCATCCATTTTAATGTGTGTATTCATACATCAGTTTTATTTTTTACCACGGTCCGTGGGTCTGCGTTTTTAGCACGAATGCATGCTCTATTTTCTCTGTAATGTCTATTATAGTCTATAGATCCGTGAAAACCACAGATTCCATTCACGGATCATTAGGAAGAGATGCTTTGAAAATTATTTTTCAGATGTCCGTTGTCAGTGAAAAACAGATGACACACGGACCCAAGATGGATTCATCACGGACATCTTCACGGAGGCATCACTGACCACCTTTTCACCGATTTAAGCACGGACACAGATGTGTGAATGAGGCTTAAGTTTTTAAAGAACCCCTATAATGTCCCCCCTAATGCACGGGCCCCTCATACTGGTCACACTTACCCCGCTCCCTGGCACCTGCGTCGCTTCTGATGCCTGGGGGGGTCTCTCTAGTATCACTGGTGATGCTAGGGAGACTCATTCCATCACGGCCTGCTATTGGCTGCTACCTCCTTGGTTGGATGTTTTGATCCGTGCAACGGGGAAATTCAGCGCCGGCCGTACGGGGATCTGAAGTGACGCGAGTGCCGGGTAAGTATGACCAGTATGAGGGGCCCATGCATTAGGGGGGACATTATAGGGGTTGGATAACTCCTTTTAAGAATGGAAAGCTGATTCCTGTCACTGCGATTATACGATAATTATAATTTGCAAGAACTAAACCATCAGGGTAGGAGCACAAAATGCGATCCAGCAGGTGGTTGAGGGTCGGCCATGATGTAGCTGAAATCCGTGCGACCGTGCAAGCTGAGGCAGTTTTCTAATAGATTGTGTTAAGCATTGATACAAAACCGTGCGGTCATTAAAAACAAGCAATCAACTGACAATCAATTTTTAATGATTAGAAAACTGCTGCTCCTTACGTGTTTGTGCGGTTTTCGGCACGCCGGCCGCCACATGTGGTCCTATCTATAGTGAGAAACCAAGAACCCCAATTGACTGTCACACATGATCCGAAATAAATGAACCTCAGTTAAGGGGAAGCCATGGGAATACTTGCGCTACGTCAAGCTCATAGGGGTTGAGAAAGATGAGATCTAGGATGGTGGTTCTGGGGTACGACCACAAGGCGCGGTGCAGTTGGCTGTTGGTAACTGATGAAGACCGCGCTGTTTGGTCAGTGCACCTTCCATACTGTGCGGCCATTAACAATGTAGACTGATTATACAGTGTGGTCTCCTTATTAGCTAAAAAGCTGCGGCCCGTATGACTGCGCAGTACTCTACTTGCATCGCAACCGCGTCACAACTATGACACAATCGTGCCGCGCGGTGGTTCCCGTAGGGTCCTGACACAGTAGAGATAATTCATATGTAAAGGAAGGATCCTAGAGGACACAGTGCTTCTTCAAGGTTAAAGAGGCAAAAAATAGAAAGAGGATCCTGAGAAATGTCACGACAGATCTCCGGACCCCTAGGAGTGCTTTGGGGGGAGGGTTTGCTGAGCTCACAAACCTCTATATGACTGCACAATGTCAGTAGATCTGCTGCCTGTGCTGTATTTTTAGTTTGTCCTCCCTGTATCTTACTCCTCATTGAATATGGTCCATTGCTTGTTTGACGTTTAAATCTAATATTTCTACATAATGAAACGTTTTGATGCCAAGTGAAACCAGTAGATCCTGTTTGGGAAAAAAAAGGTACTCCATTAAGTCCTGAATGTACTGTGCTGAAGGTGCTGACAGGAGCTTTGTGGAGAAACCCAAACCTGAAGATTAATGGCAGAAGAAGAAATGCATTGTTATAGTCCATGGCACAGTGTAGGTAAGATCTCAGCGTCTGGATGTGGCGGCTGAGGATAGAACACATGCACTAAATCAGGCATCCTCACTGCGGCCCTCCAGCTGTTGTAAAACTACAACTCCCACAATGCCCTGCTGTAGGCTGATACCTGTGTAGCATCCCCAAGTCAGGGCAATGTATGGAACTAACCTGGGGAATGCCAGTGATGGAGAGGCCGGCACGCTGTTCCTCTGGGGCACTCTCTGGGTTCTTGAGGGACACAGCCAGGTGGAAGGTGAGGTGCCCTTGGTGTTATAGTTTAACGTGCCTATGGCTAAGTCCCTGATATGTCGTGACGCCAGTGCCAGTAAACGGTGGCACACCGTATTTACAGTAGGAATAACTGAGGTACAGACTGATAACTTGAAAACAGAATCCAAACTTTACTGAAGACAGTGATGATACAGTAAGCAGTCTTTCCAACAGTTCCTTTTGCAGACAATAAAATTGCAGTGGTCTTACATCCAGCAAGGTTAAACAGAGGGTGGTAATACAGGACTTGAAATTGCAGGTGAACCTTACTTTCTTCCTGACTCGTCCTGACTGGAATTGATGCTTCAAGGCCCCAATGCCCTACTTCTGGCTTATATCCTTGAATCTCCAGCTTTATAATTTACCTCCTCTTGACGTTTAGTACCTCTTGCTCTAGGGATTGCCTCCAGATTCAGCTGAACTGGTCTAGGCCTGAGACATGTGGCCTCTACAGACTCCAGGGTCTGCACTGCACTAGCCTGCCTTGGCCTAGCTATATATATGACCTGCTCACCAGCTCCCCAGTGGTCCAATACCTAAATGACACCCTTAACATTGCTGCAGGCAATTACATGAAACGCTTAAAGAACATAACAGATTGAGGGTAAACGGGTATTAAAGTGCCCGTATACTGCATACCCCACAGCTTTAAACTGAGTACGACCTCGTACTCCACCACAGGGGTCCACCCAGCTGGATTCATCTCCTGAAAGACAAAAGGAGAACATGCAGGCATACATAACCACAAATGAATGACATGCATAATTTGTATCAGGTCCAGCTGAAAAAGGTGGAATGTGGTGACAAGGGCGTCGTTCTCTTCCTTCAGGATAAAGAGTGGAACTGGGGCGCTGACCTGGCACAGCGAATGTTAGGGAATACCAGGATAGTCCATGACAATGAATGAGTCCATAAAAGCATATCACAGAGGCTCGCACACAGGGAGTCCATCTCTGGGCACAAACTTAAATAGGATGATGCTCACACAGAGGTCCCCTGGGGGTGTATCACAGGCAAGGGCTCGCGTGGAGGAGTCCATTCTTGCGCACAAACGTCAAGCAAGGTATTTCCAGTAGTAACTGCCCGGGAGGAGACACCACCAGTATAATCAAAGTCCCCTAAACGGACTGGCGGACGTCCCTGTTCATCCGGGTGGACCTTCTCAACACAGGGGTTTCCTCCTCCCTTAGCACCGAGGTAGAAGGGAGAGGAGCAACAGGAGGGTCTCCACCAGTGAGACCCTGGTCAGGAACAACAGGAGCCGGAGGATCCTCTACAAGGGAGACTGGATCCGGGACATTTTGAACCGGCTCTTCCGGAGGTGAAGGCACAGTAGGTGCTGGAGCGGGCACCAACAAATTTAGCCAGGGTGTGAGGAACCAATGGAGTGGTTCAGCATCATTGACTAGATCCGCCACAGCCTGCATAGGCTCCACAGGCTGAGCAGAAAGTCCTGGCACAAGAAGACTGGGGTCCGGAGTCTCCAGCAATGGGCCCCTTTGTCATGCAGAGTTTTAGGCGGTTTCTGTGAACAATTTGGGGACTCTTACCCTCTCTGGTGACCTCATAGGTATGGGTCTCAGCATTAGGGATGGCAGACACAAGATAGGGAGTTCTCTCCCATTTACTGTCCAGCTTACTGGTACGGTGATTGTTCTTCAACCACACGGTGTCCCCCACAGCCAAGGGCTCTGCATGGGCCGCCAAATCATAGTCTTTTGTTGTCGCTCCCGGGCACCTTCCATGCGCTCCTGGACAATTTCTTTGGCATTAAGCAAGCGCCGTTGATGTTCCGCTACCCAGTCAGTTTTAGGCAGGGGATTAATGTCATCCAGCACTTGTACATCCAGGGAATGATCTGCAGGCAATTTACCCTGACGCCCAAACAACAGGTAGAAAGGAGTGTATCCAGTGGAACAATGGATAGTATTATTGTACGTATACATGAGCTGTGGTAACAGGTTAGGCCAATCTCCTCTGGTCTCAGGAGGCACGGCTCTCAACATTTCAATCAGGGTCTGATTCATCTTTTCACAGAGTCCATTACCTTGTGGATGATAGGCCGTGGTCCGGACCTTTTGGCAATTGTGTAGTCGGCACAGCTCCTGGAACAGATGAGACTCAAACGCAGACCCCTGATCGGTGAGGATCTTTTCTGGGCAGCCGTAAGGCAGGAGGAAGTGCTTCCAGAACAATTCAGCGGTCGTCTTGGCTGTCAGGTCCTTCACAGGCACTGCTACGGCAAACTTAGTGAAATGGTCAATAATAGTCATGGCATAGGCATACCCTGAGCGACTGGGTTCTAACTTTACGTGGTCAATCGCAACCAGTTCAAGAGGGGCGGTACTTATAATAGGGTGCAGCGGTGCTCTCTGATCATGATGTTCACCTCTCTTTAGGGCACAGGCTGTACATTCCCGACACCACCTCTCAATGTCCTCTCTGATTCCAACCCAGTAGAACCGCCTACGGATAGTGGCCTCAGTCTTTTGAACCCCAAAATGTCCAGACTTATCATGATACATTTCTAGAACCATACCTGCATCACGACGTGGGATGAGGATCTGGTGCACTCTGTCATTTGACACTGGATCCAGGCTTCGTCGCAGCAACAGGCCTTTTGAAGGAACAGTTGTTGACGTTGCTTCCACAATTTGAGGAGTTCTGGGTCTGCGGTCTTTCGCCGAATTCTTTCAGGGGTTCTGCCACTGATGAAGAAGTCCAGCAGTTCACCGAGAACTCTACTCTCTGATTGCAACTTAATCCACTTTTCTTCCCTGGATGCAGGCTTATCAAAGGATGGTGGGTCAGAGGTTCCACTGTTGGCAGCTTGAGCTTGGTCCTGTTGAGCAAACCTGTTATAAAATGCTGGCATCTCTACATCTTCCCAGGCATCCCGTTTGTCATCTGGTGCTATCTCAGTGGGGAGCCTTGACAGGGCATCAGCATTATCGCTTGAACGGCCAGCCCGGTATTTTACAGTGAAGTCGTAATTAGCAAGGCGGGAGGCCCATCTCTGTTCTAAGGCCCCCAGTTTGGCGGTGTTCAGGTGGGCCAGAGGATTATTATCAGTGAAGGCAATAAATGGAGTGGCAGCCAAATAGTCTTTGAATTTTTCTGTTACCGCCCACACTAAGGCCAGAAACTCTAATTTGAAAGAGCTATAATTCTGATCATTCTTTTCAGCTCCCTTTAAGGACCGGCTGGCGTAAGCTATCACCCTTTCTTTCCCTTCTTGCACTTGAGCCAGCACTGCTCCCAGGCCTTTCTTACTGGCATCTGTGTAAAGGTGAAATGGTTTACTGTAATCTGGGTACCCCAGCACAGGAGGTTCAGTCAACTTCTTCTTTAACAACTGAAATGCAACCTCCCTTTCTTCATTCCATTCTATGGGGATAGGAGTCTTTGGGCTCTTTTTTGGTTGCCCCCTCAGAAGTTCCTGAATTGGATCCGCTATTTGAGCGAAGTGGGGGATAAAGCGCCGGTAGTAGCCAGCGAAGCTAAGGAAACTCCTCACTTCCTTCACTGTAGTGGGGACCGGCCAATTTCGGACAGCAGCCAACTTATCAGGATCAGGCTGGACCCCCTCTGCACTTACAACATGTCCCAAGTATTTTACAGCAGGTTTCAGCAGGTGACATTTGGACGGTTTAATCTTGAGGCCGTATTTAATAAGGATTTCAAACACCTCAGCTAGATGCTTTAAATGGTCCTCATACGTTTTAGAGTAGATGATAACGTCATCCAGGTATAACAGCACCGTCTCAAAGTTCTTATGGCCTAGGCACCGCTCCATTAATCTTTGAAAGGTCCCGGGGCATTACACAGTCCAAATGGCATACAATTAAACTCAAACAGGCCCATAGGGGTGGTGAAAGCAGTCTTTTCCCTATCTTCAGGGGCCATGGGCACTTGCCAATATCCGCTGGTTAAATCTAAGGTGGAGAAGTAGGCGGAGGAGCCTAGAGCAGTTAGAGACTCCTCAATACGCGGCAATGGGTAAGCATCTTTGTGAGTGATCTGATTTATCTTTCTATAGTCTACACAAAACCGGATGCCACCATCTTTCTTTTTACTAAAACCAGGGGGCAGCCCAGGGACTACGACTGTCCCGGATTACGTTTGAGTCTTTCATTTCTTGGATCATCTCTTTAACAGTTTGGTAGGAAGTTGGTGGTATGGGTCTATACCTCTCTTTAATGGGAGGATGAGAGCCAGTGGGTATGGTGTGTTGGATAACACTGACCTCTCCATAGTCCGTTGCATGCTTACTGAAGGCTTGATGATGTTGCTTTACTAGGTTCAGGAGTCCCTCTAGTTGATGCTGCGGGGTAGCTTCGTCCCCGACATGGAGTTCCTTCCACCAGGGCACTGGAGAGTCGTCCGCAGGAAGAGGTCCTCGAGTGGCAGCTGATGGCTTCTCGGTGACAGGCAGGCGGATGACATCCTGGAAGGAAACCTGGGAAAGCTGGGCAACAGGACAGTGCTTAGTAAGCACAGCAGGATGATCGCTGAGGTTAATCAGACGGACAGGTACTTTACCTTGGGAGACGGTCGCCAGGCACTTGGCAGCTCTCACATATGGGTAGTTCTCCATCTGGACAGGTTCCACCAGGGCCGGATAGTCTTGACCCTGGACTCCCAGGACAGCACGGCACCACAGGAGAGTTTGGGAGTTTGGAGGTAGAGTCACTGGTCTATTATCACCGATCCTGGCGGTGCAGATCTCTCCTTTTTCATTTGCAAACCTCTGCTGAGCACACAGTACGCTGATGGTCTTTTGGAGGACCTTCTTGGAGGCAGAGGAAGCTGCAGGCAGGGGACTGATGGAGAGCTTCAAGGACCTCAGGGTAGCAATTTTTGAAAACATTAGTCCCAACAATCACAGGGTGGCCCCTTTATCCTCGGTTTGTACCACAATCACTCCTTGCTGTGGTAAAGTGGCTTCACCCACTTGGAGCGTGGGTTCCCAGTATCCATGGACCTTTATGGGCTTACCATTGCTTGCAATTATCTCCAACCAGGACTCAGGTGGCTGGGTAAGCAGGCTGGAACTCCAGAACTGATTAAAGGTGGACTGCTGAATAGTGGTGACTTGAGATCCAGTGTCCAGCAACGCTTCAAAAGGCACTCCATTGATCCGGACGTTTATTTTGGGACGGGACCCTACATAACGGGGCATCCAGTTTGGATCCCTTGGACCTGTTGTTCTACCTCCCGAGGGGCGGTCCTCAGCCTCGAGGGTGACTCGTTTAACTGCCAGCAAGTAGATTCAGTGTGACCCAACTTCTTGCAGTAATTACAGGAAGGTCGCTACGGTTCCTAAACCGGTCACTTGAACGTCTTCCAGGATCTCTGGGATAAACTTCTTGATACGCAGGGGGCCAGGCTTTTGAGGCAAAAGGAGTTCATCTTCCAGCATTAAGGGTTTCTCCCACTCTTCCAGTTTCCTGCAGACTTTTTCCAGGCTCTTAGTGAGGTAATTGACCTGTTCCATCAGAGCAGCTACTGTATCAGGAACTGGAGTCTGGGCGGCTTGGCTGGCCCCTGGCAGGCTGGTATCCGTCAGCTTGGGAGTACGGACAGGAGGCTCGGGATGGGCCACTGGTTCCGTTGGCAGATGTTGTCCCAGAATACTGATGGCCAGTTCTTTAAAGTCCAGGAAAACACTGTTAGGGTGCTGAGCCGACAACATTTTCAATTGTGTTTTTAAAGATTCGCTATTCACACCCGCAATAAATTGTTCTCTCAGAGTTTGATCCTGGGTGTCAACCTCTCTAGGGTCTATATGAATGACAGCCCTCCAGGCCTCCTGGAGGGATAAAGCAAAATCACGAAGTGACTCACCAGGCTTTTGTTTCTTGCTGAAGAAGCGCATCTTTATTTCAGACACCGTCCTGACTTCAAAGGTAGTGCTGAGGCGGTCAAAGATCTGCTCTATGGTGCTCCTCTCAGAACTGGGCCAGGACATGACTTCTCGACGGGCCGCTCCTTCCAACTGGGCTAACAGAATCTCCATTTGCTGCTCCGGGTTAATAGGATAGAGTCGGAACAGAGCCAGGATTTTGTCTTGAAAGTCTTTTAAATTATGAGCCTCCCCGGCATAACGGGGAAACCATGGAGCCCCAAAGTAATATGGCATCGTCAGCGGCATCATGTTGACAGGCGTAATACCGTTGGTGGCCACTGGCTCCCTGGGGCAGGCTGCTCGGCTGCTTCTGAGTCCGACATGATGCAGATTATTTGGTTGAGCGGTCCCTTTAAGAGGCAGCGCTAGGTCCGATGTCGCGCCGGCGGGGTTACTGGCCGGTGAGCGCGATCGATGGGCAGAGTCCAGTATCCCCTTTTTGGGCCTTGCTAACCAGGCGACCCCTCTCCGGTGTCGGATTATTTCTCCCAGGAGTTGGTACTTACTCCGGTGCAGGCGGTCCAAATCTCGCGAGATCCGGAAGGACGTCTTCGGGAATCCCTTGCGCAGCGTGCCTTCCCGCGAGGACGTCGGGCTGGAGGGGCGGAGCTCGGACTTGCTCCGACGGGGAACAGCGTCTGCGTTCTTCTAAGTCCAAGGTAGGTGGAGTCCAGCTTGGGAAATTTGAATAAAGTGGTGACGCTGCAGAGTCTGGCGCTAAGCTTTCCCGCCAGTGATGAGTAGTGATGGCGCAGTAGATAAGTCCACAGTTCAGGCGGCCATCTTGGGCGCCATGATGCATCAATTCAATGACAGCAAGCAGCGGTAGTGAAACAGCATAAAAGTCCACAAAAATGCACTTTGAAGTGGCGATTTTCTTCCTCTTGATAGCGCAACACTGCACAGCGCTTTCTGGAGGTTTTTGGGACACTTTTCTGTACGTTTTAGGTCCGCAAAGTTCACTTCAAATAAACAGGCGTTTTGTCACTTGGCAAACTGGTTAAGGCACAAAGTTCACGTTTTTGATCACAGTCCATAAAACGTGCGTATCCTGTTCGTGACGCCAAAATGTAGCATCCCCAAGTCAGGGCATTGTGTAGGAACTAACCTGGGGAATGCCAGTGATGGAGAGGCCGGCACGCTGCTCCTCTGGGGCACTCTCTGGGTTCTTGAGGGACACAGCCAGGTGGAAGGTGAGGTGCCCTTGGTGTTATAGTTTAACGTGCCTATGGCTAAGTCCCTGATATGTCGTGACGCCAGTGCCAGTAAACGGTGGCACACCGTATTTACAGTAGGAATAACTGAGGTACAGACTGATAACTTGAAAACAGAATCCAAACTTTACTGAAGACAGTGATGATACAGTAAGCAGTCTTTCCAACAGTTCCTTTTTGCAGACAATAAAATTGCAGTGGTCTTACATCCAGCAAGGTTAAACAGAGGGTGGTAATACAGGACTTGAAATTGCAGGTGAACCTTACTTTCTTCCTGACTCGTCCTGACTGGAATTGATGCTTCAAGGCCCCAATGCCCTACTTCTGGCTTATATCCTTGAATCTCCAGCTTTATAATTTACCTCCTCTTGACGTTTAGTACCTCTTGCTCTAGGGATTGCCTCCAGATTCAGCTGAACTGGTCTAGGCCTGAGACATGTGGCCTCTACAGACTCCAGGGTCTGCACTGCACTAGCCTGCCTTGGCCTAGCTATATATATGACCTGCTCACCAGCTCCCCCAGTGGTCCAATACCTAAATGACACCCTTAACATTGCTGCAGGCAATTACATGAAACGCTTAAAGAACATAACAGATTGAGGGTAAACGGGTATTAAAGTGCCCGTATACTGCACCTGTAGGCTGTTCGGGCATGCTGGGAGTTGTAGTTTTGCAACAGCTGGAGGGCCGCAGTTTGAGGATGCCTGCACTAAATAATATTTCTCTCTAGAAGGAAAGGAAATCACTTGTTCTCCTCTTATATTGCAGGGGTATTCCCATGTGATGTGCAGAGCCCCCAAAATAGGGGAATTGCAAAATTGTTTCATGAATGTTGGAACCACAGAGGTGAGCTCCAGGGATTATCAGAGAATTATTGGGCCAAACAATGATTTGCGCAATCGCGAATATATCGGAGCACTCTATCTGCATATTAAGCTATTGTAATGTTCTGCCGTGCCAACCATTTTCTCCAGTCTCAGGAAACTTCTAGTAGCTTAAATAATTTAGCAAAAGTGACCCGCGCCGGTATTGCGCCCGCAATATGCGCATATTACATTGTCGATTTTCGCAATCAAGAAAATAATCATGAATTTGCGAATTTATGACGAATATCCACCCAAATATTCACGAAATATCGCAAATTCTAATATTGCCCCTGCCGCTCATCACTAATTTAAAGTGACCCTCCGGTTCAAGAAAAAAAAAAGGGGATATACCATTAATGATGTAAAAAAAAAGACATCACATAAAAATAAATAAAAGAAACACATCATAAAAAAAAAGACAGACATCATCAGACATCGTATAGTACAGGCATGCTCAACCTGCGGCCCTCCAGCTGTTGCAAAACTACAACTCCCATCATTCCTGGACAGCCTAAAGCTATCAGCTTGCAAAAGGGCATGATGGGAGTTGTAGTTTCACAACAGCTGGAGGGCCGCAGGTTGAGCATCCCTGGTATAGTACATGACAATCTCTTTCTAACAAAGCTAGACCCAGCCCTGCACCTCACATGGGTCCAGAGATCTCCACATTCGTTGCTCCAATTGTTCAGGTAGATTTATTTCTGGGTGGCAGCTCGGGGGGATGTGCCTTTCCCCCTATCACAGCTCAGGGGGCATGTCCTTTCTGCTGTTTCTCTTTCCCTGTAACTTCCACGGCTTCTAATAGCAGATATCACTGGTGACAGTTGCAGATTTACAGTGTGCGACCACCTCAGTGAGATGGACAAGAAATAAGGAACAAATAAACAGCAGGTGGCGCTATACAGATACATTTTATTGAATTTTTAATTACATGCAATTACAAAAGTATTTAGATCCAGGGGCTGGTTTGAAAAATGAATATTTTCATTGGCACAACCCCTTTACCTGGGGGACAAACAGAAAACTTACTAGGTGCCTTTCTATTCATTATTTTAGCTGTCAATCCGTCAGTTCCTGGACTCGCTTTTGCAATCAAAGAAGTGAACAGCCGCGCATGTGGGGCCACGCTCCGTTCGCAGCTATGGGTGTTTCAAAAATAAGGGAGCAATGAATGGAGAGCACGTTGAGCATGTGGGGCTCTCCTTTATGTCGGGGGGCCTGTTTTGGAGATAGGAGCAGGTTTCAGAGGTGGGACCCACACCTATCTGATTATCCTGGCGATATGCCATCAATATCCCAGATGGTCCAATCCCTTTAAAATAAACCCTGACAGAATTGACACCCCCCTTTTATGTGCCATTAATGCCCCCAAAAAAGCCATAGGTGAAAGCAGCATGTATATGAGATCTGGTCTGAAATCTTTATTAGTCTAGGTGGTCTGGCGTCTTAATTTATATAGGGGGTCTGCACTAGGTGTGGCTTTAGGTGGTCCGGGGTCGGAATTTATATAGGGGGTCTGCACTAGGTGTGGCTTTAGGTGGTCCAGGGTCTGAATTTATATAGGGGGTCTGCACTAGTTGTGTCTTTAGGTGGTCCAGGGTCTGAATTTATATAGGGGGTCTGCACTAGTTGTGTCTTTAGGTGGTCCAGGGTCTGAATTTATATAGGGGGTCTGCACTAGTTGTGTCTTTAGGTGGTCCGGGGTATGAATTTATATAGGGGGTCTGCACTAGTTGTGTCTTTAGGTGGTCCGGGGTATGAATTTATATAGGGGGTCTGCACTAGGTGTGGCTTTAGGTGGTCCAGGGTCTGAATTTATTTAGGGGGTCTGCACTAGTTGTGTCTTTAGGTGGTCCGGGGTCGGAATTTATATAGGGGGTCTGCACTAGTTGTGTCTTTAGGTGGTCCAGGGTCTGAATTTATATAGGGGGTCTGCACTAGTTGTGTCTTTAGGTGGTCCGGGGTCTGAATTTATATAGGGGGTCTGCACTAGTTGTGTCTTTAGGTGGTCCAGGGTCTGGATTTATTTAGGGGGTCTGCACTAGTTGTGTCTTTAGGTGGTCCGGGGTCTGAATTTATATAGGGGGTCTGCACTAGTTGTGTCTTTAGGTGGTCCAGGGTCTGAATTTATATAGGGGGTCTGCACTAGTTGTGTCTTTAGGTGGTCCGGGGTCTGAATTTATATAGGGGGTCTGCACTAGTTGTGTCTTTAGGTGGTCCGGGGTCTGAATTTATATAGGGGGTCTGCACTAGTTGTGTCTTTAGGTGGTCCAGGGTCTGAATTTATATAGGGGGTCTGCACTAGTTGTGTCTTTAGGTGGTCCGGGGTCTGAATTTATATAGGGGGTCTGCACTAGTTGTGTCTTTAGGTGGTCCAGGGTCTGGATTTATTTAGGGGGTCTGCACTAGTTGTGTCTTTAGGTGGTCCAGGGTCTGAATTTATATAGGGGTCTGCACTAGTTGTGTCTTTAGGTGGTCCAGGGTCTGAATTTATATAGGGGGTCTGCACTAGTTGTGTCTTTAGGTGGTCCGGGGTCTGAATTTATATAGGGGGTCTGCACTAGTTGTGTCTTTAGGTGGTCCGGGGTCTGAATTTATATAGGGGGTCTGCACTAGGTGTGGCTTTAGGTGGTCCAGGGTCTGAATTTATATAGGGGGTCTGCACTAGGTGTGGCTTGAGGTGGTCCAGGGTCTGAATCTGTAATTAGGGGTCTGCATTAGGTGTAGCTTTAGGTAGTCCAGGGTCTGAATTTATTTAGGGGGTCTGCACTAGTTGTGTCTTTAGGTGGTCCAGGGTCTGAATTTATTTAGGGGGTAAACATTGCTTTTAAATATCTATGTTTTAGTCCCCTTTTCTGTTGTATTACAGACTAAAGCTATTTATAAATTGCATCCAAAGTTTTACGATCTGCGTTCTGCAGTATAAATCATCTCTGTGAACAGCTGATCGAGCAGAACATTTACAAACCGCTGCACACAAGAGACAGGAAAATTCATCTCTTAGGCCTCTTGCACATGAACGTGTGCGCTCCGTTCCTGTATTGCGGACCGCATTTGCACAAGCCTGACGTTGCATCCTGGTGACATTGAGATTTAATAGGCACCTTTTTAGTAATATTTATTTATTAAAAGTTAAGTTTTAAAGGATCTTTTGTATGTACTGTAGATACACTTCTCCATGCTCACCAAGCACAGCGCCGTCCATTGTATAGTGGTTGTGCTTGGTATTACAGCTCGGCTCCATTCACTTCTATGTGGCTGAGCTTCTCCTGAGCCACGTGATCGATGAACGTGATGTTACTGGCCTTGGGAAAGCTGCGAAAATGACGCGGCGCTACTGCGAGCTCCGATGCCTTCTCAAACAGCTGATCAGTTGGGGTCCCGGGTGTCAGACCCCACCGATCAGATACTGATGACCTATCCTGAGGATAGGTCATCAGGGTAAAACTCCCGGAAAACCCCTTTAAGATGGGGTCAAACATTAGTTGCAGATCCCTGCAGTCCTTGGGTTGGGTTAATAAACTGCATTTGAGGAACATTTCTTCTTGCCATTTTTGCATGACCTCAGGGCCCTCCTCTGGCCATTGGTAAGTTCACAGTGTATTCATAATGTATCCATTTACAATTTATAAATAGACTTTCAATTATGTCCAACAATCCCTTTAAAGGGCATCTGTCAGCAGTTTCGTTTCTATGACACCGTCTGACCTGTTACATGTGCACTTGGCAGCTGAAGGCGTCTATGTTGGTCCCATGTTCATATGTGCCCACATTGCTGAGAAAAATGACGTTTTATTATATGCAAATGAGGCTCTAGGGGCAACGGGGGCGTTACCATTACACCTAGAGGCTCTGCTCCCTCTTCAACTGCTGAACCCTCTGCACTTTGATTGACAGGACCTGGCAGTGAAAACATCATAACGCCTGGCTCTGCCAATCAAGGTGCAGAGGGGGCGGTAGTGGCAGAGAGAGCTGACCCTCTAGGTGCAATGGCAACACCCCTGTTGCTCCTAGAAGCTCATTTGCATATATTAAAACATTTTTCTCAGCGATGCAGGTATACATACATACATATCTATCTGGGGAATTGGTTGCAGGCAATGCTTCCTTTAGAAAGGTGTAAAAATCAGCTGTCCTCTAGAAGGAAGAAAACTTTGAGGGGCATTTACTAAAGTATTTAGGCCACTATTGTGGCACTAAAAGTCACTAATTATGGCGCACATAATGAGCGCGGTAACGTCATTGCAGGCCCTTTTGCAATGACGTTACCGCGCAATCAAGTGGATGAGGTGAGGTTTTTTAATTCAAAATGCTATTATTTTTCGTTATAACCAAGTGAAGTTCAGGTCCCCATTGACTTTAATGGGGTTCGGGTTCAGTGTTCGGTCAAGTTCAGGTCCCTCCCTAGATGCAGCTCTCTCCGGCACGCAGAGATAAAGAGTGGCATATGGAAAGACCAGTCTTGATAAATGCTACCAATAGGCACTCTCCATTGAAATTCATGGGGGTTACCGAAAAGGCAGAATATTCTCTTGATCCAATTCCCTTGCATAGACACAAAGTGGGTCATTTATTAAGACTGGCGTTTACGACACTGGTCTTAATCACCCTATATCTGGCGGTGGATCCGCCGAAGTTATGAAGAGGCGCCGGCATCTAAGTAACTTCAGCACATCCAGTACCAGTCTAAATGTAAGCCAGCTTCTCTTACATTTAGACCATTTTCTATCCCTGAATGAGACGGGCCTACCGGCTTTTTTAGACCTGGTGTGAGTGAGGAAAAGTAGCAGATGGCAGCGCGAATAACATTTGCAATCTGTACCAGAAATACGCCTAATATAGGTATATTTCTGGATAATAAATGACCCCCCAAATTCTTTCTGCTTTAGACCACCACTAGGGGGAGCTTATTGCATACTAACTAACAAATGATGGACTCCATGCTACATTTATTTTTAATTAATTAGCGCCACTTCAGGTGAGTACAATCTAATACAATGCTGAAATCATAAGCACACACATATGGTAAGAACTACTTCTCTTCGTTCTTTAACCCCTACCCCTCCCTTCTCTCCAATCCCTGCTCCTTTTCATCTCTTCCCCCCCCCCCTTTTTTTTACACTTACAGTTCCCTAAGCGTCAATAAATGGATTATATTCACCGTTTACAAAGTCCACCATTCCCTTTTTGCATTTGTAACATTTAACCCCTTCTGCAGTCCCGTTTGCCCCCATACGCAATGATTCATGGCTTTAACCTATAGAGGGTATAGGTATGTAGTCACTTCACCTCGACTAGCCCCCTCCACCCATAATTTACACTTTGCACTAGTAACAGGTCAATCATCCACTCTATTAATCTATTTTATTGAACTGCTGGAGAACTGATGAGTGTGCGCTGCAATCAGATGTAAGCATCCATATTGACGGGCTGACTAATCAAGGGGGAACTTTTCATCCAGAAATGGAGCTCATTAAAATGCGCATATTGTGGTTGTATTAGTAATGTATACACATGCTACAGCTCTTCAAAACTCTGCAGGAACTGAAAAGACTAAGGTTATGGCCACCTGAGCTGCATAGTTCATATGTGGGGTATATACCATAGTGCTTCAGTCGTGAAATACTGTCTCTGACAGGGCATGCAATTCATTGAAATGTACAGAGTTCTTGTGACCCACATCTGTAATACCCCAGAGTAGTATTACCACTCCTAAACCCTGCTAATGTCTCTTACTGGCTAACAATAATGTCATCTGTCTATTTATTCTGGGTCCTTTACGCTGTGCATTCCTATTATTGCTATGTAACTGTTATTTGTTATGCTCATGTAATGTTCCTGGTTGTTCAGCAGATGGCGATGTGTATCTGGCAGAGAGATCCTTATATAGAATGGAACTTATTATTCCATTCTCCCCCCTTTTGGGCAGAAGTGGGTTAGTGCTGTTTCCTACCAAAGGGAGGGATTGCAGTTCTAGTTGATTCCAGTCTAGTTTTGACCCTGGAGCTGAAAAGACGTGCCAAGAGGTAGCAGCGAGGGGAAAGGCCCCCCTCCTGCAGCAGGAGTCCCTTCAGAAGGAAGCAGCTCATAGAGCACCCTGACTCCTTATCGATTTGCAGAGTATTGCGAGGGGGTCAACAGCTAAAGGCATCCCACTCCAGAGATACCAGAACAGTCGTAAGGTCCAACTTCCAGAATAGAGCCGAGTTTAGCACAGTAGAGAGATAAAGCAGAATATGTTTGCCTGCCAGTTTACCCTAAAGCCTGCTGGAACCAAAAGGGAGCGATGGTATCAAGGTAGGAGCACCGTGACACACACAGAGACTGTTAAGGCTGCACCACACCACTTGGCATCCTATAAACCTGGGATACAATCGGCCCTGTGGGGAGGGGGGGGGGGGCATGTTGCACATCCCAAATACTGTCTTGTACATGAAGTCTAATGAGGTCAAGGCTTTCTTATTGGTAGCTTCCTATCGGTGGCACCAGAGAGATAGTTTCCTTCAACCTGAGGGAGAGATAGTCTGCATATCTTTTCCTAGGAAGCGTTGCCGGTAAGACTCCCTGCATTATTTGGACCACTGCGAAAAGAAACAGTACCTCTGAAAGCTATGGCAAAATTCTAAAAATGTTAGGGTGCAACTGTCCGACGCAGGGCGTAGCTATAGGGGCTACAGAAGTAGCAGTCAGGCCCAGGAGCCTCAGGGGGCCCAAAGACCCTTGAACAGCATAAGAAGACACTGGATTATAGAAAGTGCATGATGGTCAAGTTACACCTCTGGCAGAAGGGAAGGGGTTAGGTCAACAATTTGGCATGGGGGGAGGTGCTGTTTCAATTTTTGCCTCAGGCAGCACGAAGGCTATGTGCTTTCCTGCCCCTGGCCACAAAGCACTGACGTAAGGGGGGTCCAAGCTGAACACTTGCACCAGGGCCCATGAGCCTTTAGCTATGCCCCTGGTCTGATGGCTGGGACCCCCACCGATCCCGAGGATGACAGTTTCATACCCACAATATGATCGAGCAGCAGGTGGGGTATCCACTGTGCCGCTCCATTCATTCTCTATGGAGATAGGCGGGTGCAGCGCTCCTCTATTTCCAGTTGTCCCATAGAGAATTAATAGAGCAGCGGGGCACATGCCTGACCTGCTGCTTTATCAGATCAAGGGAATGGAACCCCCCTTTTCTTGGAATCAGTGGGGGTGACAGTGATCGGACCCCTAGCGATCAATTAGTTATTCCCTATCCTAAGGGTAGGGGATATATTCAAAACTTGGCACAATCCCTTTAAAGTCAAATTTTAAACTTGTACTGTAGATCTATTAACCCAATTGTGTCTACCATCTGTCCATACATTATTGATGCACCGTGCAGGTAAGATGCATGTATACATTCACCAGTCTAATGGCAAATCTGGCTGTACACAGCTCTGCCATTGAAGAGATAAATCAGGCACATTGTCAATTCAGTCCTATTGTAGAGACCAAAAAGCTCTCAAGCCCCAAACTTGCTAATCTCAGCTCTGAAAGCCCCATAACAGCTAATGTCGGGAGATACACAGAGATAAAAATGGAGACCTTTGTTCTCGGGTATTACTGTGATGATGGAGATTAAACAAAAAAACACCTATTCAATATCATTATACACAGGACATTGGGAGAATTATTCTGGCATCAATTTGTTTTATAAAAGTCATTGCTTAAAATTATAAATGGATAAAAAGAAAATTGGAATTTTATACAATTTTCCTATTTTTCTCTATATAAATCTTAAAACGTACCTAACCTTTCAACAAACTCTGTATTAATCAATAGAACAGTGTGTGTATATGAGAAATAACACTATTTATAGCCATTATATCACTTGTATTTGGCATTTTTTTTTAGCAGTTTTACCCTCTGCAGGCTCTGTCTCTAGTTTGCAGTTCTCTCAGATCTGGCGGATGGACACTAGCTCCAATCCACTGCACATAGAAAGTAGAGAAAGTAGGAGAATCTGCTTCCTAACTGTCTTGCAGTCACTCAGGAGCAGCCCTAGGATTATGGAGGTCATTACAGAGAAGTACTGCCCTGTACTGATGTGAATAAAGCACTCTCTGTCTCTCCTGTCTCTCTAAGCTCCTCTGAAACCCCCTCTTCATAGACTTGTATTGATATGTGTAATCTAATACTTATTTATGTGAGCTGCTCTGTCTCGAAATAGATTCAAGAGAAATGTTAGAGAGAAAGATGCAGAGAACAAGAGAACTAAACATTTTTCTCTAATAAGATATATTACACACTTTCTTAGGGTTGCTTGTACTATTGATTTATGCAAAGTTATGAAAAAAGTTAGTGACCATTTAAAGGGTACAGGTCTTGATTTGGTGTTCTATGTAAGCCCACTCTACGCCACAAAATAAAGAAATAATAATAAATAATATTCAAATAGAATGATTTTTACCCTTAGAAAGTGTTAATTTGAAGACAAAAATGAAAGTTTAATTTTGTTGTGGTTATTGAGGCACCAAAGACCTTGCTCATAAAAGGGTTCAAAAAATTTGTCATTATTCAACACTATGATAATAGGTAAGTATTTACGTTACGGGGATGTCCTCTCGGGGTGGTCCCTGTCCACATCATTACTTGTCCCGCTTTGTGGGCACTGTGTATTACTACATTTGTCTTGGCATCAAAATGAGAATGTGCCACCCGTTTTTCTGGGTCATAACTACTAGTAGCCTGAGTAGGTAGACCGCTCCTTTGAGAGAATTTTCCAGGTAACACTGCTGTCCTATGCAGGACCTAAAGGGGTTGTCGTACCTCCAATATTGGTGACATATCGCTAGGATACGCCATCAATGTCACATATCTCTAGAATGGAGCTCCCAAAGCTAACAGGAGTACACCATGCATGCAGTCACCCTCCATTTTGTATGAAAATAGCCGAGCATTGGCTATAGAAGTGAATAGAGAGGTGACCACGCTTGTGCAGTGTGCTCTCCACTAATTTCCATGGAATTTCCGAAAATGGCCGAATGCGTCGCTCGGCATTCCTATAGCAATGCATGGAGGGCGGCCGTGCATGCGCAGTGCACTTTCATTTACTTTGGGCGATCTGTTCTAGAGATTGGGACTCGTTCCAGGACCCGCACCTATCTGACATGGGTGGCATATCCTAGCGATATGCCACCCATGTTAGAAGTTAGACAACCCCTTTAAAGCAGCCACCATGAATTGTACAAGTGCAGTCCTTATAAAAAAAATAAATAAAATAAAAGTCAAAAAGGCAAAAAACCGTTAAACCCTCATCCTAATATAATACAATGTACTGGAGGATTTGCAGAAATGAGTCTTGGATATTTAATAAAAAGGGAATCAAGGAAAATCTCAAGTCTCGGTGCCAAGTTCTGGAGGGAGAATACCTTAAGTAAATCATAAAGCCGTTTTATGAAGAACTGTACGTCTTTTATGGCAGGTGATAAAATAATGACTGTACGTATAAATGAGTCACACACTGTACAGTCATGCGGTTTCATCCTTTGGGTCTCAGCGAATTACATTACATGAAATATCTAGTTAGTAGTATTAGTACGTAGGATTGAAACATCTGAAATTAGAAAGGCGATAAATTATAACATGGGTCAATAGCTTGTACATTACCATCACTGTAAGTAATTCTGTAAGTAATATATTACATTACTTACAGAATAAACTGCAAAAGTTATTGCTCTCCACGAACATCATGTATAATATGCTACTCGGTGCCTACTAATATGATTGTCATTACAGATGTGACACGTCTCTACCCAGCTTTACCAGACCCCTGAAGAGGAAATGTGCCTAGCTATGCACTGATTTAGATGTAGGGGATATATCACTATATAACTATACAGTAGACAGAGTTTCAATGTACAGGACAACTCAAGGATTTTAGTTTACAGTTGATTTTATCACAGGAAGAAACATTTTTTTTTAGGTCAATATTATGGCACTCAAAGAGGTTCTAATTAAAATGTTTTCTGTCTGTAACTACCACTAGAGGGAGCTCCTTACAGGGCATTTTCAGTAATGTAGCTGATATTGCGGTCATTGAGAAATATATACATTTATGTGCAGTGGGCTCCCTCTAGTGGTAGCTGCAGGCATGAAGAATTGCAAGTCGGTCTGCAAATAAAAAGGATATGCAAAATACAGATACCTTCCATATGCATTCTATATTTTTCTCAATCGTCATCAAATATGAAAAAAAGTAAAGAACGGGTATGTGCATTCCCCATAGAAATAAATGGGTCAGTGTGCTGTCTGCAAAAATGAAAAAAAAAAAAATGGTTGTGTGCATGAGCCCTAATAGCATACTTGCCAACTCTTCCGGAACATCCGAGGGTCTCCTAGACTTCCAGAAGAGTTCGAAAATCTCCCAGGACAAGCAAGGAGGTATGTTTTCTTCCAGAAAGCAGCCTTTCATGTATTGTAACTGTATGTGGCTCCAAGCTGCGGCATCATTAGAAATAGCCCCTGTGCCCAAACATTCATCCAGGGTGCAGGCCGCCAGGCAAGAAATGTGATTTTTAAACAAGAAAAACAAAAGAAAAAATCCTGTATGCTGCTGCTCCTCTTCTTCCGAAGGCCAGCCCATACTTGTTGGCTAGGGGTTATCCTTTAAATTTGAAACGCTTTTTTTTACTCTCTTATCTGCTTATCCGGAGGGCTTTCTTCCCTTTCCATTGGGGGACATCAGCTTACATGAGGCAATCTAGCATCTGCATCTCCCAGGAAGCATTGCAATACAATAACCCCTTTCTCTCCCACATAGAAAATAGCCTCTCGCATATACTCCAGAGATACAGTGGCATGCAAAAGTTTAAGCACCCCTGGTCAAATTTACTGTTACTGTGAACAGTTAAAGGGGTTGTCTCACTTCAGTAAGTGGCATTTATCATGTAGAGAAAGGTAATACAAGGCACTTCCTAATGTATTGTGATTATAAATATTGCTTCCTTTGCTGGCTGGATTCATTTTTCTATCACATTATACACGGCTCGTTTCCATGGTTACAGACCACCCTTCAATCCATCAGTAGTGGTCGTGCTTGCACAATATTGCAAAAAGCACTTGCCTATGTGAGCTCCCATGGTCCTGGCCACCAGAGAGGCCGACGCTTTTTTCTATAGTGTGCAAGCACGACCACCACTGATGGATTGCAGGGTGGTCTGTAACCATGGAAACGAGCAATGTATAATGTGATGGAAAAATGAATCCAGCTAGCAAAGGAAGCAATATGGACAATCACAATACATTAGGGAGTGATAAATGCAACTTACTGAAGTGAGACAACCCCTTTAAGCAAGTTGAAGATTGTGGCAAGAGCTCATGCGATAGGGGCAGTGTTGCTGAAAATGATTAATAGAAGAGTATTGGAGAGGGAGAATGCAGGGAGAATGTAGTTTTGGATATTTGAGGGATCACAGCACTCAACAGATTACTGGCGTGTATGTAGGGTGCTCGTTTCGTTTTGGCCCTGACTCCACTTCCAGGTGCCTAGACAATTTATACATATATTTGAGACGGCACACCAATTTTTGTATTTTTTGATCCAATTAAATTTTATTCAGCCAGGCATTTGAATTAGCGACGTTTCGGGCTTAACAAGAATAGCCCTTCATCAGGCTAGTAGTTTGCATACATGAGGGATCGTGCCGGCACGATCCCTCATGTATGCAGGGAGAATGTAGTGAGAGTGCAGGGAGAGTGTAGGGAGACTTATTCTGCATCAATTTTATGTATTGTATTTATTCCTACATCCGCTGTAAATGTAATTCAATAGCAATAAGATGAAAGCCTTTATTATTCTGGTGCCACCATGCCAACCAATTCCATTCAGGCTGCACCCCTTAGGAGGGCCAGTTCTTAATGACCATCCTCATCTTTTGCTGGCTTTACTTCTTCTAAATCATCCTTCAAAGTTTCCATGTCCTAGAAAAGTCAGCAAGATGCAGAGAGAGGAGGAGCTGGATGTTCCTGATGATATATTCTCATTGATATTAGATGATGTGGAAAAGGAGGTAAAGCAGATGGCAGAAGAAGGGCTCCCACCTGTAGGGCAGGAGATCACTGGGGTTGGAGAAGTGGATATGCCAGAGCTGATATATAATATGCATATTGTCCCCCCACCTAACCAGCCAAACCCCATACCAGCAACGGCCCCTGTTTAAAGGTGCATTTAAGGTGCCGCATGGCCTTTAACATTGAAGACCGACTATAAAAGTGCAGTCTTCATTATTAAATGAAAGACAGCTGTGAGCCAATTGGCTGTGCTTTTCACCGCAGGAAGGCCGCAACCCGCCGGCAGCACAACTGCTCCGTGTGGCCATACCCTAAGGCAGAGTGGCCTATGTATACCTGATTTATAGCGATTCATGACAAATTGATTCGGAACTAATCAAATTTCTTGGCGAACTTCGGCGAAGTTGCTGAATTAAATTTTTCAAAACTTCGCTCATCTCTAGGCGTGTCCTTTCTGCTGCAGCTGAAGAATGGCACTGAGCATCTGCTTCTGTCTCAGTGATGAGTAGGACAGAAAAAAAAAGCAGATTATAGTGAATAAGGGCTCATGCAAAGCGCCAAAGCTCTTTTTGCAGTCCACAAATTAGGGATCCGCAAAACAAGAATACCGGCTGTGCCTTCCACATTTTGCATAATGGAACATCCGGCCCATAATAGAACAGCCCAATTCTTGTTCATAATGGGGAGAAGAAAAGAACATCTTCTATATTTTTGCGGGTGTAATGGAATGGACAAACCGCGTGCTGCCCGAATCTTTTGCGGCCCCGTTGAAGTGAATGGGTCCGTATCCGAGCTGCACAAAAATGGGGATCGGATGCAGACAATAACAATGGTCGTGTGCATGAGCCCTAAGCCAGTAGCTATAATACATTTTTAATTACATTCAATTACAATTCAGATCTCAGTGCTGGTTTAAAAAATGTAGAATATTTGTCATGGGACAACCTCTTTAAGAGACGTGTCCTTCCAGAAGAACATCCACATCCGTGCACGGGGGTTGTCATTGAAAGGAATGAAGCTGAGCTGCAATACCGCTCGCAGCCTGTGGACAGATGTGGTGCTGTGGCCATGTTGTATAATCCTGCACAACCCCTGGAACACATGTAGCAAAGCAGATTGCTGCTAATAACACTAACTGCACATATTTCACAAATTAATCTCAGGACAGGAGAATAACAGGTGAGGACAGCGAGTCGTCCCAACCAGCAAACCCTATAAAATAAACTGCTTAAGATTCAGCGTTGCACTGAGGATGACTATGCCCATCCCAATAAAAGGCAATTAATCATTAGGTGACAGAAAGCAGATGGCGGCAGCACCTCCTCCCCGCCACTTATTATTGATGGATGTATTTGGACCAGACTGAAGCCTCTGCAGGAGTTCAGCTTTTTATCGCCCTGGAAAAAGACCCCGTCAGTTTAGTGCAGTGGAATCGTTCCCACGAGGGCTCTGTAATGGCGAGCAATAAAAGTTTCTGCTTCTGCCAACTCCAGATGTTTCACCCTCAGCTACAACAGTTAATAGGGCGTTTATGGGAGATATGATAATCGGGATCAGGGCGACGCGGGCGACCTTTCATCCAGCTTCTTACTAAAGGACTTTTACTAAACAGCCATATAGTAGCATCTACTGTTATACACCATACAGTGCCTGGATGATGGGTAGATAGATTCTAGATAAACGGATATAGATGTAGATAATAGATATAAGATAGACAAATGATATAGATGTTAGATGATAGATAGATAGATAGATAGATAGATAGATAGATAGATAGAGAGATAGATAGATAGATAGATAGATAGATAGATAGATAGATAGATAGATAGATATAGGATAATTAGGTAGAAATATATGAGCTAGATATAGAACAAGATATGAAATAAATATAGATATAGAAATTGATATGAGATGAAAAGATAGAAAGATAGATAGTAGATAAATACAGAGAGATAGATAGATAGATAGATAGATAGATAGATAGATAGATAATTAGGTAGAAATATATGAGCTAGATATAGAACAAGATATGAAATAGATATGGATATAGAAATTGATATGAGATGAAAAGATAGATAGATAGATACAGAGAGATATAGATAGATAGATAGATAGTATAGATAGATACAGATAGATAGATAGATAGATAGATAGATACAGATAGATAGATTGATAGATATGAAATAGATAGAAAGATGATAGATAGATAAAAAGATTTGAGATAGATGGATAGATAAATATGAGATAGATAGATAGATAGATAGTAGATAGATACAGATATGAGATAGATAAATAGATAGATAGATATGAAATAGATAGATATGAAATAGATAGATAGAAAGATATGAGATAGATAGATACAGATAGATAGTAGATAGATAGATACAGATAGATAGTAGATTTCTACAGATAGATAGACAGATAGATAGACTGTATATAAATAAAATAAAGAAAACATATAATAGAACATGACAGATATTCCTAGTAACACTTCTATTATACAATGTGTGTATTCTGAATCTTAGCCCCAGCATGGTATATTCCCCTATTCCATCTTCTCCCGCTGTCGGTGTATGACGCACTTCGTCTGCCATCAGTCACAGACAGGACAGCAGTGGCGGTTATTTGATTTGGCACATTCCATATTCCGGGCACATAGCTCCGGCCCTGCCTCCAGCTGTCTGCTCTCCCCCAGTAATTAATAGCAGCTCTGAATACAATACATAGGTGTCGTCCATACATCTTGGCTTTTCATAATAGAATTACGCCATTTATTTATTGCAGACATGTGACGGTGTAATGAGAGTCTCCTCTGCCTTCATCATGACATTTGTACTGAGGAATCTAAAAATCTATTTCTCAAAAAATATCCATCTTATCTAATCCTGGACAACCCCTTTAAAAGGACTAGTTTAGGAGAATGTAAGACACTGGAAAATAAGGAAAGTAAGGTCCATTTTAGCCCATATAATACCTCCATATAGTGCCAAGTTTAATCTACAATATCCAGTCCACATAATAGCACCACACTGTGACAAAATAATTTACATCATCCAGTAATACACTCGACCACATCATACTGCCGATTCAATTATAGCCATGCTCCACTTAAAGGGTTTATCCCATCAATAATGTTAGAAATGAAAATAAAACATCATATAGAACATGACAATCTCTTTCTAACAAAGCTAGAATCAGCCCTGTACCTCACATGGACCCAGAGATCTCCACATTCATTGCTCCAATTGTACTGTTACATTTATTTTAAGATAGCAGCTCAGGGGGCGTGCCCTTTCTGCTGAAGCTGGTAGTAGTTGAAGGATGGACCTGAGCATGTGTGCCTGTCTCAGTCAGCAGGACAGAGAAATTAGAAAAAGAGCAAACAGCAGGTGGCGATATACAGATAAATTTTATTGAATAACTCAGTGGCTGTACTAAATTTTTAATTACATGCAATTACAAAAGTATTCAGATTCAGCTGCTGGTTTCAAAAAAGGAAGAATATTTTTCATGGGACAACCCCTTTAATAATAATGAGTAGTTTTAGTTTGGTCCTGGGGTTCCCATCTCCGGGGCCCTCAAATCTATAGGGCCCTGTGATATTGTCTAGTTTGCCACACGTTAAGACCAGACACAACAATAAGGATGTGATCCATGTACGTTACCATAATACGGGCACGTTATTGGGGTCCTGGGGGGGCTGCAGAGGTTGGACCCAGGTGTGGGAACCGGTCTGACATTGATGGCGTATCCTAGCCCTTTAAGCTTATTATTACAGATGTAGTTGAAGATGTTCGCTCCACTCCTTGTCTAGTTTTCTCTTGGGTTGAGGAGGTTCCACCCCTTCTGTTAAGCCCTACCCACTGTGTTAAAAATCTTAAAAATCACAAATTTAAACACAAAAATGTACCAAAGATTGCTCTGCTAGATTCTCTTCAACCTGGCAGCTCATGGGGTTCGGGTGTGTCCTTTCTGCTGCAGTTCTCTCTCTGTAACTCTCACAGCTTCTAACAGAACATATGCCTGGTAGTGGTTGAAGATTTAGGCTAGGTCTACACGACGACATGTGTTGCACGACAATAAGGGCACAACTACACTGCAACATTTGTCTCGTGAATCTTTGGCGCATTAATGTCGTGCAACGATTTTTATAATGGTAGTCTACTGCAACATGCCGCATGCTGTGACTGCGATGCGAAAGTCGCAGAAAGATCCATCTTTAATGGATTTTTTGCGACTGTCGTGTCGCCGCATGTCGCAGTGTGACACCATAAACTACCATTATAAAAACTGTCGCGTGACAAATGTCGTCGTGTAGACCTATCCTTAAACTGAACGCGTTCAACCAGCTCAGTGGGACAGACAAAAAATGAGGAAACAGACAAACAGCAGGTGGCGCTATACAGAAAGTATTCACAGCCAAGTGGTGGTTTGAAAAAATTTATAATATGCTTCATGACACAACCCCCTTTAAGGATTACATAGGTGAAGTTGTTCTATAGGGCCCTCTGAGATTTCGCAGACTTTATCAACGGGATCTTCTCACATTGTATCTGTAACCGATCTGAAGATCATTTTGATAGGATTTCTCCTTTAAAGAAATTAAAAACCTGAATACAATTAGGAAAAGAAGTCTCCTAGCGGGTCCAAAATGACAGAAGTAAGACGAATGTCTCCAGATGAGCAGCACTTGAGAATGAGCAGAATTAGGTATAACCAGATTTGGAGTCGGGCTGCCAGGAACCCCGGATCAGAGCAGCTGCCTCCTCTGCTGAGCCCTGGCTGTGCGGTCATGAATCACACTTGCTAATGTGCTGTATTATATTGGATTTTGTGTCTAGTCGCCTGCTGTATGTGCGCGCGTGTCTCTAGCTTTACTTCAATCCCCTTCTTCATCACTTTCATCAAAATCCAGCCTTGTGAGTCTGAAACTTAAAGGGGTTCTTCGGGCTACAGATATTAATGGCCTATCCCTTAGTATAGGTTATCAATATCATATCTCTGACTCTCAGCACCCCTGTTGTTCAACTGTTTGTCCCATTGAAACATAAAGGTTTTCCCACTACCTAGATGTTTTCTATTCATGTTTCTGTGACGTCGCCCTTCACACAGAACAGTCTTTTAAAAAGGACCTGTTATGTCCTCAAAGCCGAATCATTGCAGACTTTATGTATTTCTTTTACTTCTGCTGTGTTAGCAATGAATAGTCAGGTGGGTGGTCCCCAGCACTTAGCTATTGACACTGAGTGCTGGGACCACCCACCTGACAAACTAAATGTACCAATAGCATCAAAACAGGAGAAGCTAGAAGTAAAGGTAAACCCCACTGGAGTCAGCAATGGTGAACACCACCAGAGTCAGCAATGGTGAACACCACCAGAATCAGCAACGGTGAACACCACCAGAGTCAGCAATGGTGAGCACCACCAGAGTCAGCAATGGTGAGCACAACCAGAGTCAGCAATGGTGAGCACCACCAGAGTCAGCAATGGTGAGCACCACCAGAGTCAGCAATGGTGAGCACCACCAGAGTCAGCAATGGTGAGCACCACCAGAGTCAGCAATGGTGAACACCACCAGAGTCAGCAATAGTGAGCACAACCAGAGTCAGCAATGGTGAACCCACCAGAGTCAGCAATGGTGAACACCACCAGAGTCAGCAATGGTGAGACACCAATCAGCAAGTGAAACGGTCAGCAATGGTGAACATCACCAGAGTCAGCAATGGTGAGCACAACCAGAGTCAGCAATGGTGAACACCACCAGAGTCAGCAATGGTGAACACCACCAGAGTCAGCAATGGTGAACACCACCAGAATCAGCAACGGCAAGCACCAACAGAGTCAGCAATGGTGAACACCACCAGAGTCAGCAATGGTGAACACCACCAGAGTCAGCAATGGTGAGCACAACCAGAGTCAGCAATGGTGAGCACAACCAGAGTCAGCAATGGTGAACACCACCAGAGTCAGCAATGGTGAACACCACCAGAGTCAGCAATGGTGAACACCACCAGAGTCAGCAATGGTGAACACCACCAGAGTCAGCAATGGCAAGCACCAACAGAGTCAGCAATGGTGAACACCACCAGAGTCAGCAACGGTGAACACCACTAGAGTCAACAACGGTGAACACCACTAGAGTCAACAACGGTGAACACCGCCAGAGTCAGCAACGGTGAACACCACCAGAGTCAGCAACGGTGAACACCGCCAGAGTCAGCAACGGTGAACACCGCCAGAGTCAGTAATGTTAAACACCACTGGAGTCAGCAATAGTGAACACCACCGGAGACAGCAATGGTAAATACCATCAGAGTCAGCAATGGTGAACACCACCAGAGTCAGCAACGGTAAACACCACCAGAGTCAGCAACGGTGAACACCACCAGAGTCAGCAACGGTGAACACCACCAGAGTCAGCAACGGTGAACACCACCAGAGTCAGCAACGGTGAACACCACCAGAGTCAGCAACGGTGAACACCGCCAGAGTCAGTAATGGTAAACACCACTGGAGTCGGCAATAGGGGACACCACCGGAGACAGCAATGGTAAATACCATCAAAGTCAGCAATGGTGAACACCACCGAAGTCAGCAATGGTGAACCCCACTGGAGTCAGCAATAGTGAACACTACCAAAGTCAGCAATAGTGAATACCATTGGAGTCAGCAATAGTGAACACCACCGGAGTCAGCAATTGTGAACACTACCAGAGTCATTAATGGTAAACACCACTGGAGTGAGCAATGGGGAACACCGGCAGAATCAGCAATGGTGAACACCGCCAGAATCAGCAATGGTGAACACCGCCAGAATCAGCAATGGTGAACACCGCCAGAATCAGCAATGGTGAACACCGCCAGAGTCTGCAATGTTGAACACTACCAGAGTCAGTAATGGTAAACACCACCAGAGACAGCAATGGTGAACACCACCAGAATATGCAATGGTGAACACCACCAGAGTCTGCAATGGTGAACACCGGCAGAATCAGCAATGGTGAACACCGGCAGAATCAGCAATGGTGAACACCGCCAGAATCAGCAATGGTGAACTCCGCCAGAGTCTGCAATGTTGAACACTACCAGAGTCAGTAATGGTAAACACCACCAGAGACAGCAATGGTGACCACCACCAGAGTCAGCAATGGTGAACACCACCAGAGTCAGCAATGGTGAACACCACCAGAGTCTGCAATGGTGAACACCACCAGAGTCTGCAATGGTGAACACCACCAGAGTCTGCAATGGTGAACACCACCAGAGTCTGCAATGGTGAACACCGGCAGAATCAGCAATGGTGAACACCGGCAGAATCAGCAATGGTGAACACCGGCAGAATCAGCAATGGTGAACGCCGCCAGAATCAGCAATGGTGAACACCGCCAGAATCAGCAATGTTGAACACTACCAGAGTCAGTAATGGTAAACACCACCAGAGACAGCAATGGTGAACACCACCAGAATAAGCAATGGTGAACACCGCCAGAGTCAGGAAGGGTGAACACCAAGGGTATGCAGCCTGTTGAACTTCTGTAAGGAGGTGATGTTGAATATGCTTCTATAAGTAACTGCCAGACTGTTACTGCCATGTGTATAAGGACATGTTGGAAATACATACATTTTAGGTACTATAGATTATTGGTTGAAATAGTATTTTTTAATTTGATTGAAACATATTTAGCATTTCAGATTTTTCCAAAGGGAAAAAAATAATGACCCTTAGAGGGAGGAAAGAGTGAATCCAGCTGACAGTGCCATGCATAGGAGTACTATAGATACCGCACATACACCCTGAGTACAGAGCTGTAATATGCTCACATACACTTCTGTGTCTTTCTGGTTTCATTCAGTGGTTTACAGAGAATTGTCTGATGGATTCTATATGAATCTGACCTTTCTGTGGCTTCTAGGGAAAATGATGATGCTTCCGTTCCCTGGCCTGTAAAATAATGCACTAGGTCAAGTTTACTGCTGCAGCCAATCAATGGCCTCAGCAGTGACCCCAAGGAGTACATCAGACAGACTATCAGTAGATTTGGTTTTCACTGCCATCTCTATTCTGATGACACCCAACTATACCCCTCATCCCCTGCCATTACCCTTACATAACACCAGTCATTGTCTGGTAGCCTGCTCTCTTGTCATCATGTCCTGTCTCTATCTGAAAGTGAATCTGTCAAAAACTGAACTTTTTGTCTTCCCCCATCTACTAACTGACCTAAACTTGATATTTCAGTTTCATCCGGTGCTACTAACACAACTCCTGGGCAGTATGCCTGCTGTCATAGGGTATATGTTTGACTCAGATCTTTCCCTTGCTCCCTCTTGTCATTTGCATGTTAAAGAGGACCTTTCACCAATCCAAAGCTTGTTAGTGAAAGGTATGTACATACAGAGCGGCACCCAGTGATGTCCCTGCACTTACTATTATCCCTGGGTGCCGCTCCGTTCGCCTGCTGTAGCCCCCGGTACCGGCACACGTGCTGAGGCAATCGCAGCGCTCAGCTCATATCCTGGGAGGTTGCAGGATATGAGCTGAGCGCTGCTATTGGTCAGAGCTCCAGCCTGGGAAAAGGAGACGCCCAGGGCAAAAGAGGATGTCTCCGCCCAAGGCAAAATTATCAGCTGCACGTGCGCTGGGATACCGGGGGCTACAGCAGGCGAACGGAGCGGCACCCAGGGATAATAGTAAGTGCAGGGACATCCCTGGGTGCCGCTCTGTATGTACATACCTTTCACTAACAAACTTTGGACTGGTGAAAGGTCCTCTTTAAGAACATCTCCAGAATCCGCCCTTTTCTCACGGTGGAAACAGCCAAAACTCTTGTTGTTGCTTTGATTCATTCTAGTCTTGACTACTGCAACTCATTAGTAATCGGTCTTCCGGTTTTCCTCTGATTAAACTCTCTCCTTCAGTTTGTCCTAAATGCAGCAGCCAGGCTCATCTACCTGTCCACCTACTACACCGATGCCTCCAGCCTGTGCCAGACACTTCACTGGTTGCCCGTCCACCACAGTTTAAACTTCTCACTCACAAATTCTCCACAGTGCTGCCCCTCCACATCTCCTCCCTCATCTCTGTCTACCACCCCACTCGCACTCTCCGTTCTACCCATGATCTAAGACTAACGTCCTCCATAATTCAAACCTCTCAGTGCCGCCTTCAAGACTTCTCTCGAGCTGCACCTACTCCCTGGAAAGCTCTGGCCCGGACAAAATCAGTTCAATTCCCAAGTTCCTTAGCTTCAAACATGCCTTAAAAACATATCTTTTCAGGCAGGCTTTTCGTGAAAGAAACTCACGCCAGCTGGCCACATATAAGCCTCCGTGCGTGAGACCCATTCCAGCACATAGATAATCCAATATACTGTAGAGAAAAGACTAGCACAGGGGTAAAACCTTCAAGTTTTATTTTGTATTTAGTTAAAATACATCTCCACAGATACCGTCATGCCCACATGGAACGCGTTTCGATCAGAGAAAAGATCTTAATCATGGCATGGCTTATCACATTCCTTAAACTGAGTCTTCCCTGTTTACACCCCCCCCCCCCACATTAGCGTTTTTGCGGATCCGTCATGGATCAATAATACAACCGCATGCATCTGTCATGAACGGATCCGGTTGTATTAAGTCTTCTATAGCCATGACAGATCCGTCATGAACTTCATTGAAAGTCAATGGAGGACGGATCAGTTTTCTATTGTGTCAGAGAAAACGGATCCATCCCCATTGACTTACAATGTGTGTCAGAAATCACGGAAACCGCTTGCAGAGTTTTTCTGGGAGTGTAAACAAACAGAACGGAATGCATTTTAGTGCATTCCGTTTCGTTCAGTTGAATGGGGACAAAATGAAGCGTTTTCTGCCGATATTGAGATCCTATCAGTTGACAGATCTCAATAGCGGAATTGAAAATGCTAATGTGAAAGTAGCCTTATTCTAAATTGAATACCATACAGCTCATGGGCCAGTTTTTAGTGGCAGTTTAGACAGGAGTGCACTGGTCTAATACAGTAGTGGACTGGAAAAAACTAAAAGTGGTCCCGTATCCAAATTGACAGAAGGCAGGGCAAGCATTACCATAATGAAGAAAATAATACCTCCCCAGTAGCGCCAAATACCTCAGAGCAGCACAATCTACTGCCCCAGTGGAACTGAATACCACAGTGCATCACAAAATAATGCCCCAGCAGCCAAAAATACCCCTCTGTGGTGGTCAAGGCCAGCTGCCACGTTCTGTCCTCCTACTCCTATTGTTTGAGGATGACAATACAGTTGAATTCAAGAGTCAGGAGGGGAGTTTCAAATCATTCCTCACCTGGCTGGCTGTCTTGAGGAGGGCTCAGGTGGGCACTAAGGGTGCATTACTTTTACTGGAATGCACTAAGGGGGCATTACTTATACTGGGTACTAAGGGGGGCATTACTTATACTGGGGGGCATAACTTATACTGGAATGCACTAAGGGAGGAATTACTTATATTGGGGGCACTAAGGGAGGAGGGGGGCATTACTGGAATGCCCTTAAGGCTGCATTACTTATACTGGGGGGCACTAAGGTGGGCATTACTTATACTTGGGGGCATTACTCAAACTGGAATGCACTAAGGGGGGCATTACTTATACTGGGGGCACTAAGGGGGCCATTACTTATACTGGAATTCCCTTAAGGGGGCATTACTTATACTGAGGGCATTAAGGGGGGGGGGCATTACTTATACTGAAATGCATAAAGGGGGCAATACTTATAATAGTAGGTACTAAGGTGGCATTACCTACTTTAGGAGGCACTATAGGGGCATTACCTATACTGGTAAGCACAAAGAGGGAATTACTTATACTAGGAGGCACAAAGGGGGCATTATTATACTAGGGATCCTTTCAGGCAATTTGATGTCTAGGGGGAACTATGGGTGGCATTATGTATACTGAGAGAAGCGCAGGGTTTCAAATGTAAAATTAAAAAAAAAGCCTATAAAAATAAACTGTTTTTAATGGCCATTTTTAATTAAAAATATTGATATTAAAAATGGATAGATGGCTAAAAATTGGATGCACATACGGATGCAAAATGGCCACAAAAACCTGTCTGTTTATCCATTTTTACGGCGTCTTGTGAACGTAGCCTAGCACCTGAAGGAAGACCTCCTTCTCCACCAAAGTGATTTAAAGCCAAAGTTCCATTTTTCAGCGCTGAGTGATCTGCGGGATGTGTGTCAGAGCGTGGAATATGTTTGGTACAGATTGCTCCAGGCTATGAATTTCATTACCATTTTAATTCAGAATGCTTTTTAATGAATATATATCATAACGAGGCTCCTTCCCGGGATTTCAGGAACAATTGTTTTGTTTTTTTCCTAAAGACTAAGATAGAAAACTAAAACCACGTTACTTTGTATATCGATGCACGAAGAATTTATTGCTCTAAACTGTAATCCATTCCATACCTGCTGATTTATTAGGTGTGACAGAAGAGGAACTTCAAGCTCAGTGTATTTAGTATGAGGACTCAGGGTCGGACTGGCCATCAAAATATCAAAGGGCCCGCCAGTGAGTCCAGGCTCTGACACATTAATGGGCCCTAAAGTTCCAGCAGAAGACAACCTCAGTTGGAAGTCGCATTGGAGCCAGCCACTAGTGACTAGTGGATGTGCACATGTTCTGTTTAGACGTCAGGTAGACCATCTGAATGACATCATTTGGAGGACCCAAGGATCAGTGCTCATCCACTCCAATGTGGCTGATACATACCATGTAGTAGAAAATGGACAATCTGAACAAATGCTGAACAACTGGCAGCACATCATGTAATAGAAACAGAACACCCACACCAGCAATACTAATGTCGGTTTCTGTGCAAAGGACCCATTCTGGCACGTAGAAAATCCAATGGAATAAGGGGGCTTCCAGCACAAGAAGAAAATCTTCAATCTTTATTCGATATTCATTTAATATACATCTCCATCTATGTCAGAGTAGTCACAGCCAACGGGTTTCGATCATAAGACAGATCTTAAAAAGGTTATCCGATGACTAATGTAAAAAATGAAAATCAGACATCATATGGTACATGACGACAACTTCTTTCTAACAAAGCTGGAACCAGCTCTGTACCTCACATGCATCCAGAGATTCATTGCTCTGCTAGATTTATATCAAGCTGGGAGCTCAGGGGAGTGTCACAGCTCAGGAGGCGTTTCTCAGCTCTCCCTATCACAGCTCAGGAGGTGTGTCACAGCTCTCCCTATCACAGCCCAGGGGCGTGTCTCAGCTCTCCCTATCACAGCTCAGGAGGTGTGTCTCAGCTCTTCCTATCACAGCTCAGGGGGCGTGTCTCAGCTCTCCCTATCACAGCTCAGGGGCGTGTCTCAGCTCTCCCTATCACAGCTTAGGAGGCAGTCGAAGGATGAAACTGAGCATGTGCGGCCATCTCAGTGAGCAGGACAAAGAAATAAAAAAAGAACAAAGAGCAGGTGGCGCTATACAGATACATTTTATTTAATAACTTGGTGGCTATGCTAATTTTTAATTACATGCAATTACAAAAGGATTCAGATCCTGGTGTTGGTTTGAAAACTGCACAGTATTTTTTGTCGAACAACCACTTTTATCATGCCATGATTAAGATCTGTCTTATGACCGAAACGTGTTGCATGCGAATACCCTGACATACATGGAGATTTATTTTAAATCTTTATTTTAAATTTATTTTAAATTCTTGTGCTGGACGCCCCGTTTTTCCATTAGACGCCCATCATGCTTTATCAGAGAACACAGGACTATTGCACTCACCTGACAGCAGATCAGAATGGAGATCACGGCCTTGATTGAAAGCTGCGGATATTTAGTAAGTGAATTATATTATTAAAGGGAATCTGTCTCCATGATTCTGGACTATTATCTATATTAATACATGAGTAAAACTGCACATAGGGAGTCCAGGAAGATCACCATTTTTAATTTACCTACTACCCTCGGTTACCCCGCTGTCAGCAAACAAGGCTGTACCGAAAGAGTCAGGACTGCTGTGCTGTTCTAGCATAATGGAGAGGACTCCTGTGCGCACGCGCAGCAGTCCTGGCAATGTATTTCAATGAAGCTCTGAGTTGTGATAGCAGTGGAATAGGGAAATAAAAAATGGTGATCTGAACTCCTTATCTGCAGTTACTTACTCGGGTATTACTGCAGGATATAGTCCAAGATTATGGTGACAGATTCCCTTTGAGTATCAGTACTCTGATTCCTTAAAAGGCGTTTTTCCAGGAGTACAATATTGATGCCTCAAGATAGGCCATCAATAATCAGATCAGTGAGGTCCTACACCTGGCACCAACGATCAGCTGTTTGAAGAGATAGTGGTGCTCTGGTGAGTGCCACAGCCTCCTCGCATCTTACCAAGCACAGCGCCGTACATTGTATAGTGGCTGTGCTTGGTATTGCAGCACTGGCCCATTTACGTGCCTTAGACTGAAATGCAAGTAGGCCATGTGACTGATGAATGTGACGTCGCTGGGATAGGAAAAGTCCGCAGCACTCACCGGAGAGCTGCAGTCTCTTCAAACAGCTGATCGGTGGGGGTGCAGGGAGTCGGACCCTCATGACCCTCACAGATCAGATATTCATGAACCTTTCTGAGGATAGGCCTAATCATTCTACTTCTGAAAAAAAATCCTTTAAACCCTGTACATCTTAAACCACTAAGAATCTCACCGGCACAAGACAGTCTGCTAAAGCCTGAGACCTTGGATGGTGTCAACAATATTTCAAGATGGGGGGACTTTTGTGACTGCATTGTCTGGTTAAACTGGGTAAATAATAGGTCATTTTTGTCAATACCCTCCTCAATCGAGGTACCCAAAATACCTAGAGACAGTTTTTTTGCACTAAAGCATTCATCTGTACCTGGCCTCTGATATTACAGTCGTCTCTCCTGCTTGCCTTCTCTTGATTACTGTATAATAAGCAGGCAGCAATTTTCCCTTCATACCTCTCCGTGAAATCATTCCTCTTGACTTCCATTCACCATCACTCCTCCTGCAGTGGCACTTCCATTAATGCGTTCTTCGTGCTCGAGCTTCTGAAGCCTTTGTGTGTGCTCTAGTTTGGTCTTATTATAACCATTTATTTTTTCATTTTATATTTATGTGCTTTAAAACCATTAAAATGTAGCCGGAGCTAAAGTTCTGCAAGTGACTGCTAGGTCACAAGACGTACAAAAGAGCCAATTTTACAATGAAATGAATGAGTTTTTGTATAGGGCATTGAATATGTACTAAAAGTCATTGCTCTGATCTCAGGGCATCTCAATCTTCACATTTTTAAGTCTTTATTTGTCCTTCACAAGATTTGTCTTCTGAATCATCTATTTAATCCTACTTTATTGTACTGGGGCCTGGTGTGTACGCAGTCGCTGTAACACCAAGGGACATCGCATGCCATTTAATGTCACTCTGTATATAGTATCAGCCTAGCCCACCTGAGCAACAGAGGATCATCCAGTGGTCCCAGGCTATTGTAATGAGGTGGAACCACAGATTATACACATTTTGTCCCTCATCCCTTAAAAGGGTTCTCCAGGTTCAGAGCTGAACCCGGACATACCTCCATTTTCACCAAGGCAGCGCCCCTGAACTGCTCCGATGCTCTCCTTTGCCCTGCGCTAAAACGTGCAGCGCAAAGGCATTTTCCGGAGTTACGGTGATGAACCAGGCACTCTATGGGGCTGCAAGGAAGACCGATGATGTCACCGGCACTGATGGGCGGGCTTTAGCACTGCCCTAGCCTGTAAAATGGCTAGGGCAGAGCTAAAGCACGGCCATCAGAGCCGGTGATGTCACCGAACACACTGCCGAGTGGAAGCTTCCGCCCCCGCAGCGTGTTATTGTAAACAAAAGAGCCCTTGCCCTACGCGATCTAGCACAGGGCAAGGGAGCGCATCGGAGCATGAGATACTCCAATGCTAACATCAAGGGTGCTGCCTGGGGAAATTATGGAAATTATGGGTATGTCCGGGTTCAGCTCTGAACCTGGACAACCCCTTTAAATAAAACAGTATTAATATGTGCTATATACTGAATTATACTGTGTTATATTGAGCTGTACAGAACTGATATACAATTAAACATTGAATATATGATTGTAATGTTAATTGCTGCCACTAGATGCTGCTGTAGTGCAATAAACTATAAAAAGAGCTGCAGGGCAGGAAGTGAGTCAGTGTGTGGCTGAGAGCACATGGAGTGACTAAGGAGTCTGCAAACCTAAGGAAGCTGGCTTAGGTAGGGCATGCCAGAGCCTGGGAAGTGTGTGTGCAAAGAGGGCATAGTATCCTGTAAGACCTGCTGTGGAACTGGGAAGAGATTTGGGCCTGCTGGCTGTAGAAGAGACAGAAGCTAGAGAGAGTGTCACCAAACAGAAGGATAGCTGCCACCGCAGAGCCAACCAAGTTATCTGGTGTGAGTTTGATTTGCGGGTTATATTCCATTCCAGTGGTAAACTGATCAAGCCTCCTGTGTGACACCCACAAGGTGTTGCTCTACCAATTGAGCTTGAACCTTATACTGTAATTGAGTGGAAACCACCAAGAACCAACTGCAAACCAGCCACCAAGAAGGTGGGAGAATCTGTCCACAGGACAACTATTAGTTGTATACTCCACAATTCTAGCCTTTATCGAAGAGTGGCAAGAAGAAAGTAATTTTCAAAAGCAAGCCATAAGAAGTCCCATTTGCAGTTTACCACAAGCCATGTAGGGGACACAACAAACATGTGGAAGAAGGTGCTCTGGTTAGATGAGACCAAAGTTGAACTTTTGGCCTAAATGCAAAACCCTAGGTGTGACGGAAAACTAACACTGAGTTTTTATGAGATCAGGAGATCAGAGATAAGAGCTACAAATTAGCTGTCAGATGACGGGATTCAAAGAAAATGCAAAGTCATAGTTTGGAAACAGACTGATTTTTTAACCCTTGTTCCTCAGAAACTGCTGAACATTTTCGATAAAGACAAATGTAAAAAATTTATTTTTAGTATGAAAATGAGTGAAATGCAATTATAAAAAAATTGCTCTGATGGTGTCCATAGCCTTTAAACTTGTCCACAATACATGGGCAAACAGAACAAGTACCACAAAATGGCTACAGGAGTGAGGGTAAATCAAGACACATAATTCCACAATGCGCATTTTCAAAGCCCTATGCAGATGTATTGTAATATATATTGCTGTGGAATTGTGGTGGAAATGCAGAATCAAATGCTCCATGCCTGACTTTTAACCCTTTCCAGACTTTCACTGTACATGTACGGCGGACATCCGGTCTTTAAAAATGATGCTCGATCACGATTGCAGGCGACGCCATAGCCGCTGCGTTTCTGGTGTTAAATAGCAGACACCTAGTAACATAGTAACATAGTATATAAGACCGAAAAAAGACATTTGTCCATCCAGTTCGGCCTGTTTCCTACAAGTTGATCCAGAGGAAGGCAAAAAACCCTTGTGAGGCAGGAGCCAATTTTCCCCACTTAAGGGGAAAAAAATTCCTTCCCGACTCCAATCAGGCAGCAGAATAACTCCCTGGATCAGCGACCCCTCTCTAGTAGCTATAGCCTGTAATATTATTACACTCCAGAAATAAATCCAGTCCCCTCTTGAATTCCTTTATTGTACTCACCATCACCACCTCCTCAGGCAGACAGTTCCATAGTCTCACTGCTCTTACCGTAAAGAATCCTCTTCTATGTTTGTGTACAAACCTTCTTTCCTCCAGACACAGAGGATGTCCCCTTGTCACAGTCACAGTCCTGAGGATAAATAGATGATAGGAGAGATCTCTGTACTGACCCCTGATATATTTATACATAGTTATTAGATCTCCCCTCAGTCGTCTTTTTTCTAAAGTGAATAACCCTAATTTTGATAATCTTTCAGGGTACTGTAGATCCCTCATTCCAGTTTTTACTTTAGTTGCCCTCCTCTGAACCCTCTCCAGCTCTGCTATGTTTGCCTTGTTCACAGGAGTCCAGAACTGTACACTGTACTCCATGTGTGGTCTAACCAGTGATTTGTAAAGTGGTAGGACTATGTTCTCATCACGGGCGTCTATGCCCCTTTTGATGCAACCCATTATCTTATTGGCCTTGGCAGTAGCTGCCTGACACTGGTTTTTGCAGCTTAATTTGCTTAATTAGATCCTTTTCCATGTAAGTGTTACCGAGTGTTTTACCATTTAATATGTACGGGTGACTTGCATTATTCCTTCCCATGTGCATAACTTTACATTTGTCAGTGTTAAACCTCATCTGCCACTTCTCTGCCCAAGCCTCCAATCTATCCAGATCCCTCTGTAGCAGAAAACTGTCCTCTTCAGTGTTAATTACTTTACATAGTTTAGTGTCATCTGCAAAAATAGATATTTTACTGTGCAAGCCTTCTACAAGATCATTAATAAATATATTGAAGAGAATAGGTCCCAATACTGAACCCTTAAGTACCCCACTAGTTACCTCAGGGGTAATGAATCATATGAATCATGAAATTATCCCTTAAATGCAAACAAAAAGACAGCAGGAATCTTCCGAGGCACATCCGTCACTTGAGTACTGTAAGAGCAGCACAGTATCGGGACAGGGATATCTCTCCACTTAGACCAAATGGTACAAAAAATATTGAATGGCTTTCATTGTGTTGTAGACCCATAACTGGGGCTCCACATTTATTTTGCACATCACTGTTTCCCAGGGAGCTTTGCACTTCGGATTGCTGTGTGGAGACTCTTAGATGAGGCTCCGCTGTGTTTTTTGTAGCTGGTCTCCCTGAGATAAGCTATTGTTTTGTTTGACAAAAAATATTGAGCCAATTGACTAAATAGGAGCAATCATCGTTAAGAATTCGCAGTAATTATGAATGACCAGTCCGGACCTTCTGACACCTCAGACATAATAGAAATCAAGAAAGCAAAAACAAGTAGAAATAATGAATCGTCCATGTGGAGTAATGGAAGTTGTTAGAGAAGAATGGATGATTACCCTGTAATCAGTGTGAGGAAGAGCATTCACAGGGCCCATTGTAAAGAATGGCTTCATAAAGACTGAAAATACTGATACAATGCCATCACTAATCACTAGTACTGTCCCTAGTCATTAGTGCTGCCCCAAATCAATAGTACTGTCCATAATTTCTGATACTGTCCCTAGTCACTAATACTGTCCCTAGTCACTAATACTGTCCCTAATAACTAGTACTGTCCCTAATCACTAGTACTATCCCTAATCACTAGTACTGTCCCTAGTCACTAGTACAGCCCCAAATCAATAGTACTGCCCGTAATTACTGATATTACCCCTAATCACTAGTACTTTGCCTAGTCATTAGTACTGTCTGTAATCACTAGTACTATCCCTAATCACTAATACTGCACCAAATCTATTGTACTGTCCATAATTACTGATACTGTCACTAATCACTGATACTGTCCCTATTCCCTAACCATTAGTACTGTACCTAATAATTAATACTTTGCCTAGTCATTAGTACTGCCACAGTCATTAATACTATCCCTAATTAGTAATACTGTCAATAATCACTAGTACCTTATCACTAGTATATTCACTAGTACTGTTCATAATCCCTGATATTGTCCCTAATCACTTGTACTGTTCATAATTACTGATGCTGACCCTAATCACTGCTATCGTCCCTAGTCACTAGTACTGTCCCTAATCACTTGTACTCTCCCTAGTCACTAGTACTATCCCTAATGACTAGTACAGTCTGTAATCACTAGTACTGTCCCTTATCACTACTAATGTCCCTGATCACTAGTACTATCCCTATTCACTAATACTCTCTGTAATCACTAGTACTCTCTGTAATCATTAGTACCATTCCTAATCACTAGTACTATACTTAATCACTAGTAATGTCCCTAATACTTAGTAATGTCCCTAATCCTTAGTACTGTCCCTAATCCTTAGTACTGTCCCTAATCACTAGTACTGTCCCTAATCACTAGTACTGTCCCTAATCACTAGTACTGTCCCTAATCACTAGTACTGTCCCTAATCACTAGTACTGTCCCTAATCACTAGTACTGTCCCTAATCACTAGAAATATGCCTAATTACCGGTACTTTCCCTAATCACCAATCATATCCCTAATCTGTAGAACAGTTCCTAATCACCAGCACTTTCCCTAATCATTAGTACTGTCCCTAATCACTAGTATTGTCCCTAATCACTAGTACTGCCCTCAGCTACTAGTAAGAGATCTGCTTACTCAATTGAGCACTACATAAATGCCACACACATGGATTTTACTGCCCAGAGCAATGTTATCAGATCCATTACACAATTACATTGATGCATTACAAATTAGGTATGTGGAAATAGGAAACACATAAAAAGACAAAGCTTTAGCACAAAAATACAAAAAATGTGGTGCAGAGGGCACTGTGTGCAAAAAAAAATTCAACTTTCTGCTTCTTTTGACTAGCTGGAATAGATTTAGGGGGTCAATTATGAACAAATATATGCCCCTGAAGCAGATTCTGTCGCATGCCAGAATCTGCGATTTCTTCCCCGCTCACACCATGTCTTAAAAAGGGAGCGTGGCGTGCCGGCCTGTGTCATTCATCATTTTCTATGCCTGTTTTAGAAAATGGTGTAAATTTAAGACAGCTAGGAAGATTAAGACCGGAGTCTAAAATGCCAGTCTTAATAAATGTGCCCCTTAATTTTCTGGCACAGGGACAGATGATGCGACAAATTTATTTAGAGACGAGCACCTTCTAATAAATTGGATTTAGATCTTTCTCCAGCTGGGTTTTTACTAAGACTAGTTTGGGGTCAGAAAACCAGTACCTTTTGTTATGTAGCTGGGATTTAGGTCCCAAACCCGTTCATATCAAACCCCCCCAACCCTACAAAGTACAGTGAAAGAGAGATATGCGCAGGACTTATCTTAGAGGATGGTACACCTCTCTACACTCGGCCACATGTGCAGTGAGGTGAGCTGAATCGCCCTCAGCTTCATCGGCGCAATGCACATGGGCCCAATGCTCCGGCAGATGAGTCCCAAATGGTGTTTAGGAGGGCAAATGGCCCTTGTGCCACCACCTGCATAGTAAATGGGGCACTCTCATAAAGATTTTGCATACAGATTTGTATGCTACACATGCAAATGAAAAATGATGTGTCTTACTGTACGTTAGCGAGGCCATTTTGCGGACGTACATGTTCATGAAAGCAGCAATGTGTAGATCCAGATAGCCTCATTATCATGCCAAGGAGATGACTGTAATCCATTTTAATTAGTGATGGACACAGAGCACATCCTGTCTTACTAACAATATGCATTAAACTGATAAGGATTTGCTTCCGTCATCGGTGCAGCAATTTCAATACACATCTCAGACACAATTCAATTCTCGTTAATGAAAACCGCTTTAAAAGTATTTCAGGTTTCCTATAATTGTAAGTTCCTTTTGCTTATTGAAAATGGGCCCCTGAGCAACAAGCAAATTAGCTGTAGCCCCTTGTCTTCCAACTCTGTTGTGTCATTCCTCTGTTGTTCTGCATGGAAATGTATAAATAAATTGTCAAATGGACCAATCCCATTGTCAATGATGCATCTATTAGTGACCAGTTGTTAATTTAGTAGAGGGAGACTATGGTAGTGTTAAGGGCAGCGGACCCACTGTGCCAACTAACCAGTTTGACTTAGGGCTAAACTTAAGGGCATTGTCATGGTGGTTCCCTGGTTTTCACCCTTCAACCCCATACAGGGATCTGGCCTTCGCTGCAGGGAACCAACCTGGCCACCTCCTCCAGGGGTAATCGTGGTGTAACTGGAAGCTGACCCATGGGGGTTAGAGACACCGATGCAAAGCACCAAGGAGTTAGGCAATACTCAAAGTCAGGAAACAAGCCAAGGTCAGGTCAGGGAGAGTCTGAGTATATCCGTAAGCCAAGTCGGAGGTCTGGACAGGCAGCAGTAAATTAAAACGGAGAACAGGGTAATGTCAGGGCAGGGAGCAGAGTATCAGACATATGACATGCAGAGGTTCAGTACACCGGTAAACAAACTAAATAGCACACCTTCGTTGGTCAACTAGAGACCTAGGAACCTGTAGAGCTCAGGCATCATCCCACTGGTAAGGGTGCCCTATATACCCAGGGACATCCAGCCATTGGCTGGGGAAACATTTATCTGCAAGTGTGTGCCCTATAGACCAGATCAGCTTGCAGCCTGCAGAACTATCTAAGACACCACTGCTGGGAGTGCTGCCAACAGAAGATCGGCAGGCAGGGTTGCCAACCATCCAGAAATTTCTGGACAGTCTGTAAAAATAGGCGACTTTTTTCTTGTGCCCGCAGAAAAATAGATGTGTCCATGATTTTTTTGAGACTGGTGGCTCTTGACTAGATTATTTTGGTGGTAATTGTCATCATTTTACAGCTCACAGTAAGGGTACATTCACACGTCCGTAGGTGTTTCGCAGACCGCACATCGCCGGCACTATAAAAGAAAATGCCTTTTCTTGTCTGCAGTTGTGGACAAGAATAGGACATGTTCTATTTTTTTTTCGGGAATGGAATTGCGGATCTGGAAGTGCGAATCCGGAATTGCGGATGTGGACAGCACACAGTGTGCTGTTCGCATCTTTTCCGGCCCCATTGAAAATGTATTGGTCCGCACCCGTTCTGCAAAATTGCGGAATGGATCTGGACCCAAGTTGCGGACGTGTGAATGGACTCTAAATGCTGGTAACGAGTTCTTATCAGTATATTGAGCTATAGACATCTATGACTTATAATCTTTATCATTTAATATGGTCTTTGAATTTGTCCATAAAAAATGTTGGCTGTGTGGGATTTTGGGTTAAATTGTCCAGAAAAAAGAAAAATTCTAGTTGGCAACAGTGGTGGCAGGCAGGGTAAGTAGCATGGAGTTCGTGCCTGCCGTGGAAAGCAAGATAGCGCAGACATGGACTGCCAGAACCACCGTCACTCATAGATAGTAGGAAATATTGCATAAATGCTTATTGAATAATCCAGTTGTACAAATTTTGGGCTGACACCCATGTTTCAGGCCCTCCTGGAACTCGGTTATGGTCAAAGAGCAGTCATGACATAGGGGGGCTTCTCATACTCTTGCAACTCCTCTACATCATGGCACCTCTTTGGCTATAACCAAGATCCAGGATGGACTGAAACACTAAATGTTGGCCCAAAATTTGTACAGCTTGACTATTTAATAAGCATACATACATTAGTTCCTACTATATATTTGTGCCATGGTCTACCTCTACGAGTGTTGAGCGAACTTGTTTTTTTAAGTTCTGCGTCCATCTTCAAGGGTTATTGAAAAATTTCGTTATGGTCCGTGGTAGCGAAATCCATAACGGGATTCTTCAATAACCCCAACCCGAACTTTGGACGCAGAACTTAAAACACAAGTTCGCTCAACACTAACCTCTACTACTACTCTTCCTCTCCCTCCGAGCACCTTCCAGCGTGCGAACCAGTAACTTTTATATTCAGTTAATTTAGTCATTCATTTCCAAGAGGGATAAGAAAGCGCGGATATGAGACAGAGTACTAAGAAAAAATGCTGCAAAAATCTGTTACCTCAATTGGGTAGGAAACCAAAGAAAACATTATAAGGACAAGTTTACAAGAAAACAGGCCACTCTTTACATCGGCTCCTCGTGCTGGCTAATAGGGGGCGTTCCAAACAAGGGGCCCATTTCTTACCTATACATCTTGATGAGAACTAAGTAGCACCCATGTGGCTGGCATTATAGAGTCCATTAAAGGGAATCTGTCAGCAGATTTGTCCCTATGACACTGGCTGACCTGTTGGTGTCTGTTTTGGTCCCATGTTCATATGTGCCCGCATTGCTGAGAAAAATGATGTTCTAATATATGCAAATGAGCCTCTAGGAGCAACGGGGGCGTTACCATTACTCCTAGAGGTTCTGCTCTTTCTGTACTGTTATTGACAGGACCAGGCAGGTGTGATTACGGGTGTAAGCTCCAGGTGCCCATGCAGTCAATGGTTCGCTCTTTAGTAGTGGCAAGTGGGACCTCACAGGTTGCACACTCTTAAGGCCGGCCATGGACGAATCATTACAAAAGTGACCATTCAGGCAAAGCAGGTGTAATGGGTGCCACCCAGCTTAGTAGATGCATATAGGGATAAGAATTGACGGAACCAGTTATATTTGCAGGTCATTTTTGATTTAAGGAAAAAGTGCTCAATATAAGAGCGTTATTTAATAAGAGTCTGTATGTCGATGAACCAATAAGAATCACGATATCTGTACAAAGACGTTACATTGTCTTAAAAGAAAGACAGGGATCTTGGTTATAACAGCGCCTGACAGTTCTATTCCTGGTATATGAATGACATTCATTACTTTGGATTGAATGACTAGCCGGCAGGTTGTCATGTTTAATTCCTTCTACAGAAAATCTTCATGTTCCTTCCAGGATGCGGAGACATTTTAATGACAAAATAAACTACTTGGAGACTGAAACGACTTCCGTGTCCGGAATAAAGCGACTATAAATGACTATAATACCCATTATTCTAAACAGAGGGACTAAGGCCACAAATCAGAAGTATAATCTTGGATATTATAGCGAATAATTCATGTTTTAGTAGCATCAAACGGCCCTTAACTAGAATGGAAGCAGGCTAAATGAGGTGGAGTAGTACTTTTACTGGCTGAGTAAACTGGGCGAGATATCAGGCTTTCAATATTAAGTTGTTATTGTTGTATTGTCCTTCTAGGCTCGAAAGAGTACCAAATCATACTAGTCATCATATAAATATACACTTAAAGGGGTTCTCCTCTTTGAACAACCTCTTCTATAATGCAAACCCCAGGCGACCAGCTGTTATCACCAGGAGAAGTTGTGGGCAGCTGCCCGCTTCTTCTGCAGTGGGAAGTGACTGGGAGACCCGGTGGGAGACGTGACCTGGCTGAAGCCTCTGTCACAGTACAGAGATAATGCACACAGTGATGTCACTGTCTAAAGATAATGCATGCAGTGATGTCACAGTACAGAGATAATGCACACTGTGATGTGACTGTACAGAGATAATGCACACAGTGATGTCACAGTACAGAGATAATGCACACTGTGATGTCACTGTCTAAAGATAATGCACACTGTGATGTGACTGTACAGAGATAATGCACACAGTGATGTCACTGTACAGAGATAATGCACACTGTGATGTCACAGTACAGAGATAATGCACACAGTGATGTCACAGTACAGAGATAATGCACACTGTGATGTCACTGTCTAAAGATAATGCATGCAGGGGTTGGCATGGCCTGGCAATGTGAGGAGACGTGTCTGCCTGAGCTCCTAAACAGCGCTTCTCATAATCCTGTGGCATCCTGCGGCTGGAGTCTCTTACCAGGCTGATAAGTGAGGGAAGAGAACTGGCATCATCCCAGGCAACATATACCAACATGACCCGCACTACTAAGAAGGAGAAGAAAGGACGAGATAGATCGGGTGCGCTGCTGGCAAAACAAAATGGCGCGACCTCCCCGTCCCGCCCAGCAGAGGTGGCGGCTTGTTTAGAGCAATATGCCCAGGTTTCTCCGATGGATGAGACCAGCGGAGGGTAAAGGAGCAGGAGGTGAGCTCCCTGACTAGTGGGATCATAGAAGATGGCGCCCAGCAAGATGGCGGCTCCTGAATGGCAGAAGCAGAGGTTCGGGAAATGTGGACCCCTAGTTTGACTAACGCACAACCCATATCTCTCTCACAGATACCTTTTACCGGGATACCCAAAGAGCCTAATCCTATCATTAAAGATATATATGCAGTTCTGCTCTACTGAGCCTAAATACTCATATGGGTTCACTGCAAGACAATGTTTCTTTTATCCGGCAAGATTTAAAGGGGTATTCCCATCCCATACAATGGGGGCATATCACTATATTCTAAATATTCGCAAATTCTTGAAGTGACGATATTCGCGATTAAAATTGGCGATTTAAATATTCGCGCACATTACTATTAAACACGCGCATAAGCTTTTCAGATGTATGACCCATCGTGAACACGAACTTCCGCAAATGTTCGCGAACCGGCGAACCGCCATAGACTACAATAAGCAGGCGAATTTTAAAACCCGCAGGGACTCTTTCTGGCCACACTAGTGATGGAAAAGTTGTTTCAAGGGGACTAACACCTGGACTGTGGCATGCTGGAGGGGGATCCATGGCAAAACTCCCATGGAAAATCATCGAGTTGGGTTTTAATCCAAAAAGGGCATAAATCACCTAACATTCCTAAATAGTTTGAAAAAATGTGCTTTAAAACATCCAGTGTGTGTATACGATCAGGTATAATGTTGTATCGATCAGGTAGTGTAAGGGTTACTCCCGCTTCACAGTGACCGACCAAACTCTGAGAGACCAAACTCCGCATTTAACGCACTGCAAACAACCGCAAACAGTCCATTTGCACAACCGCAAACTCCCCATTTACACAAGGTTGGATACCAAGCTAGCCATGTCCTGTTCCTTGTCCTCACTGACCTCATTGAAGGTCTCTTCCTCCACCCAGCCACGTACAACACTAAGGGTCCCCGAAAGGTGACAACAAGCCCCCTGGGACGCCTGCTGTGGGTGGTCTTCCACCTCCTCAAAGTCACCTTCCTCCTCTGACTCCTCTTCTTTAGACTCCTCTCTCTGCGTTGCCGCAGGTCCAGCAATCAACAACGACAAGGCTGCTTCTGGTGATGATGGTGACCACAACTCTTTCTCTTCATGCTCATCTACGGCCTCATCCAGCACTCTTCGCACGGCACGCTCCAGAAAAAACGCATATGGGATGAGGTCAATGATGTTGCCTTGGGTTTGACTGATCAGGTTTGTCACCTCCGCAAAAGGACATATGAGCCTACAGCCATTGTGCATGAGCGTTCAGTAACGCGGCCAAAAAATACCGAGCTCTGCAAAGGCTGTCCTCTTTTTTTTAAATTAAAAAAATCTGTTCTTACCAGTTTAATCTCTGTTTTGTCCCTTCTCAGGGGCCGGTGTATGCAATAGATTTTAGGAATCGGGAGATGGAAAAAAAAGGTTGGTCGGTCCTCTTCCTTCCAATTTGGGGCACTGCGAGTGCGCCGCGCAATGTACTGTGCCACCAATACAAATAGTGTGAACTACTATTCTTACCATTTTAATCTTTGTTAAGTCCTCTATCAGGGGACGTGTATTGAATTGAATCCTTGCATGGGGAGATAGAGAAAAAAGCTTGCTCTGTCCGTTTCCTTCTAATTTTGGGCACTTGCAATGGAATTTGCCACCAATGCAACTAGTGTTAACTAAGTACTATTCCTATCAGTTTAATCTCTGTTTTGTCCCTTATTAGGGCCTGGGCCGGTGTAGTAAATAGATTTTTGGAATCGGGAGATGGAAAAAGACCCATGCTCGGTCCGCTTCATTTGAATCTTAGGTCACTGCGTGTGCGCCGTGCAATGTACTGTGACAACCTATATGAGTGGGGGGCAGTGGGCACAGTACAGTCTGTGGGCCTGTGGCCTGCTTTTTGGGGTGCTGTCAAGACGCTGCCCTTACAGCAGATGGCCCCTTTCACACGAGCGAGTTTTCCGCGTGGGTGCAATGCGTGACGTGAACGCATAGCGTCCGCACTGAATCCTGACCCATTCATTTCAATGGGTCTGTGTACATCAGCGTTTTTTTCACGCATTACTTGTGCGTTGCGTGAAAATCGCAGCATGTTCTATATTCTGCGTTTTTCACGCAGCCCTAGCCCCAAAGAAGTGAATGGGGCTGCGTAAAAAACGCATTGCATCCGCAAGCAAGTGCGGGTTCGTTGCGTTTTTCACTGATGGTTGCTAGGAGATCTTGTTTGTAAACCTTCAGTTTTTTATCACGCGCGTGAAAAACACATCAAAACGCATTGCACTCGTGCGGAAAAAACTGAACCAACGGAATGGCTTTGCCTGTGAAATCACACAGTTTTTACTGAACGCATCCGCAACGCATCCGGACCTAAGGCCCCATTCACACATCTGCAATTTTTGTTCCCATCGCGGAATGGATGCGGACCCATTTATTGTGAATGGGGCTGGATGTGATGCAGAGAGCACACTATGTTTTGCGGAGCCGCGGCCCCAAACTTCCGGGTTTCAGCCCCGAAACATCCGGCTGTGGCTCCGCAAAAGATAGAGCATGTCCTATTCTTGTCCGCAGCCTGCGGGCAAGAATAGGCATCTCTATGGGGAGTGCCGGCATGGTGTGTTGCGGATCCGCAAGCTTCAGAATGAATCTAAGATGGATGCTGTCCTTGCTTTTTGATAGGAGGTGGGAGGGTCTGGTAGGGAGGGTATGCTGATGATTGGCTGGAATGTGTCTGCTGACTGTGAGGTACAGGGTCAAAGTTTGCTCAATGATAAAGTATAGGGGGCGAATCGAACATCGCATATGTTCAGCCGCCGCGGCGAACGCGAACATGCGATGTTCGCAGGGAACTGTTCCCCGGCGAACAGTTCGGGACATCTCTAGGGTTAATCCCTCAGGAATACGTAACTAGCCCACACAAGTATTTAGTCTTCCTTATGTTTGGTTAGCATCTCTCTGACCGTATAGATAGTAAGTTTTTTTTATATTCTTTAGATTCCTTTCTGTGATTTACTTTTTGACTTCCTTTTCCCCTCCTATACCCTTCACACCCTGTCCCTCATTAATGCTTTCCTACTACCCATACAATGACAATTACTTAATAGGTTGGTGATGTTGACTTTGGCGGTGACCTATGGGAATTTCTATTACCACAAGCTGCGGGGAAGAACGCACACACTTTCCCCCCTGCAATAAAGTTTGCTCTTTATCACATTGTCTATAAGCTTTTCACTGCGTGCTTGAAAAATCAAAAAACTCAGAGTCCTGTACAATTTCCTGTTCCTAAGTGGACAAGCTGTAACCAAATCGCCTAACGGTGGCGCCGGCCCTGTTTTCACTGTATCGAAAAATTCAGTTTTCACTAAAAATGATTGTCTCCAAACTTCCAGGATCAGATAATGATGACCTATTCTCAGGATTCTCATCGAGATTGTACTCCTGCAAAATCCCTTTAAGTGAACAGAGAAAGCGATTTCCACTGCTGTGATTGCTCATCCGATCCTAAAGCCTGTAATCACCAAGGACGGAGCTGTGATCACTTTCTTTAGTCATCTGATAATGAACCAGACCAGAGGAACGAAGTCGCCATCACCTCCAGGTAAAGCGAGTTTTCCCTTCACGTGTTCTGAACAGTAAAGAGCTCTCCTCAATATCTCCGCGCTCTTACCATTAATATTCACGCCGCCTTTATCCTGGTTTTAAAGCAATTCATTTTTATACCTTGATTTATTTCCCTGGTGATTATTATCAGAGCAGGTCTATAAACCACAAATAATCTGCTTGATCTAAAAATTGTTTTACACGTTTTAGTTTAAAAGCTTCAGGAAAAGCATCATAAATTAAAGGGGTTCTTCAGATTTTCCGCATTGGTGTCCTATCTTCAGAATAGGTCATCAATATGCGACCGGCAGGGTCTGATTCCCAGCACTCCGCCCTGTTTCAGAAATCTGCGGCGCTCACCGGAGCTCTGGTTGGTGCCGGGGCCTCCTCGCAGCTTACTGAGCACAGCGCCGTCCAATGTATAGTGGCAGCGTTTGGTATTGCAGATCTACCCTATTGACTTGAATGGGACTGAGCTGCGCCAAGGTCGCGTGACAACACCTGGCCTAGGAAGAGGACTTGGGGCACCAAGGCCTCTTCAAACAGCTAATAGGAGTGGGTGCTGGGAGTCGGACCCCCACTAATCAGATATTGATTACCTACCCTGAGGATAGGTCATCAGTAATAAACATTCGGTCAACTCTTTTGAAGGATAGGAAGGGCCATAGACGGGGCTTCATCACAGAGTCTGGTTGTGACCTTTTACAACCACTTTTACTTTTTATCTTAATCTTTTTACTATACCCCATCTACACAGTAATATTATTATTATTATTATTATTACATCGAAGCCTACTAGGAGACTTGTATAGAGGATGATTACCTGGAGATGTTTTACACTCTGGTTTAGACCACCACTAGGTGGCTGACTTGTTACGCATTTCCCGGCAGGACGGCTGCAGACTCCTTTCTCCGGTGACCTGCATTTAGAATCCGTGTACTATATACTACACCCACCGTGCTGTGAAGGCTCCTGGAGCATTAAGATGCATCAGTAATTTCATCGAAAAAGAAGTTCACCATTACCCCGGCCTAAAAACTTAATGCTCCGTGGCCCAAAATACAAAAATATTCACATTTTCACTGTCCTTACCTTAACAGTTATACCACAGTGTGAACGCTGTCCGTGTCCCCTGTTCTTATCATCACAATGATCTGCCGATCCACATGCACAACACTATTGTCACTCACTTTGGAACAACCTTCACAGTCCTTAAAAGGGTTATCCCACGATTAATGTACAAAATGAAAATCGGACGTGACAATCTTTTTCTAACAAAGCTAGAACCAGCCGTGTACTCACATGGCTACAGAGATCTCATCATTCATTGCTCCAATTGTTATATTTAGATTTCTTTGAAGCTGGCAGCTTAGGGGGGGTGTCCTTTTTGCGGCAGCTCGGGGATGTGTCCTTTTTAAAGGGTGTTACCAGTTGGGGGTGTGTCCCTGCACAGTTTGCAACTGGCAGCACTGATTGGATAGTGTCACACTGAGGAGGGACACCCCCCTCCCCCCAACTGGTAACTTTACGGCCCACTGCTAACTTCTAGCAGGAATAATAAAGGAATGACATGTCATAGAGCCACAAGAATATATGCTCCAGAATTGTTATTACAGAGGAAATGCAAGTAGTTACTAAAACAGACAAGTCAAGAGAGGGGACAGATCCTCGTTAACTTTTCTGACCAATGCAAGGCAGCTGCTACCAAGCCCAAAAAATTATGGGATGCACCAAAAGTCAAAAACCATGACAAGAGGGTATCCTCTAAAGCAGGGATGCTCAACTTGCAGCCCTCCATCTGTTGTAAAACTACAGCTCCCATTATGCTCGGCTGTAGGCTGATAACTGTAGGCTTTCCGGGCATACTGGGAGTTCTAGTTTGACTAGGAGAAGAGGAAGTTGTAATGACCAATACATTGTGCAAGTTCCTGAGGGGCCTAGATACTTTTCTTAAAAGTAAAATTATCACATGTTGTATGTGCTAGCCTTCTGGAGACAGGATGTTAATCCAGATTAAGGGTCCATTCAGACGTCCGCAAGCGTTTTACGGCTGCAAATTGCGGATCTGCAAAACATAGATACCGGCCGTGTGCGTTCCGCATTTTGTGGACTGTACATGGCCGGCCCTGTGATAGAAATGCCTATTCTTGTCCATGATTGCGGACAAAAATAGGACATGCTCTATCTTTTTCTCTATCTTGCACAGTACACGGTGTGTTGTCTGCACCTTTTGCGGTCTCATTGAAACAAGTGTGTCCGCACCCGTTCTGCAAAATTGCGGAACGGATGCGGACCCTTAACTACAGACGTCTGAATGGACCCTTAGAGTTGGGAAGAAATTTTTTCAACAAACATGGAGAAGTTGGCATCTGCCTCATATGGGTCTTGGTAGGGTTCTAGTTCGGACTTGTTGGTCCTGTGTCATTTTCCAACCTCATTAACAAAATCTTCTAATGTTTTGCACCTATATGGAGCCAGGTGTGTACATACACTATGTTACAACAAGGGGTTAAGTTGCTTGTACCTCTCCTCTAATTATTTGACTCTTCTGTACACTTGCGTTTTAGCGACTGTAAGTTATAAACTGCAAAGTGATGAAAATCCAATCAGCGCATCTCTCGGCGGCCTAGACCTGTGTGATATCTTGTCTGGGGCCGCGATCACTGGTCACAACATTTTCCCTCGATTAATGTAGATATATATTTTCTCGCCTCGGCCTATCGACTTTATTACATTTGCCGTTACGAGATGCCCCAGTTATTTTGGAAGACGTCTTCTGTCTATAAGACAGCGGTTTTTTTTTATTTTGTTTTTCTCGAGTGCAGTGCGGGAATACTCGCGGAAATAGAATAAGATAAATCCAGTTAACTGAACTAGAGGGAGTCTCGTTTTTCTAATACAGTTTCTTAATTCATTTATCTCCGCAATGATTACCCTACATAGCGGGAAGTTATCAGTTATTGCTCCTGGCAGGAAGGAAGAAACTCAACAAGGTCATATCCAACTGCAAATTAAGGCCAACGCTTTAACTCCTGCATCAAAAAATTCAACTGTAGTGATGAAGAGAGTCAAGCGGAGCTTCTAATGAAGAACAATATCAACTGTATGAAGGATTCGGGTTCCCTAATTAACTGATTTTGTGAATCCATACAAATAAAACTGAAATAATACTTCAAGAATGGGAGATTATTCCTAGCACGGGGAACAGCCAACGCAACTGGAACCCAAGCAAACACAGGACATAGATTAGACAACAAGACAAACAGGAACCAGCACAGAAGCAGATGCCTGGACTCCAAGCAGTAAGGAAGCATGGCGGTCTCAGGCAGAGCTGCACACAGGCAAGAGAGCCTCCCTCCGGAGAACCCAGGGACCCTCTGACAAAGGCAGGACCGACACAGGTACAAAAGCAGTAAGGCACTGCAGGAGAGACAAGGAACAGACTGGAATCAGAAGCAGTAGGCACTGCCAGGCTATCAGACACAGTTAGAAGCAATGCTAGGCTACACAAGAAACAGAGTGGATCCAGACAGAGAACAGGTACAGAAGAACAGGCAAGGCATGGACAAGGATAACCCATTCACTTGAATGGGTCCGCAAATCTGGAGATGCGGTGCGGAACTGAAGCACGGAACGGAACCCCACAGAAGCACTACGGAGTACCCAATGTGGTCCCCAATGCACGGAACGGAACCACAACGGCAGTGTGCAAGAGGCCTTAGATTTTACTGCCTGGTCTGGGTTTATTGCTTCTGGCGCCCAACACGCTACTCAGACTGATTGGCCATCCAATCTAGACCGCACCCTGCGGTTGGGTATTGCAGAGAAACATTGAGGAATTGCATGCCTTTGGTCATTTTGGAAGATTGCTGCTATCTATAGAAACAGACTCAGGGAGGACCACAATAGTAGCCATCTCCTATACACAGTCTTTTGGGAAAAGCCTACTCTGTGAAACAGTTCAGGGCTGTGCTTGCTGCATGTATTTGTACCCTGGCACCCATCATCTATTCAGTAAAGAAGAATTAAGACGGCTTGGTCATTGGTCTCCATTCTCAATCATCATTCACCTCCGACTCTCCTGCCATTCACCCCGCTGCTCATTCATTCTTAACATCAAGGGCACCCAGCCACCACCAGGCAGAAGGCCCTAAAATTCCAGGTTTGCACTGAAGAAAAGAAGGATTGCGTTCCTCCATTCCCACAGCCTGGGAGAGCACTTGAGCAGGGATTAGCCACCGTTACAACCACTCTCATTGCTGCTGCCATCACCCCTATCCTCTCCACCTTACACTTCCCTTGTGGGCCGGTGCGCAACACCAGGATGCTTTGCTCTGTAATGTTTCCCAGGGCTTGTTCTGTCTACTGAACCTGGAGAGGGAAGGTTTAGGGGGCGTGCCTACTGCAGAGGGAACAGTGTGGAGAAAGTCCTGTGAAATATTACAGAGAAAAGCATTCTGGGTATGGTTAGTAAACCCAACAGAAAGCTGATGAAAACAGGAAGTTTTGCATGTACACATCCTCCCAGGACGCCGTGACGCAGAGAACGGGGAGCTGACATGAAAAACATGTATATGGGGTAAAATTCAAATGCACCATATTGTGTCATTAAAACGTATCCGTCCCCATTGACTTACATTGTAATTCAAAACTGATCCATTAGGCTCCGCCTCTTCAGACGGACACCAAAATACAGCAAGCTGCGTTTTGGTGTCCGCCTCCAAAACAGAATAGAAGCGGAACGGAGCCGAACTGATGCATTCTGAACGGATCCTTATCCATTCAGAATGCATTGGGGCTTAACTGATCCGTTTTGGACCGTTTGTGAGAGCCCTGAAACAGATCTCACAAACGGAATCCAAAACGCTAGTGTGAAAGTACCCCAAGACAACCCTTTCAAAGGCATTGTTTATAAACTGTGACAACTCTCTTAATTTGCAGTACTTCCTGTCTCTATGAACATTTACAACAGCCCATAGAAGACTTGACTGCTCTCTATTTCCCTCCCTTCCCTACCCCCTTACCTCTAGGGCCAGGAGAATCGCAGGAGGTGAGCCCCTTTTTTTATACTACAGTACTCATAATTCATACTGTAGGTTATGTTCCTATTGTTCTACAACAGTTTTCTTCTTTTACATACTGCTCCTTCAAATCATATTTGACACTGTCCACTGATATCGGATGCTATGCTTCTTTCTTATATACTCACATACATAGTTTGTGAATTTTTGTTCTTGTTATTTTTCAAAAAAAATAATTACATTTTGAAACATAAAAGGAATTGTTTAGCTTAAAAAAACTATTTTCATTTACCCTATTAGGGAATTCCTAGTAAATAAAGGGGGTCCACCTGTTCAGGATTAACCCCTTCAGCCCCCCTAGCTTAAACACCCTTAATGACCAGGCCACTTTTTACAATTCTGCACTACACTACTTTCACCGTTTATTGCTCCGTCATACAACTTACCACCCAAATGAATTTTACCTCCTTTTCTTCTCACTAATAGAGCTTTCATTTGGTGGTATTTCATTGCTGCTGACATTTTTACTTTTTTTGCTATTAATCAAAAATGACCGAAATTTTTGCAAAAAAATGAAATTTTTCACTTTCTGTTGTAAATTTTTTTAAAAAAAACTACATTTCTATATACATTTTTCTCTAAATTTATTGTTCTACATGTCTTTGATAAAAAAAAGTCCAATAAGTGTATATTTATTGGTTTGGGTAAAAGTTATAGCGTTTACAAACTATGGTGCAAAAAAGTGAATTTCGGCATTTTGAAGCAGCTCTGACTTTCTGAGCACCTGTCATGTTTCTTAAGGTGCTAGAATGCCAGGATAGTATAAATACCCCCAAATGACACCATTTTAGAAAGAAGACACCCCAAAGTATTCGCGGAGGGGCATGGTGAGTTCATGTATCATTTCATTTTTTTCACAAGTTAGCGGAAAATGACACTTTCTGAGAAAAAAAAAAAAAAGTTTCAATTTCTGCTAACTTCTGGCAAAAAAAAAGAAATCTCAGACGGACTCACTATGCCCCTCAGTGAATACCTCGGGGTGTCTACTTTCGAAATGGGGTCATTTGTGGGGTGTGTTTACTGTTCTGGCATTTTGGGCGGGGCTAAATTGTGAGCCGCCATGTAAAACCTAAAGGTACTCGTTGGAATTTGGGCCCTTGTGCACCCAGGCTGCAAAAAGTGTCACTCATGTGAGTATCGCCGTACTCAGGAGAAGTAGGGCAATGTGTTTGGGGTGTATTTTTACATATACCCATGTTGGGTGAGAGAAATATCTCTGTAAATTGTCAACTTTGTATAAAAATTTTTAAAAGTTGTCGTTTACAGAGATATTTTTCACACACAGTATAGGTATATATAAAAATACACCCCAAACACATTGCCCTACTTCTCCTGAGTATGGCGATACCCATGTGTGCCACTTTTTGCAGCCTGGGTAGCAAGGGCCCTAAAACCAATGAGTACCTTTAAGATTTCACAGGGCATTTTTACGCATTTGGATTCCAGACTTCTTCTCACGCTTTAGGGGCCCCTAAAATGCCAGGACAGTATAAATACCCCACATGTGACCCCATTTTGGAAAGAAGACACCCCAAGGTATTCTGTGAGGGGTATGGTGAGTTCACGTAAAATTTTATTTTTGTCACAAGTTAGTGGAATATGAGACTTTGTAAAAAAAAAAAAAAATATATCAATTTCCGCTAACTTGTGCCAAAAAATAAAAATTCTGTGAACTCGCCATGCCCCTCACGGAATACCTTGGGGTGTCTTCTTTCCAAAATGGGGTCACATGTGGGTATTTATACTGACCTGGCATTTTAGGGGCCCTAAAGCGTGAGAATCCAAATGCGTAAAAATGGCCTGTGAAATCCTAAAGGTACTCATTGGTTTTAGGGCCCTTTGCGCACCTTGGCTGCAAAAAGTGTCACTCATGTGGTATCGCCGTACTCAGGAAAAGTAGGGCAATGTGTTTTGGGGTGTATTTTTACATATACCCATGCTGCGTGTGAGAAATATCGCTGTAAACGACAACTTTTTACATTTTTTATTCAAAGTTGTCAATTTACAGAGATATTTCTTCACTCAACATGGGTATATGTAAAATACACCCCAAACACATTGCCCGACTTCTCCTGAGTACGGCGATACCACATGAGTGACACTTTTTGCAGCCAAGATGCAAAGGGGCCCTAAAACCAATGAGTACCTTTTAGGAGAGGCATTTTACGCAATTTTCTTCTCACGCTTTAGGGCCCCTAAATTGCCAGGGCAGTATAAATACCCCACATGTGACCCCATTTTGGAAAGAAGACACCCCAAGGTATTCTGTGAGGGGCATGGCGAGTTCATAGAAGATTTTTTTGGCACAAGTTAGCGGAAGTTGATTTTTATTGTTTTTTCTCATAAAGTCTCCCTTTCTGCTAACTTTTGACAAAAAGTAAAATTTTTCATGGACTCACTATGCCCCTCAGCGAATACCTTGGGGTTTCTTCTTTCCAAAATGGGGTCATTTGTGGGGTGTTTGTACTGTTCTGGCATTTTGGGTGGGGCTAAATTGTGAGCAGCCATATAAAACCTAAAGGTACTCGTTGGACTTTGGGCCCCTTTGCGCACCCAGGCTGCAAAAAAGTGTCACACATGTGGTATCACCGTACTCAGGACAAGAAGGGCAATGTGTTTTGGGGTGTATTTTTACATATACCCATACTTTGTGTGAGAAATATCTCTGTAAATTGACAACTTTGAATAAAAAAATTTAAAAAGTTGTTGTTTACAGTGATATTTCTCACACACAGTATGGGTATATGTAAAAATACACCCCAAAACACATTGCCCTACTTCTCCTAAGTTCGGCGATACCACATGAGTGACACTTTTTTGCAGCCAAGATGCGCAAAGGGGCCCTAAAACCAATGAGTACCTTTAGGATTTCACAGGCCATTTTTACGCATTTGGATTCTCACGCTTTAGGACCCCTAAAATGCCAGGGCAGTATAAATACCCCACAAGTGACCCCATTGTGGAAAGAAGACACCCCAAGGTATTCTGTGAGGGGTATGGCGAGTTCACAGAAAAAAAAAAATTTGGCACAAGTTAGCGGAAATTTATTTTCTTTTTATTTTCTTTTACAGTCTCATATTCCACTAACTTGTGACAAAAAATAATATTTTACATGAACTCACCATACCCCTCACGGAATACCTTGGGCAAAAAAAAAGTAGTAAGGCCCCATTCACACGTCCGCAAAAATGTCCGCATCTATTCTGCAATTCTGCGGAATAGATGCGGACCCATTCAGTGTGAATGGGGCTGGCGGTGATGCGGAGAGCACACTATGCGCTCGCCGCATCAGCATTTGCGGAGCTGCGGCCGCAAACTTCCGGGTTTCGGCCCCCAAACATCCGGCCGCAGCTCCGCAAAAGATAGAGCGTGTCCTATTCTTGTCCGCAATTGCGGACAAGAAAAGGCATTTTCTATATAGTTCTGGCAATGTGCGGATCCGCAAAATGCGGAAAGCACATTGCCGGTGTCCGTGTTTTGCGGATCCGCGGATCCATGGATCCGCAAAACACATACTGGACGTCTGAATGAGCCTTACAGGGGGTAATTAGTGTCAGGGGGTGACATGGGGTGACATGGGGTTAATCAGGGGTTAATCAGTGACGGGGGTGGGGGGTCTGTGTGGTGATTTGGTGCACTTATAAAAGTTTCCTTTGGTGGTCCCAAGCAAAAGGGACCACCAATGGAACGATCAGCAAGCATATCAGACGCTGTTAACAAAACAGCGTCTGATATGCCATTTTTTAACTTCTACAGCCTGCCAGCGCACGATCAGCGCTGGCAGGCTGTAGTTTACCTTGTCCCCGACGTGATCCTGTGAACGCGCGCACGCGCGCGCGCGCGTTCACAGGAAATCTCGCCTCTTGCGAGATGACGCGCCCGCGCGTCAAGGAGGAATGACCCGACCGCCCGCAGGACGCAATCCTGCGTGAGGCGGTCGGCAACTGGTTAAAGATGACCGAATTTCTAAAAAGTTCAATTTGGCCGGTTCGCCGAATGTTTTGAAAAAATTCGGTTCGATCAGAATTTATTTGTGGCGAATTGCGTTAAAGAACGGCTGTTTCCTGACTGCAGAGAGCCTTTATAGTGGTGTAGAAAACAGTGCCTTGCAGTAACACGCATAGGGAGTCTGCTGTGGTAAGTGAAATAATACTGTGAGTCCGTATGACATGCAGGTGACAGGCGTCGCTCTTAGAATCACTGCACACTTCACTTATTTGGGCAGTCATGGGGCCAAAACTGACCAAATAACTCAAGTGTGAACTCAGCCTTACAGGTCAATGTTAGCGTCAAGAAGAAGCGCACTTCTTTTTCACCGCCGTCAGCTGATTCCACACAGATGTCTACAGAACCTGTTCTATTAAACGCTTATACAAGTAGAGCCCGACAGAGTGGAGAGGGTGTCAGCAGTAAGTTTGTGTTGACGTCACTGATTATTTTGCCCTTCCTCTGATCCGACAGAACAATAACCCCAAAAAACGGATCCTGTCTGTGGAGCATCTGCCTCCACTCGGTCAGCATTTGGTCAGTAATCCTCAGCTAAAGCCAAAAAAAACAGGAGTAGATCCAAAACAGAGATGACACGTAAATGGAATATTTGCATGTCTTCCGTGTTTTTTACCCACTCCTGCTTTTGCCTACCAAATCACAAGCCAATTCTGATGCAGGCCTTAGAGCTGCTACATAGACAGGATCCGTTGTGCGTCTTATTTTTCCTTCCTTCTGACAGATCAGGAGAAGTGTCAAATAAATGATGATGTCAGCCAGGTCGAAAGGCAAAATAGTGGCCCAGTCATGAAGTAGGGAGGGTGGGAACAGCATGAGAAGTCCACAGAGTGGCCTTATGACATAGTGGTGAGGTGAAAGCAGTATGAGGAGACCACAGAGTGGCACAATCAAAGAGTGTGGAGGTGGCAGCATCAGGAGGAGGCCACAGGGTGGCACAATGACAGTGTGGAGGTGGCAGAAGCAGCAGCAGCATGAGGAGACCTCAGAGTGGCACAATGACAGAGTGTGGAGGTTGCAGCAATAGCATCAGGAGAAGGCCACATTTTGGCACAATTACAGAGTGTGGAGAAGGCAGCAGTATCATCAGGAGACCACAGAGTGGCAGAAGGACAGAGTGTGGAGGTGGGGGCAGCAGCATCAGGAGGAGGCCACAGGGGTGGCACAATGACAGTGTGAAGGTGGCAGCAGCAGCATCAGGAGGCCACAGAGTGGCAAGGTGACATAGTGTTGAGGTAGCAGCAGCATCAGGAGATCACAGAGTGGCAAGGTGACTTAGTGTGGAGGTGGCAGCAGCATCAGGAGATCACAGAGTCGCAAGTGACATAGTGTGGAGGTGGTAGCAGCATCAGGAGACAATATAGTGGCAAGGTAACATAGTGTGGAGGTGGCAGCAACATCAGGAGACAACAGAGTGACCCGGGGACAGAGTGGGGAGGTGGGTGGCGATACCAGTACCAGCTGAAGATGGTGGGTGAAAGAAGGTGCACTTGGCATTAGATGTGTGGCATCAGGCAGGTGGCAGCATCAAAATAGTAGTTGTGGCAGGTAGCGAGAAAAAATTGTCTCTTTTGTCAAAGTGTTGGTGTGGCACCATGGATGATCTAGTCTGATGCATTTGGCATTGGTGGGTGGAAATCCTGGCTGATCCACGCCTGATTCATTTTGACAAAGGTCAGTCTCTCCACATTTTGGGTAGACAGGTGAGTTCTTCTTGGGGTAACTATGGCCCCCGCCTCACTAAACACCCGCTCTAATGCCACACTACTGGCCGGGCAGGACAGCTTTTCCAGGGAAAACTCAGATTTGGCTGCCCAGTAGTCCAGCAGATCTTCAATGTGAGGTGGCAGGGTGCTGTCCAAGTATATCACCACCTGTTGGTTCAGGTCCTGCTCCAGGTTCAGCTGCTGCTGCTGGTGAGTACTTTCTATGCAGGTGACGAAAGCTGCTCATTAGCGACTCTAGACTCAAGTTGCTGCTGATGAAGCTGTAACTGCTCCTACCCCCCACCCTGCCACAGCAGCCATAGCAGAGGAATGTGAGCGCAGAGAGCCCCCCCTGTCAGACCTGCGAGAGGATGGACGATGATGCAGATAGGCAGCAGCCAACTGACTACATAGGATGTCTCTATAGTAGTTCAGTTTGTCCTCCCTCTCAGTGGGCATAAAAAAAGGCCCCCATTTTGAACCAGTAGCAAGGGTCCAACAAGGTGGAGAGTCAGAAGTCATCCCTCTGCCGAGTGGTGACAATTCGGCTGTCACTACGCAAGTGAGTGAGAAAATGGTTGGCACGGCAGAACATTACAATAGCTTTATATGCAGATAGAGTGCTCCAATATATTTGAGATTTCGCAAATCGGCACTTATGATGCGAATATTTTAGCGAATAGTTTAGCAGGTCTGACTACATATTAGGGATTGGTGCACTAAGTATTGTTGTGAACTTGTGACATCACAGTACTATGTATGTAGCATGTATGTATGGAGAGCCGAACCTATCACACTACCTAACACCCTGCACTGGAACCGCTACACTATATCACTATCTAACCTACACTGACTATCTCCCACTAACTATCTGTATAATATATATATATATATATAAGCTTACTAACTATGTAATGTGATGACACAGGAAAGCAGAGAGCACAGCAATAACACTGCTGTCTCTCTTAGAACTGAAGAAAATGGCTGCTGGGGAGGTTCTTATATAGTAAGGGGTAGGCAACTTTCCTATTGGTTGATAGGAATGTTACTAAGCTCAGACAGAGACATTGCAGCCTTCTCATTGGTCCACAAGCAAGAAACAGGGAGGGATCATGGGTTCAGATGATAAAAAATCTAGAATATTCGAAAATACGAATATATAGCACTATATTCTAAATATATGCAAATTCTCGGAGTCGCCATATTCACGCTAAAAATTCACAATTCGAATAATCGTGCCCAATACTAGTATACAAGTGGCTGAAGTGCATGCAAAGTTTCCTGCCCATTTTTCAGGATATCTTGCAGATGGGTGGAAGACATCAGGAACCACTTGACAACCAGATTGAACACGTGTGCCATGCAGGTCGTATCGTATGACTCAGACCTCCTTGATGCAGTGCAGACACCAGGTCCTTCCCATTGTTGGTCACCATGGGTCATATTTTGAGTTGTCGCGGAGAAATCCAGGATTCGATTTCTTGATGAAGGACAAGCAGTTACTCCCGTGTGTGATTCCGTTCTCCCAGGCAAATGAGGTGCAGAACAGTGTGACACCGCTGTGCCCTGCACATGTGGTATGCTGGAGTGGCACTGTGACTTGTTCCTGCAGTGGAGGCTGAGGACACGGTGAAGAATGAGGAGGCAGAGGCAGACATTGTTGCAGGACCAATGGCGTGAGAAAGTGGAGGCAGAAGCGGCGTCATCTGGCAAAGTTGCTGGTGTGGCTGTGCAGGAACCACATTCACCCATTGGGCCGTAAAGAACATGTATTGTCCCTGACCGTAGTTATAGCTCCACACGTCAGCGCTGCCGTGCACTTTGGCAGGCACCGACAGGCTCAAGGACCTGCCCACCTTCTGTTCTACATGTGTGTGCAGGGCTGGTACTGCCTTTTTGGCAAAGAAATGACAGCTTGGCACTCTCCACCTCGGCTTGGCACAAGCCATCAGTTCTCTGAAAGGTGCAGAGTCCATCACTTGGAAAGGGAGGGACTGCAGCACCAGCAACTTGGACAGGAGCACATTCAGCTTCTGAGCCGTTGGATGAGTGCACGCATACTGTTGTCTCTTAGCAATCGCTTCAGTGATTGATTGCTGATGGAATGACTGATGAGGAGAAGGGGAAGGAGCAGGAGCATCAGGACCAGCAGATGATGGGAAGGACAGACAGCTCCCTTCGGCTGAGGTGGTGTAGCCTTGACTACCTGGCCAAACTTCACCTTCTGCCCACAGATTCTACAAATGGCCATGTTCACCTCCTCCGGCCGCTTAACAAAAAACTGCCACACTGCCGAGTAGGTGATTTTACACCCAACACTCCGCACTGACTGATTGCTACCGCAGCTGCTTCCGTGAACCCCAGCACCACTACTTTCTGGGCAGGTAGGCTCCTGCAAAGCGGGTGGTCTACCCTGGGCAGGTTTGGCTCCCGACCTCCCACTGCTGTCACCCTGCTGACTCCTGGCCACGCTAGCGACTTGCTGGCTCCGCTGCTGCCTCACGGGCAAGCTGACACCCTCTTCTCTCGATGATGGTGTAGCCCCTAATTTACCCGGCTCCCAAGTGCGATCGGCTATATCATCATCGAGTATTGTCTGCATGTCACTGATGTCCTCCTCAATGGTCTCTGAGCCAGGAGCCTGTTATCGCAACACCAGCTCCCACGCCACTCTCCTCATCACTACTTGCCCGCCTACCGGAGGAAGCGGCGGATGTCTCCTCCACATCTTGGCTGGGCAGTATCTGCTGATTGTCCTCTAGTAGCTTGTCCTCGCTTTATAGTGAAGCTGAGCCCACAGCATATAATACTTGTCTGGCTGAGGGAACAGAAAAGGATAGAGGCAAGTTCAGGACAGGTGAGGGCACAGGGCCTGCCCCGGACCATGACAAATATTTTTTGCCACTAATAGACGCCAAAAAGGGCTTTAGAACATATAACTGCACCTCTGAATACAAATAATATATTATTTTTGCCACTAATACACGCGAAAAAGGGCTGTAATTTTCTCACTTCACCACACGACGGCTAATAAGCCCTTTTTCCCCCCACTAGTACAAGTCAACAAATGCTTTAGAACATATAACTGCACCGCACAAGGGCAAATAAGACGTAGAAATATTTCCTTGTAATAAACCCTGTTAATGGCTGTATCACACAGGACTTGCATCCCAATAACAAGAACAGTTTGCTGGAATTACAGAGCTGTATAATGGTAATTTGGGTTCCCAGTCAGTGCAGCAAGGTGTAATAGGATTGTCCCTTTTACCCAGGCTGTTACCTCCCCTACTGTAACCTCCCCTGTTCTGCTTCAATACTGTGGAATACTTTCTCCCTATCCTTTCTCTACATTTCTATTGAGCAAAATATAAAGTTTTAAAATCTTTCCTAGCACTGTCCCTAGTGCCTGCTAACATTTCTCACTACACTGGAAAATGGCTGAATCCAAGATGGCTGAGGCTATTTATAGGGTTGTGACATCACAGGGCTGGCTGGCTCCATGTCATAACACATGCAGCAGCCATTTTAGGAAAAAATGCGATTCGTTACCACGAAGCGTGAGGAAGTTCAGATTCGGTGCAAATCAAATTTTTCCTGAAATTCGGATCGAATTCCACTTCGTCAACTTCGATTCGCTCATCTCTATTCAGGACCTATATCTCTTGGCCATGGCCAAAGTGGAAAGAGGTTATAAAGAGCATATACTGCTCTGAATAGTCTTGATCTGTATTATACTGTGCATCTCCATGGTAACAGACAACAAAACAGCTCTATGTAGTCGGCTCTGTAGTCATACTCCCTTTTATCTATCCCCTACTTCTTTCTACCCCAGTGAATGTATGCAAGGGACAGATGGAGGCAGTATGACTACATAATCAGATCATACAATAAAACAATAAAAAACTTTTTTAATCAAGAGAAACTGCAAAAATAGACACTTGCTAACCTTTTGGACTTTTAAATGGAATAAGGAGCCTTAAAGGCTGTCATTTAGGTATTATGGCCTGCTGAGGCAGAATTTTTTGCTCAACTGTGGAATTTCGTTCTGGCGGGGGCAGTATCTTGTGCTGCACTGTGGTATTTGGTTCTGCAGGAGCAGTATCTGGTGCTACACTTTAGTATTTGGTTCTGGTGTGGGCGGTATCTTGTGCTGCACTGTGGTATTTGGTTCTGCTGTGGTGGTATCTTGTGCTGCACTGCAGTGTTTGGTTCTGCAGGGGCGGTATCTGGTGCTGCACTGTGGTAACTGGTTCTTCTGGGGCGGTATCTTGTGCTGCGCTGTGGTATTTGGTTCTGCAGGGCGGTATCTAGTGCTGCACTGTAGTATTTGGTTCTGCGGGGCAAAATCTGGTGCTGCACTGTGGTATTTTGTTCTGCAGAGGTGGCATCTGGTGCTGCACTGTGGTATTTTGTTCTGCAGGGCTGGTATCTGGTGCTGCACTGTGGTATTTTGTTCTGCAGGGGTGGAATCTTGTGCTGCGCTGTGGTATTTTGTTCTGCAGGGTGGTATCTGGTGCTGCACTGTAGTATTTGGTTCTGCGGGGCGGAATCTGGTGCTGCACTGTAGTATTTTGTTCTGCAGGGGTGGTATCTGGTGCTGCACTGTGGTATTTTGTTCTGCAGGGGTGGTATCTGGTGCTGCACTGTGGTATTTTGTTCTGCAGGGGTGGTATCTTGTGCTGCACTGTGGGATTTGGTTCTGCAGGGGTGGTATCGTGTGCTGTGCTGTGGGATTTGGTTCTGCAGGGGTGGTATCGTGTGCTGTGCTGTGGTATTTGGTTCTGCAGGGGCGGTATCTGGTGTTATCCCTGCCTACTTGAGTTTCCCCACCTTCAGTCAACCTGAACCTACCTACAACATCGATTCACTTTTCGTTTTTTTTTTCACGGCCTCTTTAAGTTCCCAGGCCGCTCCTGGCCACAAGGCTGTTATAGCAGGCATTGTGGCTGACATGAAGGCCACACAAAGGTGTTTGCCAGATTTATCATGTCTCTAGTGCCATGTTGCTGCAATTTGCACAATATTGTCCTACTCAAAAATCATACGACACTACTGATAAATCTCTTTGGGAAAGTCCTATAATAATTCTTGGAAAGTTACAATTGTGATAAGTAAAATCCTCTTTCTGTGGCTTGAATTCACCGGTGCGCTCCCCATGGCTCCTTGAGAATGTACCAGGAAAAGATATATTCTCCCTAGACAAGAACATGTTTATTCTGCGCACTGATGGTGCAAACACCATAACAGCTGAGCGCCGCACGGGGGATGAAAGGTGTAAAAGTAGTTGTTAGGTTTGACATATATAGGATTGTATTACACTCCGGGAACTATTAGATGTGGAGCTTGTGGCTGTTAAGTCATATTTCTCTGATCATTTCTTACTTTTTATTCCATGAACTTGCTATAAGCAAACATGTCACCTCTGATGACTTAGGAAACACGCCGGCAGGCTGCACCACTGACAGCATTAGGGGGATTACAAGGAAGAGGCCAATGAGTTGACCATGGACTCAAAGTAAAAAAAATAAATTGGAATTCTGCCTATATAATATGTTTTACCTGAGAAAACCTAATCAAAGGAAATATTTATCATTATGTCATTTTTCCTTAATTGTTATACTGTATTTATATGTTTTACATTTTTAATAGGTGACTATCTATCTATCTATCTATCTATCTATCCATCTATGGCCTCTTGCACACGACAGTATTTTGCGGACCGTATACTGGCCGTTTTTTCAGTTCAGTATACTGACAGTATACTGAACCATTCACTTCAATGGGACTGCAAAAAATACTGAAGTGTCTCCGTATGCCTTCTGTTTCAGTTTTTCCGTTCCGTTTAAATATAGAACATGTCCTATTCTTGTCCCCAAATCACGTTCAGTGGCTCCATTCAAGTCAATGGGTCCGCAAAAAAACCGGAAAGCATACGGAAAGGCATCCGTATGTCTTCCGTATCCGTTCCGTTTTTGCTGAACAATCTATTGAAAATTTAAAGCCCAGCCCAATTTTTTCTATGTTATTACTGTATACTGTATATGCCATACGGAAAAACGGAACGGAACAACGGAACCGAAACGGAAACACAACGGAAGCAAAAAATGGAAAAAACGGATCCGTTACAAACGGACCGCAAAACACTGAAAAAGCCATACGGTCGTGTGCAATAGGCCTATCTCTCATCTATTTCATATCTATCTCTCATTTATATCTTTTTAGTTAATATCTACCTGTCTATTCTATACCTACTGTATTTGGTGCTCCAATATAAAAGATACAGTAAGATTCCATTAAAGCTTTTGTTACATAATATTTAGCATCACTATGGTAAATAAATAAATAAAAGATTATCTATCTATCTATCTATCTATCTATCTATCTATCTATCTATCTATCTATCTATCTATTTATCTATCTCATCCAGAAACTGGTGTAAATTATAGCTCAAGTCTACACTGGCCCGTTCCTGGTGTAGGTTTGAGTTTCTGGTGCACAGAGGGTCAGAGATGCACCTGATTTATTAGGAGGCATGCTCTTCTTTACTTGCTGGATCTCTGGTAAGTACATATCATTCATGCTGACCAACATATTCTTCCTTAAAATTATTAAGTCAATTTTAATGCAAAAAAAATTGCCACTGTTGGCACATACAGTATGATCATTATGAGGTAAAGCAACTATAATTTATACTGAAGTTCAAATAAAATATCTTTCATATTCTCGATGCAAAATGTGCATAAACAGTTGCTCTATTATATTTCAGCTTTGCAATTTGCAGTGGCTCCCAGTGCCATTTGCCTTGCAACCTGTGTAAATGATCGCACCTGTGAATTGGATGTTCTGCCATCTGCTTCGAGAGGGGAGTGGGAATATTAGCATTCAGCCTACCTTTCTGATTAGACTATTCAACAAGAAACTAATTCTGTGCACAGTACGTGGGCTCAGGTAAGCTTCAGTCAGATCACAGCTCCCCAGACCTTCTCCTGCTAATGGGCAAAGTCATTACCGGTTCTCACGGAGGCTTATTGGCCATAGCTCGGCTTCTTATTGCTCTCCTTTTACAAGGATGTTCTCTTATGTGGATTACTTTAGGTTATAAGATGTGGGGCTCATTTAGACGACCATATCCGTTTTTGCGGTCCGCAAAACACAGATACTGGCCGCGTGGGAACCGCATTTTGGGGAACGCAATGGCCAGCCCTATGATACAAATGCCTTGTCCACAATTACGAACTACAATAGGACATGTTCTATCTTCTTTGCGGGGCCGCGGAACGGAAGTACAGATGCGGACAGCACATGGTGTGCTGTCCACATCTTTTGCGGCCCCATTGAAATGAATGGGTCCGTCTGTATCTGTTCTGCAAAACACAAACATACGGTCATCTGAATGAGCCCGTAGAAGGATGGAATTAACAGTTATCAGGGAATTTTAGGCTACTTTCGCACTAGCAGCAGCCTTCTCCGGCAGGCTGTTCTGGCGGTGGAACAGCCTCCTGGATCCGTGCTACCGCTAGTGCACCATGCTGCTGGAAGCCTGCTCCAGCCCCATTGACTATAACGGGGGCAAGGCGGAGGAAGAGCCTGCCGGAGAAGGCTGTCACAAGTGTGAAAGTAGCCTAACAGGTATAGATTTGGACTACTAAAACAGACTTAACATATTGAAAAAAATATATTACAAAAATAAGAAAAAAAAAATTTGAAAAAAAATCTAACAATTTTCGTTAATTGGGACTAAGTCCATAGGTTAGGCTCTTCACATTTAGAAAATTTTTGCTTGGTCCAGTTAATTTGACTTAGAGTTGAAAGTTCCCTAATTAACATAAAAAGTTGTGACACTCTGAGGTCTCCTAGGACTGTATCCAACCCCCTTTCATACTCTTTACCAAAACAGCATTAGTAATGTCACAATGACAGTGATATGTATGGCTATGAGTACATGCATGGTTTAATAACATCTTGTAAAGTCAGTTTTTTTTAATTTAATTTGGATTACCCAAAATTTGACTCCTGTGTTGTAAATTGCAGCAGATTTACCCTAAAATTCTGTCTGTGCACCAAAAATTACACCAACTTAGACGAAAAAAAAATTTGGGCACACAGACAGAATTTTTGTCATAAATTCTAGCATACATCTGGTGCTGGATTTACAGTACTACAATTTTTTTTAAAGGTCCATGCTCCAGAATAGTTAACGTATTCTGTGATTTGTATTCTTAGACAGTGTAAAGTGCGACACTATGAGTAAATCTGCCCATTATGTTTTTCCCATATATTTTACCATGGACCATATTTCGGAGGAGTTTAGGAGTCTGGCATGTAGATGATGTATGCAGCTGATATATAATAAAGGTGGCCGTCAGTACAGTTATCAACTTTCCCAGACCTCTGGGCGGCAAAACTGCCTCTTTATGCCGCAATAGCGAAGATTTATCGTAACAAGCTGAATGACAACACCAGTGGGAACCGCGGTGGGCCTGTATTGGTTCTCACAATATTCACTTACAAACAAATTTAACTATAAGGTGGCTTATGGACATTTTTACAACTGAACAAAAGGTAGCCCCATGATGCAATCACTCGGTAGGAGGCAGCAGATAGGGGACAGTCTTACAAAGGCCCCAAGGCCCAGCTAGTTACATAAGACACTCCTCTATCACTGCCCCAGCCATGGACATAACATGACAGGAAATAAGAGCAGCATGGACATGCTATAATACAGTATAACTTCCAAAGGAAGGCCAATGTCAATTATGTACATAAAAGTTATAAAGGCAGACATGTAGCTGTTATGGAAAGCTTTGGCAAGGGGACATCGCCCAGTTGGTCTCATCACCTTACATTGTTAGCAAGCAAAAGCTGGGAATATGGTCGGTAGTCAAGGAAGGTCATGAATAGGGAAAAAATAAACTTGGACCGTTTGTTGGGAAAACCTGGCACCAAAATGAGGTCCTCAGATTGCTCTAGGCTGTAGTGCCCACTCTCTTCTACGCACAGCTCTACATCTGAGATTGGTAACAGTATCAACAATAGCTTTTTAATTTCTCAAAAAGACATTTTCCAGGATCGGGCACTATTACTTTATCAGGTACTTTTCTCCTTATAATAAACGTGCAAGCAAACATTGTCACCGAGTCCAATCATTTCCGTAAACACCGCCGTGAATAATTCATCCACAAGTTTACACCATTTTCCTTTCCCAATCACTTGAAGACTTGGAAATAAAAATATTACAGATGAGTGAATTGATTCTCTCGAATTTATCTGTCTGATCATCAGGGCTTCTTCACCTGTCGGGGGAGTGTCCCACAGTGGAAGAAGCCGACAGTTTAATTTTGGGCTAAACCTAAGGGTGTTGTCTGGTGGGTCCCTGGTATTCACCCTTTAACCTCTGTACAGGGATTAGGACTTTGATGCAGGTTACTAGAGACTAGGAAACCTCAAAGCTCAGGCAAAGGGGGTGGGACAAGCAGCTAAATAGGAAGGCTGATCAGCACCTTAGTCATCAGCTGGACAGGGAGCAAAAGGGAAGGAAGTGCTGAAAGAAAATTTACTGAGCACTAGTCTCATTACACACAGGGAGAATGAAGCAACGCCCACACCTGGCTGGGACAGCAGATTAGCAACCAACCACCAGCCTAACAGTACCCACCTGCTGCCAGACTGACAGGCGCAGACGTTGCTCTGAAGTCAAAGTCGAGCCTGCGTCCTTGCTCTGCCAATTTGAGCAGTGGCACAGAAAATTGCTATGGCCAGGCTAAATGTCCAGCCCTGTCAATCTTGCGGCAGGTGGACTCTTCTTTGCCTTCAGGGACAGCCTCCCCATAGATGAAGAAGCCTTTCTGATGAGACAAATCGATTCGCTCATCTCTAATACACATGAATACATATGAAGGTAAATTTTTATTTCTTTCACAGTCCATATTTTAGTGCCCTTATTCATAACACATGTTTTACACTTCCTGGACAAATATCGCTAGGAATCCAGGAATATGTCAATAAAAGTCAAAGCTAGAAGTGGATCCGGCAGGGATGAAAGGGATGAAAGTTCTTCCTTTATAATTTTCCTCCCTTTTTGTAAACTCCTGGCTCAAAAAAAAAAAAATGAATAAAAAATTGCACCAAAAAGTGCCACAAAAACTGCATGAGTGATAGACTTTCTTGACGGGACTCATCAGCGCAAGATCTACCAAAACCAGGCAGAAGCCAGATGAACCGTTAGTTTTCCACATGACCTTATCAATGACATTCTGTTGTTAAAGGGAATTCGTCAGCAGTTTTGTTGACCGAATTGAGTAATGACAGACATCCAGCGTTGTGTCGCATAGGTGCCTATACACAAGAGAAAGGTCAGCCAACATGGCCAATTTCAGCCAACCATCATTGTGAATGAATACGTTTGTGCTGGCAAGGATAGGAAATTTTTTGCCTTGCAAGTCATTCATTTGTGATTTTGCAAAAAAAAAAATTAAAAATAGAACTGATTCTGGTCGACCAGTTTAGTCTGGCATACTATTGGTGGAATTATTTATAATGAACGATCCTACGGATGACTGATCATGTGTATTGCTGGCTTTAGATGATGTCTTGCTGTAGTTTTTTATAACTTACCACCCGCAGCCAGGCTATAGTCCTCCCAATGATGTGTATCTGAAGGGTAGTTCTTGGTATTCATGAGCTCCTCCTGTTGCTGATTGGCAGATTTCTCCCTATACCCAGTGTAGAAAGAAAGCTGTCAATCAGCAGAGGGAGGGCAGGGGAAGCTGATGCTCATGAAGGATGTACATCTGGTCTCTGGCCGCAAAGTGTGATTTTATAAAAAAGTAGACGGACACAAGAAGGACACCAGCAGGGTGTCCTACACTACTTAATGTTGCCCTCAAATCAGCCAGAAAACTAATGACAGATCCCCTTTAAATAAATGTGCTTCCATTAAAATGTTTGGACGGACTTACCGATGGTGTAACCCCTCTTCAGCTCTCCTCTTTTTGGGTGGCGTTTTTGAGTGTTTGCGGTATTGTTGTGCTCTTCTTCAGTGATGGACTTACTAAACAGCGGTGGTTTACTTGCTTGTGGGGGAGTATCGGTCAGTGGATTATATCCCGGTGAGGCAATGTCCACCGACTGGGACTTTCTTTTCAACCTGTTGGAAGGAAAGATAGTTTTTCCATTATTCACGTCATCATACAAATGTGAACTCAAACGTTCATGCTGGAAATATGAACTATAACTCAACAGGACATCACAATGAGAAGAAGCGAAAAATCCATATAATAGGCAAAAAACATTAAATATTTTGGAGATCCCATAGAAAAGGGTTCTCTGTTTCAGGTACTTTATTAGCGAATTCTGAGTTAAGGAGGTTGTCCGTTTTTTACTATTGATGACCTATAAAAATGTTAAACACTAATGTCTTAATCAGTTTACAATATGTAAATATGTAATAAAAAATGCCAAAAATACAAATACGAAAAACACAATTGTTTACCATAAAATACATTTTCTTGTGCATATATTGAATAAAAGTTAAAAATGTAAAGTTATTCGGTATCCACATGTCTGTAATAACCTAATTTTGCAGGATACTTAGTGTAAATGGTAAATGCCGTGCCAGATATACTGTATCTAGACCTATAAAGAGCCACTTCCACAAGGTAGCGCTAGCGAGATGGCCCTCATTCCTTTCATGTAGTTTGGTGCTAGGCTCTCCTGTTACCACAGTCCCCATAGCATTGGCATGTCCTCACGTCTAAGAAGAGATACAGACGCTGCATGCAGGGAATATAAGTTATATAATAGCTAATAATTAACTTATTTAATTGGAACTTTAGGACGCTCTGACCCTGCATTTCCAAGCCTAATTACTGCCCTTCTCCCGGGCATCCTTACATGAGGCTTCATCAATATTACCTAGTTAATTCCATTTTTCCAGTGCACGTGTTCTCAGAGGAGGGGTAATGTGCGGCCTCCTGTTTCCAAGCAGCTGAGAGGCAGCATCTGGCTGCTGACAAAATGTACAATATTAATTTGGCTGCTTGTCTCTGCAAATTTGATTAATTGGATTACATTGTGCCAATATGGCATAATAATAGAGCATGACCAAAATATGTGGAATGGGCTGTGGGGATGTGGGCACTTAGCTGTGGGGTGAGCTGGAGACATCCTCTCATGACCGAACAGGAGGCAGCATGGCAAACACAGAGCTTGTGCAAATATGCTGCAGATGCTCTGCCCAAACACGCTGGTAGGACTGGATTTAAAAGGGTTTGGCACATCACTAGGATATGCCACCAGTGTCTGATAGGTGGCCGGTCCCACCTCTGTTTATAGCATAGCTGACAACGCTGATACCGACAGATTAACCCTTTAGATGCCACAGTCAATGCTGACCGAGGCAACTAGGGGGGTATACAGAGGGAGGGAGCTCCCACTTTATGTCCATTCAAGGTCCATTCCAACCAGAGGATCCTCCAGTGGGCCCAAACTCTGAAAATGATGGACCCCTAATAAAACAGGGCCCTTAAAGGGTTTGTCTCATCTCAGACAATGGGGGCATATCACTAGGATATGCCCCCATAGTCTTATAGGTGCGGGTCCCAGGAGGACCCGTACCTGTATCGGGAACTGAGCCTCGCAAGGTAGTGGCTGGAAGACTCCAGTCCGGCCAACACCAAGCCGGCTCCCCATAGAAATGAATAGGAGCACACCGTGCATGACCGGCCACTGCTCCCATTCACTTCTATAGGCCCAACGGAAATAACCGAGCCAGGGCTCGGCTATTTTCAACGGCCCCATAGAAAATGAATTGGCCCCATCCAAAACTTTCTGGGCTTTGTTCTTGATATAGGTGTTTGCTATGGGACCCAGCCTTCTCTAGTTATGGCTCTGGCCCTGTCCTATTTTCTTTTATTGGCCTCCCCTGCTGCAAATTTAGATCCACCTACAATATAAGGGCCCTGCCTAATGGGCCAGTGTGGAGGTGCAGAGTGCTCCAAGCCAGCGGAGTAGATATAGAACGGGCAGAGATAGCAGGTAGAGGACACCAGTCACACGGTAGGGCCCTGTTACAGATTTTAGACTGGGATCTTCCAGTTACTCCTTTTCTCTGAGCTCGGAGCAGGCTCTGCTGAGTCACTTTCTTCTATGACTAGCTCTAACACTTTATTCATGGAATAAGACTGATGGTGTCTACATCCGAATACAAATTTGCTCTGTAATCTAAAGTCATCAATTATTCTATCAATTCCTTAAGATTCACTTCTCGTTCCCTTATAAACGACCTTGACAGAAGCATAAACCATAACTGCGCCAAATGAAGAAAAACAAGCAATTAAATAGCGGGGAAGGAAATGTTCTTATTTAGAGTCATATTTTCCCTGTGAATAATATCTCCAGGTTCATAATGCATTTTCCTCCGGTAACATCCTTCATGATTCCTCCACTGCCTCTAATACATTTTCCTCCAGACCTCTGACGTGACTGGTAATATCTAGCGGAGCATTTGTAAGGCAGGAGAATTAGAAGACAACATTATTCAAAATAGCAGATTTATGCAGGCTCTGAAAAGCAAGATTTATGCCGTTATGGGACTTTTACGGGGGGAATGTGATTAGAGGCTGTTTTCCTGTGATAAATAAATGTTAGGGGATACATCTTATTCCCCTTTCATTTTTCAGACCACAACCATTGATACTGATCTGAAAGGTGGATTGCTCTCTGGATTCATTTTTCCAGTAAATCAAATCATTTGGGGGGGGGGGGGGGGGAAACATTTATAGATTTTGTCAAATTCTACTTCTTTGCTTTATTTAGATTTGTGTGCTATATAAAAATAAATAAATAAAATATAACAGTTTTGAATTATATTAAATATAATACAATATTTTTTATTGTGTGACTATGAGTGGCAGCAGGGGCGTAGCTAATGGCTCATGGGCCCTGGTGCAAGAGTTCAGCTTGGGCCCCCCTTCCCTCAGTGCTTTCTGTGTCTTCTTATGCGGCACAAGTGTCTTTGGGCCCCTTCAGGCTCCTGGGCCCGGTAGCGACTGCTACCTCTGCACCCCCTATAGCTACGCCCCTGAGTGGCAGTTCTTTCCAGACCTTCTGCTCTGTGGTCTGAGCAGAAGAACCGGAGATACAGTTGATGGCAGGATATGCAGGAGTCCTGACAGCTGGCAACCGCACTTGAATTCAGCGCCTGATTTTCCTAGCTCAAAATCAGCTGGATGTACATACCCTACAGGGGTGCACCTAGCCTTTCTGCTGCCTGAGGCAAAAAATGAAATGGCACCCCCAATGCCAATTTCTTAACCTAACCCCTTCGCCACAATGAATGCACTCATTCCCCATGGCCCTTCTGCTGCCTCCCTCTTGCCCCTACCTGGTGCTGCCTGAGGCGATCGCCTCACCTGGCCTAATTGGTGGTGTACCCCTGATACCCTAACATCATATGGCTGACAAGCCAATCCCCCTGCCTTAAAGGGAATATGTCACCTATAATGTTTTTCTGCCAGTTAAAACCAGAATATGCAGTACCCCAAAAAAGGGTAAACTGTTGTGATGTTTTATTGTTAAGTGGAATGGTCTGATTTACTGTATTTGCATACCCAATAGTATGGATAAATCAGGAATAACACCTTGACTCAACCCCCTTAGATTGTCAGGGGATGGACCTGGGTCCTCCCTCTGCTTAGACAAAGGGTTTTTCTGTGCTAGCTGAGGAAGAGAAAGGGTCTACTTGTGCTTACTCCTCATAACCAGGCCTGAGCTTAGAGAATCAGCACCTTTGAGGTTTCTACAGCTAAAGAACAACCGCTGGATTAAAAGTGCTCCAGAAAGAGAAGTTAGAAGGTCTAGAACAGGGAACAGCAATCTCCGGCACTCCAGTTTCTTTGAAACTATATACAACTTCCAGAATGCTCTATTCACTTCTATTGGAGTTAGAAGAACAGCCGAGAATGTTTGTATGCTGGGAGTTGTAGTTTCACAGCAGCTGGAGTGCCGAAGGTTGCAGATCTTTGGTCTAGAATCTACAAGGCTGTGGACTAGAGTCAGTCAGCAAGGTATTGTACTAGTCAATAGCAGAAAGAGAGACCTTACTGCGGTGAGAGGGAACACTGCTAACATACCCTTCCACACTCTGCAATGGTTTGGCCAGTTGTATCCTAATTCTGTACCCCTCAGCCAGAGCATCACAAAAACATCTACTAAGAATCCTCACTGCCAGCCTAAGGTTCTACAGAGAGAGACTTTGGAGAGACAGAAAGCAGGAGTACCGCAACCTCCATCATTGCTGATATCCATGCATTGCTACTGGGGAAGATTTGTACTGTGAACTGCTAAGAACTGTGCCAAGATACTGTTGGATGTACTACTACTCCTATCCTGCTGTCACGGACGTAACCAGACTTATGGACATCCCCGCGACAGTGGGTGACAGAAGATCTGTGAGACTGGCAACACGTGCTTTGATCTGACAGGTTTCCTTGTGGATCAATAGACGTCTGTGTTGTTTCTGATACTGGCCACATCTCTAACCTCCAGGTGTTGCTATGGTGGTCATTTAACTTTCCATATTTATAGTTGCTTTTCCCACAATGCTGTGCGGTTTATAGCTTCAGTGGTATCTGTGGTCTGCTGGTGTTTGGTTCTCGACTGAGTTCCTGTTTCTGCCATAGCTACTGGAAAGTTAAGTGTTTCCTTTCTCTTTTGCATTTTGTTTTGATTTATCTGTGTTTTGTTTTCCCCCTGCCCTTTGTTGTAGGCCCGAGGGAGACTCCTGGACGTCTTTCCTTTCTGGAGGAACAGGTAGTCTCAGTCCTGTGTCTATCGCTAGGGTCTAATAGGGTGAGTTAGGACTCTAGTTACTCCTGCATATGAACTCACCTACCTTTGTGGTCTATTCATACTGATAGCCAGTCAGGACTGTGACTATGGATTTGACTAGGAGGTGTCCTTTCTCCCCTTGCTTTTAGGTCTTGTTCCTTGTTCCCTCTCCTTCTTCGTCCGGTGTGGTGTCTCCCTCCCACACACAGGCATGACACCTGCACTTTAGAGAGACTTTTTTATTTTCTACAGTTAGACTTGTTACTGACCTCTCAACCATCTGCCGGCCACTTCATCCACACTACTGCCTTGCAACCTGCGAAAGCACCAAGGGCACCCCAATCACTACCAGGCATCCCCAACATCAGGGTGTGCCCCAAGGGAAGAAACTGTGTGCCCTCCTGTCACTACATGGCCCTAGGAAGCATCAGTGTGAGGGTTGCTTCTGTGATCCGTGTGTACAGCTACCATTGCCAGAGTTACTACCACTCCCATCATGCCTGACCTGTTATTAACAGCATTTAGAGATGTACGATAGACACAATGGTCAGGGGGGGGACCTCATAGACTTCTATGAGTTTTCTAGCCTTGCTCTGTTACCTGTGCAGAGGTCAGAAGAGAGGAGATAAACTTGGATAAACAGGATGGTGGATCCTGTGTTTTCTATACATCATTGTTATCCGTCATTGTAATCCTGTCTGTAACGATAAGGAGATGACTGCTAAAAAGAGATCCGCACAGACAAAAAGTGGTGTCTATTATAAGGCATAGGACCACTGCAAAAATGGCAGATTTTTTAAATATAAAGATAGAGACATGGAAAATTAAAGGGATTTTGAAGTGGATGGGGCTGAGTGCTATACCAAGCACAGTTGCTATACAATGTACGGCGCAGTGCTTAGTAAGTACAGAGAAGGCCGCGTCGTTCATAGGAGTGCAAGTGCCTTCTCAAGCAGCTGATCGACGGGGGTCCTGGCTGTTGGACTCCCACCTGAGGATAGGTCATCAGTATCAAAATCCCAGAAAACCCCTTTAAAAACACAAAAATAATGTCATTATCTGATAACACATTCTCTTTAACAAGAATAGGGCCCCCATCTATCTTGTGCCATTTCTTATATGGCCCAAGTGGGACTGCTTAACCCGCCCTTCGGTGGCTACATAGCTACACCCCTGCAACCCCCCGCCCACACAGAGCTCCCATACCCAACCCCTAAGGAAACAGCCCAACACATCATCGAAATTCCAGCACATCACCCCTATGACCCCTGTGAAATCCTCCTCCTTCGGCTTCTAAGGGCTCATGCACACAAACGTATTTTCTTTCCGCATCCGTTCTGTTTTTTTTTTTTTGCGGACTGTATGCAGAACCATTCATTTCAATTGGTCCACAAAAAAATACGGAAGTTACTCTGTTTGCATTCCATTTCCGTATGTCCGTATTTCCGTTCCGAAAAAAAAATAGAAGATGTCCTATTATTGGCCGCATCACGGACAATGATAGTACTGTTCTATTAGGGTCCAGTTGTTCTATTCCGCAAAATACGGAATGCACATGGAGGTCAACCATATTTTTTGCGAATTCGTTTTTTACGGACCGCAAAATACATACGGTCGTGTGCATGAGCCCTAACTGGTATGCCAACCAGTAGGATGCAGTTTCTGTGCCTGTCCCATATCACTCCTGCCCCCCCTTTAAGGCACTCCTATGCATAGCATACCTACTGCATCAATGCTATTAAAAATAAATCTTGGTAAAGCTGAAAGTTATCGGTTTGAATTTCTTTCTATCATATTCTGTATTTTGTGCTGTCAAGTATTTCATTTTGAAATTCTGTTTACGTCTCGGAATGAATGTTCTTATTTTTCTAAATTAATGATCAGTAATTTGCAGAATTTCAGCTCGCGTAGACGTGGTATGTGTGGGAAGTTTACTATTCCAGTTCACATACGGATCTATTAGTAAGATGTTATTCCTCCAGTAGCCGTCACACTATGGTGATAACTTGCAAATTACACTTTTATGGAGATAGATTAACATTTAGGACGGGATTGTAAAAGTCAAAAATAATTTGTTAACGTCTGCTCTATACAATATGCCTGTGCTCACACAAGGTCGGACAGACAACGAGAGCATCATAAGATCCCTCAGTGGTTCCAGACTCTTTTTAAAAAAAGATATATATTTACCGAGGCCATGATAAGCCCAATAAGCTGTTCTATTAGGAAATACAACTATGGACAATCCCCAAGTATAAGGTTGGTGGGAAGTAACATTCAGATACTGCTAGCAGAAGACAGGTGGCATTATTATGGCATTATTATGGGGGACTTCAACTACCCAGGTATAGACTGGGAAACTGAAAGCTGTATATCGCATAAAGGGAACAGGTTCTTGGCAATAACCAAAGACAATTATCTTTCCCAACTGGTTCAGGACCCGACTAGAGGGACGGCCATACTGGACTTAGTATTTACCAATAGACCTGACAGAACAATAGATGTGCAAATTGGGGGACACCTGGGAAATAGTGACCATAAAGTAATAACCTTCCAATTAGCATTCAAAAGAGCATTTCTACAGGGAGGAACAAAAATACCAAACTTCAAAAAAGCTAAATTTAGCCAACTAACTCGGACAAAGTCCTCAAAATGGGAGATTTTTAAAAGCATCCTAAATTCTCATTGTGAAAGGTACATACCGTATGGGAATAAAAGGAACAAAAAGAAACCAATGTGGATAAATAGAAATGTAAAGAAAGCAATAAATGACAAAAGAAAGCATAGAAATCACTAAAACAGGAGGGGAGTGAGGAAGCACTGAAAAACTATAAGGAAAAGAATAGAACATGTAAAAAACAAATAAAAGCGGCCAAACTAGAGACTGATAAATTAATTGCCAAAGAGAGTAAAACTAACCCTAAAATTTTCTTCAATTATATAAATGTTAAAAAGTATAAATCTGAAGGTGTCGGCCCTTTAAAGAGTAATGAAGGGGGAGTTGCAGAGAGTGACGAGGAGAAAGCAAAGCTGTTAAATATTTTTTTCTCCACTATATTCACTGAGGAAAAAAAACTGTCAGATGAAATGCAGAATGTAAAAATAAATCCCCATTAAAAGTGCCCTGTCTGACCCAAGAAGAAGTACAACAGCGACTTAAAAAGATTAAAATAGACAAATCGCCAGGGCCGAATGGCATACACCCCCGTATCCTAAGGGAATTAAGTAATGTCATAGCCAGACCCTTATTTCTGATATTTGCAGACTCTATACGGACAGGGAATGTTCCACAGGATTGGCGCATAGCAAATGTGGTGCCAATATTCAAAAAGGGTCCAAAAACAGAGCCCGGAAACTATAGGCCGGTAAGTTTAACATCTGTTGTGGGGAAACTGTTTGAAGGTTTTCTGAGAGATGCTATCTTAGAGGATCTCAATGAAAATAAGCAACTAACGCTATATCAGCATGGCTTCATGAGGGATCGGTCATGCCAAACAAATTTAATCAGTTTCTATGAGGAGGTAAGTTCTAGACTTGACAGCGGTGAATCAATGGATGTCGTATATCTGGACTTCTCCAAAGAATTTGACGCTGTACCACATAAAAGGTTGGTATATAAAATGAGGATGCTCGGACTGGGAGAAAATGTCTGTATGTGGGTAAGTAACTGGCTGAGTGACAGAAAAAAGAGGGTTGTTATTAACGGTACACACTCAGATTGGGTCACTGTCACTAGTGGGGTACCTCAGAGGTCAGTACTGGGCCCTATTCTTTTAAATATATATTTATTAATGATCTTGTAGAAGGCTTGCACAGTAAAATATCAATTTTTGCAGATGACACTAAACTATGTAAGGTAATTAACACTGAAGAGGACAGTTTTCTGCTACAGAGGGATCTGGATAGATTGGAGGCTTGGGCAGATAAGTAGCAGGTTTAACACTGACAAATGTAAAGTTATGCACATGGGAAGGAATAATGCAAGTCACCTGTACATACTAAATGGTAAAACACTCGGTAACACTGACATGGAAAAGGATCTAGGAATTTTAATAAACAGCAAACTAAGCTGCAAAAACCAGTGTCAGGCAGCTGCTGCCAAGGCCAATAAGATAATGGGTTGCATCAAAAGGGGCATAGACGCCCGTGAGGAAAATATAGTCTTACCACTTTACAAATCACTAGTCAGACCACACATGGAGTACAGTGTACAGTTATGGGCTCCTGTGAACAAGACAGACATAGCAGAGCTGGAGAGGGTTCAGAGGAGGGCAACTAAAGTAATAACTGGAATGGGGCAACTACAGTACCCTGAAAGGTTATCAAAACGAGGGTTATTCACTTTAGAAAAAAGACGACTGAGGGGAGATCTAATAACTATGTATAAATATATCAGGGGTCAGTACAGAGATCTCTCCCATCATCTATTTATCCCCAGGACTGTGACTGTGACAAGGGGACATCCTCTGTGTCTGGAGGAAAGAAGGTTTGTACACAAACATAGAAAAGGATTCTTCACGGTAAGAGCAGTGAGACTATGGAACTCTCTGCCTGAGGAGGTGGTGATGGTGAGTACAATAAAAGAATTCAAGAGGGGCCTGGATGTATTTCTGGAGTGTAATAATATTACAGGTTATAGCTACTAGAGAGGGGTCGTTGATCCAGGGAGTTATTCTGATGCCTGATTGGAGTCGGGAAGGAATTTTTTCCCCTTAAGTGGGGAAAATTGGCTTCTACGTCACAGGGGTTTTTTGCCTTCCTCTGGATCAACTTATAGGAAACAGGCCAAACTGGATGGACAAATGTCTTTTTTAGGTCTTATATACTCTGATACTGTGTTACTATGTATGGCCTTCTCAGTGAGCAGGACAAAGAAATAAGAAAAAACAAACAGTAGGTGCCGCTATACAGATACATTTTATTTAGTAACTCAGTGGCTATGCCGCATTTTTATTTACATGCAATTACAAAAGTATTCAGATCCAGGTGATGGTTTGAAAACAGTAGAATATTTTCCATGGGACAACCCCTTTAGATCTTTCTGCAGTTCACAGGAGCCCAGAACTGTACACAGTACTCCATGTGTGGTCTGACTTATGATTTGTAAAGTGGTAGGACTATGTTCTCATCACGGGCATCTATGCCCCTTTTGATGCAACCCATTATCTTATTGGCCTTGGCAGCAGCTGCCTGACACTAGTTTTGCAGCTTAGTTTGCTGTTTATTAAAATTCCTAGATCCTTTTCCATGTCAGTGTTACCGAGTGTTTTACCATTTGGTATGTACGGGTGACTTGCATTATTCCTTCCCATGTGCATAACTTTACATTTGTCAGTGTTAAACCTCATCTGCCATTTCTCTGCCCAAGCCTCCAATCTATCCAGATCCCTCTGTAGCAGAAAACTGTCCTCTTCAGTGTTAATTACTTTACACAGTTTAGTGTCATTTGCAAAAATAGATATTTTACTGTGCAAGCCTTCTACAAGATCATCATTAAATATATTGAAGAGAATAAGGCCCAATACTGACCCCTGAGGTACCCCACTAGTGACAGTGACCCAATCTGAGTGTGTACCGTTAATAACCACCCTCTGTTTTCTGTCACTCAGCCAGTTACTTACCCACATACAGACATTTTCTCCCAGTCTGAGCATCCTCATTTTATATACTAACCTTTTATGAGGTACGGTGTCAAATGCTTTGGAGAAGTCCAGATATACGACATCCATTGATTTGCCGCTGTCAAGTCTAGAACTTACCTCCTCATAGAAACTGATTAAATCAGTTTGACATGACCGATCCCTCATGAAGCCATGCGGATATGGCGTTATTTGCTTATTTTCATTGAGATGCTCCAAGATAGCATCTCTTACAAAACCTTCAAACAGTTTACCCACAACAGATGTTAAACTTACCGACCTATAATTTCCAGGCTCTGTTTTTGGACCTTTTTTGAATATTGGCACCACATTTGCTATGCGCCAATCCTGTGGAACATTCCCTGTCAGTATAGAGTCCGTAAATATCAGCTAAGTTTCATCTTTCGGCTACTTCGTGAGCTTTGATAGGGAGAGAGCTGCAGCAGAATGGACACGCCTCTGAGCTACAGCATAAAGGACACTTCCCTTGAGCTGACAGGTTGATCTAAATCTAACAATGAATGGGGAGATCTCTGGACTGATGTGAGGACCGAGCTTGTCATGTACTGTATGATGTCTGATTTAAATTTTTTTCATTAATTATGGGATAACCCCTTTAAGCGACTCTCAGTGCGTTAGGAAATTGTTCATTATGCAGTTGTTACAATGTCACTTTAAGGAAATCAACAGTTTGTTTCCCCGCGTTTCATGAATGTCACAGGTAGAGCTTCTGTGCACTTAGAAAAAGATAAAATACCAAATTTTTCCGATAATACAGTTAACGTGTATTTATCCAGAATGGCGCACAGATGTGACCTTTCCTATAGTACGGCGGGAAATGTCACTTTACTATATTCCTGATAACATAATGCTTGCCTTCACAGTAATGTAATACGTTCCGTGCACCCAGAGTCACAGAGATGTGGCATATAAATCATTCAGTAAGTATGGTTATGTATAGACTGCTCTCCGAGCATGAGCATAAGGTCACTCCAGAAGCGGATAATTATCATGTACTGGCAGAATGCACATAGATTAATGAATCACTCCATACGTACACCATCTCTTCACCGTATACGCTGCACATCACCTCATACATGAATTTCTAGATATTTTGAAGTCCCAAAAATATCCATAGCGCGTTCTCACAGAAATCAGTGACGTAAATTTATATCTACTCATACCTTAACCCCTTAAGTACTGGGCCCATTTTTGCTTTTGCATTTTCATTTAGTCCTCCCCACGTCCCAATAGCCATAACATTTTTTAATTTTCCATTTATATAGCCATATGAGGGCTTATTTTTTGCGGGATAAGTTGCATTTTTTAAGGGCACCGTGTCTGTTCTTGGAAAACAGGAATAAAATTCTTTGTGGGGTTAAATTGAAAAAAATAAAACCACACACACAATTCAAAGTTTTGGGGGTTTTGACATCATGGTGTTCACTGTTGACTAAAATTGACATGATGTTCTTATTCTGCGGCTCATTAGAAATACAGCGATTTCAAACTTGTGTAAGTTTTTTGTTTTTGTTTTACTACTTTTACTTACATCACTATTTTCTGACAGCCATAACTTCCATATTTTTTCTGTTATGGCGTTCGCTCCACAGGAATTTTCAAAAAAATATTTTAGTAGTTCGGGCATTTTAGGACTCTGCAATACCTGATGTTGTTTTTATTGTTAATATATATTTATATGTAAATAGGAAAAGGGGGTGATTTAAACTTTTAATATTTTTCTTTAACTTAAATTTTTTTTAACTTTTACTTTAATAACTATTAGCCCTCTTAGGGGACTAGAACCTGGGATCTTTTTATCCCTTGTCCTATTCACCCTAATCTATTAGGGTGAATAGGATTTTCATATGCTTCCTGCTGCGCTGTGCTTTGTGTACAGCGCAGCAGGGAGCTTATGTTGGCTGGTCTGGAAGGATTCACAAGTGTTCAGGCTGCCATGGTAACCAATCAGAACCCCGCAATTTCACTGCGGGGGCTCCGATCAGAAGGCAGATGGAGTCGCATCCCTCTGCCTTACCTCACTGAGCGGTTAAATGATGGGGTTTGGCTGGATCGTCATTCCCTGTCATTGTGGACGGGTGCCTGCTGTATGATACAGCCGGCATCCGCCTCGTATGAAGTGGGCTCACTGCAGCAGCCCACTCTATACATCATCTTAACCATGTGATGGACGTCATGGTGGTTGAAGGGGTTCACCTTTGTAGAGCTTTTCTATAGACCTCACAGCATAGGCGGCCCGCGGTGGTAATTATATTTATCTGATCCTGTTGTCATTTTTGTGTGGCTCCATCGCTGCCCCGCTGCTTCTACAGGTCTCGGGTCTCCCCATGTCAAATCCAGTTTGATGCCGTGTCATGTGACTGCTGCGGCCAAAGACCATGTGATATATTGCCAATAAAGCACGTGACCCAGTAACATGCCGGAAGGTTACATGTCACTGCAGAGCCTAGCGGCATGGATCAGGTAAGTATGTGTTGCAGCAGCGGCTGCTAGCTGCAACCTGCAACCGGACTCGCCTCTTGCTGCCATTCTCCAGACAGGCTCCAGACAGGCCCACTCTACCTTACATCACAGGTGGAAGCCTGCTCATCAGCCAGGTCCCTCCTGCAGTGCCCATAGCACAAACGCCTGTGCTCCCTTAGGCTCCTGGCATGTGCATGCCCTAATCTTCATCAGCCAATGGCTGGCAACCTTTGGATATTTTAGGCACTTTCCCCAGTAGGAAGGTGCCTGAGCAATAGGGTTCCTAGCTTGCTAGTTCCTTGCAAAGGTGTTGTTATTGTTTATCAGCCAGTGTACCAACCCATTTCCTGACACTGATTCCCCCCTGCCTGACCAGAGCAGTACTAGATTAACCTTACTTACCCTGTGCTGCCTGACCTTGGTCCTTTTTCACATTTTTGCACAAATTCTGCCCACCCTGTACTCGGCCTGTTACTGACTATGAGCTTTGTTTTTCCCTTTGGTGATCTGGTTTCTTGACCACTGTGGGTTAGCTGTTAACCACATGGAGACTCCAAGAGTTAGTGTCCTGGTGCATTCCCTGCAGTGAAGTCCAGATCCCTGTTTAGGAGTTAAAGAGTGAATACCAGAGAACCATCAGGATAACTTGCTTAGGTTTAGCCCTAAGTCAAACCCGTTAGTTAGTGGTTCCACACGCACTTCTGTAACAGTATAGTTACCACTGTGGGTCCGGCCATGCTGTGGGGTCTGCAGAGAATCTCTACAAAGGTGAACAACCTCTTTAAAAAACAAAATTATTGCTAGAATATGGAATCACTTGTTGATTGGTAGGCAGGGTCACACACGGATTCTGTAGGGCCTCACACAACTCCAGCTACATTTAGGAGAGGTGAGAGGCACCCAAGTGTGTAACACCCCAGAGTGGCATTACCACCTTTCCACCTCGCTACTGTCTTTATTAGTTAACCTCATGTGATCATGTGTATTTATTCCAGGTCCAAACACTGTGCATTTCCTATTTTGGTTCACCAGCAGGTGGCAAATACCTTAAGGCTACAGGTACATAGAATGGATCTTTCCATTCTATTCTAACCCCCCCCCCCTCTGTGGAGGAGTAGGCGAGTCCCACTTCCTGCAGGAAGGGTGGGAAACGTTTCTAGAGCAGTCTAGTTTACCCCCTGCTAGGGGAAGGAAGCATGGGCTGGGCACATTGCATTTGACGTGCATCAGCTAAGAAAGGCAAGCCAGCTAGAGCACCTTCAGCTCTGCTGGACATGGAGGCCCCAACTTAAAGCCTCAAAAGGTAGGAGGAGTTTTCCCTGGACAAATCTAGAGACAGACCAGACTACAAAGTAAAATACAGTATAGGGCCTATTTCACACGAACGTGTGCACCCTGTGCCCGTATTGCGGACCGCATTTGCGGATTCGCAATACACAGGCACCGTTCCGTGGCCATTCCATATCACGGATGCGGACCCATTTACTTCAATGGGTCTGCAAATCCAGAGATGTAGAACGGAATTACGTAACTAAGCACTATGGAGTGCTTCTGTGGGGTTACATCCCGTACAGCCGTCCCGCAAAAAGATAGAACATGTCCTATCTTTTTATGGCATGGGCGGATCACGGACCCATCGAAGTGAATGGGTCCGTGAGCCGCTGTGGCTGTCCCACGGTTATTGAACTTCATAGCAAGGCCAATTTTTTCTTCATCCTTAAGTTAACTCTGCCATTCCCACACGTGGGTACCACCACCAACACCATTTCCTAAAGGGACTCTGTCCCGTTGTTGCTTCTAAGCGCAAATTGTTGTCACCAGACGAACCTTTGGTGGTGGGGGTGGTATTAAAGTGTGGACAGGTGTGTCTAGTCACTACAGAATTTCCCTACACTTTGTGAATGATACAGTGACAAGCCCATATTACTTAAATAACATCATTAATCCAGTCATTGTGCCTCTGCATGAACAACACAGAACTAATGTCATCTTCATGGACAACAATGCGCCAGCTCATCGAGGTCCCATCATTAGGGAACGGCTGCTGGAGACTGGGTTACCTCAAATGGAATGGCCTGCACTTTCTCCAGACCCATTGAAAACCTATGGGTTCAGCTGAGTAGCAGTGTAGAGGCTCGCAACTCTGTACCCCAGAACGTCAATGACCTGAGGGCTGTCCTTCAAGAAGAGTGGAATGCCATGCCTCAGCAGACAATAAGTCAACTTGTGAACAGCAGGAAATTTGGTTGTCAAGCTGTAATTGATGCTCAAGGCCATATGAAAAGTTACGTAGACAGTGACATTTTTGTGGGGGTATTCCCACCAGTGGTGTTGGCTTTGGTTTCAATAAATTGTTTGAGATGAGGAAATCACCATTGCTGCTTCTACTTCAATGCCCGACTTTCATCATATAATATCACTGTAGCGTCAACTTCTTACATTTTCCATAAGTTGCACCCAAAAGCCAAATATCCCTAACTTTTTGTGAGCAGTGTATATATATTTTGCAGCGGAATATTTTGATAAAAAGTCACATTTTTCCCACTTTCTTAAACCTCTGTGGCAGGAAAAGTGAACAGGTGCTTTATACAGTATGTATGTGCCTATTCTGAACACCATATTTCTCAATGTATTTACAGTATACAAGACTACTGGTATTAATACTAAGAGTGTTCATAGATATCACAGGGCCCCATAGTAAAACATCAGTATGCTCCCCCATGAGCTTTCTGACAAATTTTTGTTTTATTTTAAGGAAGAAAGAACTTTTAATAAAAAAAAGAAGTCTTGCTCCACTTCGCCCACTACACCCAACATTTATGTCAGAAAAAAGTGATACAGATGCTTTATAAATATGTTGCTCATTCTGAACTCCAATGTATTTGCACGAGACAGCTGGCATAAATACATTCAAAATCTACTGTTCTACATCCTCTGCTCCGCTCTCCCTTTGTATATTATAAAACTAGCTGCTTGCAGCCACCACTAGGGGGAGCTCAGTGCATAGGAATTTAGACATTTACCACTGAATTCAATTACCCCCTTCCTGACCGGGCCTAATTTTGCAAACCTGACATGTATCACTTTATGTGGTAATAACTTTGGAACATTTTTACTTATCCAAGCCATTCAGAGACTGTTTTCTCGTGACACATTGTACTACATGTTAATGGTACATTTGAGTCAATATGTTTTCCCTTTATTTATACAAAAATGAAAAAGTTAATGAAAATTTGAAAAAATTCACTGTTTTCTAAATTTGAATCTCTCTGCTTTTAAGACAGATAGCGATGCCTCATAAAATATTAAGTAATTACTATTCCCCATATGTCTACTTTATGTTGGCATCATTTTGGTAATGTAATTTTATTCTTTTAGGACGTTACAAGGTTTAGAATTTTAGAAGCAATTTTTGAATTTTTTAGGAACATTTCCAAAGTCAACTTTTTTAAGGACCAGTTCAGTTCTGAAGTCACTTTGTGGGGCTTACATAAGAGAACCAACCCATAAATGACCCCATTTTAGAAACAACACCCCTGAAACTATTCCAAACTGGTTTTAGAAATGTTGTTAACCCACATTTAAAAATTTCATTTTTATTGCAGATTTTCAATTTTGACATGACCACCAGGCCGGGACAGGAAGCGGCATAGCGCTTCCTGATATGTATACACAGCACTCGTTGAGCGCTGTGTATACAGCGATCTAGAAGGCAGGGACATACAGGAACGGTCCCTGCCGTCTCTCTGAGGTTTCCTACTGTCACTGACAGCGGGCCCCCCTCTCGGCAGCTGTACGATTAGCGTGCAGCTGCCATCTCTGAAAGGACGTTCCAGAACGTCCATTCAGAGATAAACCAACCGCCCAAGGACGTTTATAGTCAATGAGCGGTCGGGAAGTGGTTAAACTATAAAAATTTATGAGCAATAAGTTCTTCCTAGCGGCAGCTGCAGGAAAATGCAGTGGTTTTGTGTTTGGGAACAAAGGAAGGAGTTGAGTAATGGGTCCCCCCTCACCAGTTGCATGATCTGCCTCTGTGGTGAGGTTGGGGAGGTTGATAAACCTCTTGCATGCAGCTCTAAATCTCTTACTCCTATGTGAATATACCACTGTGGTAGGTTCCAACATTCCCTGAATAGCAGGTGGCCTGGATTGCTGCTGTGCAGGTAAATCTCAGAAGGGGTTTCTGCCCTGGGGAAGGCAAAGGATTCAGAATGTTCCACCTCTCCCTGATGTTCTAAATGATAGCTGCCATCCATTCAATTGCCCTACCCCCCTTCGTTGAACCATATTCAAGCATTATTCGTTTTAAATTAGAATTATTCCATCCCCTGCAGGGTCGGCTTCCCACTATACCTAATATCTTAAGTGGGGCACACCCGTTTCCTGCAGCACCTCTCTTGGCTCCTTCTTCTACCCCTTGAGATTACAGTAGGAGGCTGCCCACACTGCCCAGCTGCTTTGTTCTCAGGATCGATGTGGGGGGGATTACATTATTGATAAATCTCTACCAAAAGTCCTGTAGACGACTTAAAGGGGTTTTCCGAGATTCAGATATCAATAGCCTATTCTCAGGATAGGTCATCGCTATCAGATAGGCAGCGGGTCTGACACCCAGGACCCCCACCAATCAGCTGTATAAGGAGGCCGTGGCGCTCCGTATCTATAAACAGCCAGCGTGCATCATACATCACCACCGTGATCAGACAGGCTGACATCTATTGTAAATTATTACTAATCTTCTTCTTCCCTTGGTGCCGAGGATTGGAGCACTGAGAAAAATTATAAAATTGAGCTGTTGAAGAAAAAAGGGCCTCAGGGATAGTAATGAATTTCTCCACTTAATAATTCTTCCAATGTACAAATGCAATGCATGACAGCACAAGTAATGGATATATGTTTTGCAATATATTAAAGGGGCTGAAAGTGTAGTTTCTAATTTTTTTAGATTTTTTTTACGTATTCAAATTTTCATTTGCATCACCCTAATGATATATATATATAAATATATATATAAATATATATATATATATATATATATATATATAGTAATAAAAATAGAGCAGCACTCCAAAAATTAATGAAAAACAAACGTGCTTCTTTATTCACCCAGAAGGCATGGCAACGTTTCAGCTCCTATGCCGGAGCCTTTCTCAAGCCTGCCTCATTTTTTGCATATATATATATATATATATATATATATATCAATCAAAAAATGTCAAATGGATGTAAGCAAAAGGCGTAATTTGAAGTTCCAGGGTCCCAATGCAAAATTCCAGGGTCCCGACACCACCATGTTCCTGGGTACGACTGCTCCCTCTGCTTCATTTCATGCAAATGTAACAGTTATCGCTGTCAGTTTTAATACGCTGGAATAAATGGAGGTCTATGCAGAACATGCTAGAAAGTCACAAGCACGCCGGCTTATTTCACACATTCAAGCTCCGAGGGAATAGGTTGCAAATGGAGCATGAAATAGTCTTTGTGATGATCCAAATACTAGATACATGCACCATAGTAGAGAATGTGGAGTATGAATCCTGTCTTAGCATAGCAGCTAGCAATAATGACCAATGGCAGTGGGTAAGATAGACTGGTAAACCGGTAAATGAAGCCGTATTGTATTAATCATGCATCTACGAGTCATCTGTGATCAATACGATTTGTGAACTGAAAGAATTACGCCACATGAGGCTCCGTTTACATGGTGGCAAAATTTGCTGCGTATTCTGCGGCAGAAACCTCTACAGTTCAGATATGGCCCCAAGAAAAGAAATGTCCATATGAACAATGCAAAAACAATAGACTGACTCTGCACCAAATATCACTGGAAAAAGTCAAGGAGTTATTGTAATACATCCTTGACTACCATTGAAATGAATGTAAACCTTGTGAGCTGGAGTATTGCAGTGCTGTCTCCCAAGGTATACAGTATATAACAAGTACAGTGTACCTCCATAGCCAGAGAATTTGAGATATTCAGAGGGATAAGATATGTTGATTATACAAATACATATCTGATATATAAAGATGAGTATATGTATGTATGTATGTATGTATGTGTGTATGTATGTCCACACTGTCGCATTTACAATCACAAAATTTGGCGCATAGGTACATCAGGTGTCCGGGAAGGTTTTAGTCCGGGTCTCAGCTTTCTAGCATGTACCGTTTCTGAGATATTCCCAATATATGCATTAGCCAATAGAAGCCTGGTCACATGACCCTTATCAGCCAATAGAAGCTCGCAGGCCCTTAGTCTCCACATACACACAGTTTTACACCAGGTTTCCATAACGACCCAACCTTTTTTCTTCACTGCTGTAGGTCAGCTTTAAAGGAAATCTGTCACCAGGGAAAAAAGCTATTGAAGTAAATGTAGTGTACGGGAGTTGTAATACCCGTCACTACAGAAGGGTCTCTTGGATGCTGTCGTTCCTCTCATTTATGGGGAGGCTGGTAAAAGTCCTATTCTTAAAATGCAATGTAATTTATGGTATTTAATTCCCTGTTACTGTGAAATGTGCCATGTGCAGGCCGGCTAGGGATTTAATTCCAGCTCTAGTCACTAGAGGGAGCTAGGGAGCCCTAGTCTATATAAGGCCCAGTCAGGACAGGCTAGAGGTAGTGCAGACCCTGGAGTCTGTGAAGGCCACATGTCTCGGGCCTAAGCAAGTCAGCAGAAGTCAAGCAGAGGCAATCCCTAGAGCAAGAGGTACTGAGATGTCAAGAGGAGGTACACTGTAAACTGGAGATTCAAGGATATAAGCCAGAAGTAGGGCATTGGGGCCTTGAAGAATAATTGCCAGTCAGGACAAGCCAGGAAGAAAGTAAGGTTCACCTGCAATTCAAAGTCCTGTTATTTTACCCTCTATTTTACCTTGCTGGATGTAAGCCTGCTGTAACTGCGACTGTACAAAAGTCTATTGTCTGCAACAAGAACTGTTTTAAGAGGTTGCCTTCTGTATTGCCACTGTTTCAGTAAAGTTGGAATTCTGTTTTCAAGCTACAAGTCTGCACCTCTATTATTCCTACTATAAATACGGTGTGCCACCGTTTATTGGCACTGGCGTCACGAAACATCAGGGACTTAGCCATAGGCACGTTAAACTACAACACCAAGGGCACCTCACACTGCACCTGGCTGTGTCCCTTCAGAACCCAGAGAGTGCCCCAGAGGAACAGCGTGCCGGCCTCTCCATCACTGGCATTCCCCAGGTTAGTCCCACACATTGCCCTGACTTGGGGGTGCTACATTTTGGCGTCACGAACAGGATACGCACGTTTTTACGGACTGTGAGCAAAACGTGAACTTTGTGCCTTAACCAGTTTGCCAAGTGACAAAACGCCTGTTTATTTGAAGTAAACTTTGCGGACTTAAAACGTACAGAAAAGTGTCCCAAAACCTCTAAAAGCGCTGTGCAGTGTTGCGCTATCAAGAGGAAGAAAATCGCCACTTCCAAGTGTGTTTTTGTGGACTTTTACAATCCTGCTTGCTGTCATTGAATAGCTGCATCATGGCGCCCAAGATGGCCGCCTGAACTGTGGACTTATCTACTGCGCCTTCACTACTCATTGCTGGCGGGAAAACTTAGCGCCAAACTCTGCAGCGTCACCGCCTTATTCAAATTTTCCAAGCTGGACTCCACCTACCTTGGGCCTGGAAGAACGCAGACGCTGTTCCCCGTCGGAGTAAGTCCGAAGCTCCGCCCCTCCGGCCCGACGTCCTCGCGGGAAGGGACGCTGCGCAAGGGATTCCCGAAGACGTCCTCCCGGATCTCGCGAGATTTGGACTGCCTGCACCGGAGTAAGTACAAACTCCTGGGTGAAATAATTCTACACCGGAGGGGGTCACCTGGTTAGTAAGGCCCGAAAAGGGGACACCGGACTCTTTCCACCGATTGCACTCACTGGCCAGTAACCCCGCCAGCGCGGCATCGGACCTGTCGCTACCTCTTAAAGGGACCGCACACCCAATTAATCTGCACCATGTCGGACTCAGAAGTAGCGGAGCAGCCTGCCCCCAGGGAGCCAGTGGCCACCAACAGTATTGCGCCTGCCAACATGATGCCGCTGACGATGCCATACTACTTTGGGGCCCCATGGTTCCCCGCTACGCCGGGAGGCTCATAATTTAAAAGACTTCCAAGACAAACTACTGGCTGTGTTCCGGCTCTATCCTATCAACCCGGAGCAACAAATGGAGATTCTGTTAGCCCAGTTGGAAGGAGCGGCCCGCCGAGAGGTCATGTCCTGGCCCAGTTCTGAGAGGAGTACCATAGAGCAGATCTTTGACCGCCTCAGCACTACCTTTGAAGTCAGGACTGTGTCTGAAATAAAGATGCGCTTCTTCAGTAAGAACCAAAAGCCTGGTGAGTCACTCCGAGATTTTGCTTTATCTCTCCAAGAGGCCTGGAGGGCCGTCATTCATATAGACCCTAGAGAGGTTGACACCCAGGATCAAACTCTGAGAGAACAATTTATTGCGGGTGTGAATAGTGAATCTTTAAAAACACAATTGAAAATGTTGTCGGCTCAGCACCCTAGCAGTATTTTCCTGGACTTTAAAGAACTGGCCATTAGTATTCTGGGACAACACCTGCCAACGGAACCGGTGGCCCATCCCGAGCCTTTTGTCCGTAATCCTAAGCTGACGGATGCCAGCCTGCCAGGGGCCAGCCAAGCCGCCCAGACTCCAGTGCCTGATACAGTAGCTGCTTTGATGGAACAAGTCAATTTCCTCACTAAGAGCCTGGAAAAAGTCTGCAGGAAACTGGAAGAGTGGGAGAAGCCCTTAATGCTGGAAGATGAACTCCTTCTGCCTCAAAAGCCTGGCCCCCTGCGTATCAGGAAGTTTATCCCAGAGATCCTGGGAGACGTTCAAGTGACCGGTTTAGGAACCGCAAGCGGCCTGCCTGTAACTACTGCAAGAAGTTGGGGCATACTGAATCTACTTGCTGGCAGTTAAGCGGGTCACCCTCGAGGCTGAGGACCGCCCCTCGGGAGGTAGAACAACAGGTCCAAGGGATCCAAACTGGATGCCCTGTTATGTGGGGTCCCGTCCCAAAATAAACGTCCGGATCAATGGAGTGCCTTTTGAAGCGTTGTTGGACACTGGATCTCAAGTCACCACTATTCAGCAGTCCACCTTTAATCAGTTCTGGAGTTCCAGCCTGCTTACCCAGCCACCTGAGTCCTGGCTGGAGATAATTGCAAGCAATGGTAAGCCCATAAAAGTCCATGGATACTGGGAACCCACTCTCCAGGTGGGAGAAGCCACTTTACCACAGCAAGGAGTGATCGTGGTACAAACCGGAGATAAAGGGGTCACCCTGTGATTGTTGGGACTAATGTTTTCAAAAATTGCTACCCCGAGGTCCTTGAAGCTCTCCATCAGTCCCTGCCTGCAGCTTCCTCTGCCTCCAAAAAGGTCCTCCAAAAGACTATCAGTGTATTGTGTGCTCAGCAGAGGTTTGCAAATGAAAAAGGAGAGATCTGCACCGCCAGGATCCGTGATAATAGGCCAGTGACTCTACCTCCAAACTCCCAAACCCTCCTGTGGTGCCGTGCTGTCCTGGGAGTCCAGGGCCAAGACTATCCGGCCCTGGTGGAACCTGTCCAGATGGAAAACTACCCATATGTGAGAGCTGCCAAGTGCCTGGCGACCGTCTCCCAAGGTAAAGTACCTGTCCGTCTGATTAACCTCAGCGATCATCCTGCTGTGCTTACTAAGCACTGTCCTGTTGCCCAGCTTTCCCAGGTATCCTTCCAGGATGTCATCCGCCTGCCTGTCACCGAGAAGCCACCAGCTGCCACTCGAGGACCTCTTCCTGCGGACGACTCTCCAGTGCCCTGGTGGAAGGAACTCCATGTCGGGGACGAAGCTACCCCGCAACATCAACTAGAGGGACTCCTGAACCTAGTAAAGCAACACCATCAAGCCTTCAGTAAGCATGCAACGGACTATGGAGAGGTCAGTGTCATCCAACACACCATACCCACTGGCTCTCATCCTCCCATCAAAGAGAGGTATAGACCCATACCACCAACTTCATACCAAACTGTTAAAGAGATGATCCAAGAAATGAAAGACTCAAACGTAATCCGGGACAGTCGTAGTCCCTGGGCTGCACCACTGGTTTTAGTTAAAAAGAAAGATGGTGGTATCCGGTTTTGTGTAGACTATAGAAAGATAAATCAGATCACTCACAAAGATGCATATCCATTGCCACGTATTGAGGAGTCTCTAACCGCTCTAGGCTCCTCCGCCTATTTCTCCACCTTAGATTTAACCAGCGGATATTGGCAAGTGCCCATGGCCCCTGAGGATAGGGAAAAGACTGCTTTCACCACCCCTATGGGCCTGTTTGAATTTAATTGCATGCCATTTGGACTGTGTAATGCCCCGGGACCTTTCAGAGATTAATGGAGCGGTGCTTAGGCCATAAGAACTTTGAGACAGTGCTGCTGTACCTGGATGACGTTATCATCTATTCTAAAACGTATGAGGACCATTTAAAGCATTTAGCTGAGGTGTTTGAAATCCTTATTAAATACGGCCTCAAGATTAAACCGTCCAAATGTCACCTGCTTAAACCGGCTGTAAAATACCTGGGACATGTGGTAAGCGCAGAGGGAGTTCAGCCTGATCCTGATAAGTTAGCTGCTGTCCGAAATTGGCCGGTCCCTACTACGGTGAAAGAAGTGAGGAGCTTCCTTAGCTTCGCTGGCTACTACCGGCGCTTTATCCCCCACTTCGCTCAAATAGCGGATCCAATCCAGGAACTCCTGAGGGGGCAACCAAAAAGAGCCCAAAGACTCCTGTCCCCATTGAATGGAATGAAGAGAGGGAGGTTGCATTTCAGTTGTTAAAGAAAAAGTTGACTGAACCTCCTGTGCTGGGGTACCCAGATTACAGTAAGCCATTCCACCTCTACACAGATGCCAGTAAGAAAGGCCTGGGAGCAGTGCTAGCTCAAGTGCAAGAGGGAAAGAGAGAGTGATAGCTTACGCCAGCCGGTCCTTAAAGGGAGCCGAAAAGAATGATCAGAATTATAGTTCTTTTAAATTAGAGTTTCTGGCCTTAGTGTGGGCGGTAACAGAAAAATTCAAAGACTATTTGGCTGCCACTCCATTTATTGCATTCACTGATAACAATCCTCTGGCTCACCTGAATACCGCTAAACTGGGGGCCTTAGAACAGAGATGGGCCTCCCGCCTTGCTAATTACGACTTCACTGTAAAATACCGGGCTGGCCGTTCAAACGATAATGCTGATGCCCTGTCAAGGCTCCCCACTGAAATAGCACCAGATGACATACGGGATGCCTGGGAAGATGTGGAGATGCCAGCATTTTATAACCGGTTTGCTCAACAGGACCAAGCTCAAGCTGCCAACAGTGGAACCTCTGACCCTCCATCCTTTGATAAGCCTGCATCCAGAGAGGAAAAGTGGATTAAGTTGCAATCAGAGAGTAGAGTTCTCGGTGAACTGCTGGACTTCTTCATCAGTGGCAGAACCCCTGAAAGAATTCGGCGAAAGACCGCAGACCCAGAACTCATTAAATTGTGGAGGCAACGTCAACAACTGTTCCTTCGAAAGGCCTGCTGCTGCGACGAAGCCTGGATCCAGTGTCAAATGACAGAGTGCACCAGATCCTCATCCCACGTCGTGATGCAGGTATGGTTTTAGAAATGTATCATGACAGGTCTGGACATTTTGGGGTTCAGAAGACTGAGGCCACTGTCCGTAGGCGGTTCTACTGGGTTGGAATCAGAGAGGACATTGAGAGGTGGTGTCGGGAATGTACAGCCTGTGCCCTGAAGAGAGGTGAACACCATGATCAGAGAGCACCGCTGCACCCTATTATAAGTGCTGCCCCTCTTGAACTGGTTGCTATTGATCACGTAAAGTTAGAGCCCAGTCACTCAGGGTATACCTATGCTATGACTATTATTGACCATTTCACTAAGTTTGCCGTAGCAGTGCCTGTGAAGGACCTGACAGCCAAGACGACAGCTGAATTGTTCTGGAAACACTTCCTCCTGCCTTACGGCTGCCCAGAAAAGATCCTCACCGACCAGGGGTCTGCGTTTGAGTCTCATCTGTTCCAGGAGCTGTGCCGACTACACAATTGCCAAAAGGTCCGGACCACGGCCTATCATCCACAAGGTAATGGACTCTGTGAGAAGATGAATCAGACCTTGATTGAAATGTTGAGAGCCGTGCCCCTGAGACCAGAGGAGATTGGCCTAACCTGCTACCACAGCTCATGTATACGTACAATAATACTATCCATTGTTCCACTGGATACACTCCTTTCTACCTGTTGTTTGGGCGTCAGGGTAAATTGCCTGCAGATCATTCCCTGGATGTACAAGTGCTGGATGACATTAATCCCCTGCCTAAAACTGACTGGGTAACGGAACATCAAAGGCGCTTGCTTAATGCCAAAGAAATTGTCCAGGAGCGCATGGAAGGTGCCCGGGAGCGACAACAAAAGACTATGATTTGGCGGCCCATGCAGAGCCCTTGGCTGTGGGGGATACCGTGTGGTTAAAGAACAATCACCGCACCAGTAAACTGGACAGTAAATGGGAGAGGACTCCCTATCTTGTGTCTGCCATCCCTAATGCTGAAACTCATACCTATGAGGTCACCAGAGAGGGTAAGGGTCCCCAAATTGTTCACAGAAACCGCCTAAAACTCTGTATTGACAAGGAGACTGTCGTTGGAGATTCCGGATCCGAGTCTTCTGAGTCAGATTCCATTGCTCGGCCTGCTGAACCTATGCAGGCCATAGCGGATTTGCTGAATGATCCTGAGCCGCTCCACTGGTTCCTTACACCCTGGTTAAACTTTGGGGTGCCTGCCCGGCACCTGCTGAACCTGCAATCGTAGCAGGCCCCGCTCAGGGTGCTACTGAAAGGGGTCCCACTGACGGGGATCCTTCTTGTCCCCCTGTACCCGGACAAGAGGAGACCTTGGTTCTAAGGAGGTCTACCCGGTCTACAAGGGGGCGCTTACCAGTACGTTTTGAAAACTATGACTGTACTGGAAGTGTTTCCCGACAGGAAACCTCTGTGTGAGCATCATCCTTTTTAAGTTTGTGCCCAGAGATGGACTCCCTGTGTGCGAGCCTCTGTGATATGTTCTTATTATGGACTCAGGCATTCTCTTATGGACTATCCTGGTGTTAACCATTGATTTGCTGTACCAGGTCAGCATCACAGTTCTGCATTAACAGCCTGCAAGCAGAGGACGACGCCCATTGTCACCGCACTTCTCCGTTACCAGCTGGACCTGATAATAATTGTCAATGCAGATAGAATTGATTACTGATATGTATGTATGCCTGCATGTTTTTCTTGTCTCTTTCAGGTGAAAATTCCAGTCGGGCGGTATCCTGTTGGAGTACGAGGTCGTACTCAGCTTAAAGCAGCGGGGTATGTAGTGTACGGGAGTTGTAATACCCGTCACTACAGAAGGGTCTCTTGGATGCTGTCGTTCCTCTCATTTATGGGGAGGCTGGTAAAAGTCCTATTCTTAAAATGCAATGTAATTTATGGTATTTAATTCCCTGTTACTGTGAAATGTGCCATGTGCAGGCCGGCTAGGGATGTAATTCCAGCTCTAGTCACTAGAGGGAGCTAGGGAGCCCTAGTCTATATAAGGCCCAGTCAGGACAGGCTAGAGGTAGTGCAGACCCTGGAGTCTGTGAAGGCCACATGTCTCGGGCCTAAGCAAGTCAGCAGAAGTCAAGCAGAGGCAATCCCTAGAGCAAGAGGTACTGAGATGTCAAGAGGAGGTACACTGTAAACTGGAGATTCAAGGATATAAGCCAGAAGTAGGGCATTGGGGCCTTGAAGAATAATTGCCAGTCAGGACAAGTCAGGAAGAAAGTAAGGTTCACCTGCAATTCAAAGTCCTGTTATTTTACCCTCTATTTTACCTTGCTGGATGTAAGCCTGCTGTAACTGCGACTGTACAAAAGTCTATTGTCTGCAACAAGAACTGTTTTAAGAGGTTGCCTTCTGTATTGCCACTGTTTCAGTAAAGTTGGAATTCTGTTTTCAAGCTACAAGTCTGCACCTCTATTATTCCTACTATAAATACGGTGTGCCACCGTTTATTGGCACTGGCGTCACGAAACATCAGGGACTTAGCCATAGGCACGTTAAACTACAACACCAAGGGCACCTCACACTGCACCTGGCTGTGTCCCTTCAGAACCCAGAGAGTGCCCCAGAGGAACAGCGTGCCGGCCTCTCCATCACTGGCATTCCCCAGGTTAGTCCCACACATTGCCCTGACTTGGGGGTGCTACATAAAGCCATAGCCTAATAGCACTTAGTACCTTATTTCCAGATGTGCCTTTGTTCCAGCAATAGATGATTTTTATCCTCTGAAAATCCAGTTTATTTGGAATGCAAATTGCCTCCTGCCACAATGTGTCCACCCACCCCTCCTACATCACATTCAAGCCATAACTATGCCCCCCTTTTCCCTGCTCCCAGCATAAGGGCGGGCTTGGGCACTCGCAGGAGGCGTGCCTGGGCGCCTTCCTGCAAGAGTGCCGCCCTCTGGGCACCTTACTGGCTCATTTGCATACCAAATAAACTGGATTTTCAGAAGATAGAAAACATCTATTGCTGAAACAAAGGCACATCTAGAAATAAGGTACTAAGTGTTATTAGGCTCAGTGGCGTACATATAGGGGTCGCAGTTGCGACCGGGCCCGGCACCCCAGGGGGCCCGGCCGCCTGCGGGCCCCTGGCCCCTACTGCGGCGCTGTGCTGAGCAATAAATTGTTCTCTCAGAGTTTGATCCTGGGTGTCAATCTCTCTAGGGTCTATATGAATGACGGCCCTCCAGGCCTCTTGGAGAGATAAAGCAAAATCTCGGAGTGACTCACCAGGCTTTTGTTTCTTACTGAAGAAGCGCATCTTTATTTCAGACACAGTCCTGACTTCAAAGGTAGTGCTGAGGCGGTCAAAGATCTGCTCTATGGTACTCCTCTCAGAACTGGGCCAGGACATGACCTCTCGGCGGGCCGCTCCTTCCAACTGGGCTAACAGAATCTCCATTTGTTGCTCCGGGTTGATAGGATAGAGCCAGAACAGAGCCAGTAGTTTGTCTTGGAAGTCTTTTAAATTATGAGCCTCCCCGGCGTAGCGGGGGAACCATGGGGCCCCAAAGTAGTATGGCATCGTCAGCGGCATCATGTTGGCAGGCGCAATACTGTTGGTGGCCACTGGCTCCCTGGGGGCAGGCTCCTCCGCTACTTCTGAGTCCGACATGGTGCAGATTAATTGGGTGTGCGGTCCCTTTAAGAGGTAGCGACAGGTCCGATGCCGCGCTGGCGGGGTTACTGGCCAGTGAGTGCAATCGGTGGAAAGAGTCCGTGTCCCCTTTTCGGGCCTTACTAACCAGGTGACCCCCTCCGGTGTAGAATTATTTCACCCAGGAGTTTGTACTTACTCCGGTGCAGGCAGTCCAAATCTCGCGAGATCCGGGAGGACGTCTTCGGGAATCCCTTGCGCAGCGTCCCTTCCCGCGAGGACGTCGGGCCGGAGGGGCGGAGCTTCGGACTTACTCCGACGGGGAACAGCGTCTGCGTTCTTCCAGGCCCAAGGTAGGTGGAGTCCAGCTTGGAAAATTTGAATAAGGCGGTGACGCTGCAGAGTTTGGCACTAAGTTTTCCCGCCAGCAATGAGTAGTGAAGGCGCAGTAGATAAGTCCACAGTTCAGACGGCCATCTTGGGCGCCATGATGCAGCTATTCAATGACAGCAAGCAGGATTGTAAAAAGTCCACAAAAACACACTTGGAAGTGGCGATTTTCTTCCTCTTGATAGCGCAACACTGCACAGCGCTTTTTAGAGGTTTTTGGGACACTTTTCTGTACGTTTTAAGTCCGCAAAGTTTACTTCAAATAAACAGGCGTTTTGTCACTTGGCAAACTGGTTAAGGCACAAAGTTCACGTTTTGCTCACAGTCCGTAAAACGTGCGTATCCTGTTCGTGACGCCAAAATGTAGCACCCCCAAGTCAGGGCAATGTGTGGGACTAACCTGGGGAATGCCAGTGATGGAGAGGCCGGCACGCTGTTCCTCTGGGGCACTCTCTGGGTTCTGAAGGGACACAGCCAGGTGCAGTGTGAGGTGCCCTTGGTGTTGTAGTTTAACGTGCCTATGGCTAAGTCCCTGATGTTTCGTGACGCCAGTGCCAATAAACGGTGGCACACCGTATTTATAGTAGGAATAATAGAGGTGCAGACTTGTAGCTTGAAAACAGAATTCCAACTTTACTGAAACAGTGGCAATACAGAAGGCAACCTCTTAAAACAGTGCTGCTCACCATTTTTCTACTTACTATATATATATATATATATATATATATTTCATCTATTTCATTTAATGTGTGTGTGTGTTGTTAAAAAATATCGACAGTATCCACTATAACCGTGAGATCTACAGTACCCCACCCCCTTAACAGTGAACTCCACAGCCCCCCACCCCTTAACACTGACCACCCAACAGTGCCGCATCTCCTTAAAATGGAACCTCCTCAGCAGCCCACCCCCTTAACTTTAAACTTTATAGCAGCCTGCCCCTTTAACAGTGGTTTCCATAGCACCCCACCCCCTTGACAATGATTTCCACATGGGCCCACCCCCTTAACAATGACCTCTACAGCACCTGCCCCTTAACACTGACCATAGGTTACAGTCCCGTCTGAAGGCTGCGCCTGCGTGAGTAACGGCGCGCGCATGTTCCCGCGAGACCTGCCGCGGGAGTTCACAGGTCTCGCGGGACTGATGCTGTGCTCCTGACCGGCACTGAGATTCTGGATGCAGATGCACTAACTACTTAGAAACATAGAAACATAGAAACATAGAATGTGTCGGCAGATAAGAACCATTTGGCCCATCTAGTCTGCCCAATATACTGAATACTATGGATAGCCCCAGGCCCTATCTTTGGTGTTGTCATTGCTGGAGGTTCCATTGGTTGGACCTGTAACGATCTGACAACCCCTATCCTGTAGATATCAGATTAGTGTTCTTTGTGGTACATCCCCTTTAATCTACTCAATGACATAATGTTATACATGGTTATTTGCACATTTGCCACAGTGTCCTTCGATAATAAGGTCCTGCTACGTGTTTAATACAGTTAGCTCCAGGACTTTATGGTGCTCTGAACGAACATTGAACATGAACAATAATCTGCGCATGCTGATAGTTTCCAATGCCAAGTACAATCCTTTTAAGATTTTAGACACCCCCCCCCCCCCCAACATTAAATATGTCTTGTTCGGGAGCAATGTACTGAATACAAGGTGTCCCAGAGAGTATCCACAGCACTTCACCTATAGCTCTTCATACGCTGAGGATGCAATTACATGTCTAAGTACTTTTTGTCTGTTTTCGTAATGGATTGAAGAAGTAGAGTTCTTGCTTCTGCAATAAGGCAATAAATCCATATTTACCTTCTCCCTGCACAGATTTATTGTCTCGCAGCTATCGGCATAACATATTATCTGACAACACGTTTTAAAATTATGTAAATTGCATCTATTTCTAGACTTTTTGCAGAACTATTTTTGCTCTTCATCTTCTGCTTTTAACCGGAACAGAAGTTGTGCATCCAAAATAAGCTGAGATTTTATGCATAGGCGTGCTCTCCCAATTCCACCCGGCGCTCAGCTCAGCTGCTGCAGCGCTATACATGTACATTACAAGCGCTTTACCATTTGGAAGGCTTTACCCTGCTATGGCAGCAGTACTGTGTGTTTCCAGACCGGAAGGGACCTATTACCTTGCTGAAAATGGTGCTGCAAAGTCACCTTCACCCAAATCACATGTGCAGTGACCTGGTGGTTCACTTCTAAGGTTGTCAAAATGTTTACTGGTGACACAAGGGTTAATATATTCTGAATATGCACTTCCAGTGGTATAAGTGATTAAGGTGGCTTTATTATGTCTCTGTGTTCCAACAGGCTGTATATGGGAAGGGAGTAGTTGACTGACAGCCCGTAGAGACAGTTGATGGGTGGTGGGCTGGTCCCATCCTAGTTAGTGAGTTCCTGGCAAGCAGCCCAAGACAGAAGACATGTGTAGTAGTTGCTGGTGTGTAAGCCAGAGAAGCTGTAACTAGAGAAGAAAAAAAGTGTCTTTATCCAGGGAAACACCATCCCTGTGACATACTTTAGCAAGCTGCCAGAAAATCAACTGTGCTAAGAGCCAACCTCTGAGGGAGAGAAGAACAGACTTTTACAGAAGGTTTAGGACCATTAAAAGGGACAGTGTCTCCATGTTTATTCTCCATGGTTCATCTGTTTGTTTGTTTTTAATCATTTTGGATGCCAAATACAGAATGTAGTTTTGTTCCTACTGACTTATAGAATTTCCTATTGACTTACAGAATAGACTTTGTTTACACCTCAGTTAAAATTGCCTTTTTCTGCTCCATCATGGGAGCAGAAATATGAAAATAACATTGGATAGTACTGGATTTATCCAGTGATGGGCACCAGCAGAGCCCAGTCGACTCCATTATCTTATAGAACCCATTATAGTCCATGGTGATTGGCAGCGAACTGCCTGATCTGGCAGCCTGATTTGACACAAATACCGGCTATCAGTCTGGCAATGGTTTTTGTCCGTCTGAAACCCAGCATTTATGCCAGAAAATGGCCAGGCCAGGTCAGAACCCATCATAGTCAGTGGGGATCTGGCGGTAAACTGTAGAGTCCCGCAATGCCGCACCCTTAGGATTAAATGGTCCAAGCTAGCATGACCTTTGGTAGCTGTAAACGCCCTCAATTCTCCAATTTATTAAACCCTGAGTTGCTTTTTCTATTTTTAATTAGTTCCGGTCTTATTTTTAGTTTTCTACAGTCCAAATAAAATGTATTTCTCTAAGATCAAACACGTACAGTACGGTGTCTTCAAAGGAAGCAAAAATGAAGTGGAACAAAATATTTCACACAAAGCCCGGGCTGATTTGCTTATTTTAATCAGTTTTAATGGAACGGCTTTGTGCCACTATTTGATCATTTCACTACCTTGCATCCCTTTGTAACAGACCGCCTGATAACATCCTCGTCATATCAGCAGTATGACTTATTAGAATTGTGAGTTGTGACTTGTTTGCTCCAATGGGGACTCTTAAGAAATGAACGTATTGATGCCGAAAAGTTGAGTTTGTCGCTTGTCACATCTTTACAATATCATGCAAGAAACAGCTACAGGAGCAATTCAGCTCTGCTACATCGGAGCAATATTCTACTACTACTTGTATCAATTTGTATGTTTCTAATGATACAGTTTTAAAACATGGGCATAACTAAACATATTCTTATTCTAGATTGAGTGAATTTATCAGGTTATATACAGATGTGTCCTTCCTTACCTTTCCTCTCGCCTGCACTCTTCACCGCCAGGCCCAGGCATTATGGGCAGAAGCACAGACATGTTCAGTGCGCATGCGCCGGTTAATGCCATGACTTGCTGTCCTCTGCTGGTGTGCCACAGCATTTACCGGCGCATGCGCACTGCACATGTCTGTGCCTACGCCCATAGTGGGCAGAGCACTGCGCATGCCTGGGCCCGAAATGTTCAGGTGCGAACTGAAGAAGATGATGCAAGATCATAACAGGGCGGGTCAGAAGACACCATGGGGAGGTGTTAGGCGTGCACAACGGCGAGGGGCCTGGACACTTACAGCCATAACACTGCCCCTGGGCACTTACAGCCATAACACCGCCCCTGGGCACTTACAGCCATAACACCGCCCCTGGGCACTTACAGCCATAACACCGCCCCTGGGCACTTACAGCCATAACACCGCCCCTGGGCACTTACAGCCATAACACCGCCCCAGGACACTTACAGCCATAACACCGCCCCAGGGCACTTACAGCCATAACACCGCCCCTGGGCACTTACAGCCATAACACCGCCCCTGGGCACTTACAGCCATAACACCGCCCCTGGGCACTTACAGCCATAACACCGCCCCTGGGCACTTACAGCCATAACACCACCCCAGGGCACTTACAGCCATAACACCGCCCCTGGGCACTTACAGCTATAACACCGCCCCTGGGCACTTACAGCCATAACACCGCCCCTGTGCACTTACAGCCATAACACCGTCCCTGGGCACTTACAGCCATAACACCGCCCCTGGGCACTTAGAGCCATAACACCGCCCCTGGGCACTTACAGCCATGACACCGCCCCGGGGCACTAACAGCCATAACACCGGCCCTGGGCACTTACAGCCATTACACCGGCCCTGGGCACTTACAGCCATAACACCGGCCCTGGGCACTTACAGCCATAACACTGGCCCTGGGCACTTACAGCCATAACACCGGCCCTGGGCACTTACAGCCATAACACCGCCCCTGGGCACTTACAGCCATAACACCGCCCCTGGGCACTTACAGCCATAACACCGCCCCTGGGCACTTACAGCCATAACACCGCCCCTGGGCACTTACAGCCATAACACCGGCCCTGGGCACTTACAGCCATAACACCGCCCCTGGGCACTTACAGCCATAACACCGCCCCTGGGCACTTACAGCCATAACACCGCTCTTGGGCACTTACAGCCATAACACCGCTCTTGGGCACTTGCGAGACCTGATTTGCATAAGTTAGTAACTTCGTTTTTGCTAGTAACGCTATACGAGAAGTTTATAATGTGAAAATGCGGTGACAGACTCCCTTTTACCCTCGTATCTCAAAAATAATAAAGACCAAAAAATGATTAAAATGCAATCATAAACATCATAGCCCCGAAGGTCCTTGTGGTGTCCACATCCATATGTCTGCTCTGCAAATTGCTCTGACCTATTGACGTCAACTCAAAATATGATCAAACCATTAGTGCCAAATAACACCCCGTATTAACCACATCTCCTTTTATCCGGTATTTTTTGTTGGGAAAGGTTGCAACCCTGTACACAGCATTTATTACAAACTTTTTGCTGACTTACATGGTGACTAGAGATGAGCAAAGTTTTGTAAAATTTGATTCGGCTGCTTCGCCGAATTTTACAAAAGAGAATCTGCTTTGTGATCAATGACTTCATAACGAAGCGCATTCCTTTGTGAGTAGTGGGTGCAATGACTGGGAGCGGCGATTGTGCTACCTCCGTCATTGTAGCCCTGAGATGCCGCATTCATAGCTGATCGTGACATCTGATAGGAATAATTGTGAAATAAAAATAAAAAAACGGAAAAAAAATAGTACTAACCTGATCCATTTGCTCGCGACAGGTCGACCGCTGCCATCTTGCTTAGAAGATCTGGCACGAAATCTTGGCCGTCCCAAGATGACATCATCACACTGGCTGTCGTGGTCACGTCACACGTCACTGCACAGGGGATTTGGGCCGAGATCTTTAAGCAAGATGGCGCCGGTTGGCCCATTGCGAGCAATTGGAGCAGCTAATTTTTTTTTCCGTTTTTTACACTATTTCAGGTTAAATCGATTCGCTACCATGAAGCACGAGGAAATTCAGCTTCACGGTGAACCGAATTTATCCTGAAATTTGATTCGCTCATCATTGTTGGTGACACTGGAAACACTGAGTTATATGTGTTCTTGATACAGATGTAGCAGTGCTAAACTTGTCCACCTGCAGTCCTTTGACTGCCATCATGTGTTAAGCCTAACACATCTCATTTCCCCAGAAAACTCGGCTTATTTACATCTGACAAATGAAGCTCTGCAACATCTGACAACTTACATCTGTAGATACGTACATGTTTTGTAATCAGTTTCAGCTTGTACAGAATTTTAAGAGATATGAGTCGCGTTCCCTGGATGGTGTAACAACAGTATTGGATTAAAAATTAATTAAAAGCTACTCTTCCCGAGAAGGAGGTATCGTCTTAAGTACTGCAGAACCAAGAGGGTGTTACAAGCTCTTACAGATCGAGCACAATTATAATCAAACTTGGCATAATACATAGTGACTGGCGGTTGTGTGCGATCGGCTCTGCCTGCACCAGCAATCAGCACTCCCCTGAAAGCGATAGTGTTATGAGTCACGGAGACTATTCCATGATCTGTTCCAGACAGCTGTGTCAAACAGCGGACAAAAGCCAATTACAGCTAAAAAAATACTTCCCTGCTGCAGCGTTTTCTAAGAGAGAATGGGAGGGATCAGTCGCCATTTCCATGACACTGTCAATACTGTAGAGGACTGCAAGAATCTTTTATACTTCTAGATAGCGTAATAAAAATACTACAATGTACAGTGGTCCCTCAAGTTGCAATATTAATTGGTTCCAGGTCAACCATTGCATGCTGAAATCATTGTAAGTTGAGTAATCGTTTCCAAAGCCCCAAAATGTCATCCAAGATAAGAATAAATGAAGATTTAAGAAAAATAAGCAGATAACTAAGACAGATAAAACAAGTCCTTACATAGAACAGTCAGGAATAGCTGCTAACTAGCAACTAATACAGCTATTTTACCAGAGAAGTGGCCTTGATTGGTTGGATCTGAGTCTGAGGCACTGCATGTTGAGGTTGAGGTTGAGGTTTCAACTTACGATGGGTCAGAAAAGACCATTGTACTGTATGTTGGAAATATTGTATCCTGACACCATTGTATCTTGTCATAACTTAAAACCTTAAAACCCAACCAGAACGAATTACCCACCTATAGGATCCCATTTTCCCAACCCTTCAGTCTGGTCCTGGTTCTTTGTTTGCCCTAGGACTTTGGCGCCTGGTTGTTCTCCAGGTTAATTCCAATTGTCAATTGGTTGAGTTTAAAGGGATTGTCTGAGGATAGGAATTCTTTAGAAATGGCTCTAAATGGTATAAAACACCTTCACCCAGCACCTGCCACTGCCGTTGTGATGGGTCTCCACTGATGTTTACTTCTGGATCCTGGCTCAGGAAATGACTGGAGATGACTGCTTAGCCAAACCCTGGCCACAGTGGTGATCCCCCTCAGCCAGTGGTTGGCTGAACAGGCGTCTCAAGGCATTTCCTGCTTGTTCAGTCAGGACCAGAGATACAGAGACCAGCAGAGACCAGGAAAAGCAGCGGTGAGGGATCGGTAATGGTGAGTACCCCATCTAATATACAGTTGTGTTCAAAATTATTCAACCCCCAATGCTGTAAAGGGATTTAGGGAATTTAGTGTACATTTGTAATTGTGTTCAGAATGAAATCTTACAAGGACTTTTTAAAGAACCAAATGCAACTAAAATGACATCAATTGTTTTTGTAATACAGTATTAAATGTTTTTTTGTGATTTCTTCATTGATGCAATTATTCAACCCCTTAAAGACGACCGCTCTTAAGAACAGAGGTTCATTCAAGTGTTTTCGATCAGGTATTGAAAACACCTGTTGATGTCAAGGAGCAGAAATCAAGCAGAATAAGCACCAATTAGGCAGATGTAAAATGACTGTGATACTCAGCTCCTTCTAGACATTTACTGGTGTGTTTACAAACATGGTGAAGTCAAGAGAATGGTCCAGGAAGACAAGAGAAGAGGTGATTTCTCTTCACAGGAAGGGCAATGGCTATAAGAAGATTGCAAAGATGTTAAACATACCAAGAGACATCATAGGAAGCATCATTCGCAAATTCAAGGCAAAGGGCACTGTTGAAACGCTACCTGGTCGTGGCAGAAAGAAGATGCTGACTTCGACTGCTGTGAGCTACCTGAAGCGCAAGGTGGAGAAAAGTCCCCGTGTGACTTCTGAGGAACTGAAAAAAGATTTGTCAGATGCGGGTACTGAAGTTTCAGCTCAGACAATAAGGCGCACACTGCGTAATGAAGGCCTCCATGCCAGAACTCCCAGGCGCACCCCCTTGCTGTCTCCAAAGTATAAGACGAGTCGACTGCAGTATGCCAAAAGTCATGTGGAAAAACCACAAAAGTTTTGGGATAGTGTTCTGTGGACTGATGAAACAAAATTTGAACTGTTTGGGCCCATGGATCAACGCTATGTTTGGAGGGGGAAGAACAAGGCCTATTAAGAAAAGAACACCTTGCCTACTGTGAAGCATGGCGGGGGGTCAATCATACTTTGGACTGTTTTGCTTCTACAGGTACAGGGAAGCTTCAGCGTGTGCAAGGTACCATGAATTCTCTTCAGTACCAGGAGATATTGGATGAAAATGTGATGCAGTCCGTCACAAACCTGAGCTTGGGAGACGTTGGACCTTTCAACAGGACAATGATCCCAAGCATACCTCCAAGTCCACTAGAGCATGGTTGCAGATTAAAGGCTGGAACATTTTGAAGTGGCCATCGCAGTCACCAGACTTAAATCCGATTGAGAACCTCTGATGGGACTTAAAGAAAGCAGTTGCAGCGTGCAATCCTAAGAATGTGGCTGAACTGGAGGCTTTTGCCCATGAAGAATGGGCGAAGATACCCGTAGATCGCTGCAAGACACTTGTGTCAAGCTATGCTTCACGTTTAAAAGCTGTTATAACTGGAAAAGGATGTTGTACTAAGTGCTAAGATTGAATATCACTTGGGGGTTGAATAAAACTGATAATGATGTGAGCACAGAAAAGATATTTGTGGTTATTTCATTATAAATGTTATGTTATATTTGTCTGACTTACAAGTGCCTCTTTGATTTAAATGTAAACAAGATGATTGAAATGATCAAAATCAATGTCAAACTGGCCAAAACACTCAATTTCAGTGGGGGTTGAATAATTTTGAACACAACTGTATTACTCTGAGTCTTTTCTAAAGAATCCCACCACCCTGGACAACCCTTTAAGTCAGAATCAAAATTTGTAGTCAAGCAAGTAGAGATGGTTTTTCAACATTTAGCAGTGCAATTCTGCATCAGAAGACAGAAGCCAGTCTGCTCAGGGGGTGTCATATCAGGTTGTCTTTCTTTGATGGTTGGACGGTGAACATTGAGTTGCTCATGCTGGGACTGTTCAGATTTAAGGACTGTTGAGTTTAGAAAAAATTTCAATTACTTCATAAGGTTATTCTCAGATCATGGAGGGGGTTCCTTTGACTTCCATCATAAAGTGGATATATACTGTATCTCTCGCTCTGGAGGACCTAAAATGCATGTCAACCCATTGACAGTCCATTGATTTCAACACACTTAATTTCCAATTTGGGGGCATGGAAGGGAAATTTAGGTGCCCATACAACTTCAATGGCTGATGGCTCATTTGGCTCTCCATTCCCTTATACAAACACAGATGAGCAAGAACGAGAAAGCCTCAGTCACACACCTTTGATGGCGACATCTCCCAGGAGAACAAAAGGATTGGGCATTGAAATTTAACACAAGTAACCCAAATCCGATGCTTCTCTACAATGATGTGATCGGAGCTCTTTATACACATTAATTTATTGGACAAACCTGCATTTTTTGTGGATTTGGCCAACAATAGTTCGTGAATAAGGACCTTAAAACTCTTCTTTCTCTAAAGATTACAGTTTATGAGCTTATCTTTGGTGTAGTCTTCTAAGAAAAGAAGGATTGCAAAATGGGGACAACCGCAGCAGTTAACTCACTATGATTTTTCCTCCAAATCATGTGACCAGCTGTCACAGGTCCATCTTCCGAAATTCTTGGCCATAGCATCTGAAGTAGTGACCAGCTATACAGCTGAAGTATTGGAAATTTAGTTTTACATTGAGGCCATTCAAATATATATATATGCAGGAGCCATGTTGGCAGGAGTGGGAACTAGTGATACTTAGCAGCTCTTCAATTTGGCTTATTGACAAGGCATATTGACCAATAGTCCTTAATGGGTCTAACACAAATAAATAACTCAAGCTTGGAGGTCATGTGTCTAGTAGTGTTAAGCGAGCATGTTTGGCCGAACACCAGTTCGGCTCGAGCATCGCGATGCTCGGGCACACGCGGTATTTGGCCGAACATCGCAATGTGCCGAGCATCGCGATGCTCGAGTCTCCTCCCTGCTTGTTTGTTGGCTGCTATGCAGCCAATAAACGTGCAAGTAAGCACTGCCACTCACTGTAATGCCGTAGCCATGTTGGTTACTGGCATTACAGTGATTGGCTGGCTGGAACACCTTCATCAGGTGCTATAAAGCAGCCGATGACATGTGGTTTGGCTCAGTCTTAGGACTCTTGCACGCAACCGTATTTTCTTTCTGCTTCTGTTATTTTTGTGCATCCCGTATGCGGAACCATTTACTTCAATGGGGCTGTAGAAAATACGGAAATTACTCCGTGTGCATTCTGTTTGTCTGCATGGCCGTTCCACAAGAAACTAGTACATGTCCTATTATTGTCCACAAATCACAGTCCGAGGACCCATTCAAGTCAATGGGTAAGCAAAAAATACAGAACGCATATGGAACTTATCCGTATGTCATCGATATTTCATCCATGTTTTGTGGATCCATACTATAGAAATGCTATTCCCAGCCCATATTGCTGCCCATATCATGTGTTTGGTGATTAATAAGTTACTGTTTCCGTTTCCGATCCGCAAAAAATGTATCGCATACGGAAACCATATGAATTTGTTTTGTGGAATAACAGAATGGAAGAGGACCCAAATCAGAGAAAAAAAACCTCAGATCCGGAACAACGAATCCGTGAAAAGCTGACCGCAAAGCAACAACGGTCGTGTACATGAGCCCTTAGTCAGGGAGATCTGTGCTGTAGAAGGGACAGATAGTGTAGAGAATTGAATTTTATTTTTTCTTAGGCAGGGTTGGTGTTAGAGACCCAAAAGTCCTTTTAAGGACTATTGTTGTGTCTGGCAGCAATATATATTTTTAGCGCAACCTGTGCTAAATTGTGTGCAATTGTTAGAGACCCAAAAGTCCTTTTCAGGACTATTGTATCTGGCAGCAATATATATTTTTAGTGTGCGATTGTTTGGCCGCTGCAGACAGCAACATTATCTGCTCAACATCTCCTGTGTAATGTGTGCGCAGCCTAAAAATATCTGTGACATCCAGTGTACTTTTTCCATAGACGATGCGGACAGCGACATTATCTGCGCTACATCTCCTGTTTAACATGTGCGCATACTAAAAATACCTGTGACATCCAGTGTACTTTTTCCGCAGACGCTGTGGACAGCGACATTATCTTCACTACATCTCCTGTTTAACGCGTGCGCACACTGAAAATATCTGTGACATCCAGTGTACTTTTTCTGTCAACGCTGCGGCGGACAGCGACATTATCTGCGCTACATCTCCTGTTTAATGGGTGTGCATACTAAATATATCTGTGACATCTAGTGTACTTTTTCCGTAGACGGTGTCCGCTGCGGACAGTGACATTACCTGCGCTACATCTCCTGTATAACATTTGTGCATCCTAAAAATATCTGTGACATCCAGTGTACTGTTTCCGTAGATAACGTTTCCGCACTGTAATTTTTTCTTAGCCGCTGATGACAGCAGCACCATTACCTGTCGTACCTCTCCTGTATAACGTTTCCTCATCCAAAATATCTTTGACATCGACTGTAATTTTTTCTTAGCCGCTGTTGACAGCAGCGCCATGATCTGTACCACATCTCCTGTATAATGTTTCCTCATTCCAAATATCTGTGACATTGACTGTAATTTTTTTATTGGCCGCTGTTGACAGAAGCACCATTACTTGTGCTACATCTCCTGTATAACGTTTCCTCATCCCAAATATCTGTGACATTGACTGTAATTTTTTCTTAGCCGCTGTTGACAGCAGCGACACTACCTGTGGTACCTCTCCTTTATAACGTTTCCACATGCCAAATATCTGTGACATTAACTGTCATTTATTTGCGCATACACTTAAAAAAACTGCGCTACTGTATGTTTGACAGCATATATACCATTTAATATGATGAAGGTGAGCACTAAGGGATGGGGAAATGGCCGTTCTGCTGATGTGGCATGCAGAGGCCGTGGCCCTGGGCGCAGTGAAACTGTGCCTGCTGGCAGAGCACAAGAAACACACTCATCCATGATACCTAGCTTCATGTCCCAGTTTGCAGGGCAGCGCAGGACACCATTCTCAACGTTAGACCAGTGTGAACAGGTGGTTGGTTGGATTGCAGCAGATAATGCTTCCAGTCGGTTAAGCACCACCCTGTCTTTCACAAAGTCCAGTCTCAGTAGCCAAGAGTCTGGTCAACAGAATCCTTACCCTGATCCTCCTTCCTCCTACCATGGAGAGTCTTTGCAAACAAGTGATCCCACACTGATATTCCGCAGAGCTCTTTTCATCGCCATTCCTTGATTTGGCCCTCTCGCCAAGCCCGCTTGAAGAGGGATATGAGGAGATCGTGTGCCCTGATTCCCAAACTCTTGAGCATCCACAGTCAGAGAAAGATGACAGTGGGGAACGGCAATTAGTGTTTCATGAGCTGGATGATGATGATGAGACACAGTTGCCAATAAATTAACCGCAATTAGTGTCTCAAGAGGTTCATGATGAGGATGAGACACAATTGTCAATAAGTTAGGTTGTTGTTAGGTCAACAAGTCAGGAGGATGACCAGAGTGAGGAAGTGACCCAACCTGGGAATGTGGCAAGCTGATCGAGGACAGCAGTACAGAGGGGGAGGGATCCGCAGCACTGCAACAGGCTGGAAGAGGCAGTGGGGTGGCAAAAGGGAGAAGGCGGGCCACATCAAACAGGCCCGCAACTGTTTCCCGGAGCAGCCCCTTGTGGAGATCCCCCTTGCCAATATGTAGGTGTTCCGCAGTCTGGCGCTTTTTTGATGAAAGTGCGGACGATAAAAGAATTGTCATTTGCAACCTGTGCCGTACCAAAATGAGCAGGGGCGTGAACACTAGCAACCTCACCACCACCAGCATGATCCGCCACATGGCATCAAAGCACCCTAATAGGTGGGCCGGACACCTGGGTCCACAATAAGTGTCTGCAGGTCCTACCACTGCCTCCTCTTCCCCTGTATTACATGCTGGACAATCCCCTGTCCAAGATGGAGGCCCGGGTGCCTCCTGCCCTGCACCTGGACTTTTGCAAGCACCATCAGCTAGCACATCCACTTCTGTGTCCCAGCGCAGCGTACAGATGTCCATAACCCAGGCCCTAGAACGAAAGCGCCAATAGCACTAAATGCGCACCTTTCCAAATTGCTGGCCCTGGAAATGTTGCCATTTAGGCTTGTGGACACTGAGGCTTTCCGCAGCCTGAAGGCGGCGGCCATCCCTCGTTACTCAGTCCCCAGCCACCACTATTTTGGCCGGTGTGCCATCCTTGCCTTAAACCAGCATGTGTCCCGTAACATCACCCGTGCCCTGACCAACACAGTTATTGGGAAGGTCCACTTAACGACTGACACATGGACAAGTGCTTGTGGCCAGGAATGCTACATTGTGGAGGCTGGGAGCAATTCATACCCTGGGATGGCACAGGGGCTTCCGATGCCAAGGATTGCGTGCCCTACTTCCATCAGGATTTTCACCACCACCTATATTAGTGGCTGCGACCCCCCCCCTTCTCCTCCTCCTCCACCTCCTCCTCCACTTCCACCTCTGAATTCTCATCTTGCAGCACCAGTCAGCCATCAGTCACTAGCTGGAAGCAGTGTAGCACTGCAGTAAGGAAGAGGCAAAAGGCTGTGCTGAAACTTATTTGTTTAGGTGACAAGGGTGGCAGAGCTGTTGCAGGGTTTAAGGGACCAGACTGAGCTGTGGCTCTCGCCACTCAACCTACAACCAGGCATGGTTGTGTCTGATAATGGGCGTAACTTGGTGGTGGCTTTGGAGCTCGGTAAGCTCACACACATACCATGCCTAGCCTACGTGTTAAACTTAGTGGTTCAGCGGTTTCTCAAAACCTACCCCATTTGCATGAGCTATTTGTGAAGGTGCACCGCGTGTGTGCCCATTTCAGAAAATCCTCTACTGCTGCCGCCAGTCTGGCAATGCTGCAGCAGAGTTTGCAATTTCCAGCTTAACTGAGCATGCGCTGGAACTCCACATTCCACATGTTGGCCAGGCTTTGTGAGCAGCAGAGGGCAGTAGTGGAATACCAGCTGCAACATGGTCATCGCCTTTCCAGTCAGCTTCCGCTCTTCACAAGCAACGGGTGGGCATGGATGTCTGACCTCTGTGAGGTTTTACGCAACTTTGAGGAATCAACACAGATGGTGAGCGGTGAAGCCGCTATTATCGGCGTAACCATCCCACTTCTGTGTCTACCTAAACGCTTGCTGCTTACAATTAAGGTGGACACTTAAGGTGGAGACAGTAAAAAGGGTGATAGCCAGACCACCCTCATTTAATCTTCAGATGGTGGCCTCCACCACAAAGGGTAGTACCCATAGCAGGTTTATTCCATCTGTTCAGCATGGATGGGCAGAAGAAGAGGATGAGGAGATTGAGAGTCATCCTCCTGATGAGGACAGCAAAGTCTTGTCTGTTGGGACTCTGGCACACATGGCTGACTTTATGTTATGCTGCCTTTCCCGTGACCCACGCATTATACGAATTTTGGCCAACACTGATTACTGGTTGTTCACCCTTCTCAACCCCCTCTACAAAGAGAACTTCTCATCTCTTATTCCTGTGGTGGAGAGGATGAGCAAAATGGTGCAATACCAGAAGGTCCTTGTGGAAAAATTGCTCCAACAATTTCCAGCTGACAACGCTGGCGGCATAGTACGTAGTTCCTTGGGCACCCGAGGAGGGGAGATTAGGTGAACACATAGCAGTTCAACTAGAGGCAGGGCAACACTCTCCAAGGCCTGGGACAGTTTCATGACATCGGCCAGCACCATCACCCTGATGCGCAGCCTAATGACACAAGGAGGAAAAATTTTTGGAAGATGGTGAATAAGTACGTTGCAGACTGTGTCTGCATTCTCAATGATCCCTCAGTGCCTTACAACTACTGGGTTTCCAAGTTGGACATGTGACATGAACTGGCGCTCTACTCCTTGGAGGTGCTGGTCTGCCCTGCCACCAGCGTTTTGTCTGAGTGGGTATTTAGTGCTGCTGGGGGAATAATAACTGATAAGTGCATCCGCCTGTCAACTGAAAATGCTGACAGGTTGACTCTTATAAAAATGAACAAGGCCTGGATTGCCCCTGACTTCTCTACTCCACCAGAGGAAAGCGGCTGAACATAAAGGCACTTTAAATGTGGCTTTTATGGTGTATTAAATACACTGTATTCCCATGCACCCCTTCCACCACAAAAAAGGGTATATGGTTCAATCTTCCTTTTCTCATCCTCGTCCTCCTACTCCATCATATCAACATGCTTATTAGGCTGCCTTCGCTCCTATTGTTTTAGAGGGTCAGCTCAGCAGCAGGTCCTCAACCATAATTTTTTCGATGGTCAGCTCAGCAGCAGCAGGCCCTCGCCCACAATTTTTTCCATGGTCAGATCAGCAGCAGACACTCACCCCTAATATTTTAGAGAGTCAGCTCAGCATCAGACCCTCACCCCTAATGTTTCAAATGGTCAGCTCTGCAGCAGGCCCTCGCCCAGAATTTTTTCCATTGTCAGATCAGCAGCAGGTCCTCGACCCTAATGTTTTAGATGGTCAGCTCAGCAGCATGCCCTCGCCCATAATGTTTTAGATGGTCAGATCAGCAGCAGACCTTCACCCCTAATGTTTTAGATGGTCAGCTCAGCAGCCGACCCTCACCCCTAATGTTTTAGATAGTCAACTCAGCAGCAGGCCCTCGCACCTAATGTTTTAGAGGGTCACCAGCAGGCCCTTGCTCTTAATGTTTCTGAGGGTCACCAGCATGCCATCAATCATAATTTTTAAAGGGTGTGTATGAAGCCCTCCTTTATGTGTAATAAAGGGTATATTGGAGTGCCGGTTCCTTGTAATTTTTGGCAGCCCTTTCACTGGCCAGTGTACAGGCGAGTGCAGGAGTGTATAAGTGTAGTAGTCACACTACCTCCCACTACCTGAACAATTGAACCACAATGTGAATGAGGCCCTCCTTTATGTGATATACAGGTTGTATCGGAGTGCCTCTTCCTTGTAATTTTTGGCAGCACTTGCACTTTATATACAAGTAAATATACAGGAAAGAATGTTTCCTAACAATTTTTTCTCTATTCCTTCGGTTTTGTAAGTATTATTGTCAGTCTGTAAAAATTGGCATACTACTCATAACATCGACCTGACCTTTTCATGTGAACCAGACACCTTCCCCTCTTCAGAGCAGGGGGTATCTGGTTTAATGCTCGGGTTCTCCCATTAAGTTCCATTGTGCTCGGATGCTCGGTAGAGCACCTGAGCATCCCGAGGTGTTCTACTCGAGCACCAGGGCACTTTGGTGCTCAATCAACACTAGTGTTTAGTTTTAACACTTACGGTATGTGGGTCTTGTAGAGCAGTAGTCTACGACCTATAGCTGTTACTACAACTCCCAGCATATATTGATAGCCACATACTGTTGGATGTTGATAAAACCACCAAAATATCCTTGTCTATGTCCAGACCTACTGTAATATTTAATCTGTACTTCAACAAAATGGCAGTCGTCCAATCTAGAAGTAAATTGTCAAAACTTCACACAGGCAAAATTCTTGGCTTCTTTGCTTGTAGAACAGCATGAGTTCTGTTTGTTTTCTGATAAAGTCACATTTGATGACTCCTTGCTATTGGGCTTAGAGAACTGTTGAGCTCTTTGATGTTGTGTAGCCTCCAGCTCCCCCGAGGAGTAATGTTTTCCTCTTGGCAATATCAGAGAATGTTTCCCCTTTGTTTGTGCTTTCATTCTGCCTTGTTGTGAGTAAGGAAATAATGCTTTGCTCAGAAGATGGAAACGCATTGCAGCTACAAATTGCTCTCTTTGCTTTTGTGCAGAGATGTTTTGCTGAAAAGCATTTAGGATAGAGGAGCCCATATGTTAAGGTTGATATGGCCTTCTGAGAGCCAAGACTTCCTTTCTCCATTGGTAATATGCTGCAGTAAGGCCTTCTTAGAATATAAGGCAATGGGTATGTCATTCTCATCAATCTCCAATCCTAATCTCCCCCTAAATGTCTCCTTTTTTACCCTCTCAGCTAGCATTAGTACTTCTAATGACCTCAAAGCGATGCTTGGTCTTTATGACCTCCTGTCCCTTGAATTGATTTTCTACCCTTTGTCATCATGTCATTTTTAGGTTTACTATTCTTTGCTAATTAATTACTTAATATATCTTTATAGTAGTTAGAGATCTGTTTTTCTGATATGGAGCTCGAAATCACCTGTATAGACGTAATCAAATGATAAATATTCTGTCTGCCTATAGCCATCACTAGGGGGAGCTTACAGCTTTATTATGGAGTTCAATGTATACATAGTATGTAGAAAGCTAAGTTATGTCCCCTATAGTGATGGTTACAGACAGAGTTTTATCATTTAACTCTATAGAGCAGATTTATTAAGACTTTTGTTTCCTACCCCAGTAACAAAAAGATTGTTGGAGTGTATTGTGGCAAATTTATTAAAAGGTGCCCACCTCTTTAAAAATGTGGAACTGTCCTAAATTCATGAAGTTAAATCTACACCTGCTTTGAGCTACAACTTTACCAAGATGTGTGCATTTTCTGGTTTTGTTAATAATTAATCTGCCTAAAAGCTTTAAGCCTAAGCCATAACCCTCCCGGTAAACCATGCCAGCATTTTAACTTTGCAAATTTAAAGGCTTTTTGTGGAATTTACAAATTTTTGCAGCAAAAGTAATACCAAAAAGGGCTGTAAACAGAATAAGGAATGTGGGCCAATGTCTATGCAGAAAATCTGTATCAGAAAAATTGAGCTCAACCTAAATTGAGAAAAGACACGGAACCCAGAAATGATATGGTGTTAGATTGTACACAGAAGGATAGGAGGACATAAGAAGCCAATGTGAGTTTGTGGTTGTGGGAATAGCTGTTACTATCAACTTGTGGAAGAAAGGGTTACTAATTTGATCATTTTCATAGACAAGGCAGCCCAATAACTAGTAAAATACCTCTTGATTCCCAGTAAAAGTTTAGGTGGGAAGAGGGCAATTAAGTATATTGTACTGTATGTTACAGGCAGCTTTTGGCTACAAGGAGAAGTCTTGTCATTTATGGTGGCAAAGTAGACATATCTCTCACCACGTCTTATTCCCATTCATTAAGGCTAAGTTCACACTTTAGTTCTTTGGTCAGTTATTTCTATCAGTTATTGTGAGTCAAAACTAGGTGCGGGTCAAAAACACTGATCAGGTAGATCTTTCCATTATACCTTATCTGAGTAGGCTTCACTATGGATTTTGGCTCATAATAACTGATGGGATTAACTGATCAAATAACTGTATGAACATTGCCTAAGTCTGGTGTCTGCTGCTGTCTAGCAAGGTGAGCTAGTTACTTCAAGTTGCTGCATTATGCCATTACTGGGGTTGGCAGGCCAATAAATTTTTGTTAAGATATTGGGTCACAATGGCCCAAGCAAAAGAAATAATCACTCATCGACCAACTGTCTCGTTCCGTTGCTTCCTTGGTCCACTCTGGTATGTATTTTAAAATGAGAACGCAGCCAATTACTGGCTGGGCAGATTATCACAGCAGTCAACGATTGACTGAACAGTCATATTCTGTGTGTCCGTGGACATGAGAAGTGCCAGAATGGGAGATGTGGAAGATTGGTGAGGTATATTTTCTTTTTTTTCTTTTTAATGCCATTTTGGTCCTTCAAAAAATAATACAATATATCAAAATATCAACCAGACACCCCCTTTAAAGCCAAAGATCATCAAGGCTTGTCATAGTAGGTAAACTTCATAACTCTACTTGGCTACTAGGTATCGAACGATACCTGTAAGACTGACCAACTTGGATTTACCTTCAACCATGGTCTACAGAAAAGAGGAGAAACATCTTCTCCCGAAGCCTATCCAATTGCCGTCAATTAAATTACCTAAGTTTTAATCAAACCAATTACTTATAATAACTGTAATTTGTATTTCACTGGGGAAAAAATGTAAATATGTGGTATATGATATGTGGTCATATACAAACTACAGTATATCAAGTTGTGTGGAGAGCATGGTTTGGATGAAAGCATGAGCAAAAGGACCTTTGTCAGGTCAAAGCTAGTACCCTGGCCTTCACCATCTGGACCAAAATAAGACATCTGACGTCATGACATGCTAGGGTTACTGTATGTGGTGCAGATGGGGTGGGAAAGGCCTCCAACATTGCAGAGGCCCCTAGGGCAGTTGCCTCTTTTTCCCCTGGAAAGATCCTACCCTGGTTCATAAGTCAATCATTAATGATGCATATGAGAAAAGGGTGATCTACAGTACAAGGCATGTAGTTGGCCGCAAAAATACTTTCATGGACCCAACACAGCCACCGACTGGGCAACTGTAAGTGCAAAAATATCAGCCTGAACAAAAATTGTATTGTGCGAAGAAGAGCAAGTAAAAGCTAAAACATAACCATCTGCACCTTTGGATTAAATCTTTCCTGCAGCGGGATAATACTTAGAATTCAGTTTTTTTTTTAGAATAAAATATTTAAAAAAATCACATTTCTATCTAGTGAAGAGAGAAAAACAAGCAACTGAGAATAACAGAGCCTCGATTGTTTGTCTGCCTTGACATCTTCCTATTTGTAGATTTTCATGAAGACTAAAGACATTGATGATCACTGTGTTTGTGGCAGCTGTAATGCTAGATCTTGAAAGACGCTCATCTCTCCTCCCTCCAGCAAGCACAGACATTAATACACATGCCGGGAACGGATTTAACGCTGAACTTTACTTCACAACCTGCTGAGAAGATTCTATATCTCCAGGCCTTCTGCTTCAGTTCCTGTAGTTTTCTCTAGTCTCTTCTATGACTGTAATCACCAAACTAGATCTAAAGGGCTTGGAATCTGTGCTTTAGCTTCCATTTAACTATCTAACTGGCGTACTGTATGCATGTACAGCACAGTGCTTAGCAAAAGTATTCAGCCTCTTAAAAAGGCAACAGTCTGGATTACAGTAGATACTGTACATAGGTATTACCACACAATATTTTTTTTTTATTGTAAAGCAATTTTCAAATTTGCAAATGTGCCCCTAGATTTTTGGGGCCCCAAGCATTATGAAGTTTATGAAGTGGTAAAGTCACCCCTGAGAGTTAACTAACTCTTTGACCAGTTCTAGCCAGTCTCCAGGCCTAAACCCAATCGAAAATCTTTGGAGGGAGCTGAAACTCAATGCAGCCCAGCGCAAGGCTCGAAACCTGAAAGACTTGGAGGAGATCTGTATGGAGGAGTGGGCCAAAATCCCTGCTGGAGTGTATGCAAACTTGGGCGACAACTACAGTAAACATCTGACCTCTGTAATTGCAAACAAAGGTTTCTGTACCAAATATTAAGTTCTGTTTTTCTATTGTATCTATTATGACCAGCGGGTGGGAACCCCCTGCCCCACACGACCAACTCCCTCTGAGGACAATGTCTAATCACACCTCTCGTTCTACACACGATACCTCTGATGGTTAGGAGAGACTTTCCTGAGGGGAGTACCAGGTGCTACCTCAGAGGGGAAATAGGAACAAGAGGGAATTGGGACTAGAGTGTGAACCTACTGGACTGACCTCCAGGTGACACAATACACCCAATGGATGCTGGGAGGCCAGAGGCTGATCAGACGGAAGCGCAGCCAGGGTTTTGAAGGCAGAAGTCAGGGCAAGCGGCAGTCAGGCATTGTCTATAAATGTAGATCAGGGTCAGGGCAGGCGGCAATAAGGCAAAGTCCGTAATACGTAATCCAAAGTCCGGTACATGGAATGACAAGAACCAACAGAACACGTTTAGCACAAACAGGAAACTAGACTAGGTAGGAACCGAAGTTGCTCCGGTGCCTTCCTGTAGAAGGGGGTGCCTTTAAATACCTCTTGCAGACCAGCCATAGGCAGGGGAAGATAGAGGGTGTGCGCCGGCTGCCTCACAAAGGGAGGAGAGACATGCCCGCACACACCCTAAATACACACAGAACCAGAAGGGAAATGCTGGTGGCAGGAATGCAAACCACAGCTAAGAACCCCGCTGCGCGCACCTGTCAGCACGGCGTGCAACAGCGGGAAGGAGTGAAGAATCCCGGCGCCCGTACCTGTGTGTGGGGATAGAATTGCAGGTCCGGGGAGCTGTGCAAACAGTATCAAATACTTATTTCATGCAATGCAATGAGAATTAATTATTTAAAAATAAAACAATGTGATTTTCTTTTTTTTCTTTGTAGATTCTGTCTCTCACAGTTGAAGTGTACCTACGATTAAAATTACAGACCTCTCCAATCTCCATTCTTTGTCGGTGGGAAAACTTTCAAAATCGCCGGTGTATAAAATATTTATTTTCCCTGTATTACTGTATTACCTGCCTCACCACTCCAGTAGTATGAATACTATGACTGTCTTGTTGTCATGTCATGTCATGTCATGTTGTCATCTCTGGTATGGCTTCCTACTAAACTGCTTTTTGAAAAGTTCCTGCTTAAAGGTGCATGAGGGCTAACACTATATCTTGTACCGGTAATCTTCTGTTGAAATGAAATACTAAATATATATATACTGTATACAGCAACTCAATGTGCATTCATCCTCATCAGCTTCTTGCCATTTTGCCATAGAAGCTTACAATCTAATCTACAAGCGGACAACACGCAGATTCCATGCTGACAGATAACCCATAAACCGTGCAGAACAAAGGTAATATTAATAACCATTACCAACAAGAAGTTCTGCAAAACGTACGCTATATAGTATCATGTATGAAGAATTATTTAGCAATTTTGATGAATTACACAATATTTCGGTCGTACCTTGGAGCTAGTTCATATAATTGAAAATGTCTGTGTGTTCTTCAAGTGATGTTTAGAAATTGTTCTACCTGCAGAAAATTGCATTTATTTTTGAAGAAAACCTGTGCTAGGAGAGAGCAAAGGCAAACATAATGTACCTCAATGGGGTTCATATAAGTGTTCCTGGATTAGAAAAACATGGCTGCTTTATTCTAAAAACAGTGGCACACCTGACTACAGGTTGTATGTGATACTGCTGCTCATCCCCTTTTACGTCTATGATGCTCTGCGGCAAACAAGATGGAAAGATGTGGTGCTGTCTCTGAAATAAAGCCTAATTTGGTCCAACATCCCTTCTGCATGGACTTTGTGAATCTGAGCAGAGCTACCAAACTCCACAGGCAACATGAGCTTTGGAAACAGGAAGCTTACCCAAAGAGGTGTGCAAAGAGGGGAGGGATGCCCCACTGCAGAGATAATAGTTGAGCCTCTTCTAATGTTTATACCATGTTTGTCCCCATCAGGGGTGCACCTATCCTTTCTGCTGCCTGAGGAAAACTGAAGCGAAACTGAATAAAATAGATGCAACAGTCCAAGGAGAAGATGACACTTTTTATAGTATGGTGTCCTTTATCATCCATTTGATTTCCCCCCCTAAAATATTCCTTTAATGGATCCATACTTTTTCAATGAGGCTTCGGCTATAGGTAAAATTGTCCATTTGACTCTGTTTGACAACTTTATGTCAGCATCCATTTTTCCCAATGGAAAAACAAATAGCAATTTACATAAACAACTGTAATAAATGGAAAAATGGACTGATGTTCTAAAAGCAACACTCCAGGTCAAGGCAAGAACTCACATTAATTGGGGAAGAGATTATTTAATATCCGAGTCATGTCTCAAGGTCAATTTAAAGGGTCGAACATTGACTTATAGGATAGCTGCATTATATCTGGTGGCATCAGAGGCGGAGCTTGTTAAAAGCTCATTTGCATCCCTTTCTTCCCAGAATTCCAGAGAAGCATGTATGGCCTATAAGTCTCCTCACGCCGATTAAGGCGATCTCTGCCCAAGGAGAGATAGTACCCCCCAAATCCTGGGGAATGGACAGAACACTTACATGGTGCTCTACGTTTCATCCTCAGACACAGATCCACCGATTCCCAGGCACCTATTCTGTCATCCAAGTTGACTGCTTTATAGACCACCCCATGCATCAGATGCCCAGCTTGTTCAGCCTTGCTAGGATATGCCCCCATTGTCTCATAGGTGCGGGTCCCACCACTGGGACACACACCTATATCGGGAACGGGGCCCCACAAGGTGGTGGAGGGCGCACTGCGCAGCCACACTCCATTCATTTTCTATGGGCTGACAAAAATTTCTGGCAGGCCCGTAGAAGTAAACAAGAGTGATGGTTTATCATGCGGGATGTGCTCTCAATCACTTCTATGGGGAGTGCGCTTGGTGATGGCTGAACCAGAGTCCTCGAGGCACCACTTTGCTGGGCTCCGTTCCCAATATTGGTACGGGTCCCAGTGGTGTGACCCGCACCTATAAGACAATGGGGGCATATCCTAGCGATATGCTCCTTATGTCTGAGATGAGACAAACCCTCTCATTAAAATTGCATACATCAGTAGTACAAGTAAATATAAGAAACTTTGTAATATATCTTTTTGGAGAAAATTGCCTCTTTCTCCACTTAGCCACTTCAAGCTTCTTGAACTGATCATTTACCCCAATTCTCTACTTTTTTGTGAGAGGGATTGTCAGCTAACTGAGAGAACAGAGTGCTTGCTACCCAAAGAGTACACGGAGGGGAGGGGGAGTAAGTTGATGGACATAGGCAGAGGTACAGACACAAAGAGATCATGTTGCAACTTGTAGTAAGTGTTATATCTCAACCCAGTGCTGGATTTACATCTAGGCTGCTCAGTAGTTTTGTATAATGTCCTCCTCGCTGCTGTTTGTGATAGTGTTCTTCAGAGATAGGGGGCATGGGATCACCCCTTCTCTATGTAATCTGTATTGGAGACATTGTATTATACAGTCTATACCCTCTAGATCAGGGGCAACTGCCAATTAGAGATGGAGCCTGCAGAGGGGTACCCGGTGATAAATACTGATTAAAAGTTACGTAATGGTCAGATATAGGACTATTCCTCGTGTACACATGACAGCTAATTCTAAAAAGTCTCCTGAAAGTACGGGTACAAGTTTAGTGGGCTATTGACACATTTTTATGTGCTGTATTTTATTAGCAGAAATTGGATTTAAACATTCAGCGAGATAACAATGATCGGCAAAGAGATATCAGGTAAGACTTTCTTCATTTCAGCTCCTGCTGATGGGAAATCATGTTATTTCCTTTGTCACTAATGAACGCATATTTCTGTATTTATCAGACTCTTCTACTAAGTCCCAACTGCATGTCACATCTGAGAGGCTTGAAACATCTGCTGACTGCTCATCTCACTGATACCATCTCATTACCAGGTTTGTTTTGTGAGAATTGTTTGGAAGAGACAAGACGGGTCCCTTTGGAGTTCTCATACTTTGCTGCAGTCTGCACAGGAGCTTTACTAATGAAATAAACAAAATGGCTCATACAACAAAGCTATGTGCACAAAGCTTGTATGGTGGTGCAGTGACCCTCTGGTCCGCTGTTAAAGGGTTAACGATTACTTAGACACTAACTATGCACTGACACTGGTAAAAATGGCTAATGTGACTTTACTATGCCCTATGCATTCCAAAAGTCTATGTAGGCAAAGTAAATAGTTAACAGGCAGTTCTTAGTCATGGTTGCCATGTAGTGGGCTGGATCCATTTCCATAACCAATATCCATTGGTTAGCGAGTCTTATTGTAAGCAAGCCAGAGAAGAACTATTAGGTGTGTGGTGCTGCCAAGTAGGCCCAGACAGAACCCTTCCTCAGGAAGGCACCATTTCTGTGAGTGAAAGCTGGAAAAAAAGCAACTTTGCTAAGAAACAACCTCTGAGAAAAAGAAGTTTTGGATTATTGGAGAAGATTGAAAACCATGCTTGGACAAAGCCAGTAAAGGTGACACACACATACGGCTTTAGATTTTACTGCACGTAGTTTGAGATATATTGCTTCTGGTGCCCACCACACTACTAAAATGGACTGGCCATCCTATCTAGGATTGCACTCCACAGCTGGGTATTGCAGAGAAATATTGAGGAATTGTCTGCCTTTGGTCATCTTAGAAAGATTGCATCTAGAGAGACTCAGATAGGACCACCATGATAGCTACGTTCAACACATGGCCTTTGAGAAAAGCCTACTTACTCTGTGAAATACTTGATAACTATGCCTGCTGCTAGCATTTGTACTGTGACCTCTATTATCTATTCAGCAAAGGACAGACTTTATTTTATTGTAGCCAAGCCAACCTGGTCAATGGTCCCCATTCCCAATTGGAACCACCATCTCCTGTTCTCCTGCATTGCACCTCATTGCTCACTTAACATCAAGGCAACCCACCCACCATCAGACAGAAGACCCCAGAGTCCAGTTGGGGCCTGGGAGCAAAAGTATTGGGTCCCTCTCATCACTGCATGCATGGCCTGGGAGAGCCCTGGAGCAGGGTTAGCCTCTGTGATGACTATGACCACCCTCATTGCTTCTGCCACCACTGCTATTCTCTCCACCTTCCCACGTATCTCCCGTGGGCTGACACACTACAGCACATTGAGTCCCTGTGATTCTGGATTATTTAGGCACTGCATGTATCACCCTACTTAAGGAACAAGGCTTCTAAAAGAGAATAGCAAAATCAGGAGTGGATCATAAAAGAAGAGAAAGTATAAAGGACAGATACCATTTCTCCTCTTTTGGGATTTTACCCCTAATGTTGGCTTTCAAAACTGCATCAGAAAACTTGACTGTGTGGCCGTACCCTTACAATTGGTACAAATGATTCCATTGACACCATTGGGGCTGATTAAAATCGTATGCGAGTTGCTGGCTCTAGAACAATGACCAAGACACAGCACCATGCTAAGCAGTTTGGTGATCTTTACAGGGCCTTCCTTTGTTATCTGTTATAAACTGTATATAGGTGTCCAATGACTAGTAATGAGCAGCATAGGCAATATTCGTTTTCACGATATTTTGCTAATTTTTGGCCTAATATTTGCCATAAATTCGCAAATTCTAGAATTCGTGATATTGTCATTATTTTATTGATTGCGAAAATCGGCAATGTAATATGCGCATATTGCGCGCGCAATACAGGCGTGACTAACTTTTGCTACATTTTTCAAGCTGCTAGAAGTTTCCTGATACTGGAGAAAATGATTAGCAGCAACTGTGACTGTGAGGAAGAACTCCTGATCACTGTATTTTTGATTTTTTTCAAAGATGAAAGACAAAGACACTAATCCCTATCACAGCACTGTAATTCCTATCACACTACCTAACATCCGGCACTGGAACCTATCAGCTACACTATATCACTATCTAACCTACACTGACTATCTCCCACTAACTATCTGTATTATATATATGATCTAACTAACTATCTAATGTAATTGAATAAGGATCCAGATGACTCAGCAAAGCACAGAGCACAGCAATGACACTGCTCTCTCTCTCTCAGAACTGCAAAAAATGGCTGCTGGGGAGTTTGCTATATAGTAAGGGGTAGGCAACTTTCCTATTGGTTGCTAGGGATGTTGCTAAGATCAGACAAAGATATTGCAGCCTTCTCATTGGCCCACAAGCAAGAAGCAGTGATGGTACTGATGAAAAGAAATCTAGAATATTCGGGATTACGAAGATATAGCACTATATTCTAAATCTTCTTCAATTCTCGAAGTGCCGATATTCGCGATAAAAATTCACATTAAAGGGGTTATCAGCTAGCTTCAGCAGACTTCTGATTACAGAGTCAGGAAATGTATATTTATAATTAGGAACAATATTCATTGCCTTACATTTATTTATCAAAAATTTTATTCTAAGACCTCGGAATTGTACGGAGCCTTATGGGGGTTTTCTGGGATCCCCTGGGTCACACAAGCCCAGCTTGAAGAGGATCTTTCACAAAAAAAAAAAAATGCAATCTGAAAGCATCTTTTTATAGAGCAGGAGGAGCTGAGCAGCTGGATATATAGTTTTGTGGGAAAACATTCAGTAAAAGCGGTAATTTATACATTTATATACTTAGCTTTTTTTACTTACTGTAAATACCCATTGGTACAGGAGGGACGGGTTATCAGTGACTGACAGCTATCTCTGTATGCTCACTTATACACACAGTGCTATCAATCACTGATGATAACCCCTCCCTCCCGTACCTATAGTTTTAAGAAAAAGCAAAGATATAAATGTAAAATTTACAGCTTTTACTGAATCTTTGCCTACAAAACTATACATCAATCCCGCTCAGCTTCTCCTGTTCTATAACACAGGGCTTTCTGATTGCGATGCATTTTAATGGTGACAGGTCCACTAAACACCTGTAATGAAGGACCCATTGAAATAAATGGGTCTGCATCCTATCTGCAAAAAAAACAGAACTGACACGGAACTAAAATACGTTTGTGTGCATGAGGCCTTAGGCAGCACATGGAGTGCTTATGGCTCCGTACTATGGGGCTGCAAGGGCCCTCTGCCTTTCTACTTGCCTCCTGCACGCGATGCTGCCCTGAGTGAAACTGGAGCATGCCAAGCCTATTTGTTTTTGCACTTTTGTGCTCTACATAGAAAATAACTGTCAGATCTTACATTGCATAAATAAAAATGCAGTTAATCTGGAATATCAAATAAGCCTCCCTCCTTGCCGTGAGTCCAATGTGAGCCGGCAATCATAGAAACCAAATTAGAGTCCGGGCCTGAAATCTCAGAGCGGCGATAGGTTGTGTATGTGTGCTGCCGGAGGAAAACATAATTTGTAAGACAAGGTATTGTGAGCTCCTCTAGCCGAGAGAAATCTGCAGGATACATTATACATTACATTTAATGGTTAGCTGTGCACTAAATATAGAGCATGAAATCCGATGTTATAGCTTCCTCAGCTCATTGCAGCCAGTTGAACCGAAAATGTAAGGTCCACCACTGTGCATAATATCTTATTAAAGAGATACTCGCCCACTTTACAAATGCTTTAAAAATATTATAGAGAGAAGGGGTCATTTATCACGGGACTTGCAACTCTTTTAGTTGTAAAAATATTTGCATATCTCCACAATACAATACTGTTTTACCCCATGTTCAGTAGTTTGCTGGATCGTGAGCTTGTCGAGGGTCATGCCATGGCCGGGACTCCGGACTCGGCAAATTTACTAACATTTACGGGTCGGGAGTAGATTTTCTCTCCAGGTTCACGTCTGCCTTCGATTTGCCTATTTTATGAGGAGGTGCACGCTTTGTCATACATTATCCAAACCTTACGGCAGAGCAGGGGGAAATCTAAGAGTGATGTAAAAAGACGGCCTTAGCAAATCACCCCTAGAGTCAATTACAAGTTGATACCCTCAGATTGGCTGTCCTTACTGCTACTTGCCACTAGTGATTTTGCTCCTCTGCTAGGATGGCCTGTAGGGGAGTCCTAGGCTGGGTTTACAGCACATTTTTGTCTTACGTTTAACATATACAAGAAAAGGTATATGTTCTCAATGGATGCCTCCAATGGATGCCCTACAGTGGCAACCATCATCAAAGTTGTAAAAATAAAGTATATTTTTTTTTGCTGAACCCTGCAGGATGGAAAAGTGTGGCGTACTGCTCTTTTGCATCCTTTTCACCTCAACGTATATGTTAAACGTAGGAGAAAAACTCAGCCGTACTCCTGCAATGCCTGAGACCACTTGAGGTTTGCACACCTGTCCAGTCCATGAGACTCATCATTCCTCTTTTGCCCCCAAGGGGAACAATAATCCAGATGGTTGTGACTTTTGCATCTCCTTTGAATGTTTCTTTACATGTAAAGGGGGTTACTCTGATCAGCCATAACATTTAAACCACCTGTCTAGTCTTGTGTTGTTCTTTCTTGTGCCACCAATAAAGCTCTGACCCCTTGAGGCATGGACCTCTGAAGGTGTCCTGTGGTTTCTGGTAGAAGACGCTAGCAGGAGATCCTTTAAAGCGACAGTGAGCTTCCAATAAAATTGGCATTAGTTAATGTACAGCACTTCTGGCCTTTCTATGATTTGTATCTGGCATTTTTAGCAGTTTTCCTCTGTGCCTACAGAATATCTAGTTTTCAGTGGACATGGTGGGTGGAGACAAAGCTGGCATCCACTGCAGACATAGAAAGTAGAGGAGACACTCCTCATTAACTGTCTCACAGTCACTCAGAAGCAGCCCCAAGATAATGGAGTGCATTTCAGACAAGTACTGATCTGTATTTTGTAAATTAAGCACTTCTTTTAAACTACAGTATAACCTTCCATTGTAGCTGTGCAGTCTCTCTTTGTCTGTGCCTGTCTCATCAGCACCTGCTCACTCCTCCTACTGCCTCTCTCCATAGACTTGCATTGAATAAAACATATTACAATGTTTCTTGTGGCCCTTGCTTTGTAAAAGACTGACCCTTTTCTACATTTGAAGGACTTTGAAGCTGATAAACATAGATTAGTAACTGCACATAAATCCAGTGGCATATAGGTCACAGTTATCATACTCATTGGAGCTTGGAAGTAATCTGCACTTTATGTGATCTGTGATATAAAGCCCATAATACAGAATTTATGAATATTGCATTCCTATATAAAGCAAGATACAGACCTGCCCCCATGTTATATCTCACTTCTCTAGGATATATGGTTCTCGAGATATTCCCAAAAAATGTAGAGGTCAATAGGATCTCGCAGGATTATCACTCCTATCCTTTTTTTTTTTTTTATCAGATCTTTTTTTTATTTTTCATATGCAAGAAAAAGATATAACAATTAAACGTACAACAGTACAAATGTACATATCCAAGGAGTAAAAGCGGAATCCAGTCCAAATATGATATGAACCAAGAGATTACATGTACATAGAATACATCAAAACATAAAAGACTCACATACCCCCGAGTCGCACTTACTCCTGTCCTAACTGTCATACACACAGTCACGTGACCCTTACTTGCCAATAGCAGCACACAGGACTTTCGGTCTTGACATACACACAGTTTTACACCAGGTTTCCATAACAACTGTTATAGGTCATTGTTAAGGGGGCAGGATGCTGTAGCATTCACTGTTAAGAGGGCGGGGTGCTGTGGAGGTCCCTGTTAAGGGGGCAGGCTGCTGTAGAGGTAACTGTTAAGGGCGAGGACTGCTGTGTAGATCATTGTGAAGGGGTGGGGTGCTGTGGAGGTCACTGTCAAGAGGGTGGAGCACTGTGGCACATCGGCTCAGTGGTTAGCACAGTTGCATTGCAGTGCTGGGCTCCTGGGTTTGAATCCGAGAAAGGACAACATCTGCATGGGGTTTCTATGTGGGTTTTCTCCCACACCCCAAAGACATACTGACAAAGTATGCTAATGTCTGTAAGTAAAGTATGCTAATGTCTGTAAGTAAATAAATAAATAAATAAATAAATAAAGTGGGTGGGCTGCTGTGGAGGTCACTGTTAAGGGGGTGGGGGCTGTATATCTCACCGTTAAGGGGGCAGGAGCTGTGGAGATTAATGTTAAGGGGGTGGAGTGCCGTGGAGGTCACTGTTAAGGGGGTGGGGCACTGTTTAGATCGCCCCTAACAGGACGGACTGCTCTGGAGGTCAATGTTAAGGTGGTGGAGTGCTATAGAGGTTACGGTTAAGGGGATGGGGAACTGTGGGGGTCAGTGTTATGAGGGTGGGGCACTGTGGAGGTAATTGGTATGGGGGATACTATGGATATATTTGTGTATGTAAACATTAAATGAAATAGTCAAAATTTACCTGTCTGAAGCTGTTTCATTCTGCTTATATATATATATACAGGGGCGTAACTACCATAGTGGAAGACCATGCGACTGCTATGGGGCCCAGGGCAAGAGGGGGCCCATTTGGGATCATCAGCTCTTCTACTGGGGGTGAAAACTGGGTCAGGAATATACCCTGTAAAGGAACAATTATTAGAAAATGAGGCAGTGGAAAAAATGACCCAAGGGTGAGTAAATGGGGTTTAGATGGAAAACTTTCTGTCCTGTGTGTGGGGCCTGGTTTGATCCTTGCTATGGGGCCCTTACTTCTCTATGTACGCCACTGTATATATATATATATATATATATATATATATATATATAACAGTATTATAATATGACTGTACACCATTGTAATGTTTTATTGCCATATTTTATATTCAGCAACTTTTCATTTTTTTCCTCTCGTCTTAACTCATCTTAATCCTATAATCAGTAAAAAATAAATCGGGGAAGGCTTCTCCTGCTCTGTGCAGATCCTTGACTGAGATTTAACCATCTACACCTATTTCAATTTCCTCTCGGAGATATGCGCCACTTTAGTTCCTCAGAATGTTTCCTGCGCAGGGAAGATGTCAGATCTTATCGGATGGCACAAAACTGAGCAGAATACCAAGGCACAATGCCTCTATCACCTTCATTACCCTGCACATGCCAGTGAAGAAAAGGCTCCACAAAGGCCTACTAGATACTGAAGGCACTAAACAGCATGCTGGTCCAAAGCTGCAGATGTAGCAGAACTGAACTTGTTTTTTAAGTATATCATTTGTGCATTGAGATAAGCACATAAACTCATTAGGATTCCCTGTAGAGCCACAGATAATGCATGTGGGGACCAGCAACAAGATGGATGAAAGTAATCACATAAATCATCAGCCTGTCATCGAGAAACTGACAAGCTAAACAAAAGCCAGGTCGTTCTAGAGAAGCACTGTTCATGCACTTGCTGAACCAAGGTCACCATCTCTGCTCCCCCAGAACACAGGTAACCATTTCTGTTGCCCCCCGCCCCCCTCACACCAGAACACAGGTCCCCTACCCACTGCACACAGGTTGCCAACACAGGTCATCATCTCTGCGCTCCCCTCATTAGCACACTGGTTGCCAACACAGGTCACCATATCTTCTCTCTGGGCACCGTCAGCACACAGGTCACCATCTTTGTGCCCCACCCCCACCAGCACACACACACAAGTCAGCATCTCTACATCCCCAGCACAAAGGTTGAGATCTATGCCCCAACAGAACACAGGTTACCATCTATGCCCCTCCAGTAAAATGGGCACTCTCTATGCTCTCTGTGCCCCCCCCCCCCAAAACACAGGTCACCCTCTCTGCCCCCACACTGTCACACAGTTTGCCAACAGAGGTCGCCATCGCTTCTCTCTGCACCCCTCCAACACACAGTTTATCATCACCTCTGTGCCCCCCCACTCCAGCACACAGGCCACCATTTCTTCTCTTTGTGCTCCGCCACCAACACAAAGGTCACCATCTCTGCCCCCCCCCCCCCAGCACACAGGTCACCATATCTGCACCCCAGAACACTGGTCATCATCTCTGCACCCTCCCCCTTTCCCCCTAGCAAGAGGCGCGGGATCTCGGCTGGATTGTAGGTTGAAACAAGCAAATAGGAGGGCGGGTAAAAGCACAGGCTGAGCGGGGGGAAAAAAGGCAGCGCAGCCTGGGCTCCCATACAGTAAGCGCCGCCCCTGGGCACCTTTAAGAGCTCATTTGCATAAGGACAAAACTTCGTTTTTACACCTACTTCAAGTATGAAGAAAAAGATAAAGGTACCCTTACATTCTTCTATATCTGTGCTATTGGGCGGAGTAAACACTCTATATGGCCATATGGGGGTGAAAGACTCCCTTTAACCCTTAGTAGTCTGTCCTCCAGGCACACTGCAACAGAGAAAAGTGTCAGTGGACAGTGAGATCAACTGGTAGCGAACAAATGGTAAATACTCCTTGACAACAGTTCATTAGTTTAAGTACTTTTGAGTTGGGTTACTGTATATTTGTCTCACTCAGTCTAGTAGAGATGAATGGAGTGGCAGTGCACATGCTTGTCCTGCTGCTTCATTCATTTTATTAGTAAGAGACTGTGCATTGTACGTGGTCCCTATTTTTGTGATCGTGGGTAGAGATGAGCAAACTTTAAAAAAAAGTTTGGTGTTCGGCGTTCGGGTTGTGGTAATCGCCGCATCCCGTTATGGATTCCACTACCGCGGACTATCCCAGCATATGGAATCCATAAGGGGCGGCTTCCACGAACCCGAACTGTTGAACAGCCGAAGGACCTGGGGTGACGTCACCGTCATGTGATCAGTGCAGGGGGCGTGGCTCAGCACTGGATTTGATCCCATGCTGAGCCACGCCCCCTGCACTGATCACATGACGGTGACGTCACCCCAGGTCCTTCGGCTGTTCAACAGTTCAGGTTCGTGGAAGCCGCCCCTTATGAATTCCATATGCCGGGATAGTCTGCGGTAGTGGAATCCATAACGGGATGCGGCGATTACCACAACCCGAATGCCAAACTTTTTTTTAAGGTTTGCTCATCTCTAATCGTGGGTAGTCCCAGTGATCTGACTCCCACCGATCTAATATAAGGGATAACCATTAGATCAGTAGGGGTGTGACCACTGGGACGCCTAATGATCACAATCATGGGCTTCCCATACCCTGCCAGACCGCTCAAAGTAACTTTATATAACCAGAAAGCTCCTTCATGTTTTATTACAAGATGAAATAAAGGACTCTTGTTGCCTGGTGTTATATATCCTTTATCAATCTAAGAGATTAATATAGACCTTAGAGCAAACTCTATAATAAACAGACCTCAAAATAAGCACAATCCCCCCCCCACCCCAAAAAAAAAAAAAAAAGCATGCCTCAGAATAAATATATACCCCAGACACCACCCCATAATACAGACCCCTGAATAAATGTGTGTTCCAGTAAAGATGCAGACCCCAGATTAGATCCCAAAACAGATTCCAAATATCTACAGACCCCCAAAATAAAAATAGACCACCCTAATTAGGTATAGCCAAACTGTAAATACAGATCCCAGGCCCAGGCGTCGAAATAACTACAGACCTCTGACAAATAGAACAACTCACTCTCTCCTCCTTTGTTCCACTGGCTTCAGGAGTCAGGACCTAATCAGATAAGGTCATGTGATCATATTTGTGCAGGTCCTTCAACATTAAAAAGTTCTGCACATATTTCAGATCTTAGCACATCACAGCCTCGATTCATAGCAAACATGCTTAGAAAATGTGATATGCATTGAATTTGTGCCTGCTCCCCAAATTTTCGTTGTGAGGTGGTGCCCTAGATGCTTGCCTAGCCTAATCTACCCCTTATCCCATGCACATACAGCAGTACTTAGCAGTGTAGTTGTGAATCAAGCAATGGGATTAGCCAGTACTCTCATTCCCTCTCTCTCTCTCACTGCAGCTCCTACAGCCTCCTTCTCACCTCTACACAGACTTTTGTGCACAGCAGCTGTAACCTGATCCCACAGTGAAACTAAATATTCATCTCATCTCTGCCTCTAGGAAAATGTATTTCAGCTGTGAATTGGCAGTGATTGATCAGTGTAGGAAGCAGAGATTAAAAGAGAAAGAAAAGGCTGATAAGTGGAGAAAGAGCTATTTTTCTCTGAGATACAAATATATTACAAAGTTTCCTGTATTCTCTGGTACTCTGAAATATGCAAATTCTCAAGATCTGTTGAGCTCCTAATAGATAAACCCTAGCGTTCAACATTTAATAAACTAATTTGTCATGAATGTAATTCAATAAAAGGCTATTTAAAATGAGTACATAGGTTAACACTGATGTGATTCACACAAATGTATACAGTGGCAAAACTAGGTGAGGAAAGGCAGGTCACAAGGCATTGGTGCTAAAGTCCAGGGAGCCTTCAAGGCTAGGTACACCTTTGGGGGCAATTTTTTTTATTTATTGCATTGTACCCATTTTGAGCTAAAAATATATTTTTTAATTGGTCTTTATTAAAAACATGGCATCCTTTTTTCTGTACAGAGCTGACATGCTCTAGTATCACCTTCTGGATTTTCTGTCTTTTCCGTCATCCCAGGAGCTGGCAGGCTCCTTATCTCTGCTCTCTGACATTATAAAAACTCATTATAGCTCAATCCTTATTTTACTGATAAGAATGTGGCTTAAATAAGTGTTTATGACCTCTTAGTTTAGAGATAAGGGTTATTAGATGACCAGCACAAAGTGAAAGTACCAGTCACACAGCTAGAAAAACAGTGACAAAATGGCTCAATATTTTTAATAATGGTGTACATAGCCTTTAAAGTTATTCTTTCATTCCATTCTTTTGCCCAGTTTTATCACTCAGCGATCACTAGTATCTCTCCACACCCGATGTCAGATCACATTGGGAGGAATTTATCACACCCTGTATTCCAAAATTCTGTCTTAAAAAAAAAAAAAAAAGCTAAATAGGGCTTTTCCGACTTTTTGAGATCAGACTGTTTACAGCATTCATTCCAGTTTAGAAAAGTGGGTTGGAAAGCGATCATGGTTAGCTATGATAATTAGTTTCACTCCAGATTTATGTCTGGCTACTCCAGTAGGGGGTGGTGGAGTAGTGGTACTGGAGTAGCATTATAGACAAAACGGTTTAAAGATGAGCCAAAATTAACAAAGTACTGTACTCCAATACGGACTCAAGGAAAACTAACTTTATATATCCTCCTCATAATACATTTCCCCCTTAAATTTATGTAGGTTGGGATTATTTGTGAATTCCTGTGATGCATCAAACTGCACATGGAGTTGGCATTTTCGAAATTCTGCAGATTGACTGTAATTAGGATTTTACTTGAGGTGGAGAGGAATGACTTGGCACGATCCTACAATTCATATCAGTGTATTCAGCTTCCAAACAACTGAGCTGAAAATTCAAATTGAGAAAAAATGCTTTATTTCTTTGAAAAACAAATGAATACAAATTAAACTATCTTGAATAATTCATAGCACCATTTAATTTATGTGGGAATTCTTTTTAAAAGCTTGGAGGATTTGGTAGATTGTTCTTCTTGTAGATGCAAAAATTTCACCTAGTGGTCTATTAGGCAGATGAGGCACAATAGTATGAGCCATGTAAGTTAAAAAGAAACAAAACAATAAAAATTAAATAAAAAAAACAGAATCGTGTGATATTGTGTCACGAGATGTCTATTCTATATGTGTCGATGTATGGCTACTCTGTGGCTGTTGTGTAGACTGCAGTCTGTCCAGGGCTTTGTTAGTATATTGCCATAATGTTTACATTTTTTCATGAGAAATTGGAGTTCAAAACTAAACTCGGGCTAAGGTACAGTAATAGTAATAGTCAGAACTAACATATTCTGCATCTCTTTACAATCAGGATACATGCACAAACAAATATCAAACATTACAACGTAAGAAAATAATCAACAGTTCAATTCAGATTGATAGTCTTGTGGGAAAAGATTGTGGGAATAGCTTGTATTTTATTCATTTAAATCCCTGCTTAGGAGTCCAGTGGTAGGCTCTTCTTGGAGACTGACAGCCTTCTCTCTGTGAATAGGCATACAGATATACACTAGAGATCACAATTAGAGAACAACATACAATTTCCTAAATGTCAAGGTCACTGCTAGGGATGAGGGGCAGGGGCAATATTTGAATTTGTGATATTTTGCGAATATTTGGGCGAATATTCATCATAAATTCACGAATTAGGAGAATTCACGAATTTATGATGATTATTTTCTTGATTGCAAAAATCGACAATGTAATATTCATGTAATGCGCGCGCAATACAGGCGTGGGTCACTATTGCTACAATTTTCAAGCTGCTTGAAGTTTCCTGAGACCGGAGAAAATGATTGGCACGGCAGAACATTACAAAAGCTTTATATGCAGATAGAGTGCTCCAATATATTCATGATTGCGCAAATTGGCAATTAATGATGCGCATATTTTTGCGCATACATGCAACTTCACATTTTAGCAGGTCTGACTACATATTAGTGATTGGTGCACTAAGTATTGTTGTGAACTTGTGACATCACAGCATTATGTCTGTAGCATGATGTATGTATGGACTACCTAACACCCTGCACTGGAACCTATCAGCTACACTATATCATTATCTAATCTGCACTGACTAGCTCCCGCTAACTATCTGTATTGTATATAAGCTAACTAACGAACTATCTAATGTAATGTGACAGCAAAGCACAGAGCACAGCAATGACACTGCTGTCTCTCTCAGAACTGAAAACAAACTGCGGAAAATGGCTGCTGGGGAAGTTCTTATATAGTAAAGGGGTAGGAAACTTTCCAATTGGTTGCTAGTGATGTTGCTAAGCTCAGAAAAAGACATTTCAGCCTTCTCATTGGCCCACAAGCAAGAAGCAGGGAGGGATCATGGGTTCATGAAAAAAAATATCTAGAATATTCGCGAAGACGAATATATAGCACTATATTCTAAATCTTCGTGAATTCTCGAAGTGGCGATTCGCGATTCGAATGTTCGCGCCCAACACTAGTCACTGCATAATCCTATTTGAAATGATCCAAACAGGAGTAAAAGAGCAGTATTTTAAGCATATTACATAAGTTACATATATTCTGAAGCACAATATAAAAAACTTCAGTGAGAAAAGGAAAACTGATCAAAATTTGAGAACACTTTCAGATACTGTAACTCCCAGTTACTGGCGTTCATCTGGCACATGGTGCTAATTTCCTTAATTATCTGACAAACCCTATTTAACTGGCAGCCTAATTTTCCAGTTGTCACTGACTTTGCAAGATGGTGAGCAGTTCCAAAATGACTGAAACCCTCTGGCAGAAAGTTGTCCAGATGAAGGCTAGTAGCAAGAGAAGTTGGTTGTTCCAAATCTGTGATTTCTAGACAATTGCTTCTTTACAATGTCACAAACTCATTCAAGTCTCCCAAGAAGGCTGGTCGTCCACGAAAGACAAATTCAAGAAAGGACAGGATAATCCGGAGCATCTCAACGGGCAGTCGGTTCAACACTGCAGCTGGAATTCCTCACCAGTTCACCGCTGAACAGGGCAAGGATCTGTCTGGTCATCATCAATGGTCTTCATGTTTAAGAGCATTTGGACTGAATGTCCACTCTGCAGAACCAAACCTTTCATTTAGAGAAAGAATAAAAAAACTAGACTAACCTTTTCTTGCGGAGCATTTTGTGTGAAGTGGTCCAAAGTTCACTTTAGTGGTGAAAACAAGTTTAATTTATTTGGGTCTGATGGGAAACATGATATTCGTCGTCAAACTGTGGAAAGACTGAACCCAACTTGTGTAAAGAAGTTAGTGAAAGGTGGCAGTATTATGGTTTGAGGAATGTACGGTATGTAAACTCAGCTTTACAGGTCAATGTTAGCGTCAAAAAGAAGCGCACTCCTTTTACACCGTTATCAGCTGATTCCACATAGATGTCTACAGAACCTGTTCTATTAAACGCTTATAGAAGTAGAGCCCCCCAACAGAGTGGAGAGGGTGTCAGCAGCAACTTTGCGTTGACGTCACTGATTATTTTGCCCTTCCTCTGATCCGTCAGAAAAATAACCCCCAAAAAACGGATCCTTTCTGTGGAACAATCGCCTCCACTTGGTCAGCATTTGGTCAGTAATCCATAAGTATTGCTAAAGTTAAAAAAAACAGGAGTGGATCCAAAACAGAGATGACACGTGAATGGAATATTTGCATGTCTTCTGTGTTTTGTACCCACTCCTGCTTTTGGCTACCAAATCATAAGCCAATTCTGATGCAAAATAGGGACCAGGTCATGCAGGCCTTACAACTCTTACAGAGACAAGATCCGTTGTGCGTCTCATTTTTCCTTCCTTCTGACAGATCAGAAGAAGAGTCAAGTAAATGATGATGTTAGCCAGGCCAAAATGGCAAAATAGTGGCCCAGTCATGAAGTGGGGGAGAGAGAGACAGCATGAGAAGTCCTTGGAGAGTGGCCTGACATAGTGATCCTATGGTGGCCCTATGACATAGTGATCCTAGGTGGAAGCAGGAAGAGGTGATCACAGAGTTTTCCAATTACAGAGTCTGGAGGTGGCAGCAGCATCAGGAGGCCACAGAGTGGCACAATGACAGAGTGTGGAGGTGGAGGCAGCAGCTGCATCAGGAGGAGGCCACAGAGTGGCAAAATGACAGTATGGAGGTGGCAGCAGCAGCATTAGTAGGCTACAGAGTGGCACAATGACAGAGTGTGGGGGTGGCAGCAGCAGCATCAGGAGGTGGCCATAGGGTGGCACAATGACAGTGTGGAGGTGGCAGCAGCATCAGGAGGCCACAGAGTGGCACAATGACAGAGTGTGGAAGTGGCGGCAGCAGCAGCATCAGGAGGAGGCCATAGGTTGACAAAATGATAGTGTGGAGGTGGTGGCAGTAGCAGCAGAAGCATGAGGAGACCACAGATTGGCACAATGACAGAGTGTGGAGGTGGCGGCAGCAGCATCAGGAGGAGGTCACAGAGTGGCAAGGTGACATAGTGTTGAGGTGGCAGCAGCATCAAGAGACCACGGAGTGGCAAGGTGACATAGTGTGGAGGTGGCAGCAGCATCAGTAGACCACACCGACTCTTGGCTGGGCGTTTCTGATGTCACTTGGGACGAAGTGGATGGCTGAGTCAACCGTTCAAGAACCGCTGGGTTGCTGGTCAAGACACGACCTCTAGATGACACCGGGAGCTCAGCCCTCTCGCTGCGACTCCTGCTGCCACGCCCCCTTACTCTGCTGCGACCTGTGCCTGCGCCAGAAACATTTAAGCCTCTGCCACTCCCCTGTGCAGGGCCTGGCACTTCTGTCTGACATACTGTTAGATCAAATAAATAAATAAAAAGGAAATTAAAACACCCCAAAAAAGTCTGTAATTTTCTCACTTACAACGGCTCACCATACTTTCTCACCATACAACGGCTAATAAGCTCTTTTGTTCCCCACTAATACACACCAAAAAGGGCTTTAGAACATATAACTGCACCGCTGAACGGCAAATAAGCCCTTATTTTTTTCCACTTATATAAGCCAAAAAAGGCTTTAGAACATATAACTGCACCACTGAACGGAAAATAATATTTTTTTTTTGCCACTAATACACGCCAAAAAGTGCTTTAAAACATATAATTGCACCGCTAAACGGCAAATAATATATATTTCTGTGCCCCTAATACACGCAAAAAGGGCTGTCATTTTCTCACTTCATCACACGACGGCTAATAAGCACTTTTTTCCCACTAATGCAAGCAAGAAAAATGCTTTAGAACATATAACTGCAGCGCACAAGGGCAAATAAGACATAGGAATATTTCCTTGTAATAAACCCTGTTAATGGCTGTATCAAACAGCACTTGCACCCCAATAATAAGAAGGGTTTGCTGTAATTACAGAGTTGTATAATGGCAATTTGGGTCCCCAGTCAGTGCAGCAAGGTGTAATAGGATTGTTCCTATTACCCACACTGTAAACTCCCCTACTGAACCCTTTTCTGCGTCAATACTGTGGAATGATTCCTCCCTATCCTTTTCCTGAACTTTTATACAGCGAAATAAAGGTTTTAAAGTCTTTCCTAGCACTGTCCCTAGCACCTGCTGACGTCTCTCACTGCACAAGTACACTGGAAAATGGCTGAATCAAAGATGGCTGAGGCTATTTATAGGGCTGTGACATCACAGGGCTGGCTGGCAGCTGATCGGTTGCATGAATGGCATTGTGGGTTATCCCTCCTTCCCAGAGTTCCTTGCTCCATGTCCTAACACAGGCAGCAACCATTTCAGGAAAAAATGTGATTCATTACCAGGAAGAGTGAGGAATTTCGGTTTCTGTGCAAATCGAATTTTTCTTGAAATTCGGATCGAATTCCACTTTGTCAACTTCGATTTGCTCATCTCTAGTCATTGGGACTAATGGGCGGGTTTCAGCGCTGCCCTAGCCTGTAAAACGGCTAGGGCAGCGTAAAGCCTGCCCATCAGTGCCGGTGACATCCCCAGGAACACTTATAGTCGGAAGCCTCTGCCTAGCAATGAAAATGTAAGCAAAATAGCCCTTGTTCTGCGCGATACAGTGCAGGTCAAGTATCAGAGTATGAAATGCTCTGATGCTCATATCAGAGGGGCTCATTGGCGGAAGATGGGCTCTGAACCTGAACAAACCCTTTAAGGCATGATGGCAGGGCCATTGTGTATATATTCCATGTGGAAATTGACCTGCGGTGTAGATTTTGAAATCACTTGTTTCTGTTGATTTTAGTGCAGATTTCATCCTTTGCAATGCAAAGGGTGAGATCTGGGGCAAGTTTGCATCAAAATCTGCAAGTAACACATGCAGATTTTGGTGCAGAAACTCAGAGAAATCCCAGTGAAAATCAGAATGGAATTATTATTTTGAATCCTGCCTGCAGATTGCACTACCGACCGTTTAGGTGTCCAGTGGGAGGTCCCACTCAGTGATTGACAACTACTTCATCTGTGTATGAACAGTCACATAGGTAGAGCAGTCAGTCACAACGTCGGACCGCCCAACTCTATATCAATCTGCTCAGCTCCTCCTGCTTTATGACACGCTCCCTGCAGATAGAACTCCTGCTGAGTGTCATGTTCTATAAATTACACATGCCATTATATTGGTATTGTGCCTATTTCCATTGAAACTAAAAGGTAATAGTCCCTCTTAGGAAATAACATCTAGTAATTAAGTAGTTGTCAATCACTGAGTGGGACCTCTCACCGGACGGGCTGCAGAGCCTGGATCTTCCTTATCAGATATGTATTTACAGGAAAGCATATTGATCTAATTGGTGCTCCTTACACGCAGCATCCATCATGGTAAAAAACCAGTCCAGCATGAATTATTAACAAGATGAATGAATAAAACAGAGAGCTGCATTGATCAAGTCCGTTAATTATAGCTGCTGTAATCAGTATCAACCTAGCAAATGACTACTTTACATAGAGGAGACATGTTTAAGGCAAGCAAAAGCTGTTAATCTGCACCTCGTTTATTACTTACTATTGACTTTCAAATTAATATGTTAAATGTGTAGAAATTTGCTGGGTCTACTATGTAGTTGTTGTTAAAGGGATTTTCTAAGATTATAAAGAATTTGACTAAGGGAGGAAATGGCAGAAGATAACAAAAGAACCAATACTCAGTCATCTGCTCCAGTGCTGGCACTCCGGTGCTCCTTTGTTGATGCTTGTTTACTCCGCTGCAGCAACGATGTGCCGTCTGCCCACATGACAGCTGCAGACAATCACTGGCCTCAACGGTGTACAGCATGAGAGCACTAAGGGCAGTGATTGGCTGCAGCAGTCATGTGGGCAGACATGCATTCTATCATTGCAGCAAAGTAAACAATGGCCGGAGGGGACCACCGGAGAAGAAGGCATTAACAGGTGAATTTTCTTATGTTTTGTCATTTTTTTCCTCTAGCCAATCTTTTTATGATTTTGATAAGCCATGTTCAAATGGTTGGGGGTCCAACCCGCAGTGCCCCTGCTGATTAACAGGATGTAGGGCTGAAGCTTCTTCATGGTTTACCTAAACACAAAGACTCTGGACTGCAGCTCAGCCCCAATCACTCATTTCCGATGATCGTTGGGTGTCTTCCTACTTATAGCCTATCCTACAAATAACATTGTTTTGGTCTTCTTCACCCCTAGTTTCACACCTTTCTTGGCCTTCTATATGCATTGCCATTCCTATGAATTGCATTAATTATTATGTTTCCACATCTATCCACCATATTAACATTAACTTTTGTCACCCCCATCAAAATAACTCGTCTTTTCCAGCAGCAGAAAAATGTAATCACTATTTCTCTTTTACCTTCGTTAACCATAGAGATGGACCGTCTCAACTGTTTGTTCCAAAGCTGGTTCTATGCCTAATACTCTTGCCGTTGAATACTATTATTTGTACCTGCAAAATAGACTAATCGCAACCAGTGGAGTTGGTCAGATATTGCACTCCGGTGGCTCCTTTTTTTTCCAGGAGTAGACATGGTGGTTTCAATGTTATCTACTAGTATGACTCAATGACATGTCAAAAGATAAACTGGAAATCCCTTCTAAAGAGGTTATATCATTATGACAAGTTGACAACCCATGTCCAGGTCCTTTAATGTAATACGGATGTCATAGTGAAAGTTCATTTGTACAGCTTAAATAGTCGAAGTTTGCAGTAGCTGCTCTAGGGGTAATGTATGGCTAGACAATGATCAATGGGCATCTTCCTACTTATAGCCTGTCCTACTCATAACATTCAGGAGAAACCTATGATTATTATGGTCTTCACTCCTATATTAATACTTTGCTTGGTCTTCTATATGCATTACCATTCTTATGAAATGCATTAATTGCTGCCTTTACACACCTATCCTGCATATTAGCATTTGTTTTCACTACCCTCATCCAGATTCTTCTTCTTTTCCAGCGGCAAAAAAATATGATCATTACTTGTCCTCTACCACCTTTAAGAGTAGAGATGGACCTTCTGAGTGGTTGATTCCATAGCTGGTGCTATGCGTACTACTCCTGCCACTGAATGTCGTCATTCATACCAGCAAAATTGATCAAAGAACCAGTGAAGTTAGTCAGAGTTCCCACTCCTGTGGGTCCTTCTTGCCGGGAGTAGATATGGTGGTTCCAATGTTATCTACTAGTATGACCCAATGACATGTCTAGTGATGAGCAGCAGGGGCAATATTCAAAATTGCGATATTTTGTGAATATTCATCATAAATTCACGAATTCGCGAATTCGCCATTATTTTCTTGCTTGCGATAATTGGCAATGAAATATGTCTGTAGCATGTATGTATGGACAGTAGAACCTATCACACTACCTAACACCCTGCACTGGAACCTATCAGCTACACTATATTACTATCTAACCTACACTGACTATCTCCCACTAACTATCTGTATAATATATATATATAAGCTAACTAACCAACTATCTAATGTAATGTAACACAGGAAAGCACAGAGCACAGCTATGACACTGCTGTCTCTCTCAGAACTTCAAAAAAAAAATACAGAAAATGGCTGCTGGGGAGGTTCTTATATAGTAAGGGGTAGGCAATTTTCCTAGTGGTTGCTAGGGATGTTGCTAAGCTCAGACAAAGACATTGCAGCCTTCTCATTGGCCCACAAGCAAGAAGCAGGGAGCGATCATGAGTTCAGATGGGTTCTAGAATATTCACGAAGACGAATATATAGCACTATATTTTAAATCTTCACGAATTCTCAAAGTGGTGATATTCACGATTAAAATTCGCTATTCGAATATTCTCGCCCAACACTAGAAGAATGTCAGAAGATAAACTGGAAAACCCTTCTAAAGGGGTAGTATCATTATGACAAACCATGTTGAGGTCTTTTTAAGGAACCTGGATGTTGTGGCAAAGTTCCTCTCCCCAACTTTAATGGTTGGAGATTGCAGTAACCACTGTAGAGGTAACATATGGCTAGCCAAAGTGTACCTTGGTAATCACAGCTGATGGTTGGACCCTTGGCTGATTATTAAGTTGGCTTCAATATAAAAAGGAGTTCTTGCCATGAGATCATCCCTTTACAATCTTCTGTCCATATGATTCTTTCATTTTTTCATAGCTCAAACCCTGTTTGCAGTGGCGTAACTAGAAATGACTGGGCCCCACAGCAAATTTGAATGGGGCCCCACCCCCAGTAATTTTTTCACAACCCCTTCCTTTCATGCCGCCCCCTTTCCTGTGGCTAGTAAAGATCGCCTTCTCAGACCAGGCCCAGCAGCTGTTCCATCCGTTTTCTACACTGTCTATACTGCCACTGTATATCATTTCATTGTGTAATACTGTTGAGGGGGCCCTGACAAAATCTAGTACTTCTCCTCCTCCTCTTGGATGGGCCCCTTCTGGGTCAGGGCCCCAAAGCAGCCGCTTCCCCTGCTTCCCCTATAGTTACGCCCCTGCCTGTTTGGATGTAATATTTATATTGATGTGGCCACAATTTCCAGAATTTTATTTTTACAATTATGTTTAACTTTGTTTCTTAATAGAAAAATCACTAAAGATCATCTTATCCTCTATTCTGCTGCCAGCTCAACTGTGAGAATGTGAATTAATATATACTGTGATCTTAATCAATGTACCTAACTAGTCTAAAGGGATTTACCTGATTACTGAGTTCAAGCAAAGTGCACTCCGGTATGAGCAGCTCAGCTACATGTATGAGAGCTGCCCTTAGATTAGAATTGATAAAATATTATTTAATCTCTTTATCCGAACCTACAGGGATTGCTAAGTGACATAGGAAAACAGCAGAGGTTGGATTCTACACTCATACAAACCATCAACATTAACAAGATATAATATAAGAGCTTCTAGGGAGCTAAAGGTCTACTTGTCCCTGCAGAGTATACAGACCGGTCCTAGATCTGGAGAAGATACAAGACCCCAGGGCAGACGCTAAGCCGCTACAAGATGGCGCACTTAATCTGGAAGTAGACTTAGGATTGCACAGACAGATAAACCTATACAGCCAGGGAGGATAGGCTACGCCAGCGGTGTGACCAGGGGGCCCCAAATACTCAGCAGAAGGGGCCCCTACAGTACTTCTAGAGACTTTCCAATCTCAAACTTTAGCGCCATGAAAGAGGAGAGGAAGCTCTACAGTTTGCTGGGGGAAGAAATAGATAGATAGATAGATATAGAAAGAGATAGATAGACAGGTGGATGGATAGATGTTTAAGTGTTTGGTTTTTGTAGGGTGAGCTGTAGTTTTCACTGGTACCATTTTGAGGTACATAAGAATTGTTGACCAAAAATTGGCAAATTGCACGTTTTTCTTTTTCTCCATTAAAGGGCTTCTGTCACCCCCAAAATGCATTTTTCATCAGCTGACATTAGCTATTTGCTAATGTCAGCTGATCTCAAAAAATACTTTTTTTACATTCCCCTGTGATTTCGTTCTTTTAAAATTCTTACTTTTATTATATGCAAATATCTTCACTACCAGCAAGTTGGGCGGCAACTTGCTGGTAGCCGCCGCATCCTCCAGTTGCCAACACGCCCCCTCTCCTCTTGATAGACAGGGCCAGTGAGCGTTCTCCTGCCGCTGGCCCTGTCTTTTTATTAAGTCCCGCGCCTGCACCGTAACATTCTTCAATCGGCGCAGGCGTACTGAGTAAAGGACGCCAGCTCCGTCCTCAGTGCGCCTGCGCCAATTACGTCATGTGTGTACTCTGATGTAATTGGCGCAGGCGCACTGAGGACGGAGCTGGCGTCCTTCACCCAGTACGCTTGCACCGATTGAAGAATGTTACGGCGCAGGCGCGGGACTTAATGAGAAGACAGGGCCAGCGGGAGGAGAGAACTCGCTGGCCCTGTCTATCAAGAGGAGAGGGGGCGTGTCGGCAACTGGAGAATGCGGCGGCTACCAGCAAGTTACCGCCCAACTTGCTGGTAGTGAAGATATTTGCATATAATAAAAGTAAGAATTTTAAAAGAACGAAATCACAGGGTAATGTAAGAAAAGTATGTTTGAGATCAGCTGACATTAGCAAATAGCTAATGTCAGCTGATGAAAAATGCATTTTGGGGATGACAGAAGCCCTTTAAGGAGTTCCCCACGCAGGAAAAATATTTTTTTTTAGAAGGAATGGGGAAAACAAAATACTCACCTCATCCACTTGCTCGCGCAGAGACAGTCCACTTCTCATTTGATTGAAAAGACCTGCCAAAGGACCAGTGCTGAGCGCGATGATGTCACCTTGCGCTCCCAGTGTGATTATGTGGTGATGTCATCACGCTCAGTGCAGGTCCTTCAGTAGATTTTTTTTCTGAGCGAGCAAGTGGATGAGGTGAGTGTATTTATTTTTTTTACCCAAAAGGCCATATTGCACTAGCGCATTACCATTTCTAACGTCCATTAGACGGGTGCACTTCTGTCTACGCGGCCATTAAAAAGGTCCCATTGATTGATAGGATGAATAAGGTTTTAAAACAGTGATTCCTGATGAACTAATTCGTAACGATTCTAATTTCTTGTCAACCTTCAGCAAAGCTGCCAAGTAAAATTTTTGAAAACTTCGCTCATCTCTATTAATAACCTTAAGGAAAGGTGCAGAGCTTAGTCTGGGGTCTGCCCTGTGGTTGCATAATGAAAGTGCTGCCCCCCTATTTCTAGATGCTTATACTAAAGTCAGCCAGAGAAGTACAGTGTAAGGGGGATTGCTTTTTGTATATGCAATACCCCAGAATGCAGAACCTCAGAATGCACTGAGAATTGCTGGAACGGTGTTTTAATACTGTCAAATGTACTACAACTCCCAATCTTCACTTTAGTAAAGACAGATGCTCACTTTCTACAACTGGCCAGGTTACTGACTCCTGCTCCATTTGCCGAACATTGCACCTTACATCTCCTGCCTTGCACCCACACCAAAGTCACAACACCAAGGGCACCCCAACTTGTAACATAGTAACATAGTTTATAAGGCTAAAAAAAGACATCTGTCCATCCAGTTCAGCCTGTTATCCTGCAAGTTGATCCAAAGGGTACCATCTACCAACAACCATCAGACAGAAGCCCCAACATTTTGGTGTGCTTTGAGGGAAGAAAGTGTGTACCCTTCTTTCACTACCCTTGCCCTAAGGACCATCGGTGTGATGACTGCCACTGTGATTGACTGTTACAGCCAGAGCAACTACCTCTCCTATCCTCTGCTCCGCTCCTCCTGAGCTATTTGCAGAAGATACATCTCTGCCTATTAACTATTACTGCCGCCGTGTACCCTGTAAGAATTGTGGAAATTGCACTTGTGTAACATCTGCCAGTCTATGCATGCTGAGAACTGTGACTGATGTGATTGAACTTGATTCGTCAGTAAAGAACTGTTCTACTGCAAAATTACCACATTTTTGTCTCCTTCAGTGCTCCAGGGGACCCTGCCTTGCACCTCACAATTTATCACAATCAAGGACACCTCGAGCCACCATCAGGCAGGAGAATCCCCAGAACCAAGGAGCGCCCCAAAGAGAGAAAATGTGAGCCCTTTCCATCATTGCATGACCCTAGGCAGTGCTGGAGAGGACAATCACCATGAGTACTACAACTCACATCTGTGACATTACTACCACTCTCATCCTTTCCGATTCCTCATTTCCTTGCTGCATGATCATCACGTGATAAGGGCATATTTTTATACACTGGAAGCAAACAATGAAAGTTCTCAAAAAGTACAAAAAGCATATACCAATACTGCATAACTTCTTCTTATAGAAGGAATGCCTGTACTGCCTACAGTATGTACTGTACAGAAATATCAGAACTCCTGTATATTCATGGTGAAGCCCAGTGACGTGAGCTGCCGGTTTTATCGGGTGAGTTCGTATTTGAAAATAAATACATAGTGCGGAAGCAGATTTGCATGTAACGCTATAATCACCGCCTCTTTGAAATGATAAATGCAGTCTTTTCAGGAATGAATAGAAGTTCCATCTGTTCTGATGCGAATGTCCTCCATTGTAAACATAATGTACGTTACAAAGATTATAAAAAAGTGAAGAAATGTATATTTACATTGATGAGTAACCTGAGCTGTATAATGTGCAATCAGGAGCCACTTACACAGTCAAATCCATGACGTCAAAGCACTGACATCTCTCCTTTCATGTAACAAGAAGGCAGGAGCAAATCTACTGTACATCAGCTCATGCTCCGGCATAGTATGGGGACTGATCTGCTCTGTATTTGACCAAATAGCACAAAAATAAAATTTTAGCCAGTTGGCTGGTGGCGCCTATCAAAGAATACTGAGGACTCATCGTTAGGAGTCCACTGTATTCATGAGGGGGGTGTTCATCATTCTAATCCCGCCCTGATCAGCAGTGGTTGACAGGCTGCGTGTATACATGCAGATACACACCCATAGTAGTCAGTAATGACTCCAGCAGCTTTGGAGCCTAATCAACCCTTCGGATAAGTATGTAGGAGGGCGGCAGAATCTGCTCCCCAAACAAGTTTGCTGCCTGTATTCAGTTCCCTATAATTTTTATGTCTGTTTGTGAATGGGATGGCGGTTCTTCGCCAGGCAAAGGTGATATAGGTGGAGCTGGTAGTAGAGCCAATACAAAGAGTTGTCTTCCGCCAAAGTGAGAGTGATCTAACTGTATGCTGTATGCTCTAGTGGTTGTGTTTCACACCTGGTTTCTCCTTGGAGTTTGGCTAGAGAGGGACACATTAGCCTTGGTGGAGAGGTCTGCAGAGATGTCACCTCAAATGAGAGGTGTGGGAGACCAGGAATGGATTCCTGTTATTGTGTGGTGAGGAGAGACTGGAGCACCAGATAGAAATTTGCCAGCCCCAAATGAAGTTTTTGTGAACTGTATACAGATGCCTTATTGATCTCCATAGCCAGAGCAAAAATCCTCCATCAGAATTAAGCTGCATTCACAGAGTCATTTGCGTTCCATGATTTGCGGTCCATGTGACAGACACATCTCCTGCACTGACCACAGCTCACGGGAGCCGAACACAAGTAAGATCATAGTGATCTTTGATGCTTTAAGTTCCGGCCCAACCAAGGGTGTATTGTCCTATACTAAAATTCAGGACAGGAGACTCTCAATTGGGCTGATTCAGTGAGTTCAGCTCACATGAGTTGTGGTTGGCCCAGGAAATGTGGCCTTCACATCTAGCGCATGCCCATGTGAATGCCAACTCGTTCGCAGTACCAGCTACCACCGGCTAAGGGCCCCCTACAAAAAACAAGATAAGTAATGGAAAGTATTTACAAAGCAACTTGAATTTTTATGAATAATGGTAAATAAAATTTGCTTTATCATCAATGTAACTGATAGAGGCAACCACAGATCTAAGTTACTGGAGCATGAAAAAATAGATGAGATGCAGATATAAATTCACCCATTTTTGCCTAATAAGCAGGATTCATGAAAAGAAATGAAACATAAAATCCTTGGTTGTGCAAAACTGAAGCCAGGTATCAATAAGATCAGTGACTGTGACTGAAGGGGACCTGTGATATTGTACACGCAGTCCTATCTACAGGCAGTATGATATAGATCAGGAGGAGCTGAGCAGATTGTTATATAGGTTTGCTAGGCATCCAGACTTACGAGTCCATTGGGTGATCCTACTTACATAGGCAATCATGGAGGCACTTCACCCACTGGACTGCTACAATTAACATCTGTCCACTTATTAATTTACCTCATCCTGGAATAATTTCTCTACACAACAAAAATCCATGGTAGGTTACGGTATACTACATGTGGACAGGCTTCTCAAAGATTAGGGCATCCGGCAGATATTGAAATCCACATTATGACTGGTAATGAGTGTGTAGAGACACATCCCCAAATCATCAATCTAGTTTTACATTTCCAGGATGAATGGCACAACATCCTAAGAAACGGGTAATGCAAACATTTATTAGAATATCTGTGTTCAGTCAGCATTGAATTCCAGTTAGACCTTTCTTTGTATTGATCTCTGGTTGCTTCTGGATTAGCCCCTTGTCTACCGATTTTGCCTCTACTTACTTTCCTGGCTTTGACTCCTCAGCTCGTTTCTGGACTAACACCTTGTCTACTAATTAGGCTCTCACTGACTCTCCTGGCTTTGACTCTGACTTGTTAGTCTCTCCTGCTACTCCTTGGCATCTGATATATTTGCTACTTGTGAGCTCACTCCTGCTTTTTGCTGTCCGACTCTGCAGTCCCTAGCAGCTAAATTCCACCTGTCATGTGGGCTCTGGTAGATACCTAGAATACCTAGAGGTAGCCTAAGGTCTACTACCTGGAGTGGGGAAGGAAGATACTGCTAGCTAGTTTCTGTGAATTATTGACTCATCGCTTCAGTGTCTGCTCTGTGTTCCAGTTTGACCTTCCTGTGTATTGACCTTAGCTTGTTTCTGGCTTAACTCCATTTCTACTGATTTGGCTTTTGCTGACTATCCTGGCTTTGACTTTGACTTCTCTTGCTAACTCTCAGAACCTGATAGGTCTGCTACTGATGAGCTTGCACCTGTTTTCTGCTGCCTAACTCTTCAGATTTAACTTGGGTTCCTAGCAACCAGGCTCTGGTGAATACCTAGGGGTAGCCTTAGACCTACTAACCGGAGTAGAGAAGGAAATAGCAGATTTAGAGTTTGCTGGTGGTGGTCCTATGCTAACCATAATATTCTTTACATGAAATTGCAAGGAGGGGTTAACATATGACCTAATGCCAAGATATTCAATATTCCAGAAGTAAGGATAGAGAATAGAAGAATTTTTCATTATGTTTTCACACAGTATGGACGTAACATTACAGGATAAATGGAAATGTGAGATTCAATCATACACTTTGATGGATTTTGTGTACTGATTTGGAAAAACAATATGATTCTGAAAGACACCAGTGACCTTTCTGCCGCAGCCTTAAGGCTTGTCGTGTCCTTCAGTGCACGTGGCCATAGCTTGTGCCACACATCTTAGACTGGCTTTAGATTTTATGAAGAGATTCCAGAAAACATGTAACAATTCCTGCCTGACCTTTCTTACGAAAAACCTTTGCTGTAAATAACATTTTCTGTTTTTCATGTATCATTCAGATTGTATATATTAAGCTACAGTGTACACAAAAACAATGCACATAGCATAAAGAAAAACTATAAGACACAAGGGTTAATATGATCATATGATCTGCAGCATAAAAATACAAGGTTTCAGTCCTACCCTGGCACCTATAGGGTTACAACTGGCACATAAGAGGACACCATTGCTATAACTGCCAAATGATATTTGGAAAGTCTAGGTATTTGAGATGCAGCCAAAATAATAGGGCTCATAGTTGTAGATTACAGGAAAAAATGCTTAAAGGGACTGTCTCATCACAAAAAACTTTTTAACCACTTCCAGACCGGGCCATTTCCCCCCTTCCTGACCAGGCCTAATTTTGCAAATCTGACATGTGTCACTTTATGTGGTAATAACTTTGGAACACTTTTACTTATCCAAGCCATTCTCAGACTGTTTTCTCGCGACACATTGTACATCATGTTAATGGAAAATTTGAGTCAATATGTTTTACCTTTATTTATAAAAAAATCCAAAAGTTAATGAAAATTTGAAAAAAAATCCACTATTCTAAATTAGAATCTCTTTGCTTTTAAGACAGATATTAATAACTCATAAAATACTCATTAATTAACATTCACCATATTTTTAATTTATGTTGGCATCATTTTGGTAATGCAATTTTTTTAGGATGTTAGAAGGTTTAGAATTTTAGAATCAATTTTTGAAATTGTTAAGAAAATTTCCCAAATTAACTATGAAGTCACTTTGTGGGGCTTACATAGTAGAAAATACTATTTGAGAAACTACACCCTTCAAACTTTTCAAAACTGGTTGTAGAAATGTTGTTAACCCTTTAAGTATTCCACAAGAATTAAAGCAAAATAGATGTGAAATTTCAAAATTCCCTTTTTTTTTGAAGATTTTCCATTTTTTTCAATTTTTTTTCCTGTAACAAGAGAAGGCTTAACAACAACACAAACCTCAATATTTATTACTCTGATTCTGCAGTTTACAGAAACACCGCAAATGTGGTCATACAGTATACCGCTGTATGGGCACACGGCAGGGCACAGAAGGCAGGGAGCGCCATATGGTTTTTGGTGGGCAGATTTTGCTGGAATGGTCTTAGGGCGCTATGCTGCATTTGAAGAGACCCTGAGGTACCCCAACAGTAAAAACCCTCAAAAAGTGACCCCATTTTGTAAAATACATCACCGAAGGAATTTTTAAGGGGTGTAGTGAGCACTTGACCTAACAGGTGTTTTATAGAATTTATAACCCTTGGCTGTGAGAATGAAAAATTACATTTTTTTTTACAAGAAAATGGTGCGTTAGCCCCAAACTTTATTTTTCACATAAGATAAGAGGAGAATATCACCCCACAATTTTCTAGCCATTTTCTCCTGAATACAATAACACCCCAATTGTTGTCATAAACTGCTGTTTGGGGATATGTCAGGGCTCAGAAGGGAGGGAGCGGCATCTCGATTTTCTAACATGGAATTTTCTGTCATGGATTTTAAGAGCGATAACTTTAAAAAAAAATTGTGATGCGTGAGGGCCTATTTTGTTCAAGACAAGCTGCAGTTTTTATTGGCACCATTTTGGGGTACATTTGGCTTTCTGGTCACTTTTTATCTTGTTTTTTTGGGAGGTGAAGTCATAAAAAAGTCGTTTGTTATTTACAATTTTTTTTTTTTACACCATTCACTTGATAGGGTAGATCATGTAATATTTTTATAGATCCAGTAATTACAGGCGCAACAATACCAAATATGTCTAGTTTTTCTTTTATTTTTACGTTTTACACAATGTTTTTGAAGAGCCATATTCTTAAAATTTTACTGGCTATGGTCTTGTGTGAGAGCTTGTTTTTTGTGGGACAAGGTGACTTTTTTATTGCTACTATTTGGGGATACATATGACTTTTTGATTGATTGCTTGATTGATTGATATGTTTTTTGGGAGGTGAGGTGACTAAAAAAAGCTGTTTTGTAGTAATTTTTATTAGTTTTTTTACACCATTCACTTGATGGGGTAGATAATGTGATATTTTTGTAAAGCTAGTTGTTACAGAGGTGGCAATACCAAATATGTCTATTTTTTATTTTACATTTTACACAATAAGAGCATTTTAAGAAAAAAAAAATCATGTTTTTAGTTGCAATTTTCTTAGAGTCATATTTTTTTAATTTTTCTGGCTATGGTCTTGTGTGGGAGCTCATTTTTTTTGCGGGATAAGGTGACGTTTTTACTGCTACCTATCTGGGGTACATATGACTATTTGATTCAACATTATGTTTTTTAGAGGTGAGGTAACTAAACTATTTTGATGTAAGGTTTATTTTATTTTTTATAGCGTTCACCTGATGGGGTAGATCATGTGATATTTTTATAGAGCTGGTCGGTACGGATGCGGTGATACAAAATCTATTTTACTTATTTTTTTCTTTTTTTTACATTTTTTAAATGGCTTAATTGGGGAAAAAAATTTTTTACACGTGAAACTTTATTTATATTTTTTTTTATAAAACACTATTATTTTTTATTTTTTTTATTTTACACTGTGTCCCCCATAAGGTCATACAAGACCTCTGGGGGATATTTAACTTAATAATTTTTTTTTCACTATAGATTTGTCCTGTAATTGGGTCTGACATAGTAGCCCCAATTACAGGGGAAATCCATCCCCCAGAGAGGCTGTACAGCGGTATACTGCACTGTACAGCCTCAGTGCAGGGCTGATCGAGGTCTGTAGAAGACCCGACAGCTCCTGCACTCCCCCGACTCTGACGGTCACATGACCACCGAGCGGGGACAGGAAGCGGCATAGCTTCCTGTGAGTACAGGTCTGTTTCTGTAGAGAAGGAGCTGCTACTTGTTTGTGGCACTGTGCTCTGTTTCATAGAGGGGGTTGCAAGCCTGTATTACGATGCTCTAATAGGGCTTAAGGGTAGTGGTTGCCCCTATAAATCCAGTTATGTCCCCATATTAATAATATTAATCACTGAAAAATGTCCCCTTTAAAACATATCTTCCATCAATATCACATTAAAATACAATTTACCAGGGTCATAGTGCCCCATAGCCCCAAAACTTAGTAAGGCCTCCCGCCGCTCCACCGATTTGCCCAGTGCATGCGTGGCAATCATTTATATGCAATGCAAAGCCCAAAGCCCCCCCACATTTCTGCTGAATTTTTAATTTTTTTTTAATGTTTACTTTATCTGACTTTTGTGCTGGAAAAGGGGGAATAGGAGCTTCATAAATGGGGTGGTCATTCTTTACACTGTGGCCCTGATTTATCAAAAGTGGACAACGGTGGTCTAATCAAATTTATTAACGCGGCGCACCGCACTTGATGAATTTAGAACAGGCCAAACTGTCACATTCTGACTTATTTCCACCTGCCAGGAGTGGAGTGACATTTTTAGATAATTCCTTTCCCTGAGATAAATAAGGACAAAGAACACAGAAAAGGCAACAGACTGCTGGATTTCGGAAGTTAACTTAGCAGAAGCAAAAATTAACTTTGCCCTGTTGTGGACTATTGGTAAATTTGTCTTACGGGTAAAATGACAGAAAAGTCACAATTTGCTCTGAAATAAAGGCAAAATCAGTTTGATAAATCAGGGCCAATTTATCTGAATGTGGCATAAATACACTGATAAATCCGCGGCTGCCATCTGGTTGCCAGGGGAACTAGGGCTGCTGAGTCCCCGGGCCAAAGAGGTGGTGCGCCGGATGTGCTGTCAGTATGCGCTGCCAGCAGCTCTACCTGGCGTGCAGGCGCGATGGCGTGAGCTGCTCTCTCCTCTGCAGATGTCTGATGCTCTAATAGGGCAGGCTCCGGTGAATTTCTTGTCCTCTGACTCCCCCTGCATTGAAGACATCTTTGGCTTTGGATTTGGTATTGTGACTAAGTTTCTTCTCTTCTGGGGATTTGGTACGGTATTGATCTCCTGGTTCTGACATTTTGGTGTGTTTGGTTTTCTCGTTCGCCTCTAGCAGTTTTTGTACTTCATTGTCCGACTGGCATTTGACCCTTTACTGTACGACTACTCTTTGTGTTTGTCTCTTTATTGTTCCCTGCTTGTGTATTGCCCCCACACATCTTGCAGTATAGGGACTGTCGTCCAGTTGTAGGGTCGCTGCTTAGGGTGACCATGCTAGTATGTAGGGATAGTGGAGTGGATCCGGACAGTGTTGGGGCTGTACTATCCCTGTTTGTGTGTGATCATAGTCGTTATCCTGACAAATATATTGCAAAACTAGTTGCCTACAGCCACCACTAGTTGGAGCTCAATGCATAGGAATGTATACAGTTACCACTGATTGCAATGGAAGCTGTAATAATCTCTTTGCACTGAGCTCCTGTTAGTGCAGTGCTTTCATGTCGGGAAGAGAAGAAGGAGTTCATCGCCTGCTCCACCTTCCCCCAGGCCCTTTATAAGTAGCGTGGTCTGCCTCCACAGAAGGTACTAGATGGCACAGTGCCGTAAGCAACAAAGAACTGTGGTCAAGTCAAATTTCTAAACCAGAACGTCACAATGGCAGTGGAATATATCAGGATGTATATGTTGTGTGTGGTAACACTTATCAGTGCCCTATGGAAGTTGTCCTTAGTACCGGATAAAATTGTCTCAAATCCTTCTAATCCTAAGGCCTCTTTCACACAGACTTTTTTTAGCAAGTGTACGGGCCGTTTTTTGCGTTCCGTATACGGTCCATATATGGGACCATTCATTTCAATAGTTCCGCAAAAAAAAAAAAAAAAAACGGAAGGTACTTCGTATGCATTCCGTTTCCGTATTTCCGTTTTAGCGTTCCGTTCAAAGATAGAACATGTTCTATTATTGTCCGCATCACGCACAAGGATAGTACTGTTCTTTTAGGGGCCAGATGTTCCGTTGCGCAAAAAACTGAATGCACACGGATGTCATTTGATTTTTTTGCAGATCCATTTTTTGCGGAATGCGAAACCATATGGTCGTGTGCAATAGGGCTAAGGCTCTATTCACACGTCCTTGGTGTATTGTGGATCCGCAACACACCCGGCCGGCACCCCCCATAGAAATGCCTGTTTGCAGCTGCGGACAAGAATAGGACATGTTCTATCTTTTGCTGAGCCGCGGACCGGAAGTTCGGGGCCGTGCTCCGCAAATGCGTAAGCGGAGAGCACAAAGTGTGCTCTCCGCTTCATGTCCGGCCCTATAAAGAATGAATGGGTCCGCACCCATTCCGCAGAATCGCGGAACGGATGCGGACCCATTTGCGGAAGTGTGAATGGCGCCTAAAGGTGAATCCACCCTGTAAACAAGATGGGATAACATACATGCTCTCTACATGTAAAACCCTATATTGCCCATCATATGGCATCTTCCATGGCTCTTTGGAACGATATTCTAATGATCTTATACCCTATAAAAGTATATCAGTCAGGTTTCATGTTGGTATTATCCGTCAGAAACAGGGGACTGGGTCAAAATTGGTCAAATAAAAAATGGTCATCACTCCTCATAGAGCACCTACACAGGGAGGGGTGACCCCACAGACCTATACCCTGTTAAACCCAGAGCTTAATATCTAAATACTATTTGATACTTTTGGCCATCATTCGTGACACATGGCTACCTAGCCATTTAGTGTACCAATTGTTATTGCAATGTTGACTCTCTATTTGAGCCCCCTGTGTTTCCGGCTGAAGAAATTGACATGAAAGCCTGTAGGGATAAATTTTTAGGGTATAGGTTCAAGGCTGAACAGGGTATAGGTCTATAGGGTCATTCCCTTGGGGGTGGGTGTCCTTTGAGCGGCAATGCAGGGCTTGTCTTATAGGGAGAATGTTTTATCTCATCTGGGTCACAGTGTGAACCTCTAGGATTGGAAGGATGGAAGACACCTTCCATGGGTTACATGCTTGTATCTCTCACTGACATTCTGAAACTTTGGTCTGGATGATTTGCTTGGCCTCTAACATCTGACTGAAGTTCCTTTAGACCACCATAAAAAAAATTTTTTGAGGGCCCACCCTCTGTGTATACAGGACAAGTACACGATAATTTGTATTATTATTGCGAATGCAGGACTTATCAATAAGGTTTCATTGGATTTTGGCCTCTGGTTATTAGTGCCGAGATCAGTTCTACCTTCTGCTAGACCTTTGAGGCCCTCATTTATTAGAGGACCAAAGATTTGGCTCATCCTCTGATACTCTTTTGGATCAGTCCGACTCTCTTGACCACAATTCTTAGCTTATTGTACTGTGTATTTTAATGCAATATTATTAAAAATGAAGTTTTTTTTTTCAGTCTTTGAGTTTCTAATTAGTCCTCGTTTTTATTGCATCCACTTTCCTAAGTGATTTGTCAGGTAGGTTGCTCCCAACTGAAGATGGATATCAAAATTACCCTTTTCAATTCCTTCAGTTCTATAAAAAATAAATCACCCAGGAGGTGACATTTGCAGAGATTGAGGCACCTCATTTGCCATACGCTCAGCAACAAAGAACTTTCTTCCAATATAGCAGTTTGAAAAATCAATCATGTAATCTCGGGAACACTACAGATGTCTCTGTGTCATCCCGAATCCATCTCTAATACATCAAGCGACTTCTCTCACATGGTACATTTTGTTATTGCTCTCATTACTTATACCGTTCAGATTTAGTGGGAACACTACATATTTCACATTGTGTCAAATTAATTCTTTAATCCCAACCAAAAATAAAATAGTTTGCTGCCTGGGATGTACAGTGACATGAATGATAATCTGTGGGCGTATGACAATCCACATGTATTTCTATGAGGAGGTGAAGTCTCTATATAGAGATATAGAGATTTATTAATACCGGCATTTTTTACACCAGTCCTAAACCCCTCTTGGCTGCCAGAGGAAGCCCCAAATTTAAGTGGAAGCGCGGGCCTCTATATAAGTTTGGTGCTTCCTCCAGCAGACCGTGCAACTGACTTAAATGTACACCTGCTCCCATGCTGCCATAAATTTAAACCATTTTCCATGGAAAATAATAAATGAGCCGGGCTTGACATGAGGGGGAGAATGTCTCAGATTTTGAGGCAAAAATGGAGTGCAACAAAATCGACGACTTTAATACGCCACTCCCTATATGAGTTAATGAATATCCCCATAGTTCTTAAAGTGGATTCTACTATCCAGTCCTGGTACTGGAAGGTCATAGGTTTTTATTATGGCTATGGCTATGCAGGGCTATGAACATTTTTAGGCTAAAAATCATATTTTTTTTAAATTGGTCCTTATTAAAAATGTTCAGCCATTTCGGAGCTGCAAGGGTTAAAAAATAGTCTGTTTTCAAGCTGTCAAAGTCTGTTTTTATTTGATTAGTTAAGCCATATTCTAATTCGTTTGATAAGAATTGAGCTACAGTGACTATGAGGTCAGGAATATCAGAGATAAGAGCTACACATCATATGACTGGATTTAAAAAACAAAACAAAAGTAAAAAAAGAATGTGAAAGCTTGCAAACAGACTGATTTTAACCCTTGTAGCTCAGAAATGGCTAAATATTTTTAAAGAGAACATAGAAGCTCCGAATCACCACCAAACTTGCATTTCAACTCTGTGCTCCAACAAACCAGCAGTAAAATGCATTCAGAGGGCTCCCAAACTCACACACCTAATGGAGGGGACTCAAAGAGGAGTCCTGTCAATACATTTTACTGCTGGTTTGTGGGAGCACAGGATCGGAATGCAAGTGAGTATGAAGATAAAAATTACATAATTGGGCTCAGCATCACGTACACTATACACCGTTTACTCTAGTTTGGGGTGTTGGAGCTGACAGGTTCCCTTTAATAAAGACCAATTAAAAAAATTATTTTAGTCCAAAATGAGTAAATTGCAAACATACAAATAATTGCCCAGAAGGTGTCCATAGACTTTAAAGGGGTTGTCCAGAAATACATTATTTCTAACAGTTGCCTGTAGGATCATACTTGCTTGTTTCCCACCAATCTGATCCTCCACCCTGCCTCCCGCGTCTCTATCTTCTGGTCTGGGGTTTGTTTTGCTCACGTGATCTTCTTTAGTCAACCACTGGCTTCAACAGTGACGTATCTCTTGTGGACACATCTCAAGTAAAATGTAAAGCTTCTCTGGCAGACCTAGCACGCACAGAATGACGCCATGTAATGCCAAATTTTCGTGGAAATCAACACATGACAACCTCTTTCAGATTAATTACATTGGTATTAGCTATGCTGAATAATTCACTGACCAGGGCTTCCGACAATGGTGTCCTGATTTCTAGATATTATAGTAAAGGGATTCCTCTGGAGCTCCTGGGCTTGACAGCCTGCTGTAGGGTTCATGTCCACTTCTGGAACAGATGTAATGGTCTCAGCACACTGCGAGGTCCTTGGTATTTGTGAGGCTTAAATATCCTAATATTCTTATACATCATGTCCAATAATGATCCCATTGCAGAAGAAGTGTGGTTGAGCTGTCAACAGCCAATAAATCACTACTGCAGCATCTTTTAAAGGATGTACCTTCCTAGAATTGTTTTGTTTCCCCAATTACCATTACTGGACTTCGTCTTTTATCCTTCTATTGAACATTTATCTTCAAACAGCTCATGATGACAGTAGAGGTCCACACAGTAGTCCGGAACTGACTCAGCATATGTGTAGGACCTCACTTGGCTTTTCACGATGATACTAACAATCTTTTTTTTAAATGGCAGATGAAATGCCTTAGAGAACAATGATCGGCAAAATAGGAAGTCGATTGGCACTTGATTTACTTTCATTTCTACAGGTCAATCATCAGGAGGGGTTTGAACCATCAAACGTTCTTCCAATTATTCGTGCGCACACCTCTTCTTTCATGGAATGACATCATTTGTGGGTAGCTCATCCCCTGCTTACATGATGGGACGGGCTGCTGACAATCATTTTATACCCACATGATATATGAGATTGGCCTACACATGAGTGTTTGGTTGTTTCTTGGGTGAGAGCTCGGCATATTTGCATCTGGAATGAACGTTTGTTAGTCTAAACATCAGCCCATTAAAAAGAGCCTTAAAGGGGTTGTCCAAGATTTTGATATTGATGTTCTATCCTCAGGAGATCAGTAGGAGTCTGACACTTTGCACCCTCATCAATCAGCTGTAACCTTGTAGCTTCAGCGCCATTGTGTAGTAGAAGGAGCTCTGCAGGCTACACAGTGGACCAAGCTGTGTAATTTTGCTGCCAAAGCTACAAGGTAACAGCTGTTGGGTTGTGGTACCGGGTGTTGGACCCCCCTGATCTGATATTGATGGCCTATATTGAGGCAAGTTTATCAGTATCAAAATTTTGAACAACTTCTTTTAAGTTTTGTGAGATATTACAGGTTTATTTATAAGCTTGATCAGTAGAGATGAGTGAAATAGAAAAATTTGATACTGCAGCTTCACCAAAGTTCACCAAGAAATTCGATTTGTTCTGAATCACTTCATCACAAATAACTAGAAATTGGGTATACCCAGGCCACTCTGCCTAATAATATTATTCCCACTTGGTGGCCCAATCTCAGTGTGAAGGCTTGGAAGTTAACCCTTTCCCAACCGCCGACAGTAAATTTACATTGGTGGCTGGGCATTTAAAAATGGTGCCCACTGGCACGTGCAGATGGCACCATGGGCACTTGGTGTCTGCTGTTTTAAAGAGCAGACACCCGGCACTAATGTCCATGACCCTTCCGATGCCGTGGTCATCCAGGTGTGCTCTGGCTCCCCCCAGTGCAGGTTGTATGCAGCAACCCCTGTCCTCCTGTGTGATGGTACCAGAGATGGTACACAACATTTATGTGGGAAAAAATGGGAGGGATCCACAACAGGGATGACCATAATCCCATGTGGATTTCTCTATAAGTTCCAGGATCCCTCCCTATTATGAACCTAGTGGTATTTTGCTTTTACAATTATTAGGATTAAAACAAGATTCTGAACATGGTGGATGGATCAAACATGGTCGCTGGATTATTGCAGCAACACTGTCCCTAGCACATGAACGCTTGTCACGTCTCTCCCAATGCTCAGCCCACAGGACAATGGCAGAGACTGCGTGGGATGAGGCTTTTATAGGGCTGTGACATCACAGGAGATGGCTACCTGTGGATTGCTTGGTATTACAGGTGATCTCACGTTCTTTAGCTTCTTACTCTCACTTTGTAACATAAGCAGCCGGCATTTTAGGAAAACCTGATTCATTATCACAAAGCACAAGGAAAGTCGACTTTGTTGCAAATCAAAGTTTTCCTAAACTTTGGACCGAATTTCGCTTCGATCATCACTATTGATGAGTCTAGTGTGTGATTTCTGAAAAGCCCACCAGACACCTTTATACGGTAGCAGAGCGGTTGTCTGAAGCCATATTTGTGGGTTGTTTGTATTATTAATGTGGATCTGACATGATGTTATGCTGCCTTTTTTAAAGGGAACCTGTTACATTGAACATAGGGTGGATTTATAATTTGCTGTGCTATTTGTGTAATTTTTAAGTCTATTTTTGCACAGTGTTGTACCAAATTTATGAAATGGTTTACAGTAATAATATATTTGACCCAAGAGCAAGGTGTATACGCCTATGTGTGTAAAAATACACCAGGGGGCTGGCTGTCTGGCGTGGAGATTTACTTTTTTTGCAATAATGTGCAATAATCCGGGTGTAATTCCACTTCTTGAACTTACATTTAGACCATTTAGAAAACTGGTGAACTGAGTTATGCACAGGTAAAAGTCACTGGATTTTGCGCAGAAAATTACGTGCCCCAAAATTTACGACAAATGTCAGCCAAATGATAAATATCCCCCATAGTGCCTGATCCAATATGGTGTATGGTTTTGTGAGAAAAGTATACCTTGTATATTATTTATTTAAAGAGGTTGTCCACTTTTATTTTGCAGTTTTTTTAACTGATGATCTCTGGATCCCCGCTGATCAACTGTTTGGGAAGGCAGTGGCGTTTCAGGAGCACCGCGGCTTTCTTTCTGTTTCCCTCAGGCCCAGTGATGTCACGGCTAGCATCACTGACCTGGGCGGTGCTAAACCCCATTCAAGTGAATGGAGCTTAGCCACGCCCTGGCCAGTAATACTAGCCGTGATGTCACTGGGCCAGAGGGAAACAAAGAGAAGGTCACGAGGGTCCAAGGTTAGATCATCAGTTAAAGAGAACTGCAAAACCCCTTTAAGTGATGGCCTAACCTCTAACATGCCACCCCCCCCCCCCCGATCATCTGTTTGGCAATAGCTTTGGTGCCTGAAGAAGACAAATCAGTCAACCTTGTAGTATACTTAGCTCTTGACTGCAGCGCTGCTTTTTCTATGGTTAAAAGTCTATTGGGCGGACGTATCAGTGATTGAGGGTCAGTTGTGCATACTGAGATAGCTGCCAATCACTGATAAGACCACCCACTGGTCGGTCTGAGTCTTTTTCCACAAATCTGCCAAGCTTCTTCTGCTTTATAGGACTGGATGTACAAGGTTCCCTGTAAAGCCAGGATGCTGTGAGTAATAAGGAATAATAAGATGTCTGTCGATCTGTTGACGCCCTTCCTTTTTCAGCTACCATAAAGCACACATCCCCTGCTACACTACTATACTGACATTACAGACAGGAAGTGTATGTCTCTGGTATAGTGTAACAGCGGTTGCAGTCCGCCGATGTTCCCCTGCTTACTGCCATGATTCCAGGCTCCATGTTTGGCAGTGAATCCACTCCATGGTTTCCTTCCAGCCCTGGGCACGGAATCCTTTCAGCTTGCTTCCGCATTTCCGTAAGGGTCGACGCGCGTCACCTCCTGTGATTTATGGGTTAGCACATGTGACCTCGCTGACCAATCCCAGGCCTCCTGCCTGCACCTGTATAAGTGGTTCAGCCCCCTTCCCAGGTGCCTGAGTGTCAAGGTCCTTGTGTGCCTGTTTACCTGACCCATGCTTGTGTTCCTGGACTCCGCTACCTGCTTAAATCAACTCTCCTGTTGCTGACCTGGATTGCCTGACCTGTACCTGTGCTGCCTTCCCTGACCTTCTGCCTGTTTGACTTCGCCTCTGCCTCATCCTTCGGTCCTGCATTGTTGCTCCTGGTTACCACTCGGGATGCTGACTACATCCGTACCTCTGGTCCATCTGGACCAGCTGCTAATCCTCCTTAAGAGGTAGCGACTTAGTGTTCCCTTCGGGAAAGTATATCCCCACCATCAGGAGTACTTTTAAGAACTAGGGGTTCACTTAGAGGGGGTAGGGCACGTGGCACAGTGGGTCCACACCCACTGGTTCGTGGTATATGGCAGCCCCTGAGAAGATTTTTTATTTTATTTATGTTTTAAATAAAAACTACTGTCAATAGCTGAATAATTTACAAAAAATAAAGAAAACCATTATTTGTCATCTATAGACTTGCCTCTTGCAAAACTAAAACTAAATTCTCAACTTAAAGGGGTTGTTCCTTGAAAAATATTTTACAGTTTTCAAACCAGCACCTGGATCTGAATACTTTTGTAATTGCATGGAATTAAAAATTTAGAATAGCCAGTGAGCTGTTCAATAAAATGTATCTGTATAGCGCCACCTGCTGTTTGTTTTGCGGCCGCACATGCTCAGTTTTCTCCTTCACCTGTCCCCTGAGCTGTGATAGGGAAAGAGAGGACACGCCTCCTGAGCTGTGAAAGGGAAAGAGCTGCACATCCCCTGAGCTACCAGCATGATATACAATAAATCTAGCAGAGCAATGAATGGGGAGATCTCTGGATTAGAGATAAACAGCATAAACAATATTCGTTTTTGTGATATTTCACGAATTTTTGGCCTAATATTCGCCATAAGTTCGAAAATTCTATTTTTTTCAAAGATGAAAGACAAAGACACTAATCCCTATCACGGCACAGTAGAACCTATCACACTACCTAACACCCTGCACTGGAACCTATCAGCTACACTATATCACTATCTAACCTACACTGACTATCTCCCACTAACTATCTGTATTATATTATTTGAGCTAACTAACTAACTAACTAACTAACTAACTATCTAATGTAATTGAATAAGGATCTAGATGACTCAGCAAAGCACAGAGCACAGCAATGACACTGCTGTCTCTCTCTCAGAACTGCAAAAAACAGCAGAAAATGGCTGCTGGGGAGGTTCTTATATATTAAGGGGTAGGCAACTTTCCTATTGGTTGCTAGGGATGTTGCTAAGCTCAGACAAAGAGATTGCAGCCTTCTCATTGGCCCACAAGCAAGAAGCAGTAGTACTGATTAAAAAAAAATCTAGAATATTCGCGATTACGAAGATATAGCACTATATTCTAGATCTTTGCGAATTCTCGAAGTCCCGATATTCGCGATAAAAGTTCACAACTAAAATGTTTGCGATCAACACTGGATCCATATCAGGGACAGGGCTGGTTCTAGCTTTGTTAGAAAGAGATTGTCATTTAATAACGGGATAATCTTTTAAGTACATTCTATTTGTATTAGGAAACTAATATTGATTTAATTTTTTATTTTTAAAAATATTTTAGCTCCTCACTGCTAGGCTTTGGTAATGTTGGCTTCATTTACTTTACATAAAAAGAAGAGGAAATGATTTGCAGCACTGTAGCTCCAGCCTCGGAGGCTCTCAAGGAACTGTCATATCACAGGACTCATCTTTAAACTAAGTTGTCACACGCCACCTTAGGTCTACATTTTAATTTGAGGAGGACGTACTTGCAACGCAGTGAAGATTTTAGGATGCACTTGGCGTCAGCATCTTTTAGAGTAACGGTTGAACACATCCTATAGCACAGTTATTGGCGCCATCTCAGCTGGCCTGGAGTGCACTGCGCCGTTCCATTTACTGAGCCAAATGAGATCTGCCTCCATAGAATATCCCTAGCACCGTACCAGGCACTTCAAGTTAATTCCCGTCACGCATTACACCGCATTTGTATATTTTTAGTCTTTAAAAATAAGTTGCACTCGGAAGATAAAGCCACGTCAATTAGCATAATGAATATTTATGTGCTCACGATGCATAATATGCAGGGGATGCGAGCATTAATAGCTCGGTGATGGGGTTTGCGGGTGACTGCTGTTTGACCTAACAGTTTTTAGATTATGGGCAGATGGTCGATAATGCTTTTTTGTTGTTGGTACCGGATTTATATTTTTCAAGATTGTAACTTAACATTATTTTCAATGGAAAGCGAATGCAATAAAAACAAAACAAAACAAAAAGTTATGGCTCTTGAAAGGTGGGAAGAAAAAACTGAACTGACCAAATGAAAGTTGGTGTCAGGAATAGGTTAAAATGCTGTACAAGTACAAAGTGTTGCGTCTGTAGCAATCCAAACTATTAAAATAGCAGCGTAAATGTAATTAAAAAAGAATAGCAATAAAACAACTCCACAGGTGCTGGAGGATGGGCAGTTTTTTTTCCATTCCCCCTACAGATAGTTTACAAAGGTTAAACAAAAATACATATGTACCCCTAAATAGTGCCATTGAAAAATACAGCTCATCTTGCAAAAAACTCGCCCTCATACAGCTATGTTGAAGGATGAAAAAAAAAAAAAAGACTATGGCTCTCGAAATGCAACAATGAAAAACTGAAAAAAAAATGTTTGATACTGTATGTGAAGAAAAACTCTGGATTTTTTAAGTTAGGGCCTCCATTTGTAACATTGTGAAAGCCCTTACCGGCCCTTTATTCTGCGTGAAATAACTCCGACTGGTAAGGGCTTTCACTGCACAACCCTAACCCTTTACCAATGCTACAAATGGGGTCCCAATTAAAAGAAAAAAAAGAAAGAAAACTGGAGTGCCTTATTAAGGCCCAAACATTCCCTGCCATTAAAGGGTTAATGTGATCTTAAAGGGGTTCTCCAGGATTCACATATTGATGACCTATCCTCAGGGTAATTCATCAATATGAGATCTGTGGGGGGGTCTGAACTCCTGCTGATCAGCTGTTTGAACCGCTTAGACCTTTTCCTTGGCCAGGTGATGTCACATTCATCAGTCACATTGTATAGGTGCATCTCTGCCCCCTTTATGTGAATGGGGCTGAGCTGCAATACCAAGCACAGTTGCTGTACAATATAGGCCCCATGGCCTCCTCAAACAGTTGATTGGCCGAGGGTGCCGGGACATGGACCCCCTATTGATTTCATATTGGTGAACTATTCTGAAGACCCCCTATAAAGCTGGGCATACACATGAGCTAAGCCAGCCATCTCCCCGATCCTTCCACACAAATATATGCTTGACACCTCTGGATGGAACTTATCTCCTAACACCAAAAGGATCAGACAGTTGAAATTCAACATGCCCAATCCTTATCTCCCCCAATATCAGCTATTGGTATTGGTGGCGAGTCAGAAGGCCACATACCGTTAGGTCCATATATATTTGGACAGATACAACATTTTTCTAATTTTTGTTCTGTACATTACCACAATGGATTTTGAATAAAACAATTCAGATGCAGTTGAAGTTCAGACTTTAATTCAGTGGGTTGAACAAACTGATTGCATAAAAACGCAATCTCTTTATTTCAGGGGCTCAAAAGTAATTGGACAAATTAAAAAATGTAATTAAAATGTTAATTTCTAATGCTCGGTTGAAACCCCTTTGTTGGCAATGACTGCCTAAAGTCTTGACCTCATGGACATCACCAGATGCTGTGTTTCCTCCTTTTTAATGCTTGGCCAGGCCTTTACTGCAGTGGTTTTCAGTTGCTGTCTTTAACAAGTGAAAAGCTCTATTGGGTTCAGATCCGGTGACTGACTTGGCCATTCAAGAAAATTCCACTTATTTAAACTTCAATAAACTCCTGAGTTGCTTTGGCTTTATGTTTTGGGTCATTGTCCATCTGTATTATGAAACGTCGACCAATCAGTTTGGCTGTATTTAGTTGGATTTTAGCACACAGTATGTACCATGCCTTCGACATACTTTTTTCTTTCCATCATTCTGGTAGTGGTTCATCTTGGTTTCATCTGTCCAAAGAATGTTCTTCCAGAAGTGTGCCGGTTTGTTAACATGTTTTTTTTTAGCAAAGTCCAATCTAGCCTTCTTATTCTTCAGGCTTATGAGTGGCTTGCACCGTGCAGTGAACCCTCTGTATTTACTTTCATGCAGTCTTCTCTTTATGGTAGATTTGGATATTGGTAAGCCTATATCCTGGAGAGTGTTGGTCACTTCGTCAGCTGTTGTGAAGGAGTTTCTCTTCACCATGGTAATTATTCTGTGATCATCCACCACTGTTGTCTTCCGTGGGCGTCCAGGTCTTTTTGCATTACTGAGGTCACCAGTGCTTTCTTTCTTTCTCAGGATGTACCTGTAGATTTTGCCATTCCTAAGTGTAGCAATTTATCGGATGGGTTTTTTCTGTTTTCGCAGATGAAGGATGGCTTGTTTCACTTAAATGGAGAGCTCCTTTGACCGCATCTTTACTTCTCAGCAAAATCTTCAAAAGGCAAGCACCGCACCTCAAATCAACTCCAGGCCTTTTATGTGCTTAATTGAGAATGAAATAATGAAGGAATTGCCCACACCTGCCCACGAAACAGCCTTTGAGTCAATTGTCCGATTACTTTTGGTCCCTTAAAAACAGGGTGTCACATGTAAAGGAGCTGAAACTCCTAAGCCCTTCATCCAATTTTAATGTGGATACCTTCAAATGAAAGCTAAATGTCTGGACTTTATGTCCATGTCCATTATATAACTATAACTTGAATATTTTAGTAAACAGGTAAAATAAAAATAAAATGTGTGTCAGTGTCCAAATATATATGAATCTAACTGTAGATGGTTGGCAAAACCTGCTGAAATAGGTTGGGCAGACATAGATCTAATGTGTATGGCCAGTCTAAAGGGGTTTTCTAGGATAGACCATGAATGTCTGATCAGCGCGGACCTGACACCCTGTACTCTTACTAAGGAGTTCTAGCTCCAGCTCTGGAAGGACATAGCTCTGTCCATTGTGGACGGAGCTGGGAATTGTAGTGCTGCCCCCTTTTATTTCAAAGGAAGCAGTGCTGCAGTAATCAGCTATCCCCTACACCACGGACAGAGCTGTTTTGTGAGACCCCCACCAGTTAGATATTAATGGCCTATCCTGAGCATAATCTTTCAATATTCAAATTCTAGAAAACCTATTTAAGAGTTCTTAGTCTAAGCAGATGCTCTCATTACAAGGGAATGGTCTACATAGATGACTACCCAAGTGATTATCGGCAAAAAAAAAAACAGGGCTAAATTTAAAGCCGACTCTGTAATTCCAATTTTTTCAGTTTTCCTAAAAGATTTATCTAGAAATTTCTTCTGACAGTTTTCCTTACATCAGCTCACCAATCAGTGTTAAATACTTATCATTAGTACTGTGCCGTTGATCCATATTATAATGAACCCAAAGTGAAGTTGGGCATTTTCTGAAATCTAAATTACACAACTGGCCAATGGTCATGAGTCAGCAGATACTTAGTCCCGGATGAGAACAATGCTCAGTCTTGCTCTGGAAGCAAATTTATAATTTCTCTCAACTTTTGCATGTGCAGGTCTCATGGATCATTAATTTAAAGAGGATTTCCACCCCAAATTGGCCATACAGTAGTATACTGTATCAGACGTTACAGCAGAAGTTTGCTTATTTGCTTTTTTATTATTTTTTTACATAGGTATTAGCACTTTTTCATTTCACTGTGGCAGCCATTTTTGCAAAAGTGAAATCAGGAAGTGCCGCCATATTGATTGTAAAGCATTTTGTAGTAAATAATATCTCAAAAGCTTGATTCTTACTCTGTAGGACCCAGAATATCCTATAGAAAGGCCATTTTGTTAACACAAAGCACTGTGTAATGCTTCATATCAAATTTTATATTTAAAGAGTCACTGTACTTTTACAAAATGAAATTTCATTTAATAGAGAATGGTGTAACCAGCAAATTTCACAGCATTTAAAAAAATCGGCCTGCATCCACTTGAAAAAAGCTGTTAAGTCATGGCCACTAGGAGTCTCACTTACATCTAAGTTGAAATCCACTGCCTGTCATCAGGCAAGATCCATTCTAAGTAGCAAAGATGCAGAAGACGGCAGAGAAAAAGTAGGGGATGTGTCAGAGCTAGCTGAGATCCTGAGCCTGATAAAAAGACCTGCTTTTACATTGCTTCTGAAAATCACAGGATATCCTGCCTTTCTGTGTGATTTATCCATCCTTATCTGTTCCTTGAGCTCCAGAGCTGAAAACAAACATAATGGGAAGGAAGAGAAAGGATGTAACAGCAGTACAGTGCTGGCAGATTCCACAGAAGGGAGACACCCCCTGCTTATGAGAGAAATGCATCTAGCTGTGCAGCTTAAGAGGGGAATAATTAGGCTGAAAAGGACATTAGGGAAGACCACACAAGACATATTTATTTACAGTTATGATTGTACAAAGAAACACAACCATTATGCAAACTTTTTTTGAAAACTTTTTAAAGTTTTAAACACTTGCCACTGGGTACTCAGCAGTTTGATACCCAGTGTTCAGATTATCTCTGGTGGACCCTTCTAATAAAAAGGGTTTATCCACACCGATAGGTATAAAACACCTAAAATGTTAAAACTCAGACTTACTTATGAACAATAAGTGGATGTTCACATGACTCCAGACAGAATCCACCAAAAATCAACCTGCCATTGATGTCAATCCGAATCCATGCCATGTAGTTTATATCTGGGGATACTATTTCTCCTTGCTGGAAAGCACTGGTAGGCATATGAATTTTACCCTTTGCAATACAGCAAATTCACAACAAAATGGGGCAGAGTGGAGTGACCGGGTTTGGGGTGGCCCCAACGCTACGCTGGTTCCCCCAGACACCGTTGAGGTGTCACCACGTGTTGCTGCTCTCTGGAAGGGATGGTAAGGTGTGGTGCACCCCAATGGAAAATAAGTCCAGAGAGTCAGGGTCTGCAGTAAACCAGGGTGCTTCTTTACTGGAGGGATTGAGGTGCAAAACAATACAGGAGAGGCATTGGGCTGGCTTCTCCAGTCTCCTCCCTGGCAGAAGAAGGGTTTGATGCTGAGGAACGGCCTAAGCTAGCTGCCCCTCTATCTCTTAAGAAGGCTGGTAACCTGGTCCAAGCTAGGTCATCCGGGGTCTGTGGCAGAATATCTTGGTCTCAGCGTCTTCTTCTGGTCACTCAGTAGTCTGGCAGAATCTCATCTTCCAAGCACTGTTCCCTATCTGCAGAAGACTAGGGCTCTGACTACTCTCCTTATACACAGTTTCTAGCTACACTGGAACCTTCCAAAATAAAGATCATTTACACGAATGCAGCCCAAAACAGCTGCTTATTAAAATATAAATTTTGTCCGTACGTTGAAAGCTGTAATAAAAAAAAAAGTCTGATTTGGTGTTTTTTCTTTATATTTTTTTAATATTAAAGGGGTTTTCCAGGCTTTTAATATTGATGACTTATCCTCAGGAAAGGTCATCAATATCAGATTGGCAGGCATCTGACACCCGGCACCTCCGCAGATCAGCTGTATGAAGGGAAGGCGTCCACGCGTGCCATCTCCTGTCTCTACTCCTGCTTGCCATAGACATAGCAGCAGCGAGCAGGAAAAGAGACAGGAGACGACATACCTTCATACAGCTGATCGGCGGGGGTGCCAGGTGTCGGACCCCCACTGATCTGATACTGATGACCTATCCTGTGGATAGGTCATCAATACTAAATGCCTGAAAAACTCCTTTAAAACACACAAAAAAGTATAATAATGTGGTATTGCTGTAATTGGACCCAGAGAATGAAGGAAACAGGTTGATTTTACTGCATAGAGAATGCAATAAAAATGAAACACAAAACTATGGAGGAATTGCGTTTTTGGGAAGGCAGAGAGTGAAAAAGGAAAATGAAAAATAGCCTAGGCAGGAAGGGGTTAAAAAGCATGTGAAAGAAGACTCTGAATCTGAGCGATCAGCACCAACTCCAACTAGCACTAGATCTCAATGTCCTGTGTGATCGGTTTGTTGCTAATCATGTTCTATGGCACTAACAATGATGCTCTCTATGGGCACATTTAACACATTATATGCTGGGCTGGTTTTTCCATTCTCACTATTTACTGTATGCACTTTTTAAGGATTTAAAGGCCGGGCATTAGGGCTGCAGCGTCGCTCTATTATTCTTCTATTTTAAAGCTGCAGATCACATCCGTCTACACTGAATACTACTCTAATCTGCTTTAATCTTCCGTGGATACAAGTAGGAGAAAGTACCTTTTAAAGCCCTTGTCAACGAAAAGAGATCATGGTAAGAATAGAATCAGATGAACCTTTAATTCCTCCCAGATGAGACCAATTACCTTCTCAAGAAAGGTAAGAGCATATAAGCAAAGACAGAAAGAAGATGCAGAAGAGGAGCGACATTTATGAAATCGGGTGCTCTTTAAACAGGCGCTGTACCCCATACCATTGAACCGGGTGGTGGAGGGTCTCTCAATGAATGCGATTCTTGCAGAATGAAAATCCAAAACTGTACTAGTAGCTTCCATCTCTCTTCACAATGCTATCTACACTTCTGTCTGTGTTTATCAATGTATTAATGTTCTTTGCTCAGTCCATGACTTAAAGGGGTTTTCTGTTTTCCATCAAACCCTTTAAAATAATCATTGATGAAGGTAGCTGTAATTTTGTAATATATTTATTTTCCCTTTATTGCTCCCGTTCTGGGCTGTGGTCACATGACCATGTCCATGCAGCTCTTTTTTTCCTGTGATGTTATGTCCTTGGCGGGGCAGTGATAGGGGTGTGCCCATGTAACTAGCTGGGTGGGACGCAATATACTTAGATTGGCACTTTTAGGGGCGGGGCTGGAGCTGTGGCAGAGAAAGAGAAATGCATCATGGGTTTGGTTGGATACAGGAACAGGAATTACTATCTCCAGGATGGAAACACCCCGAGGGATTGGTTTACATGGTGAAAACAGGTCAGGAGAGTCCAAATTGAAATAAAAGCATGGAGATGATGTACAACAAGAGTGAGAGGTTTCAAGAAGAGAGGGGAAGCACAAGAGAAGTCTTGTATAAGAGAGTAAGTATCAAAAGTGGTATCTGTAAATTAAAGGATGGAGTAGAATCGTTTAGGTGTCATGTTCGGGTGTCACGAGGAAACACCACATTGAACATAGGAGGAAAAGGTGTGAGGGAATAAGGCCTGGAAACTAGAGAATGGAGATGGACACCACCTAGTAAAACCATAATCCAAGTCCTGACTAACTACCAGTATGAACAGACCCCAGAGGTAGGTGATTTCATACACAGGAATATCGAGTGTCCTAACTCACTCTAATGGACGCTGGTACTAATTTCAGGACTGAGACAACCTGTTCCTCCAAAAGGAAGGACGAACAGGAGTCTCCCTCAGGCCTTAATACAAATGACAGGGAAATGCAACACACAAAATAACCCAAACAAAATACAAAAGGGGAAGAAAACACTTAACTTCAAGTGCCTATGGCAGCACCAGGAACTCAGCCGAGATCCACGCACCAGCTATCCACAACTTAAACAGAAGCTATAAACCGCACAGCATAGTGGGAGAAACAACAATAAATAGAGACGGTTAAATGACCACAATAGCCACACCTGGGGAAAGAAGGTGTGGCAGGCACCAGAAACAATTTGAGACAGACATCATTTGATCCAAATGGAAAATGTGTCAGATCAGACCACGTGTTGGCAGTCTCAACGATCTCCTGCCACCTGTCACGGGAACGTCCATGACATTAGGGTTTTGTAGAACAAAATTTGTATTTTTTAAATTGCATTTTTATGTATAATGGGCTGCCAGAAGAGTGACTGGTCAAGGGTGGTGACATTAGAGGAACGAGAAGAGATCTACTCATTCACTATAATGGGGCTGAACTGCAATATCACATACAGCCCATGGACAAGACGAGCACCTGTTGTTGTGTCAAGTAGGGAACAGTGCAGACCTGACCTCCACCCAAACCACTGTCCCTGCCTACGTGGACAAGACACCCTAAGCAGTGGCCCCCAACTGAGCGATGGTCCCTGACCTCACGAAGTGCACAGGACCAAAAGGGAAAGTTAGAGAGGCCAAGTCAAAACCATAGAATACTGTCAGAAGTCAGAACCAAGGAAGTAACAAACTCAGAGTAACAAGGATCAGCCATCAGAGGCAAAGTCACTAGCAGGCAGAAGTCCAGGAATCCACATGAAACATGAATTAAGGGCTCATTCACATGACTGTATGAACGGGTCATCACCTGTTCCTCAATCTTGCGGGATGGTCGCGGGCCCATTCATTTCAAAGGGGCCGCGAAAGATGTCGACAGCACACTGTGTTCTGTCCTCATCCGTAGTTCTGTTCCGTGGCCTAGCAAAAAAGATAGAGCATGTCCTATTCTTATCCGTAATTGTGGACAAGAATAGGCATTTCTATCACAGTGATCGCAAATTGTGGAATGCACACGGGCTGATATGTGCGTTTTGTGGATCCACAATTTGCAGACTGCAAAACACTATGGTCGTGTGAATGCGCCCTAAGCCTGTGAGGCAAAAAAAGCAATTACAGGAAACTGTGGCCATCAGCTGCCTATTTAAATACTCCGCCTTCAGAAACAGAAAGCACAGGATGCCGGTGAAGAAACCGATTAGCACTGAGTCCTTGCTTCCTCATAGGCCGACCAGCTCCACTGTCAGCAGGACTGGTTGCCACGCACTCAGGATTTGAGGAAGAGCAACTCCTTCCTGATATTCGGGTCATTGGCTTCTGTTTGTACTTGAGAAAAAAGTGTGACCCCCTCTAGTAACAGGAATGAAGGTTATTATGTGCTGTGGCTATAGGCAGTAGCACACAATGGAGGAAGAACACGTGACTGCTCTGGGGCCCTGGGGGGAAGGGAGTCCAGCGCTAATCTTGCTCTCCTGTTCCTGACATAGATTCATAAGATTTTACTGGAGCTGAGACTAAGTGGAGCTCATTGTATAGAGATTTTACACCTTCCATTGAGTGCATTGGTAACTATAAATTACTTTGCACTGAACTCCCCCTAGTGGTGGCTACAGGCAGCCAATTTTGTAATGTATTATGTGAGTGATGGAGAGATTTATCAATGTATTTATGTTTGGTGTATATATGGTGTTCAGAATGAGCTCCATATTTATGAAGTACCTCTTCCTTTTTTTTTTTTTTCGATATAGGAATCTTGTAAAGTGATGAGACTGAATGCAATTTTTTTAAATAAAAAAATCATAAAATTGCCAGAAATCTTATATATATATATATATATATATATATATATATATATTTTTTTTTTTTTTTTTGTGTTTGGCCCAAGCTTTAGGGGGCACAGAGGTATCAGTCATGTTCAGACCCTGATGCCTGAGGGAGCCACATATGAAGACATCAGTATTATAAATGGCACATGGTAGAGGCGCCATGTTTTAGATGTTGCTTTGGGATGGGGGGCCTCCAATTCCAAATAAGTAGCACACAGGTAGCTGAAAACTCCAGAGAGAAGCTCGATATTGGTTATTCAGAACACGGCTCTGTGAAATGTCATCACCCATTTAGAGCTGCTCCTGCGAGATCTTTATTCATTCTCATTGTGTCCTCTAAAAACATTCCCTGATTGCTCCTATACCAAAATCATTCCTCACTTACCGCCATATACTGAAAAAAGTCAAACCAAGCCAGAGGCATTTCTTGGTCCATTGCTTTAATGTGCGAACAAGTAAGATACAGAAAATGTTGTTATTCAAGCTTAATGGACAATCACAAGAAAAACAGCCCAGATTCTCAAAAGGCTGAAACAAAAGGGTGCTAGTCACATGGGGCAAATCGTCACTGTTTTGTGGTGTAATTACATTAAAAAATTGCCCCCCCCCCCCATCTGCACTTGTTGGTTCACCGTATGGTCATCCTAGGGTTCCAGCTCTTATTCTAGCATTATTGCAATTTATTAATTTACAATCTTTGGGGGATTTGACTCTAGGACTGAGATAGCTGCACCCTACATAAATCAATGCAAGTTACAGGAATTCAGACAGATGCAAAATTCCCAAAAAATAAAAAAACCGGTGCCATGAGGGTCATCTTGATATTCAAAGCTTCCCTTAAAAGTCCATAAGTAGTTTTAGCTTAAGGGGGTTTTCCAGGCTCCTGACATTGATTAGAGAAGTTTGCACAAATTCCATTTGGCTGCTTTGCCGAAGTTCACAATGAAATTCGTTTTGTGGTGAATTACTTCATCACAAATCGGATTCCATTGTATGTAGTTATGGGGAATGGCGATCACGCTGCCGCCCGTCATTAAACCCCTCAGATGCCACATTCAACCCTGATCATGGCATCTGACAGTCACATTAAGGCCTTTTAGGGGTTAAAAACTAAAAAGTACATACTCACCTCATCCATTTGCTTGTGGAGAGACGTTTCAACCATCTTGATTGAAAAAAAACGTGAAAAATCTTGCGCGCACCAACGTGATACTCTGGGCAGACAAAGGGACGTCATTAAAAATGGTGTCAACATGGCGGTCCAGCATAATGACGCGGTGACGTCACATGACAGCGCGCGAAGGTTTCGCAATTTTCCTTTAATCAAGATGGCCGCAATAGCTTCTCTGTGAGCAAATGGATGAGATGAGCATGTATTTTTTTATTTTTTTACCACCATTTCAGGAAAAATAGATTCATTACCACAAAATGCAAGGAAATTCGGCTTCGTGATGAATCAAATTTTCCCTGAAATTTGTATCAGAGTCAATTAGTTTTACTTCGATTTGCTCAACACTATTGATGACCTATGCTCAGGATAGGTCATTAATATCCGATCTGTGAGGGTCCAACACACCTCCAATCCGCTGTTCCCCTGCAGCCTCCGGCATTGGAATTAGCACTGTGAATGGAGCAGGAAGGAGAGAACCAAGTGTAGTGGCCATGCTGGGTTACTGCAGTTCCAGTCTTATTCACTTCAATGGGAGCTGAGCTGTAGTACTCAGCATGGTCACTACACTTTGAACAGAGCTGTGATTCCTTCTTCATTATTGTTCTAGTTCTAGCACCAGAGTGCCGGCTCTCAGGGGGTGCCACCCAGAACAGAAGGAATGAGCGCTTCCATCAATACAGATGGAATACAATCCAATACAATACAGATGGAAGCGCTCATTGCTTTTCCCTTTATAAGATGCAAAGCATCTTATAAAGGGTATACTAGTATGCTCTTCCATAATAGAAGCGCTCACTAGTCTGCAGGAGGAGGGGGAGAGAAGAGCTGTGAGCGTTGTACAGTACTTACCCCTCCTCCTGCTCGCTCTTCTCAGGACCCGCGCTACTGTGTCCTGGCTGCCCTGAGAAGAGAAGACAGCCAGGACAGGGAGAGTGGCGACAAGAGAGGTAAGTTACTTTATAATTTTACAGTCTGATCTGAGGTCTGATATGGAGGTCTAATGGGGGGCTGGAGGTCTGACTAGGGGGGGTCTGGAGGTCTGACTGGGGGGTCTTAAGGTCTGACTGAGGGGTCTGGAGGTCTAATGGAGGTCTGATTGGGGTCTGGAGGTATGACTGGGGGGTCTAGAGGTCTAATAGGGGTCTGATTTGGAGTCTGGAGGTCTAATGGGGGTCTGGAGGTCTAATGGGGGTCTGATTGGGGGTCTGGAGGTCTGACTGGGGGGTCTAGAGTTCTAATGGGGTCTGATTGGGAGTCTGGAGGTCTGACTGGGGGGTCTGGAGATTCTAATGGGGGTCTGATTGGGGGTATGGAGGTCTGACTGGGGCGGTCTGGAGGTCTAATGGGGGTCAGATATGGGGGTCTGGAGGTTTAGTGGGAGTCTGGAGGTCTAATTGGGTTCTGGAGGTCTGATATGGTGGTCTAGTCTGAGGTCTGATATGTGGGTCTGGAGGTCTAATGGGGGTCTTATATGGGGGTCTTACCTGAGATCTGATATTGGGTCGGGGTCTTACATGGAGGTCTAATGGGGGTCTGATCTGAGGTTTAAAACTGGGGTCTTATATGGGGTCTGACATAGAGGTCTAAAGAGGGTTTGGTCTGAGATTGGGGGATCTCATTTAGGGTTTTATATGGGGTCTGATCTGAAAGGAAGGTGTTTTTTTTTATTACTAGTGCACAATATAAAGGGGTGTGTTTGTACTGACGCAATATCTGTGTGGTACTAGTATTTTCAGGGGGACTGTTTCTGCAGGAAAGTATTGGGGAGCACAGTGGACACAGTATTGGGGGTGGCAGGATGGGTTGTTGAGAAGGTGGGAGGATGATGGAAAAGTAGGAAAGTAAGATGTCTGTTTGTTAAACTCTGCAGAGATGAGGAGTGGCCGAAAGAAGTCACCATGGCGGTCTGCTCTAACAGGAGAAGAAGATGAAAGAGAATGTCTACATCAGAGAGGAGAAGTCACCGGATGTAAGAGGTACATATGTGGTGCTGTATTACCCTGTGTGTTCTGTAGGGTTGTATGTAATGTTTTCCAAGTATGTTTTTAAAGGGGTTGTCCACTTATCACTGCAAATGCTACGGCGAGCAGGTGAACAGAGCAGAGAAAGCAGCTCTCATATGATCGCAGCCCTCTCTTCAAACAGCTGGGGGCACAGAGGGTATTACTAGTGTTGAGCGAACAGTTCGAGCATCGTTCGGGTTCGTACCGAATTTTGGGGTGTCCGGGACCCGGACCCGAACCCGGACATTTTCAAAAAAGTTCGGGTTCGGGTTCGTCGTTCGGCATGTATTTAGGCGCATTTTGAAAGGCTGCAAAGCAGCCAATCAACATGCATCATACTACTTGCCCTAAGATGCCATCGCAGCCATGCCTACTATTGGCAAGGCTGTGATTGGCCGAGTGCAGCATGTGACTCAGCCTCTTTATAAGCTTGTGCGCACGTCGGGACGTGCTCACTCCCGATGTGAATAGAACAGGGATAGACGCAGCTGATGCTAGGGCGAGAATAGGCAGGGATAATTGAATAACTGGAAGCAAATTTCTCTCCTCCACCTGTGATTCATCTGAACAACTGCAGCTGAGCTGCTTTTTTGATAGGGATTGGCTATTTTTAGAGTGGCCAGAGTGATTTTTCCATCCACATGTACCTGGGCTGACCGCCGGCCGCCATTTTGCGACTTGTAGTGCTGCAGCAGAAGCTGCCACAGTGTGCATTCCAAAGCTCCAAACAAGTCAGACATCTACACCTGGGATTCAGACCAATAGCGATTTAGCAGCACAGTCCAAGGCTATTTTTTTAAAGGTTGTGCAGACCATTTTGTGGCACATGTTACTGGGCTGATAGGCGGCGGCCATCTTGGGACTAGTGCTGCAGCACAATCTCTCCCAACGTCCATTAATCACTTGTAATAGTGGTCTGTGCCATAGAAATCCTACATCAGGGACTTGGGTGTGCTTGTGTCACCCCTACTAATACCAGTCCACCTGTAATCCATACAGTCAAAAGACTGAAAGTATTCCAGTGAGGGAATTTTTTTTTTATTTAAAAAAGGCCAAGTTAGTTTATCTGGCGTTCAATATACTAGATACAGTTAGGCCTGCGTTTCATACATCTGGAATTATATAAACCATCAAAAAGTGTGGTGATAAGAAAGCAGGATGCGCTCATACCCATATGCAGTTGTGCATTTCTGTAGGGGAGCACATCCTGCACTTATAGTCCGTTGCTAATGGCAATCACCAGCAAAAAATGCATACAATGGATGATGCCAGCAACGGACTACAAGTACCACAATGGACATCCTACATAAGGTGAAATTTATGTGGATGTGGCAAGAATTCAGAACAAACACAGAACCAGAGATAGGTGCACGCTGCCGTCGCACTAAACCCTCACACTGATGTTAAAAATTGAGAGTTAGTTCGACATATCCTACTAGGAGGAGAAGGAATGAGCGCTTCCATCAATACAGATGGAATACAATCCAATACAATACAGATGGAAGCGCTCATTGCTTTTCCCTTTATAAGATGCAAAGCATCTTATAAAGGAGTATACTAGTATGCTCTTCCATAATAGAAGCGCTCACTAGTCTGCAGGAGGAGGGGAGAGAAGAGCTGTGAGCGTTGTACAGTACTTACCCCTCCTCCTGCTCGCTCTTCTCAGGACCCGCTACTGTGTCCTGGCTGCCCTGAGAAGAGAAGACAGCCAGGACAGGGAGAGTGGCGACAAGAGAGGTAAGTTACTTTATAATTTTACAGTCTGATCTGAGGTCTGATATGGAGGTCTAATGGGGGCTGGAGGTCTGACTAGGGGGTCTGGAGGTCTGACTGGGGGTCTTAAGGTCTGACTGAGGGGTCTGGAGGTCTAATGGAGGTCTGATTGGGGTCTGGAGGTATGACTGGGGGTCTAGAGGTCTAATAGGGGTCTGATTTGGAGTCTGGAGGTCTAATGGGGGTCTGGAGGTCTAATGGGGGTCTGATTGGGGGTCTGGAGGTCTGACTGGGGGTCTAGAGTTCTAATGGGGTCTGATTGGGAGTCTGGAGGTCTGACTGGGGGTCTGGAGATTCTAATGGGGGTCTGATTGGGGTATGGAGGTCTGACTGGGGCGGTCTGGAGGTCTAATGGGGGTCAGATATGGGGGTCTGGAGGTTTAGTGGGAGTCTGGAGGTCTAATTGGGTTCTGGAGGTCTGATATGGTGGTCTAGTCTGAGGTCTGATATGTGGGTCTGGAGGTCTAATGGGGGTCTTATATGGGGGTCTTACCTGAGATCTGATATTGGGTCGGGGTCTTACATGGAGGTCTAATGGGGTCTGATCTGAGGTTTAAAACTGGGGTCTTATATGGGGTCTGACATAGAGGTCTAAAGAGGTTTGGTCTGAGATTGGGGATCTCATTTAGGGTTTTATATGGGGTCTGATCTGAAAGGAAGGTGTTTTTTTATTACTAGTGCACAATATAAAGGGGTGTGTTTGTACTGGCGCTAATATCTGTGTGGTACTAGTATTTTCAGGGGACTGTTTCTGCAGGAAAGTATTGGGGAGCACAGTGGACACAGTATTGGGGGTGGCAGGATGGGTTGTTGAGAAGGTGGGAGGATGATGGAAAAGTAGGAAAGTAAGATGTCTGTTTGTTAAACTCTGCAGAGATGAGGAGTGGCCGAAAGAAGTCACCATGGCGGTCTGCTCTAACAGGAGAAGAAGATGAAAGAGAATGTCTACATCAGAGAGGAGAAGTCACCGGATGTAAGAGGTACATATGTGGTGCTGTATTACCCTGTGTGTTCTGTAGGGTTGTATGTAATGTTTTCCAAGTATGTTATTAAAGGGGTTGTCCACTTATCACTGCAAATGCTACGGCGAGCAGGTGAACAGAGCAGAGAAAGCAGCTCTCATATGATCGCAGCCCTCTCTTCAAACAGCTGGGGGCACAGAGGGTATTACTAGTGTTGAGCGAACAGTTCGAGCATCGTTCGGGTTCGTACCGAATTTTGGGGTGTCGGGACCCGGACCCGAACCCGGACATTTTCAAAAAGTTCGGGTTCGGGTTCGTCGTTCGGCATGTATTTAGGCGCATTTTGAAAGGCTGCAAAGCAGCCAATCAACATGCATCATACTACTTGCCCTAAGATGCCATCGCAGCCATGCCTACTATTGGCAAGGCTGTGATTGGCCAGTGCAGCATGTGACTCAGCCTCTTTATAAGCTTGTGCGCACGTCGGGACGTGCTCACTCCCGATGTGAATAGAACAGGGATAGGCGCAGCTGATGCTAGGGCGAGAATAGGCAGGGATAATTGAATAACTGGAAGCAAATTTCTCTCCTCCACCTGTGATTCATCTGAACAACTGCAGCTGAGCTGCTTTTTGATAGGGATTGGCTATTTTTAGAGTGGCCAGAGTGATTTTTCCATCCACATGTACCTGGGCTGACCGCCGGCCGCCATTTTGCGACTTGTAGTGCTGCAGCAGAAGCTGCCACAGTGTGCATTCCAAAGCTCCAAACAAGTCAGACATCTACACCTGGGATTCAGACCAATAGCGATTTAGCAGCACAGTCCAAGGCTATTTTTTTAAGGTTGTGCAGACCATTTTGTGGCACATGTTACTGGGCTGATAGGCGGCGGCCATCTTGGGACTAGTGCTGCAGCACAATCTCTCCCAACGTCCATTAATCACTTGTAATAGTGGTCTGTGCCATAGAAATCCTACATCAGGGACTTGGGTGTGCTTGTGTCACCCCTACTAATACCAGTCCACCTGTAATCCATACAGTCAAAAGACTGAAAGTATTCCAGTGAGGGAATTTTTTTATTTAAAAAAGGCCAAGTTAGTTTATCTGGCGTTCAATATACTAGATACAGTTAGGCCTGCGTTTCATACATCTGGAATTATATAAACCATCAAAAAGTGTGGTGATAAGAAAGCAGGATGCGCTCATACCCATATGCAGTTGTGCATTTCTGTAGGGAGCACATCCTGCACTTTATAGTCCGTTGCTAATGGCAATCACCAGCAAAAATGCATACAATGGATGATGCCAGCAACGGACTACAAGTACTACAATGGACATCCTACATAAGGTGAAATTTATGTGGATGTGGCAAGAATTCAGAACAAACACAGAACCAGAGATAGGTGCACGCTGCCGTCGCACTAAACCCTCACACTGATGTTAAAAATTGAGAGTTAGTTCGACATATCCTACTAGGAGGACGTGTCTTAAGCCTCGGGCACCAGCGTCAAGGTCTCTCAAGTAGCCCGTGGGCCCTAACACTCACCTACCTGCGCCATATGGGCGATATCAGGGGCCAGTGGGCAATTACAGGAGCATTAGGACGACTCACAAACATCTCCTCTGTTACCTCCAGCATGTGGCCATGCTTGCAATGGGAGGTGGGAGGTGTCTATGAGCCCTACCCAAGACTGACTGATATAGCCCAAGGCCAAACAGGTGCACCCAAATGTGACCTGAAGATGAAAAACAGGCACATTTGAAATGGAGTTTATACACCTCCATACATATATATATAAACCATCAAAAAGTGTGGTGATAAGAAAGCAGGATGCGCTCATACCCATATGCAGTTGTGCATTTCTGTAGGGAGCACATCCTGCACTTATAGTCCGTTGCTAATGGCAATCACCAGCAAAAATGCATACAATGGATGATGCCAGCAACGGACTACAAGTACCACAATGGACATCCTACATAAGGTGAAATTTATGTGGATGTGGCAAGAATTCAGAACAAACACAGAACCAGAGATAGGTGCACGCTGCCGTCGCACTAAACCCTCACACTGATGTTAAAAATTGAGAGTTAGTTCGACATATCCTACTAGGAGGACGTGTCTTAAGCCTCGGGCACCAGCGTCAAGGTCTCTCAAGTAGCCCGTGGGCCCTAACACTCACCTACCTGCGCCATATGGGCGATATCAGGGGCCAGTGGGCAATTACAGGAGCATTAGGACGACTCACAAACATCTCCTCTGTTACCTCCAGCATGTGGCCATGCTTGCAATGGGAGGTGGGAGGTGTCTATGAGCCCTACCTACAGCGTGCACCTATCTCTGGTTCTGTATACATCTGGAATTAGCAAATTAATGTGCTGGGGTTGGGAAAACATATATGTACCCATACTAGAATCTGTCAAAGAAAGTGGTACTCACATATAACAGTCATTCCATCTGTAATCCATACAGTCAAAAGACTGAAAGTATTCCAGTGAGGGAATTTTTTTATTTAAAAAGGCCAAGTTAGTTTATCTGGCGTTCAATATACTAGATACAGTTAGGCCTGCGTTTCATACATCTGGAATTAGCAAATTAATGTGCTGGGGTTGGGAAAACATATATGTACCCATACTAGAATCTGTCAAAGAAAGCGGTACTCACATATAACAGTCATTCCATCTGTAATCCATACAGTCAAAAGACTGAAAGTATTCCAGTGAGGAATTTTTTTATTTAAAAAGGCCAAGTTAGTTTATCTGGCGTTCAATATACTAGATACAGTTAGGCCTGCGTTTCATACATCTGGAATTAGCAAACTAATGTGCTGGGGTTGGGAAAACATATATGTACCCATACTAGAATCTGTCAAAGAAAGCGGTACTCACATATAACAGTCATTCCATCTGTAATCCATACAGTCAAAAGACTGAAAGTATTCCAGTGAGGGATTTTGCTTATAAAAAATAATATATTTCATTGTGGTGCGAGTTGAATCGCAACAATGAAGAAAAATACTATTAAGGGACGAGGGCGCGGTCGTGGTGGTGTCCGTGGAGCCTCTGTTGCTGGTAGAGGACGTGGCCGTTCGGCCTCAGGCGCACACAGTAGGGAGCGAACTCCCTCAACTAGCCGGCAGAATGTACCGCAATATCTCGTGGGGCCCAATGCCGCTCTTAGGATGGTAAGGCCTGAGCAGGTACAGGCATTGATCGATTGGGTGGCCGACAGTGCTTCCAGCACGTTCACCACATGGTCTTCCACCCAGTCTTCTGCGGAAAGCGCACAGGTGGCACCTGAAAACCAAGCCCATCAGTCTGTCACATCACCCCCAAGCATATCAGGGAAACGGTCTGAGCCACAAGTTATGCAGCAGTCTCTTCTTCTGTTTGAAGACTCTGCTTCCAGGGTTTCCCAGGGCGTCCACCTAGCCCTTCCCCAGTGGAGGAAGACATACCATGCACTGACGCACAACCACTTATGTCTCCAGATGAAGAGGACATGGGAATACCACCACAGCAGAGTCACCGACTCTCTGATGATGACTGAAACACAGGTGCCCACTGCCGCGTCTTTTGCAGTGTGCAGACTGAACAGGAGGAGGTCAGGGAGGAGACTGGGTGGAAGACGATGCAGAGGACGATGAGGTCTTAGACCCCACATGGACTGAAGGTCGTGGCGATGACTTTCACAGTTCAGAGGAAGAGGTAGTGGTGAGACCGAGACAACAGCGAAGCCAAAGAGGGAGCAGGGGGCCAAAGCAGGCGAGCCGCCGCCCCCAGAGTTCGCCTGCTACTGGACATCGCCAACAGGGACCCAGCCCCACAAAGGCAGCTTCAAAGAGTTCCCTGGCATGGCACTTCTTTAAACAATGTCCTACCGACAAGACCCGAGTGACTTGCACGCTCTGCCATCAGAGCCTGAGGCGAGGCATTAACGTTCTGAACCTCAGCACAACCTGCATGACCAGGCATCTACATGCAAAGCATGAACTGCAGTGGGGTACACACCTTAAAAACCAGGCACTCGCTGAGGCTCCCCTGCTCCCTCTACCGCTGCTGCCTCGGCTTCCGCCTCGAGAGGAATGTTGCCACCTGCCGAGCAGCAAACAGAGGATGTGCCACCGACACCACCACCACCGCCACCGTCAACTAGCGTCTCCACTATATCACACAGCAGCGTTCAGCTCTCAATATCTCAAACCTTAGAGAGGAAGCGCAAATTCCCCGAGTCACCCTCGAGGCCCTTGGCCTGAACGCCAGCATTTCTAAACTGCTGGCCTTTGAAATGCTGTCATTCCGGCTGGTGGACACAGACAGCTTCAAACAGCTGATGGCCATGGCTGTCCCGCAGTATGTGGTTCCCAGCCGCCACTACTTCTCCAAGACAGCCGTGCCTTCCCTGCACATGCAAGTGTCCGATAAAATCAAGTGTGCACTGCGCAACGCCATTTGTGGCAAGGTCCACCTAACCACAGATACGTGGACCAGTAAGCACGGCCAGGGACGCTATATCTCACTAACTGCACACTGGATGAATGTAGTGGCGGCTGGGCCCCGGCGGACAGTTCCTTGGCGCACGTCCTTCCGCCCCTAGGATCGCAGGGCATCATTCTCTGCCTCCTGTAGCCTCCTCCTCCTACTCGGCTTCCTCCTCCACTGCTTCCACCAGCTCATCCGGTCAGCCACACACCTTCACCACCAACTTCAGCACAGCCCGGGGTAAACGTCAGCAGGCCATTCTGAAACTCATATGTTTGGGGACAGGCCCCACACCGCGCAGGAGTTGTGGCGGGGTATTGAACAACAGACCGACGAGTGGTTTCTGCCGGTGGGCCTCAAGCCAGGCCTGGTGGTATGCGATAATGGGCGAAATCTCGTGGCAGCTCTGGGACTAGCCGGTTTGACGCACATCCCTTGCCTGGCGCATGTGCTGAACTTGGTGGTGCAGAGGTTCATTCACCACTACCCCAACATGTCAGAGCTGCTGCATAAAGTGCGGGCCGTCTGTGCGCGCTTCCGCCGTTCACATCCTGCCGCTGCTCGCCTGTCTGCGCTACAGCGGAACTTCGGCCTTCCCGCTCACCGCCTCATATGCGGCGTGCCCACCCGGTGGAACTCCACCTTGCACATGCTGGAGAGACTGTGCGAGCAGCAGCAGGCCATAGTGGAGTTTCAGCTGCAGCACGCTCGCGTCAGTCGTACTGCCGAACAGCACCACTTCACCACCAATGATTGGGCCTCCATGCGAGACCTGTGTGCCCTGCTGCGCTGTTTCGAGTACTCCACCAACATGGCCAGTGGCGATGACACTGTTATCAGCGTTACAATACCACTTCTATGTCTCCTTGAGAAAACACTTAGGGCAATGATGTTAGAGGAGGTGGCCCAGGTGGAGGAGGAGGAGGAGGATGAGGGCTCGTTTCTAACACTTTCGGGCCAGTCTGTTCGAATTGGCTCAGAGGGAGGTTTGTTTAAGCAGCAGAGGACAGGTTCACAAGTCGCCAGCCAAGGCACTGTACTGGAGGACGGAGGAGGATGAGGAGGAGGAGGTGGAGGGGACGAGGATGGCGCAAGTTCACAGCGGGGTGGCAGCCCAGGCCCATCACTGGTGCGTGGCTGGGGGGATACGGTGGACGATGACGATACGCCTCCCACAGAGGACAGCTTGTCCTTACCCATGGGTAGCCTGGCCCACATGAGCGAATATATGCTCCAATGCCTGCGCAACGACAGCAGAGTTGCCCACGTTTTAACGTGTGCAGACTACTGGGTGGCCACCCTGCTGGATCCCGGTATAAAGACAATGTGCCCACTTTAATTCCTGAACTGGAGCGCGACCGTAAGATGCGCGAGTACAAGCGCTACGCTGATAGAGGCGCTCTTGAGAGCATTCCCACATGTCACAGGGGAACAGGTGGAAGGTGAAGGCAGAGGAGTGGCAAGAGGTCGCCAACGCAGCTGTGTCACGGCCAGCTCATCTGAGGGCAGGGTTAGCATGGCAGAAATGTGGAAAAGTTTTGTCTCCACGCCACAGCTATCTGCACCGACACCTGATACGGAACGTGTTAGCAGGAGGCAGCATTTCACTAACATGGTTGAACAGTATGTCTGCACACCCCTCCACATCCTGACGGATGGTTCGGCCCCATTCAACTACTGGGTTTCGAAATTGTCCACGTGGCCAGAGTTAGCATGTTATGCCTTGGAGGTGCTTTCCTGCCCGGCGGCCAGCGTTTTATCTGAACGCGTATTCAGCACGGCAGGGGCGTCATTACTGACAAGCGCAGCCGCCTGTCCACAGCCAACGTGGACAAGCTGACCTTCATAAAGATGAACCAGGCATGGATCCCACAGGACCTGTCCCTCCCTTGTGCAGAGTAGTCCTTATTAACTGCCTAAAACATGTCTTGTTGTGCTACGGGCCACTTCTTTATTTGATACAAATTTTATGAAACCCACAGTTGAATGAAACTCTTCTCTGTCTGGGCGCCGGGCCTAACCAGATGAAAGTGGCCGGTTAAACTAACGGGTGACATGAAGCCATAACCTCTGCCATGCTACCTCTGTCTTCTGTCTGGGTGCTGAGGCCTAAGTCAAATAAAGCGGTCTTCTGCTGTGCTGGGGGATATGAAGCTAATCTCTGACCTCTCTCCTCTGTCTGGGTCCAAAGGCCTAAATCACTGAAAGAGGCCTTCTCCTGTGGTGTGTGATATGATGCCAGAATATGTGCTGTGGGGCCTCTCTCCTCTTCCTGGGTGCAGGGGTCAAATAAACTAAATTGTGGCCTACTCCTGTGGTGGTTGATATGATGCCTGATTCTCTGATGTGGAACCTCTCTCCTCTGTTTGGGTGAAGGGGTCAAAGTAACTCAATGGTGGCTTCTCCTGTGGTGGCTGATATGATGCCAGAATATGTGCTGTGGTGCCTCTCTCCTCTTCCTGGGTGCAGGGGTCAAAGTAACTCAATGGTGGCTTCTCCTGTGGTGGCTGATATGATGCCAGAATATGTGCTGTGGGGCCTCTCTCCTCTTCCTGGGTGCAGGGGTCAAAGTAACTAAATGGTGGCTTCTCCTGTGGTGGTTGATATGATGCCTGATTCTCTGCTGTGAAACCTCTCTCCTCCATCTGGGTGTAGGGGTCAAAGTCTTTCAAAGTCGCCTTCTCCTGTGCTGATTGATATGAAGCTGATGGTTGTGCCATCTGACATGGTTGCCAGGGTCTGATTCAATGGGGGCCTACTCCTGTGGTGGGTGATCTAAATGCCTGATTCTCTGCTGTGAAACCTCTCTCCTCCGTCTGGGTGTAGGGGTCAAAGTCTTTCAAAGTCGCCTTCTCCTGTGCTGATTGATATGAAGCTGATGGTTGTGCCATCTGACATGGTTGCCGGGTCCCATTAAATTAGGGCCTACTCCTGTGGTGGGTGATCTAAATGCCTGATTCTCTGCTTTGAAACCTCTCTCCTCCGTCCGGGTGTAGGGGTCAAAGTCTGTCAAAGTCGCCTTCTCCTGTGCTGATTGATATAAAGCTTATGCTTGTGCCATCTGACATGGTTGCCGGGGGTCTGATTCAATGGTGGCCTACTCCTGTGGTGGGTGATCTAAATGCCTGATTCTCTGCTGTGTAACCTCTCTCCTCCGTCTGGGTGTAGGGGTCAAAGTAACTAAATGGTGGCCTACTCCTGTGGTGGGTGATATGATGCCAGAATATGTGCTGTGGGGCCTCTCTCCTCTTCCTGGGTGCAGGGGTCAAAGTAACTCAATGGTGGCTTCTCCTGTGGTGGCTGATATGATGCCAGAATATGTGCTGTGGTGCCTCTCTCCTCTGTCTGGGTCCAAAGGCCTAAATCACTGAAAGAGGCCTTCTCCTGTGGTGTGTGATATGATGCCAGAATATGTGCTGTGGTGCCTCTCTCCTCTTCCTGGGTGCGGGGTCAAAGTAACTCAATGGTGGCTTCTCCTGTGGTGGCTGATATGATGCCAGAATATGTGCTGTGGGGCCTCTCTCCTCTTCCTGGGTGCAGGGGTCAAAGTAACTCAATGGTGGCTTCTCCTGTGGTGGCTGATATGATGCCAGAATATGTGCTGTGGGGCCTCTCTCCTCTTCCTGGGTGCAGGGGTCAAAGTAACTCAATGGTGGCTTCTCCTGTGGTGGCTGATATGATGCCAGAATATGTGCTGTGGGGCCTCTCTCCTCTTCCTGGGTGCAGGGGTCAAAGTAACTAAATGGTGGCTTCTCCTGTGGTGGTTGATATGATGCCTGATTCTCTGCTGTGTAACCTCTCTCCTCCGTCTGGGTGTAGGGGTCAAAGTAACTAAATGGTGGCCTACTCCTGTGGTGGGTGATATGATGCCTGGTTCTCTGCTGTGGGACCTCTCTCCTTTGTCTGGGTGCTGTGGTCAAAATAATAGTAAGTGACCTTCTCCATTGGTGGGTGACTTGAAGCCTGATTCTGTGCTATGGGACCTCACTCCAATTAATATTGTTTAATTTTTATTTATTTTATGTTAACTCATCATTTCCCTATCTACATTTGTTTGCAGGGGATTTAACTACATTTTGCTGCCTTTTGCAGCCCTCTAGCCCTTTCCGGGTGTGTTTTACAGCCTTTTTAGTGCCCAAAAGTTCGGGTCCCCATTGACTTCTATGGGGTTCGGGTTCGGGATGAAGTTCGGGTCGAGTTCGGATCCCGAACCCGAACATTTTTCGAAAGTTCGGCCGAACTCGTCGAACCCGAACATCCAGGTGTTCGCTCAACTCTAGGTATTACTAATGTGACGGGGGCACAATGGACATTTCTTCTATGGAGGTGGCACAGAGCCAGAGGGCATTACTACAATGAAACGGGCACAGTGGGCATTATAACTGTGAAGGGGGCAAAGTGGGCATTATTACTGTGAAGGGGGCACAATGGGGATTTCTACTATGGAGGGGGCACAGAGGGCATTACTAGAACAGTGGGCAATACTACTATTAAGGCGGTAAAATGGGCATTATTACAGTGAAGGGGCAAAATGGGCATTATTACTATAAAGGGGGCACAATGGAGATTATTACTATTAAGGGGGCACAATGGGGATTATTACTGTGTAAAATTGGGCATTACAACTGTGAAAAGGGGACAGAGAGAGCATAACTACTGTGAGAGGGCACAATGTGGGCATAACTACTGTAAGGGGGCACACATCTGTACAAAACTACTGTGAAGGTTGTACAATGAGGGCAATACTACTGTGAGGGGGTACAATTTTTTTTAAAGTATTGGGGGGGGGGGGGGCGTGGCAGAAAAAGGACCCCTCCCGGGTGCCAACACCCTAGGCACGCCACTTCCCGTCACAGCATTCAACTGTATACAGCGATGGAGTTGAATATGTACAGATCAGCGTTTCCATAATGAAAGCGCTCAATGCCCATGGCCCTTCTGCTGCCCCCCTCTTGCCCCTACCTGGTGCTACCTGAGGTGATCGCCTCACCTGGCCTCATTGGTGGTGCACCCCTGTTCATGTTAATGGAACCTTCTTCCTCCGGCTCCATCCACTGTCACGTTCCCAGCACTGCCGGCTGCTGCAGACCGGTGATCGGTATCAGAAAGATGCAATCCTAATACCAATATTAAGATCACAGTGCATTATAAATTACATTCATGTGGCTCTGATAATGTAAAGTGCTTTGCATGGTCACATGTGAAGCATGTGCGGTCTGTTTATTCCCTGACCTCATTAAGGTATTTGCAGGAGTGATGAATGCAGCGAATACCTGCTTGTTTGATGCTATAAAAAGCACTATAACAGCAGAGCGGAGCCATATGATCAGTGATCTGAAGCAAGCTCTTGTGACAAAACAAGACATTGAATGATATACTACTTCCCGCATCATTACACGGCCGCAGTCTTCTGAACTTTTCCTTTGAAGATAGCTTTTTATGAACTCTATATAGAAAATAAATCTGACGGGTTACAGTATATTTGCCGGGCTACGAGCTCTAGAGAAATCATAATCATGTTCTGCCTACCATACTGGTGAAGACACCTCAAAGGCAGCGTTTCTTAACTATGGGAACCTGAGGTTCCTTGGTACCTAATGAGGGGTTCCTCAGAAAACAAAAGACAGACCTGTCACTTATCCATTTATAATAAAATAAAAACAATATACAGTATAGCACTGCACTGGAATAATAGAAGAATTTTGTTATATTGAGGGCCAGTGTATACCGCCGCCCCACTCCCCAGGACAGGCATAGGCACTGCTATGCTCACCTTCCTTCTTCTGCCTGCTGGACTTGACAGCCTTCCACGTTCTCTCGCGGCGGACCCCTGGATTCACCTGTCTGTGCTCCCAATGCATGCCGCAGCCTGCTTCTTACCCGCAAGAACTCTCTCTTTCCTGTCTGTAGAGCGTGCGTCTTTTAAAGTGGCAGCTCACACACATGATAATTAACACCAGCCAAAGAATGGCCACTTTAGGGTATTTAAGGCACCTTCCCCTATAGAAGGGTACCTCAGCAATAGGTTGTGTAACTTGTTAGTTCCCTGCAAAGGTGCCATAGGTTTGTTTGTCTGCCCATGTACTGACTATTTTTGCGATTTGACCCTTTGCTGCCTGAGTTGACCTCTTCTGGACTTCCGTATTGACCCTGAGCTGCCTGCCCTGACCTCAGACTGTTTATTGGACTGCGGGTACTCTGACTGCCTGACTTTGGCCTGTCCCTGACTAGAGTTTTGCCTCATCCCTCGGTGCACTGCACCTCTGTCTCTTGACTGCCATGGGTCAGCCATAAATCATACAGAGACTACACCAGGAGGCAGCAGCCTCGTAGTTTCCACGCAGTGTAGTCCCTATACAGGGGTTTAAGGATAAACACCAGGGGACTGCCAGGACAACACCCTTAGGATTAGCTCCAAGTCAAATCTGTTCCGTTGACACAGTAGATCCACACTTACTGCAGTAAGTTTTACTTCCCCTTAACCCAAAAGTTGTTGAGTTAAGAATGGAAGTAGGGTTTGCTGGGAGTGAAACAAATGTTGAAGGGTTCACCCAAAGCAATAAAACATTTCTTCAAGGCCACATGCACATGACAAAACTGGAACTCTAGAGTGCATATGGTTCCATATAATGGAGCTGTATACACACTATTTATAGTTTTGCCTAGAAATAATGCTTTAAGGGAAACATATATGAGTAGGGATCATTCATAAAGTCCTATTACTGTATTTATTTTAAGGGAACAATACCTGAGGGGGAGCAGCATGACCTCAGCGACTCAACGAACACCAGAGAGTCCCTTGCAACGCCTCCTCAGACCCTCCTGTAGATGTTACTCAATTGTATCTGGTTTTAACTGGCAGAAAAAAATGATAGGTGACAAATTCCCTTTAAGTCAATGGTTTAAAACCCTTTGACTCTCCAGTTGTTGTGAAAGGCTCCTTTACTGAAGTAATTACCAAAAAGTGAAGACCAAGTAGTTATATCAGTAGTAATAAATTAGAGCAACTGGACATCTGTTGAAGACGTTTCGCTAGTATTATGACTGGCTTCCTTGAACCAGTTGGATGACTAGCGAAACTTCTTCAAGAGAGAATACAATTCCAGTTGCTTTGACTTATTACTACTGATATACCATGAGCTGAATTAATGAGAACCTTCGCAGACAAGACCAAGTAGTCATTTTGTTTAGTCATTTAGACTTTTGTTTAGCTTCTACTACTACTAGACCACTGTTCAAATGGACAATCATAACCAGAAGTTCTACCTGGGCAGTATGAATGATCAATTGCTATGACGAGTGATATTTTTATTGTCAGTTGTTTTGCCCATTCACCCAGGGCAATTATCATTCTCAGTGCTCGTAATCATTTGAATCCAGGTTATAATTACTTGTTGTTAGCAGATTTTTATTGGTATTTGCAAAGTAGATCTAGGATTGTGTCCAGTTGCTAGCAGGTAGTCAGACAATTCATCTGGGGTTTGTAAATAGCACAGGAAGACCATAATGACCATAGGCCTTTTTTCTCAGTTGCTATGTAACTATAGGATGAAGAAGAGCCTCTAAAGAAAAAGAAAATCAATATTTTTGTCCACGATGTAATAGGAATATAGCCTTCCAGCTGCTGCCCTACTAATGGTAAGAGTGATTCTGCTATGGAAATTATATAATGTATAAAGCTGTGTGTATATGTGTATGTCCACTAAAGGAATCCACATCGTTACATTTACAATCACGAAATTTGGCACACAGTTACATCAGGTGTCCGAGAAGGTTTTAGACCGGGTTTCAGCTCTCTAGGACGTACCGATCCTGAAATATTCCCAAAAAATGCATTAGCCAATAGAAGCCTGGTCACATATCCCTTATCAGCCAATAGAAGCTCGCAGGCCCTTAGTCTCCATATACACACAGTTTTACACCAGGTTTCCATAACAACACAGCCATTCAGCTTTAAAGGGGCAGTGCCCTGTGGATGACACTTTTAAGGGAGCAGAGTGCTGTGGAGGTCACTGCGCTGCAGTCTGAGAGTGAGCTGTTCAAAAAGACATCCCTGTGTCCGTCCAGACCCTGCACCGGACAGAGGACAGGGAGTCTGAAAGCTGGACTGTCCAGCCTTAAACCAGACCTCTGGCCACCCTAGGGGCAGACTATTGTGGAGGTCACAGTTAAGGGGACGGTCCGCTATGGAGGTCAGTGTTATGGGGCGGATTGCTGTACAGGCCATTGTTAAGGGGACGGGGTGTTGTGGAAATCACTGTTAAGGAGATGGGGTACTGTGGAGGTCACTAATAAAGGGGCGATCGCTGTGGAGGTTATATGTTCTGAAGCCTTTTTTTTTAGGTGTATTAGTGGAAAAAAAGTCTTCTGTGGCCTCCTCATGCTGCTGCTGCCACCTCGTTGTGCCACTCTGTGGTCTCCTCATGCTGCTGCCAACTCACAACTCTGTCTCTGGGCCACTCTGTGTTCTCCTCATGCTGCTGCCACTTCACCACTCTGTGGTCTCCTCATGCTGCTGCCACCGCACCACTATGTCATAGGTCCACTCTATTGACTTCTCATGCTGTTCCCACCCTCCCCACTACATGACTGGGCCACTATTTTGCCTTTTTGGCCGGGTTGACATCATCATTTATTTGACCCTTCATCTGATCTGTCAGAAGGAAGGAAAAATGAGATGCACAACGGATTCTGTCTGTGTAACAGCTGTAAGGCATGTATGACATGGTCCCTATTTTGCATCAGAATTGGCTTATGATTTGGTAGCCAAAATCAGGAGTGGGTACAAAACACAGACGACATGCAAATATTCTATTCACGTGTCATCTCTGTTTTGGATCCACTCCTGTTTTTTTAGATTTTAGCAATACTGATGGATTACTGACCCAATGCTGACCGAGTGAAGGCGGATGCTTAACAGACAGGATCCGTTTTTTGTGGGTTATTGTTCTGATCAGTGCTTTTTTTCTCAGAGAAAAGAAGGTGGAACTCACCCCCCCTCCCCTGGCCACGCCCCTACCCACCCCTAGAACAGCCCCCTAAAACCGCCCCTTTAGAGAACAGGGATGCAAGTAAAATTTGGGGGGGGGGGCTATAAAAGTAAATTTATGGAATGGAATAAAAAGCAATGCAGTAAAATGTGCAAAAAAATTTGAATACTTAGCAAAAGTAAGCTCAGAGACATTTCATTGATGAGGGGACAATGATGAAGGGGTGGACAATGTTGCAGTCTCTACCATCGGGGGGGTGAAATGATGGGGGACAATGTTGGAGTCTGTGCCATGATGTCACCCATTCCCCCATGACACAGACTCCAACATTGTCCATCCCTTCATCATTGTCCCCTTATCATGTCATCCCCCTGGCCATGGCACATTTCTCTCCCCCCCCCCCCCCCCCGATTTAGGTCAGGGTGTCCTCATGTCTAAATTGTATTCTCTTAACCTGCTGCAGGCAGCAGCAGAGCCATTCCTTCCTAGGGTGAGGTCCTCGGCTCTGCAGTCTCCAGCCACAGTCTCCAGTTGGCCCGCTCAACTCCTCACTCCTCAGCAGTGCTTGCTCTTCCTGCTGCTATGTGATGTGCCACTACAGCTTGGTGAGGCACTGAGGCAGCTTTTACAGCCCAGCCAGGCCGCACACACAGTCAGCACTGCAGCTCCTGCGCCTCCCCCTGGGCCTTGACCAACTTCTTGCTTCTGCTGCTGCCGTCCGCCACGGCGCCCGCCACTGGCAAGTCACACCTCCCTGCCCTGAGCCGCATGCACCTCTGGCCACACGTGACACACAGGCTGGGGGCGGGGTGCGGGCGCACAGCGGCGCTGCGCATAGGTCATTCAATTTTTAACACATTCAGCAGGTGCGGGTTTATTTTCACATTGCAAATAGGTTCCGCCACAAAAAAAGCCCTGGTTCTGACAGATCAGAGGACGGGCAAAATAATCAGTGACGTCAACACAAACTTACTGCTGACACCATCTCCACTCTGTCAGGGGGGGGGGGGGGGCCCCCCTCTACTTGTATAGGCATTTAATACAACAGGTTCTGTAGACATCTATGTGGAATCAGCTGACGATAGTGGACAAGGAGTTCGCTTCTTCTTGACGCATCACGCATGAACATCGACCTGTACTGCTGAGTTCACACTTGAGCGATGCCTGCCATCTGCGTATCATATGGACTCACATTATTGTTTCACTACCACAGCAGCCTCCTTATGCGTGTTACTGCAAGGCACAGTGTTCTGCACCACTATAAAGGCTCTCTGCAGCCAGGAAATAGCTGCTTTTTAACTTAATTCGCCACAAATAAATTTGTATCAAAACTAATCTTTTCAGAAAATTCGGCGAACCGTCCGAATTGAATTTTTGAGAAATTTGCTCATTTCTATTGATGATCTATCCTGAGGATAGGTCATTAATATCATATTCACAGATAACCCCTTTAAATGAAAACATTTTTGTTGTTTTCAGCCCCCACTAGAGGGAGTTTAGCTCAATGTTGGGTCCAATAATACAGCTGTATGCAGTTAGCTCCTAACCTCCCTCTAGACAGAATATTTAAGGCCTCTTTCACACTTGCGTTGTTAGGATCCGGCGTGCACTTCCGTCGCCGGAAATGCCCGCCGGATCCGTAACAACGCAAGTGACCTGAAAGCATTTGAAGACTGATCAGTCTTCAAAATGCTTTCAGTGTTACTATGGCAGCCAGGACGCTATTAAAGTCCTGGTTGCCATAGTAGTAGTGGGGAGTGGGGGAGCAATATATTTACAGTCCGTGCAGCTCCCGGGGCGCTCCAGTATGACGTCAGAGCGCCCCATGCGCATGGATCACGTGATCCATGCGATCACGTGATCCATGCGCATGGGGCGCCCTGACGTCACCCTGGAGCGCCCCGGGAGCCACACGGACTGTAAGTATACTGCTCCCCCGCTCCCCACTACACTTTACCATGGCAGCCGGGACTTTAGCGTCCTGGCTGCCATGGTAACCATTCAGAAAAAGCTAAACGTCGGATCCGGCGATGCACCGAAACGACGTTTTGCTTAAGGCCGGATCCGGATTAATGCCTTTCAATGGGCATTAATTCCGGATCCGGCCTTGCGGCAAGTGTTCAGGATTTTTGGCCGGAGCAAAAAGCGCAGCATGCTGCGGTATTTTCTCCGGCCAAAAAACGTCCCGCTCCTGAACTGAAGACATCATGGGGATAAAACTGATCAGGATTTTTCCGGCATAGAGCCCCGACGGATCTCTATGCTGGAAAACAAAAACGCAAGTGTGAAAGAGCCCTAACATTCAATCAGTGGACAATTATTTCAAGCGTTAAAATTGCGATGATAAAACCAGACAGAATTTTATTTTATCAGAAACAGTACCAATCTCATCTGTGGGCAGGGTCTAGTATTGAATCTTATCTCCATTCCAATTACTGGAGCTGGGCTTTAATACCAGACATGTGCACAGTACATATCGTACAATAAAGCCGTTATTCTGTGCTATCTATGTATACAGATATGTCCTTTCTTACCTTTGCTCTTGGCTCGGCATCCCCTTCGATGTGGTATCAACAATTATTATTATTTTTAAATATAATTTTGTCATGAGACAGCTATCCTATATAAGACTATTTGTGTTGTTAATTGCAGCCTGTCAAGAATTTTGCTGGCATGCGATGATATTATAATGAGTTTGACCTTGTCCTTGACCAAATCAAAGAAACGGTAAGAGCACGCACATCTGTATATTCCCTTAACATGAACACTTTCTCATCCAAGAGTGTTTAAAGGGAATGTGTTCTCTAAAGATGACCTATTGTTTAAATCAAGTTTTTGTGTTATACATATTTTTAAATAGCTTTTAGTTATTTTTAATTTTCCATGTCACTTTCTACAGTTTTTGCACCAACCACTAAGCCTAATACAGACTACTTTCCAGCAGTCATCTCTTTATCATCCCCAGCAGGATTACAATGACAAATATCACATATATAGTAGATAACACCATTCTCAATAGGCGATTGTAAAATTTTATCTACTCACCCTCCCAGGGGCATAGATTAAGGCTCATGGGCCCTGGTGCAAGACTTCAGCTTGGGCCCCCTTTCCCTCAGTGCTTTGTGGCCAGGGGCAGGGAAGCACATAGCTGTCATGCTACCTGAGACAGAAATTGAAAAGGCACCCCCCCCCCATGCCAAATTCTTGACCTAACCCTTTCCCTCCAACCAGAGGTGTAACTTGACCCATAAGCACTTTCTCTGATACCGGTGTCTTCTTATGTGGCACTAGGCTCTTTGGGCCCCACTCAGGCTCCTGGGCCCGGTAGCGACTGCTCCCTCTGTACCCCCCTATAGCTACGCCCCTACGTTCACACTGACCTATGCACAGGTCACAAAAAATGCCTAGAATACTCTCCCAGTGAAGTTAATAAGCTGCTGTCCATTGTGTCGATGGCCCATAGTGGCTGCTGTAAGGAGTAAATGCTGATAGCAACAGCTGAGGCAAGATGTCATCCCCCATAATCATGTTCAGAAAGTGGAATAGAAAAAATCTACAATCCAAAAATAAAAACAGATTAGCAAGAAAGGATATGTGTCAATATCTGATTGTAGCTGTCAAAAAAAATTACGTGTGACACATTCCCTTTAAGAGTGTTCATGGGATCCAGTTTTGTATAGTCTAAACAGCTTGTATGGGTCTTATTTTCTGGGAACAGTGGCTTGATGTCATTGTCTTCCCTCCGATCTCCTGTGCCCCCATCTGTTCCTGTTTCACTGTGGGCCTTGGATTGTATTCTGAGCCCTTGGTACAATAATTATTACTCAAATGTGTTCCTTGTATAAAGTCTCTGGTTTGCTTTCCTGTGTTACTTTGTGTCTTCTCATAAAACAATAGAATCAAAAATATTTATGTGCTGGTGCCGTCGATATAATCCTTCTGCTACCATATGTCACACCACCATATGTCATACCTAATGATAAAAAAATACTCAGCGGGGCGCTTGCTGGCTGTCCGGTGAATAATGAAACTCCAATGAAAAAACAATCAGAAAAAATAATGAAGATGTATGTCTGGACCTCGTCCCAGGAGAAGCTTCCTACAGTTCTACATCATGCAGCATGTCTTATACCAAGATATTATTATGGCGTTGTAGCTACAGAGGATTAGATTGAATGAATTAGATCAGTCTTATGGCTTCAAGACTAAGAGGCAGCTCTTGTAGGATGGCAATACTCTTACTGCAGGGCCTTGAGCTTTTCACAATACACCATGATGGAGGAGCAACTTGAGAGATCACGGTCACGGCAGAAATTGGTATGATTTTACTGCAGATACTGAAGCTGTTTGTAGGAGATGGACGCATACAGAAGAGATGAGTCCACCATTATCTTACCTTGAATTTGGTTAAGGACTTTAATTTTTTATTAAACAAATTCAACAAAATATCTTGACGTGCTAGCAAAACCCTTGACAGACTGCAATTCGTAACACAACCACTTAGTAGCCACACGTAGACGTATATACAGTGGGGAAAAGAGGTGTTAGTTACACTGGCGATTTTGCAAGTTTTCCCACCTACAAAAATTAGAAAGGCCTTTAATTTTCTAAGAGACAGAGTCTAAAAAAAAAAATAAATCCAGAAAATCACTGGATCAATTGTATGATTTTTAAATACTTGATTTGCATTTTAGTGCATGAAATAAGTATTTGATACAATAGAAATACAGAACTTAATGTTCGGTACAGAAAACTTTGTTTGCAATTACAGAGTTCAGATGTTTCCTGTAGTTCTTGACCAAGTTTGCAGATACTGCAGCAGGGATTTTGGCCCACTCCTCCATACAGATCTTCTCCAGATCTTTCAGGTTTCAGAGCTGTCGCTGGACTACATTGAGTTTCAGCTCCCTCCAAATATTTTCGATTGGGTTCAGGTCTGGGGACTGGCTAGGCCACTCCAGGACCTTGAAATGCTTCTTACGGAGCAACTTCTTTTAGTTGGCCGATGTAGGATAGACATCTTGGGACAGAGTACTGCAAAATCCATTTTTGTTTTTAAGCTGATCATCTCCAGCCATGGGGGATATTTTGAGCCAAGAGGTAAGGTAGTAAGTGAAACATCTGTACTGTAAGTACCGCTCCGTGGTTTAAGGTGGAGGCTCAGGCAACATGTGTCAAGAGTTTTCCAAATGTATCTTTTTTGCATACTTGGGTAGAAAAGCTTACATCGTAGCCAAGCAAATGGAATGGGAATTCCCCAAAATATCTGGCATATGTTATCACGTTAAATTTTACTCAGCTGATCTCTAAGAATAGTCTCGAATCAGTCATATGAACAACAGCTTCTGTAGGTTGAAACTAATTTGAAAGTAATTACTAGAGATGTCAACAGAAATCAGAAGAAGTTCCAGAACCGGAAATGCTCAGCAGCTAAGCCGATCAAAACTAACAGGCGTGAGCTGTTTTGGCACATTCTGGCAAAAATATAAGGCACTTATTTTTTCCCATCTTTAATTTGCAATAAAGGAGTCATTTAACCTTTTATCTCGGTAAGGAAAGGCTAAAAAATATTATTTGAAGTCAAGAGGAATTCTTGAGAAAAAATTCAAAACTAAAGGATGAAACCAGTAGTAGAAGTGAAGTGAGAACTGGACTCTGCACCACAGGCTAAAGACAGACACCAAATATGCCATTCCTTTGGGTAAGACCACACAGTCCACATGTGAGCAAAACCCCATCTACTGCAGAATCAGGTGGCCACTGTCCACCCTTCTTGAGAAGAGTTTTGCCCACCAATGGCAGCCAAAACATGTGGTCTTGACACTCACCTCAAAGACATGGGTGGATAAAAAAAAAAATAATAAAGCAATTTGCAAATAGTCTTAAAATGATCCTACAATGTTGTATCTACAGCTCCTATCTGCAGGCCAATGCGTCTCTCTAGTTAGAGACTACAAAGGCTATGTATCCTACAGTCATTCTCCTTCTATGCACTGAGTAGCAAGAAGACAGATGGAAGTGAGTATGACATCAGGATCAGACTACTTAGGGTTTGTTTGTAGTCTGTAACCATAGAGACACATCTACAAACACAAAACGATTGGGAATTTTTAAATAAAGGGATTGGCATTTATCATGTAGACAAAGTATTACTAATCTATTGTGATTGTCCATATTGCCTCCTTTTTCCATCAGATTACACACGGCTCGTTTCCTGGGGTTACGACCATCCTGCAATCCATCAGTGGTGGTCGTCCTTGCACAGGGTAGAAAAAGGGACTGTGGGAGTACATATAAGCTGGCACTTTTTCCTATAGTGTGCAAGCACAGCCACTGCTGCTGGATTACAGGGTGGTCATAACCTCTGGATATGAGCAGTGTATAATGTGATGGAAAATTGAATCCAGCCAGCAAAGGAGGCAATATGGAGAATCACAATACATTAGTAAGTGCCTTGTATTAACTTTCTCTACATGATAAATACCATTTGCTGAAGTGAGACAACCCCTTTAAGACTATTTGTAAATTTGTTCTCTATGTATTTGAGCATTATAAAAATGGTTGCACAGGTGAGAATATCCTAGAAATCCTATTCAGGGTTACTTTTTAATATCTTCATTTTGAATGCCATCCATTTGGAACATGTCCTATTCTTGTCCGCAGCCTGCGGATAAGAATAGGCATTTCTATGGGGGGGGGTGCGGCTGGGTGTATTGCGGATCCGCAATTTGCGGATCCGTAATACACTACGGTCGTGTGAATGTAGCCTAAACGCGGGGACTATATACCTTCATGCACATGGCTGTAGTACAGCTGCACATAAGCTCTGAGTAGTATACAACCAACTCCCTCCCGCTAAATCTTCCGAAAACGGAGACCAGAACAGTAATTTCAAGTAGGAAAAATAAAAAAGGGATTATGGGATGCCACTAGCAGGAAAATAATTTGTTAAAAGTAAATAAAAAGTTTTAAAAGACAACACAACGCAACGCATTTTGAAGGGTGATCTGGTGAAGAGGGGGAGCCCCTTCCAGGGGCAGAATGGAAACTTAAAGTGGCCCTGGAAAAAAGCTCAGAGTGTCGCCATGTTGTAGGTGGGGCCAGCAATACCGTAGTACAGAACAAAATACTGTTCCAGCAGAACCAAATACCACAGTGCAGCACAAATAACGGCCTACATTAATTAATGCTAAGCGCATCAGATCTTTATGTACCTGGCTGGCGACCAGGAGGCGTTCTTGGGAGGCCCTCTGGGCATTGGCCCACCAGGAAATTTCCCTATAAGGGTCTATGGCCAATCCGCCCATGCCCCCTTCAAAACACATTCCTTTTTTATGTTTGTTATTTACTTTTATTTTTTTTCGTGCTATTAGCCCCCCATAATCCCTTTTCTATGTTTCCTGTTTGCTATTGGACAACATATTACAGATCAGTTCTCCCCTAGGGCTCCATACGATGGCAGATGGATTGTCTGGTGCAAGGACTCCATGTGCCTCTGTGGAGCCTCCATGCACATGCAGCAGTGCAATCAGCCATGTAATAATCATTCTGATACAGATCCCCCTCTAACACACACCAAATATTTTCTCCGCTGTCACACATAACACTTGAAGCATGTATTGGTTGCTGAAATGTGCATAATGCCCTACAAATGCCCCTGTAGTCAGCATGCAATGAATTAGTTCCTTGTGAGCTGCTGATTCCAGCTCAGCATGCAGAGACATGCCTTTAATTAAAAATCTTCATTAAGGTGCCATTAGCTAAACTCACAATCACAAGCCTTTCAAAGATAATCTCCAGCAAGAATGATAGCGAGTTAAAAGGGCTTTCATGTCTTTGTAACTGTTAACATAAAAAAATAAAGGTGTCCTGGTTTCTAAAAACACTGTATATAGCAAATGTGACATGACAGGCCATAAAGGGTTAAAGCCGTTTTCACATGGAGATATATTTAGCAATGGAATAGACTCATCTGAAACTGTTGTTCAGGAAGATATTTCTGTTCATGTTGAAAGAAGCTATAAAGGTATTTAGCATAATTAGATAGCTATTCCAAGAAGCCTCATATTATCAGCGGCAGATATATTAAATATAAAAAAAGGGTTCCACCTTGACACATAAAGTGTAATTTTTATCTACAACAACCTAGTAGAGCTTAACTTACCATTCATAAATTACTCAGGCTAAACATGACCAAATCGATTCTACCAAATTGGAATTTGTCCTGAATTTCCCAAAAAGTTCACATTCTAATGAATCTGAATTTTTTTGCTATTCGTTTTGGGCTAATCAGAGAGAGGGAGAGGAAAAGGGAGAGAAAGAGAGAGTCTAGTATCTTACTCTGGGTTTCAGGGCTATATATAGGGTTACACCTAGTATGCATAGTATGTGCTCAGAGTATTGTAGGCCAGGGAACACTCCTCTGGGTTTCTGGGAAAGGCTTTCCTAAACCTATCTGATGCCGGCAGATGTAATTTTTATATATTTTTCCTTGAAAGCCAGAGGACTGTTCACTGTTTTACAATACTCTTCATGCATACTCGGTGCCCTCCATAAGGAGAAATAATACCCGAACCAAGGCCTCTCTCAAATTTTCTTGGCTCAGCTCTGTTACGGGTAGTTACTACTCAGAAGGAGTTGTGTTCCTGGTATAAGACACAGTTTTGCTTTGCTTGAATTAAAACTAGCTGGTATGTCTCTTTTCTAGAGAAGCATAATGTAGGGACACAAGTACAACAACAGATAAACAATCTCATATAAAAAGCACTGATTGAACAGTACGAGGCTACCACAGGGGAAAATCTTATTATGAAAAAGGACATATTTAACAGTTTGAAGCTGCCACCAGGGGGACATCTAATTTTCCCACAAACCATACATGCCTCCTTGTGCTTTATATATCAATTATCCACTACGTTTTTAGAGGTAGCCTCAAACTGTTCACTCGGTGCTTTTTCATAATAATATTTTTCCCTGGTTGTAGCCTCAAACTGTTCAATCTGTGCTTTTTCATAATAGTATTTTTCAGTTGTCGTAGCATCAAACTGTTTACATGGTGCTTTTTTATAATAAGAATTTCCTCTAGAAAATTATATGTATGAGAATCAAAAATTTGCTAAATCCTTCCCCAAATTAATTTCAAGAAATTTGCTCATCTCTAACTCAGTTACCACAGCGTATATAGTATATAACATCCCACAATATATAGTATAACACTTCAGAGTATACTGTATATAGTATAGCACTAGGGATGATCGAATTTCATATTTTCAACTTCGAGTTCGTGTTGTGGTAAAAGCAGAATAGCATTATGGATTCCATTACCACGGACCATAACGCAATTCCATGACGGAATGCATAAAGGAATAAAGGTTATTCATTTTGTCATAATAGAAGTCTACGACCTGCACAACGGATCTGTCCCCTTTTCGTTATGCACGAGTCCTCTCCTGCATAATGTAAACAGAACGGATCCGTTATGCCGGCCATAGAATTCTATTATGACGGAATGAATAACGGAATGCCTCTAAAGGTCCATGGTAACGGAATCCATAACACAATTCAGCTTATACCACTACACAAACTCGAACTCGAAGTTCAAAATATGAAATTCGCTCATCCCTATATAGCACCCCACAGTATACAGTATAACACCCCATGCTGGCTAGAAAACATCAGCAAACATTTTATCTGTATAAAGGCAACAGCATTTTCTGCACAGCTTATTACAGTAGCTGGAGCCATAATATGACATCCCCGAACTTCTCTGGGAACCCACCGTACCACCATATCTCTTCAACTTCATAAAGACGCTTTTTTGATGGACCATGCCACATGCCAGTTTTCTCTTTCGTACTGACAAGAGACTTCTCAGTAATACGCCACCATATGTTCACCATATGTGCTCCTGTGTGCCTCTGTACAGCCACACAGCTTTTTATGTACGGCTACCACAGCGTATATGGCAGGTATGTTCTGGCTGTAAATGTAATCACCCTATTTTCGCCTCCCTCCTTTATCACATTGCTGACTTTAGTAATTTGTTTTGTTCGGCATTGCTTGCATCTTCTCCTGAAAGTTGGCAGCAGTATGCGCGTGAGAAAGCAACGGCTCAAGTCATTTGGCAGATAACACCGTCTGTTTTGATCAAGGGAGAACATTTAATGCAATATCATTAGACTGCAATGTTGTGCAATATGGCAAGAAGACGTCCTCCAAGACCGTTGATATTTTTAAAATCTCGCAGGTGCAGAAGTCTACCTTTCCGTCACTAATCCCAGTGTACAGATGAAATGTTTTCAATCCACTTTTCCACAAAATGTCAGCACTGGAACATCATCTTGATTCCCTTCTCTTAGTGTGAACTGATCCCTACACACAAAAGAGACCTGCAGCGAAGGACCATCTGAAAATACTGGTGACTTGTTATTTGAATTGATTTCCTTCTCGACTAGTGTGGATTTTTTCAAGTTTCAGTTTATGAATTAGACAGCAATATATTTTAGACTGATTAAAGAAGGAACATCAAGGATGTAGTTATTGAAACAGATTTAAGGCATGGCCCTGTTTTTCTAAATTTCTCCAGCTGTTGGTGCACAAATTTGGATGAGCCCTAGAGTAGCCAGTGCAGAGGATGGGAGTGGTAGTGGCCCTGATGAAGTGTTGTGTCACAGTGTACTCCCTTAGGCCATTGCTCCCTGTTTAAATGTACTTTTAAAGAATGAGGCCAGTAGTGAACGCATAACACTCTCTATTTACTAAATGTAAAGTAGAACTCCAGGTACATCCATAGCAGCAGATTTCAAGTGCACCTGTAAGGAATATGGAGAAAGGTTGGATGGCTGCAATTTTACCCTTGTGGGTGTAGATATCCACTATATGGTCTAGAATCAAGATATTAGGCTTAACTGGCCTAGCGGTAGTTTGGGTAATGGGTGTCCTAGCTGTAGCCCCTCACCTTCCAGTAGTATCTTTGATACAGATGTTAGCAGATGTGAACAAGGCGTTACTGAGTGTTGTATGCAATTATATATCTAATATATAAACTGAATGTATGTATGTGTGCATGTCCGCTAAAGAAATCCGCACCGTTGTATTTACAATCACGAAATTTTGCACAACCGGCTCCTGTGACTCGATGAACGTCATAGACTATGTTTTGAATGGAAATTTTCACCCACGCTTTCCAATCATTTGCCAAAAAAAAAAAAATGCTTAGTAACCTAACCGCCAAACTCCAGGAGCCATTGTCGGTTGGCTGTTGGGGCAGTTAGCCTGGATATTCATCAGGTTGCATATAGCAACCAATCACAGGTCAGCTTCTATTTTGCTACAGGTCATTAATATGAGCTCTGATTGGTTGCTATAGGAAACGAAGGACATTCTTAGTATAAGATAGTTCATGCGTGAGTTAATATGATTTTAATTGCGACTCTTAGCCAACGTTGTTGTAGAGGCTGATGTAACTCACATGACCTTAAGTGTATTTTAATTCTGTGGGGTTTTATATACTGTCAATTAAAGACAATAATGCTCCGTTGTGGAGGTCTTTGTTAGGGGCGCAGGTAGGGTGTTGTGGAGGTCACTGTTAAAGGGGTGGGCACTGTGGAGGTCACTGTTAAGCGAACAGGGGACTGTGGAGGCCACTATTAAAAGAGCAGCTGCTGTGGAGGTCACTGTTAAGGCAGCAGGGTACCGTGAGGTCATTGTTAAAGGGGCAAGCGCTGTGGGGATGTCTGTTAAGAGGGCAGGGAATGGTGAAAGTCACAGTTAAGTGGAGTGTCCCCTATGGAGGTCACTGTTAAGGGGATGGGTGATGTAGAGGTCACTGTTAAGAGGGTGGGCCCCTGTGGAGGTCACTGTCAATGGTTTGGGGTGCTGTGGAACTCATTGTTAAAGGGACAGGCTGCTGTGAATGTCAGAGTTAGGGGGTGGGCTGTTGCGGAGGTCCCATTTTAAGGAGGTGGGGCACTGTGGGGGGTCAGTGTTAAGGGGTGGGGTGCTGTGGAGGTCACTGTTAAAGGGGCAGGGTGCTGTACAGCTCATGTTATGGGGGGACACTGTCGATATTTTTTACCGACACACACAAATATATATATTATATATATATATAATTTGGTAAATACTATGAATTTCTCTGCATGCTCAAGTGACCAAATTAATTTCTTGAATGCAGCACCAGTTAGCATTGCTGATCATCTATAAAGGTACAAAAAGGCCTGTACTCTACTGAAGCCATCTGGCAGCTTGGCACGTGTACCGGTGAGTGGGTGTCCTCTTTAGTATACATCATGATTTATCTTTAAACTGCGAATTTGCATCGCATTTGCATATTTTCTCCGACATGTCATTGTCTTTTCTGAATCTCATTCATTAAAAAAGAAAATAACAAGGATAAAAATATTGCACACCAAAACTGGGAAATTATTATTATGACAATGAAAAATTTATTATCCTAAACTATAAAACAGTAATTAGAGAAAAATATGGATGCTAATGGAATGCATACTATTCATCTAGATAGATGAAGAACCATAATCTTTATTATGATCTCATGTAATGATTTTTACATGTTTTATTAATTAATCTTTTGTCTACGTCTGTAAGAAAACAGTAGACAATACACAGAATTTTTGTTATTTTAGATTTTTCTTATGTTATTTTTAACCTGAGCCTGCAACCACATCAAATATAGTGAAAATTTAATGGAAATATAGTACTATTTGAATCATGTTTGTCTCCTACGTGGTCCTAGGTACTGAGCGATGACTCATAATCACAGAGTCTATTGGTGACCATTTGCCATGGTATTTGGATCCCATGGAGAGTGTCCCTCACTCTATAAGACTCAAGAGATCCATGTATTACATAGATGACCATAATTTGGTGACTTTCCCATTTGGACACCTTCTTAGATTGAAGCCATGCCAGTGGTCTACTGCTCAGCCAACATCTGACTTCTTTCAAGCTGACCATACATTTCAGACAGGTGTTGGCCAAAACCTCTTTCAGCCAACAGCAATCTCTCTCCACCCCTATCCGAATGCAATATAGGCAAGTGTGCATGTGTTCTTAATGGAGAGGGGAGAACAAAAGGAGAGCTTTCATGCCAAACAACCAAGTCTAGGTTGGTTGACCTGTCTGTGTGACTGAAAGTCGAGCCAATCAGGTTTTTGACTCTGTGTCCAATCCCAGAGCTGGGCGGCGGAATTAAGACTGCAAAACCCCTGATTGACTTGCCTATGATTTTGTATGCTGGCTCGATACTGTGAGATAAACTGAAACCTGTATGTTGACCTTGATGGTGAACTGTCTACTTGATTAAGGGTCCATTCACACGTCCGTGTGTGTTTTGCGGATCCACGGATCCGCGGATCCGCAAAACACGGAAACCGGCAATGTGCGTTCCGCAATTTGCGGACCGCACATCGCCGGCACTCTCATAGAAAATGCCTTTTCTTGTCCGCAATTGCGGACAAGAATAGGACATGTTCTATTTTTTTCGGGAACGCAATTGCGGACCCGGAAGTGCGGATCCGCAATTGTGGACCCGGCCGGGACATCGTCTGTCCCTATTGAAACTAATGGGTCCGCAATTCCGTTCCGCAAAATGCGGAACAGAATTGCGGACGTGTGAATGGACCCTAAGGCTGAGTCTGCTGTTCCTGCTTATATTGACCCTACTTGTGAACTGACTGCTGGCTTGGTTCTGGAATAAACCTGTGCCTTTTGTTCATGCATATATTGTGTCTCCTGGTAAACTGACCTTGGCTTGTCTCTGAATTAACTCCATATTTGCTTCATGAGCTGTGCTTGTCTCTCCTGGATTTGACCAGATGATTTCTCTTAATATCTCCCTGGTCATTATGGTAGGTCTGCCACTAGTGTGCCCTCTCCAACTCCCCACATGTAACCGGGGTCCCTAACAGCAAAGTCAATCTTGGCTTGCAGCAGGCTCCGGTGAAAAATATAGGGTTAGCCTTAGCTACCTACCACCTGGAGTGGTTTAGGAAGGTTTGTAGCAGTTTAGAGCTTTACTAGATGTCGTCCGGATAATGACCTTAGTTCTCCTGAACACTTTCCCTTACATCTACATTTTTATGTAGCTGAGATGCTACAAAACCTCAAGAAGAATTAGACCTAATTACATTAATTTGTAACCTTTACTTATTACGAATAGAAATGGTAAACAAAGTGTGCTCCAATAATCCAGTGGGAAAAAATATGTATATTAAAATGTACAGCAAAATCTCTAATGCACCTGGATGACAATGATGCCCATAATAATAATAATTGGAAGGATCTTACCCAACCCAGGAATACAAATTGTGACAGGTGCCCGTCCCTATTCTGAAATGCGCCTAAATTAAGCCTATTTCAGGTGAAAATGGCGTCGCAACGGTTAATTGCACGGTTACCTGCGACTTTGCCCCTCTCACACCAGGTCTAAAATTGTGGACATGGCGTGGGTGGGAAAGGGACGGACCAGCAGGCCCGTCTCATTCATCATTTTCTACTCCTGGTTTAGGAGTAACAGCTCGGGCCTGTATTAAAAGGGGCATCTAAAACTCTAGGTAAAATAAATGTGCCTCTTAGTGACCACAGCATCTGAGTGGTGAAAATGCAGGAGCTGTGTGCTTCCGCACTAGTAACTGTCTCCCCCGGCAGAGATGGGGGAAGCTGTTACGTTACAGTGATAGGCTGAAGCCTGCTTGACGTTCCGAAGCCTGTCACTGGTATATTCCAATACAGGCCTGCAGGTGGCAGCACTGCATTGGAATATACTGAGTGCTGTATTCGGTAATGGATAAAATACCATTACAGTATACAATTGGCAATCTAATGATTGCTTGTTGTAGTCACCTAGGGTGACTTTGAAAAAAATGTTTTTGAAAATATAAAAGAATGAAAATTATAAATGTTCAAATAAAATATTCAATAAAAATTAATAAACAATGAAAAAGAATACATCGTAGGCATCGCTACATTGGAAAATGCCTGTACTATTAACATATTAAAAATATTTATCCTATGCAGCGAGTGGAGCAACTGGAAAAAAATTTAAAGGTGTCCAATTTGCCATTTTTTGCCGCTTGACCTCCTCCAAAATAAAAAGTGATCAAAATTCATACACATTCAGTATGGAGCAACTAAAACGTATGGATCTCCCCACATAAAAAATGAGCCCCTAAAATTTTTTCAGTATTAAAACACAAGAAAAACTATATAAATCTTGTATCATTGTAATTATACTGACCCAGAGAATAAAGGACACAAGTCAGTTCTACTGCATAGGAAAAGCCATAAAAACAAAACTGTAGGAGAATTTGTTTTTCAATTCCATCCTATCAGGATTTTTTTCCAGATTTCCTCTACAATGTATGCAATATTAAGCCTCATCGACATGTCCGTGTTAAAATCCATCAAAAGGTGGTCAGTGATGGCTCCGTGAAGATGTCTGTGAAGGATCCGTGTGTGGTCCGTGTGTCCTTTTTTTGCTGTCCATGTGTCATCCGTGTTTCATGGACACTGTGTTTTTATAGCATCTCTTCCTAATGATCCATGAAACACGGATGAATGTTGCATCTGTGATTTTCGCGGACCCATAGACTATAATTTACGTGATGAATATGGACAAAATAGAGCATGAATACACACATTAAACTGAATGGGTACGTGTGCTGTGCAGCATTTCTCATATACCCCAAATATACGGAAACACAAAGCTTGAACCTAGCCTTACAACTGTTTTCCATGGTCAGTAACTGAAGGATGTGGAAAATAGAATATTTTCAAGTACAATCAGCAAGTGTAAAGGTTCGGAGGATAATTTTAGACATAGAAGAGTTATTTGGTAGTTGCTATGGTAGATTGATGAAAATAGCGCATATACGCATGATTCCTGTTGGTAGCAGTGTGGGGTGATTAGAGGCCTTGCAAAAATGGCCATTCATTAGAAGCCATCACTTGAGAGGGTAAAGAAACAGCAGAAGAACCATTCTTATTGATTTCACCTGAAGTGCCTTTATTATTATTTATTATTATTTGCCTTCAAGACTAATTGGACAATGTCTACATTGGCTGTCTAGAGGTTTTACGTCAGTGGGTCCTTGGACTCTACAGTAAAAAGATTTTATGGCCATGATTTATTTCACTAGGAAGCACCGACTAAAATTTGATTTTATGGGTCATTTCTGATGTTGTTGCTGTTTAAGACATTATCTTCGGTTGTAATGCACAGAATTCCTCTTTTGCTGCTTCAAGGAGTTGTCCAGGAGGGGAAGACAGTTACCCAAAAGGCTCAGAGCCGGTTAAAAAATAAAAATAAAAGCAATACTTCCCTTACCGAGCCCCTACCTTTCCTGTTCTAGTGTTTACTAGGAACCCTCTGATCTCTACTTCCAATGTGCATAGGATGTCTGGCTTAGGGCTCATGCACACGACCATATGGCTTTTTCAGTATTTTCCGGTCCGCAAAAAACGGATCCGCAGAAATATGGATGACGTCCGTGTGCTTTCCAGTTTTTCTTTTTGCAGAACGGAACAGCTGGCCCCTGATAGAACAGAGTCCGTTAGGTGGACAATAATAGGATATGTTCTATCTTCGAACGGAACGGAGGAACGGAAATGGAATGCACATGGAGTACCTTCCGTTTTTTTTGTGGGCCCATTAAAATGAATGGTTCCATATACGGACCGTATACGGAGCGCAAAAAATGTCCCGTATACGGAACGCAAAAAACGCTTGTGTGCATAGAAAAAATTGGGCTGGGCTTAAAATTTTCAATAGATGGTTCCGCAAAAAACGGATCGGATACGGAAGACATACGGATGCATTTCCGTATGCGTTCCATTTTTTTTGTGGACCCATTGACTTGAATGGAGCCACGGATGGTGATTTGCAGGCAATAATAGGACATGTTCTATCTTTGCACGGAACGGACAAATGGAAATATGGAAACGGAATGCACACGGAAACACTTCCATTTTTTTTGCGGAATGAAAAAAAAAACGGTCTATACACTCGCAGCTACAAATGTATTTCATATGATAGCGCATAATATCTCTCTGTGTGATCCTGTTTGGGAAAATTATATAAAAAAGCCATTATTAATAAAATAGCATAAAAATATGAAGGGCTTATTTATTTTCCTAGACTTCAGATTTTGGAATGAGGTGACTGCATTTTCATCTCAATGGTGGTTTTGATAACCCTCAGAGATTACTGGGGTTGTAATGAGAATTGCATCCTCTGGGGGTCTACGAGACTATAATAACAAAATGGGGTCCAACTAGAGATTTGCTAACCGGATGAGAAACCTGGGAAGGGTGACAAAAAGAGAATTGTATAGTAAGGCTGGGTTTTTGCCTTAGTTACAGTATTTAAAGGGTTGGTCCACATTGTACATCCCCTTTCATTTTCCCTAATAGGTGCAATCTCGAACCTTTCTGTATTAGGGCTCATGCACACGACTGTTGCTGTTTCACGGTCGGTTTTTCACGGATCCGTTGTGTGTCTGAGGTTTTTTTTCCTCGAATTTAAGTCCTCTTCCTTTACGTTATTGCACAAAACATATCCATATTGTTTCCGTATTTAATCCGTTTTTTTGCGGTTCGTATACTGAAACAGTAACTTATTAATCACCAAACACATGAGCAATATGGGCTGGTCATAGCATTTCTACAGTATGGATCCGCAAAATACAGATGAAATACGGATGACATACAGATGTGTTTCGTGTGCGTTCCGTATTTTTTGCGGACCCATTGACTTGAATTGGGCCTCGGACCGTGATTTGCGGATAATAGTAGGACATGCACTATTTTTTTCGCGGAACGGCCATGCGGACAAACGGAAAAGGAATGCACACAGAGTAACTTCTGTATATTCTACAGCCCCATTGAAGTGAATGGTTCCGCATATGGTCCGCAAAAAAAATGGAACGGAAGCAGAAAGAAAATATGGCCGTGTGCATGAGCCCTTACTCAGACAAGTACTTATTGCTATGTGCAGGGAAAATGATCAGATTATTATAATTGTATACCTCTAGAGCCTTATTTTATTACTTTAGTCTTTTCATTAAATATTGATCACTCCATCACATCTTCTTGTTGTGTCTATGAATGAGGGGCATGTGTAGTTTTCTTCCGTGCTCAGAATAAACAGATTTTAAGGACAATGCCATCTTTCAGCCATAAAAATTCAATAATAGCGGCTTATTTATAGAGGACATGGCAGGTAGTATATGCAATGACCCAAAGGGTTAAAGTCATCTGGGATCACAGCAAAAGAGTTAGCCTATTGTTAACATTTATTGCTATAGTACTTATTTCTTTAGGCAACATGTATACCTAATGGTTATCTATGAGCACCAATTAGTTTCAGTTGGCAGTCTTAGTGCAGTTGCTAGAGTGATGAGCTGGAACTGCCCCCTGCTCAGTGAGTCTTTGCTAAGCAGGCCTCGAGTGAGGACATGCACATGTGAGCATCTGAAAGGTAGTCCTAAAGAGAAGCCTGGTCCAGAGAACCATCATCCCTGAGACTGAAAACTGTCAGAGATCAACGGAACTGAAGGACGACTGCAAGAGAACGGCTATTTCTTAATGGTTAAGAACCACTTTCGAGGGTGTTCTTGGACATACAGTAAGGTACAGTAATCGCTTGTTTACGGCAAAAGACTTTACTGCTTGTGGACAGGGTATATTGTCTCTGGCACCCAACACTCCTGTGAGATGGACTGGCCATCCGAATCTAAGATCTGCGCCTGCAGTCTGGTCATTGCAGAAAGTGGTAATGAGAACAGAATTGCACGTCTGTTGCTATTTGGGCTATTTGCAAAGTTTATTTAGAGGGGCACTCAGAGAGGACTACCACCATCATGGCTGCTGCCTATACACAGCTATCGGGAGAAACCTACTCTGTGAGACACCTCAGAACTGTGCCTGTTGCTGCTATACGTACTACAACTCCCATCATCTGCTCAGTAAAGAAAGAGACTTTAGTTATTACAACCGAACAGATCTGTTGTTTGACATGAAGGACAAACACATCATCACTGACTGTCGGGTCATTCTTCATTTCAGTTATTACTGCTGTACTCTTGTCTATTTGTTCCCAACCAAAAGCTTCGGTGGACCCCTGTTTTTTGCCCGTACATATTATTACACGGCTATGAGCATGACTATGGTACGGTATGTGAACTCCACCACAAGCGCAGACAGAAGCCACATTAATACATCTGCTTTGTGCTGCGGCTTTGCAGCAATCAGCAGGAGTATATTCTTTACAGAACACTTTATAGGTAACCATCCTAGCGTAGAGTCCATCAGAAATTGCATTTCCAGTTCTGTATTGTGGTCAATGTTTTTAAAAAACCTATTTAAGCTGTGTTTATTGAAAGTAATGGGGAAAAGCCACATAAACCACACAAAAACACCTCAACAAGACAGTTCTGCAGGTTATACACAAGTATCAACTACATTGAGTTTGTAAAACATCTCGGGTTCCTTGGACTTACCGCTGGCAGACAAGTGGGGCAGCAACAAGCCACTCTGCACAGCAATATGAACTTTTTCCTGAGTGAATTAAGGGCTAGCTTGGACTCTGCCGCCGGAGGAGTTGATTCTGAAGACCATCCTGTCTATACAGAACTTGCATGTTTTCTATTCCATCCTGATCTTCAGTGAGGTCTGATAGGTTCTCTGTGAATCATCCAGGGGTGCACCACCCATGATGCCAGGTGAGGCGATCGTTCCGGGCAGCACCTGGTAGGGGCAAGAGGGGTGCAGCGAACGGGCCATTAGCAATGAGCGCTTTCATTGTGCAAACGCTCATCTCTACATATTCAACTGCATCACAGTTGAATGCTGCGACGGAGCACGAGAGCAATGTCTCCCTGCGCCCACCGTTTCCTCTAATAGGCTTTAGTCCTAGTTCCTGTAGTCTATCAGAGGCCGGTTTCATTTGTTGCGCCGCCTGAACTGGGAGTTTCAGTTTTCGCCTCAGTTAGAAGAAACGCTAGGTGCACCCCTGGAATCATCCCATAAGAAATAGACTCATGTGGCAAATTGTTACTCTGGCAGTCTGTGTCCACCACTGCTCCATTCTCCCCTGCGGGCACTGACGGCGCACTACTCACCTTATGCCCTCTGCTGCCTGTCACTATCCTGCTCTCCTGCTGCTGGTGCTCAAGGCCGTTGGCATCCTTGTAAGTTCCTGCTGGTTGCAAGTTTCTATTAGGCCTCCTAACTTGTGCTATAGGGCGAATATTCGAATAGCAAATTTTTTTTACGAATATTGGCACTTTGCAAATTCGCGACTATATTAAATATAGTGCTACATATTCGTAAAAAACTAATATTCATTTTTTTTTCAATCTGAACCCAAGATACCGTTGATGATAGAGAATGTTGCGCTATGTTCTCTATCTTCGTTAATTCTAGCAAGCCAACAAATAGGAAAGTTATACCCCATTCAAAGTTTCATTCACAGTACGCAAATATTACTTAATGTAATATTTGCGTGCTGCGAATGAAACTTTGAACAGGGTATAACTTTCCTATTGGTTGGCTTGCTAAAATTAACGAAGATAGAGAATATAGAACTATATTCATATTCGTGGTTATCTTCGCTAATTCTAGCAACCCAATAGGAAAGTTGCCTATACACAGCTCTAAGTTGAATTCGCAATGCGATAATTTTACTTTGCCTATTTTTTAAAATAAATAGAATAATTATAATAATTATTCTATTTATTGAGAAAAAAAAAGCAAAGTATTATTATCGCATTGCGAATCCAACTTAGAGCTGTGCATGCATAGGCCAGTTTACTTGGCTTGGTAGAATTAACGAAGATAACGAATTTGAATATAGCGCTATATTCGTTATGTTCGTTAATTCTAGATAGCAAACCAATCGGAAAGTTGCCTTATACCCCGTTCAAAGTTAAAATCACAATACGCGAATAATTAAATCGCATATTGTTCGCGATAAATAGAATAATGGCGAATATTCGATTTCGATGAATATATGACGAATATTCAATCGACTATTTGCGAAATATCATAAAATCGAATATGGCGCCTCCCGCTCATCCCTGCTCTCAGCCTCTTAAAGGGCCAGCATGCGCAGTTAAATGCTTCCCCAGCCAATGGCTAGATGTCTCTGGACATTTCAGGTTTTCTAGTTTTCCCGCCGAAGGTCTTGGTAAACTAGACACTGTGGAACCGCCCAATTGCCGACTCTTAGGCCCCATTTACACATCCGCATTTTGCGGAATGGAATTGCGGACCCATTAGTTTCAATGGGGACAGACGATGTCACTTCCGGGTCCGCAATCGCGTTCCCGAAAAAAATAGAACATGTCCTATTCTTGTCCGCAATTGCGGACAAGAAAAGGCATTTTCTATGAGAGTGCCGGCGATGTGCGGTCCACAAATTGCGGAACGCACATCGCCGATGTCCGTGTTTTGCGGATCCGTGGATCCGTAGATCCGCAAAACACACACGGAGGTGTGAATGGACCCTTACTCCACGCCGCCTGCCCTGACCTTTTGTCCAGATCCCTGTACAGGGGTTATAGAGTGAATACTGGGGGACTGCCAGGAAAACACACTTATTAGCCCACAGTCAAACCAGTTGGTTGATAGTCAGTAAAAAAAATGGTGGCCTCAGAAGAGATGTCTTCTGCTGGATCTTTGGTGCACATTACTGTGTCCACCAGAGGTTCCTCAGGTACTCTGATGACCAAACTGACCATGAATACATTCTAAGGCCTAATTCACACGTCCGCAAAATGGATCCGCATTCCATTCGCAATTTTGCGGAAGGGTTGCAGACCCATTCTTTTCAAAGGGGCAGGAATGGATGTGGACAGCACACTCTGTGATGTCCGCATCTGCATTTCCGCATCCGCGTTTCCGTTTCCGCAAAAAAAATAGAACATGTCCTATTTATGTCCGCAATTGCGGAGAAGAAAAGGCATTCTCTATATAGTGCCAGCAATGTGCGGTCCGCAAAATGCGGAATGCACATTGCAGCCGTCCGTGTTTTGCGGATCCGTGTTTCCGTGTTTCCGCAAAACACACTACGGACGTGTGAATTAGGCCTAATAGAAGTCTGGTATCATTTCTAGAGGAAACAATACATAAAAAAAACTAGAACTAAAAACTAAACTTAGCATCAAGTGCTCTTTACAGTCTGAGCCCCTTCTTATAAGTAAGAAAAATGAAATGTAAGTGCTCCGAGCAATGATTTATCTGTTTGGTGCAGCCTGCCTGAAGCAGTGCACTGCGTCTCGAAACCTTTTAAGAAATGAACAAGTCAAGTTCAGTGAATAATAGGAGGGAGCTATTCATCAAACTTACATGTGACATACAGATCTATCTCCATGGAATATAAAATAATCTAGACATAAACATTTAGTAAAAAGGCTGCACACATCTGAAGCCAGAATATTGACTACATGCCTGATGGACCACTGATACTCTTTAAATGGGTGATATTCACTGAATACCCATCAATACGCTCTGCAGGCACTGCATATACTGTATAAAAGGTGCGAGACATTATAGTAACCAAAATTATGCTTAGAGAATCTACAATTTACATATAACTAAAAAGAGATATATAGAGGGCCACCAATGCTGCTCACAGAGCCCCTAGTGCCAGCCACTAGGGTATTCCCATTTCAGGCTGTGCAATGCTGTTTCTGTAAATCCCATTAATTTGTACGTTAGCTATGGAAACAGTATGACACAGAACGCTCATGGCCACAATTCTGACGACCTCTGGCCACCACCCACCCACATGTAATGGGCTGGGTTTTCAAATAGCTTGCTAATTAGCTGCAGTTTTGTTTCTAATTAACAACCCTGCTTACAACATGTAGGCTTTAATTTGGCCCCATATAGGAATGCACCACACCCCACCATCCCTGCATGTACTATCCCTGTATGAACCATCCCTGCAAGTGCCATCCCTGTATGTACCATCCCTGCATCAATCATCCCTGCATGTACCACCCCTCCGTGAACCATCCCTGTATGTACCATGCCTGCATGTACCATCCCTGCATGTACCATCCCTGTATGTACCATCCCTGCATGTACCATCCCTGTATGTACCATCCCTGTATGTACTATCCCTGTATGTATTATCCCTGTATGAACCATCCCTTCAAGTGCCATCCCTTCAAGTGCCATCCCTACATGTACCATCCCTGTATGTACCATCCCTGCATGTATTATCCCTAAATGTAGCATCCCTGTATGTACCATCCCTGCATGTACCATCCCTGCATGTACCATCCCTGTATGTACTATACCTGATACCTGCATGTACCATCCCTGCATGTACCATCCCTGTATGTACTATACCTGATACCTGCATGTACTATCCCTGTATGTACCATCCCTGTATGTACCATCCCTGCATGTACTATCCCTGCATGTACCATCCCTGCATGTACCATCCCAGCATGTACCATCCCAGCATGTACCATCCCTGTATGAATCATCCCTGAAAGTGCCATCCCTACATGTACTATCCCAGCATCTAAAATCCCTACATGTACCATCCCTGCAAATACCATCTCTTCATGTACCATCCCTGCATGATCCATCTCTGCATGTACCATCCCAGAATATACCATCCCTGTATGCACCATCGCTATATGTACCATCCCGGCATGTACCATCCCAAAATGTACCATCCTGTATGTACCATCCCTGCATGCACCATCGCTTCATGTACCATCCATACATGGACCAGCCCTGCATGTACCATCCCTGTATGTACCATCCCTGCATGTTCCATCTCTTTATGCACCATCTCAGCATGTACCATCCCTGCATGTACCATCTTTGCATGTACCATCCGTGCATGCAACATCCCTGCATGTACCATCCCTGCATGTACCATCCCTGTATGTACCATCCCTGCATTTACCATCCCTGTATGTACCATCCCTGCATGTACCATCCCTGCATGTACCATCCCTGTATGATCCATCGCTGCAAGTGCCATCCCTATTTGTACCATCCCAGCATGTACAATACCTACATGTACTATCCCTGCATATACCACCCCTGCATGTGCCATCCCTACAAGTACGCTCCCAACATGTACCATGCCAACATGTACTACCTCTGCATGTACCATCCCTGCATGTAAATAACTTCCCTGCATGTACCATCTCTTCATGTACCATACCTGCATGATCCTTCTCTGCATGTACCATCCTTGCATGCACCATCATTACATGTACCATCCCTGCATGCATCATCGCTACATGTACCATCCCTGCATGTACCATCCCTGTATGTACCATCCCTGTATGTATCATCCCTATATGTACCATCCCTGATTGTACCATCCCTGATTGTACCATCCCTGCATTTACCATCCCTGTATGTACCATCCCTGCATGTGCCATCCCTGCATGTACCATCCTTGTATGTACCATCCCTGCATGCACCATCGCTTCATGTACCATCCCTGCATGTACCATCCCTGCATGTACCATCCCTGCATGTACCATCCCTGTATGAACCATTGCTGCAAGTGCCATCCCTATTTGTACCATCCCAGCATGTACAATCCCTACATGTACTATCCCTGCATATACCACCCCTGCATGTGCCATCCCTACAAGTATGCTCCCAACATGTACAATGCCAACATGTACTACCTCTGCATGTACCATTCCTGCATGTAAATACCTTCCCGCATGTACCATCTCTTCATGTACCATACCTGCATGATCCTTCTCTGCATGTACCATCCCTGCATGTACCATCCCTGTACGTACTATACCTGATACCTGCATGTACTATCCCTGTATGTACCATCCCAGTATGCACCATCCCTGTATGTACCATCCCTGTATGTACCATCCCTGCATGTACCATCCCTGCATGTACCATCCCTGCATGTACCATCCCTGCATGTACCATCCCTGCATGTACCATCCCTGCATGTACCATCCCTGCATGTACCATCCCTGTATGTACCATCCCTGCATGTACCATCCCTGTATGTACCATCACCCCCTGATCTTAATCTTAGTGACTGAATATCAGGAAGTTTTTCCGCTGACAGGCAGCATAGCCATGTCATTTATCTCCTACCACCTAAAGTGCTCTACAGCTTCCTATAAGTGTACTTAGCAGGAGCCACACAGGCCTAAAGCTCCACCGCATGAGGGCTTGGAAGAAATTAAATACATGTCAGCGTAGAACAGTCCCTTATTATACATTTCTTCTGAACCTCTAAACCCACATGGAAAACTCATAGCTAGTACTTTCTTTAAAGAGGACCTTTCATCAGGGTAAAAAATGTGTACTAAGTATGCTGACATGTAGAGCGGCGCCAGGGATCTCCCTGCACTTACTATTATGCCTGGGCGCCGCTCCGTTCGCCCGGTATAGGCTCCGGTATCTTCTGGAACTTGGTTATACTAGGCGGAGCCTAGTACACTTGGTTATAGTAGGCGTATCCCAGGATATGAGCTGTGTGCTGCGATTGGCCAGCGCTACAGCCTGGGATAGGCCTACTATAACCAAGTGTACTAGACTCCGCCTAGTATTACCAAGTCCCAGAAGATACCGGAGCCTATACCGGGCGAACGGAGCGGCGCCCAGGGATAATAGTAAGTGCAGGGAGATCCCTGGGCGCCGCTCTACATGTCAGCACACTTAGTACACATTTTTTGCCCCGATGAAAGGTCCTCTTTAAATCCATTGAAACACAGACATAGCAGAGCTGAATTTTCTTTTTAAAATTGCAATCATCATAGTAACTTATTGAGATATGAAATATAATATAATATATAAAAAACTAAATCATATCACATTAAGTTGTGCCCAATGTCAAACTCAGGTCTGATATGTCTGACTAGTTCAACTCTGTGACATCTGAACAGATAGCTGAGCTGTCCGGGATTCACTAGGACAATATTGTGTTTTTTGCATAGGACTGCATAGAAACGTACGGGAATTCTTACCTTGGAAAGTGCAGATTCTTAGGCCTCATGTACACGACAGTATTTTTTTGCGGTCCGCAAAACGGGGTTCCGTTGTTCCGTGATCCGTGTCAGTTTTTGCTTCCGTTGTGTTTCCGTGTGTCTTCCGTTTTTTTTAGCGGACATGACCCAAAAGATTTTACCAAAAGACAGGCTGACAATTTTTGGCAAGTGCCTGCCAAGGGATCCGCAAAAAAAACGGAGGCGGAACGCGGATAACACACGGATGGCCATCCGCATTTTTTCACGGTCCCATTGACTTGAATGGGTCCGTGAACCGTTTTTCACGGACAAGAATAGGACAGGTTATATTTTTTGGACGGACTGGAATCACGGACCACGGACGCGGAGGACAAACGGTGCATTTGCCGAGTTTTCCACGGACCCATTGAAAACCAATGGGTCCTCAGAAAATCACGAAAAATGGCACAACAGACACGGAATCAAACAACGGTCGTGTGCATGAGGCCTTAGGTGAAGATGATCTGAAGTTGTCATTTGACTCTTTGGATGTGGACCCCTTCAATTCAATGGGGCCGCAAAAGATATGGACAGCCCATGGTGTTGTAGTTCTGTACCCCGGCCCCGCAAAAAATATAGAACATGTCCTATTCTTGTCCGCAATCACCGACAAGAGTAGGCATTTCTATCATAAGGCTGGCCATGTGCGGTCCGCAAAATGCAGAAAACACATGGCCAGTATGCGTGTTTTGCGGATATGCAACTTGTGGACACTTGTGGACATGTGAATGGACCCTTATAGAAGGTTTACTGGCAGACTTACGTAAAAGATATAAGTAACATCATAAGAGGACATAGAGGCGAGGGCATCCTACAGCAAAGATTAAAAGGAACCTGTCTGGTTGAAAGTGTTGCATGTGATAGAGCAGATTCTGAGCTTAGGAGTCCTGTGGGCGGTCTTAGTTTATAACTGACACATCTCCTATATGTGTGTGGATACAGAGACACCTGCCAATCACTGATAGGGCCGCCCACTGGACTCCTAAGCATTGAATGAGCAGGAATATACGGTAAATGAGTAAATGATAAGTTATACTAAATCTTTCCCCACAAAACCATATATCAATCTGCTCAGCTCCTCCTGCTCTATAACACGCTGCCGTAGGTAGCACTGTATGTTTAACTTGACAGGCTTCAAAATGGAGCCCCCTTCTGGTGCTGGTGAGAGGGGTTGTCTCAAGATGGCACCTCTGTATTCGGACATCAGAGAATACGGATAATGGAGACTATAATGGAGACCACCTCAGGGACCCACCCCTATCTCCCAAACAAGTCACCCAAAGTGAATGAGAGCACACCATGCATGCACGTGTACTCTGATTTCACTACTACGAGGGAGCACGCTCCCATAAAAGGAAATATAGAGCGGCCGCGCTTGCCTGTTGTGCTTTCATTCACATTGGATTGCCTGTTTTGGAAATAGGAGCCGATCCTCGAGGTGGAATCCCCACCTATCTGACATTGGTGGCATATCCGTGCATTATGCCGCCAATGTATGAGATGACACAACCCCTTTTATCCCATGACTAATGTAAAAAATGAAAATCAGACAAAATCTAGTACAACATGACAATCTCTTTCTAACAAACCTAGAACCAGCCCTGTACCTCACATGGATCCAGAGATCTCCCCATTCATTGATCCACTAGATTTATATCAAGCTGACAGCTCAGGGGAGGGTCTTTTCTGCTGCAGTTCAGGGGGCGTGTCCATGCTCTCCCTATCACAGCTCAGGGGGCGTGTCCATGTTCTCCCTATCACAGCTCAGGGGTGTGTCCATGCTCTCCCTATCACAGCTCAGGAGGAAGTCAAAGGATGAAACTAGGCATGTGCGGCCATCTCAGAGAGCAAGACAAAGAAATAGGAAAAACTCAAGCAGCAGGTGGCGCTATAAGGATGCCTTTTATTGAATAACTCAGTGGCTATACTACATTTTTAATGACATGCATTTACAAAAATATTCAGATTAAAAACTGTAGAATATTTTTTGTGGGATAACCCCTTTAATTCTCAACCATTTCTTTATAGAACCCATAGAGAGGTGATCCCTGTGCAGGTTCTTATTAAAATAAGGGATGCAGCCAAACTGTCTCTGAGGACCCCATAACAGCTTGTTTTTCCTCTATGGAACGTCAACCTTAAAATCGCCAGGAAAATTGTAAAATCTGAGCATTATCAGGGAAAATGCTCTCAACGACTTAAATGACCAATTCAAGTCTGCTGCATCTGTACAATAAAAGCCTCCCTAATCCCCTCTAATGCATAGCAAGCAGCCACTGTAATATGAAGCAGTGTTAGAAAATACTGTTTACAAAATGTTATAAGACGGCGCGTCGAGCGAGCGTTCTTTGCCGGCAGCACTCGGTAACACCCAGCAGAGCTTTCCTGTGTTCTGGCACAGCATAAATTAAAGATTCAGACTAATTAAAGCAAAAATTAATAGAGACAGGGAGTTTAAGAGATTAAAACATATCGATTAATGATTCTTTTGGATTATCATTTTATTTCCTGTTGTTTTCATTTGCAGGAATAAAATTTTGGAAAAAATGATTCCAAACGTATTGTTAGGGAGAGGAAGTGTAGAACGTTCCGGACAAGATTGATTACCTCTAGACAGGGGTGCACCTTTTAGCCTTTCTGTTGCCTGAGGCGAAAACTGAAATTTCGCCCCTCCCTGCCCAATGCCAATTTCTTAACCTAACCCCTTACCTTCAGCCCATGGCCCTTCGGCTGCCCCTCTCTTGCCCCTACCTGGTGCTGCCTGAGTAGATCGCCTCACCTGGCCTCATTGGTGGTGCACCCCTGCCTTTAGACAAGATGACAGCAGCCTGTGCTGCCCCAGTGAGAGCAGGAGGTCAACCCAGGCATGTAGGTCTACAGGTATAGAGGGAACAGAGATGGCAGTCGCGACCAGACTCTGCCGGACCCTATAATGGATTGTGCGTTGGGACCCAAGAGTTACACTTTTGGGACCATGCAATTGATGGTGGGATTCCTCTGTCATAATACTGTGGCCTCCTTGCGTTAGGATCCCCTGGAGCCATATACTTGGTGCCATACCATCCATGTTGGAGGTCATGTAGAGCCAAGGACTCAATGTAAAGGAGTTGTAGTTTTGCATCCCCGGTGGATCTGATATTGATGACCTATCCTAAGGATAGATCATCAGTAGTAAAAAAAAAAAAAGGACAACCCCTTTAACAGTAGGACTGGAGGTAAAGAGTTAGGTTGAGAATTTGGTATGGGGAGGGGGTTCAATTTTTACCTCAGCCAACAGAAAAGCTAGGTGCACCCCTGCCCTTTCCCGAAGCGCTGAGAGAGGGGGGACCCAGGCTAAACTCTTGTACCAGGCCCCATAAGCCTCTTTGCTACACCCCTACTAGGATCACTTGCTCAATGTACAGCAGGTGATCTCTGAAGTGCTTATAATACTAATACACATCATCGGAGGCAAGATGATAAAATAAAACACGGATAACCCTTTTAAGGAGAATAATGGGAAGTTCATACATTTCCATTCACTAACCTTTGGCTAATATTAAATACTGAACCAGGTAAACACAGCATAAACAGTAACTGAACTCGGCCTATAAAGGCAGTAAAAACAAAGTGAAAAGCGTTATCATTTATTTCCACAGTTTTCTTTTTTCCAGACTTTAAACACAACAGTTAAAAATAAAGCCATAACCTGACCTTCTGCTGCTGAACATTTTGATCAATGCTCCTTCTCACATTCACGACTGATCTTCTTTGGCTTGTCTGATAGATCTGGAAAATACAAGACATCAGACTCCTAATTAATGAAGAGCATGAAGCAGTGGAAACACAATTACAGCATGTCCTGAACACTATATATACCGTATTTATTTTACGCACTTATAATAGAGCTGATATATTCCCCGGCGCTTTACAGACATTATCATCATGCTGTCATCAATGGTGCTCACAATCTAAGTTCCATATTACTATGTCTTTGGAGTGTGGGAGGAAACCGGAGAACCTGGAGAAAACCCACACAAACACGAGAAGAACATACAAACTCCATGTTCAATGTGCCGCCCCCCAGGCCGATCGTGTCCCAGGTTAATAGGATGCCGAGTGGTGTGGTGCGGCCTTAACAGTCTCTGTGTGTGTGTCACAGTGCTCCTACCTTGATACTGTCGCTCCCCAGGTTTAGGCTCCAAAGCAATAAAGGGGATGAGTAATGGTAGAGAATAAGTCGAGTCAAGACGTTTATAAAGTTCAACAGCTTTACTTGAGTAAACTTGCATCCAGACAATATACGGTCTCTCTCTTGGTTCCAGCAGGCTTTGGCATAAACTAGTGTAGTGTACGGGAGCTGTAATGCCCGTCACTACAGAAGGGTCACTGGTGTGCTGTCGTTTCCCCTTTATTTATGGGGAGATTGGTATAAATAATCTTCAGATGTAATGTAATGCTATGTACTTCCCTGTTACTGTGAGTATTGCATGTGCAGGCCTGCTAGGGATTTCATTCCAGCTCTAGTCACTAGAGGGAGCTAGGGAGCCCTAGGTTATATAAGGCCCAGTCAGGGAAGGCACAAGCAGTCTAAGCCCAGGCCTTGAGCCTGTAGGAGTCTAAGCTCAGGCCTTGAGCCTGTAGCAGTTGAAGTCAGCCCAGGCCCTATAGCCTGAGAGGGTCCAGCCTAGGAAGATTCATTCCCTGGGAGGAGCAGTCCAGACCCTAGGACTAGTGGAGATGTGTTGCCTCCTTAGTCGAGCTGCAAACAGGAGAAGGATTCCTGCAGGAGCATTTCTGGTCACCAGCCTGAGGAGCTGAGGGAAGGCAGAGCAGCAACCAAGACAGCAAGAGGTACTATAAGTCCCAGAGGAGGTACTTAATCTAATCCCAAGGATATAAGCCGAGAGAGGGCATTCGGGCCTTGGAAGATAGTGTCTACATTTCCAGGATCAGACAGGTAGAGAGTGCAAGCCGCCTGTACTGCAAGAGTCCTGTGTGTTAACCCTCTGTATTTACCTTGCTACATATCGCCTGCCACTGAATGTATTGTAACTTGAGGCTTAATGTAAACCAACCATCTTCTAAGGAACTGCGCTTCCATCTGTGTCCATGTATGATAACCATCAAGTACTTTAGTAAAGTTCAAGTTCCGTTTTATTACAACGTGGTCCCTCAGTTATTCCTACTATCAGCAAACGGTGTGCCACCGTTAATTGGCACTGGCGTCACGAACTCTATCTACAACTACCTGCCAGAGAGTCAGCCTGTCTCAGGTTAGTGGTCACCATTGCACTACCACACCCAGGAACACTATTAACTCTAACTTGAGTACGCTGCACTAGCAGGCAAACTTGATAACTCTGCTGTGCTAAACCCAGCTCTATTCTGGCAGCTGGACTTTATGACTGTTCTGATATCTCTGGAGTGGCGTGCTTTTGGCTGCTGACTCCCTAGTGACAGTGTCTGTAAATCTGTAAGGAGTCAGGGTGCTCTATGAGCTACTTCCCTCTTGAGAGACTCCTTCTACAGCAGGGGAACCTTCCCCTTACTGCTACATCATGGGCACGTCTGGCTCTGACGGTGCCCTGGTTTACGCTGACTAGACTCTTCCTGTTGCCCCTCCTTTGGGTAGGGAACAGGACTAGCCCACTTGTGCCCAAAAGGTGGAGAATGGAATGGTGAGTTCCATTCTACCTAGAGATAGGACCCCAGAGCAGTACAGCAGCAGTGCTAAAGACAACCCATTTCTATATATCCTTTTGCAATTATTCCAGCGGGGAATAAAGGGGTTGTCCCATCTGGTTATTTCCGGCCATAAATGTCAGATAGATGCTGGTCGCACCTCTGGGACATGCTCCAATCTCGAGAACGGGTTCTGTCTTGTGGTTGTGCATGCTTGGCTCTCTTCATTCACTTCAATGGGACTTAAAAAAATTGCTGAGCATGCTTACTTTGCTTTTTTTTTTTGACGGTTCCTTGGAAGTGATTGGAGAGAGCAGCGCATGCACAGCAACCTGTCTATTCCCCGAGGTGTGGGACAAGGCCCCATTATCAAGATGAGAGCAGATCCTAAATGCAGGACCCACAACTTTTGTACATTTATAGCAATTCTGTGTATATGCCATAAATGTCTGAGATGAGGCTAACCCTCTATAGTGGTGTCCAACTTCATTCAATATACTGTTGGTAACCTATACATTTATTTAAGAATTTAACATTTAAACATTTTATATTTTAATTATTTTTTGTATAATAGCTAGTTATAAAGGACCCATCCCTTCCCCTGGCATGTCTGTTGCTACATGCATTCCTCATGTAATAACAATTCTGGAGCATCTATTCTTATGGCTCTATGTTGTGCCATTCCTTTATTATTCCTGCTAGAAGTTATAAATTAATTACTAGCAGTTTGCAATGAAGGTCCAGATGAGTGTTACCATTTGGGGATGTGCCCCTTCACAGCCTGACACTGGCAGCCCTGATTGGATAGTGTCAAACTGTGCAGGGACACACCCCAACTGGTAACACCTAGCTGGACCTTATTTGTAGACTGCTGGCAGTTCATTTAGAAATCTCTACTAGGAACAATAGTGGAATGACACAATATATTCTCTCTCATTTTCTCGCTCTCTCTATTTCTCTCTTCCTTTTCCTCCCCTTTCTCTCTCCCTTTTCCTTCTCTCTCTCTCTCTCTCTCTCTCACGCAAAATTCGGGTTCATTAGAATCTGAGTTTTTTTCCAAAAATTATGGTAGAATTTCCCAATTTTTTACAATCGATTCGCTCAAGTCTAATTATAGCTCAAATATGACATGAAACATAATTTGCAATGTCTTTACACCATAATAGTACATTTGTAAAAATAGTAAAAAAAATTATAGTTAAAATTAAATCAGTGCCATTGTTTTAAAGCAACATCCTGAAATGTTCCCCTTGGCGTTATATAGAAATCACTGTGGATCCATTGAAATGAATAAATAAATACAATTTACAAACCTATAATACATTTACTGTATAATACATGATTGAGTGTAATACAGTCTATTTAGTAGCATAGCTAGAGGGAAACTGCAGGGCACGTGCTGACCACTAGGGGGCGCCAAAGAAACCCTCTGCCTTGGACACTATTTCCATACAGGGTTAATGCAAGAAACCAAAGCTTTGCCCTGGATAGAGGGAAATGTAGCCGTGACTCTGGATCTAATTCACTGCATTTGCTTCATATCATCGACCTCATCCTTCTTTCTGTAGAGTAAAAGCCATCTTTTGTTAGGAGAAGTTGCCCTGAAATCCGGTCCCTTCAGCAAACAAGAAGTAATGACAATTCCGTACTTTGCTGCCTGGAGAACAAACACTGTTTGCTCCCGGGAGGTAGAATGATGTAAAGTCTGAGACTCAGGCAATGCATAAATTTAGAGAAAAAAGCAATTTATTAAACTGAACTTCCACATAACAAAATGCAAAGATAAAAGAAGCGAGGAGCGGAGTTGTTATATAAGCTGCTTTGCCGGGATGATGTCAGGAAGAAGACTTAAGAGTTCAATTCTGTCTAAGATGGATCTGATGAAATCCCTATCATCCAGTCCATATTACTGCTAAGTAACGCAGAACGCTTCTATCATGTAGAAGGCGCGTCACATTCAGTATGTCAGCCGTCCAGACATCTACAGAAGACCTGTGCTGAAGAGAGGGGAGCAAACTTCTGGGAAAACGGGAATGTGTATGGGCTATCCTTGTATACTCATTCTATGAGGGTAGATAGATAGATAGATAGATAGATATGAGATAGATAAATATGAGAGAGATAGATAGATAGATAGATAGATAGATAGATAGATAGATAGATAGATATGAGATAGATAGATAGATAGAGATAGATAGATCTGAGATAGATAGATAGATAGATAGATAGATAGATAGATAGATAGATAGATAGATAGTAACAGCGGCTGCTGTGGGCCGCTGTTCGCCTGCTTACTGCCACGGTCCCGGGCGCCGTGTTCAGCGGTGATCTCTTGCCAGTGTTTCCTTTCAGCACTGGCCACAGCATGCTTGCTGCTTCCTGGAGCATTTCCTTTTGGGCCGACGAACGTCCCTTCCTATGTTTTATGGGTTGGATCATGTGACCTCACCAACCAATCCTAGCCCTCCTGCACATATATAAGTGGCTCAGCCCCCTTCCCAGATGCCTCAGTGTCAAGGTTCTTGTGTCTTGCTAAGGTCCCTGATATCTGCTTGTGTTCCTGGACTTTACTACCTGTTTGATCCCTGCCTGCTTGCCTTGACTCTCTTGTTGCCGACCCAGATTGCCTGACAGGTACCTGTGCCGCCTGCCCTGACCTATTGCTTGTTTGACTTCGCTCTGCCTCCTTCGGTCCTTCACTGTTGCTCCTGGTAACGACTCGGCCTGCTGACAACACCTGCACCTCTGGTACCTTTCTCAGGTACCTCCTCGTCCGCCTGGACCAGCTGCCTCGTGTGCCAATCCTCCTCAAGAGGTAGTGACCTCGTGTTCCCCTCGGGAAAGTCTTTCTCCACCATCAGGGGTACTGTGAAGATCTAGGGGTTCACTTAGAGGAGGTAGGGCACGTGGCACACTGGGTTCACAACCGCTGGTTTGTGACAGATAGATAGATAGATAGACAGACAGACAGATAGAGTAGATATGAGATAGATAGGTTTGGTGTCCCTGTATGAATGGAACGCAGTTTGAGCATGCTCACTACCACGTCATTCATCTTTATGAGCAGCATAAGCTGGAGACAAAGACTGTGAGTAAAGATCTAGATCACATCCTCGGATTATCCCAAAATCACTACTACCAGCTCTAGCATGAGCCGAGCCCTGGAGTCCTGAGTGGATACAGAGCATGAGCTTATGAGTCCTGATATCTGTGAGCTCCTGGCTCTCTCCCTCCCTCCGCCGCTCTCTTCCTAGACCGTGCAAGAGGATTATCCTATAGTGCCTTCCCAGAAAAAACTGTCAAGCGTATGTGCCTCTGTGTCAGAAGGAAAACCTGTCACCTGTAATCTGCCTGTGAGCATTTCCTCCCCCAGTCCCTGCTCGCCACATTCATTTTCCCATAAAAATTATGCAGAGGATCAACCACCATTCAGGTATCAGAGGAGGGAGCGGGGAATAATATAGAGAAACTTGAGTTATACTCAAGTTTGCTCCTGCACTTTTCTTCACTTAAAGGGCATCTGTCAGTAGTTTTGTACCTATGACACTGACTGGCCTGTTACATGCTGAAGACATCTGTGTTCGTCCCATGTTCATATGTCCCCAAAGTGCTGAGAAAAATGATGTTTTATATGCAAATGAACCTCTAGGAGCAACAGGGGCGTTACCATTACACCTAGAGGCTCTGCTTTGTCTGCAAATGCCACACCCTCTGCACTGTGACAGGGTAACATGTGATCACAGAGAGAGCACAGCCTTCAGGTGTAATGGCAACGCCCCCGTTGCTCCTAGAGGCTCATTTGCATATAGTAAAACATCATTTTTCTCAGCAATGCGGAACATGGGACCAACACAGATGCCTTCAGCTGCCAAGTGCACATGTATCTGGTCAGCCAGTGTCAGGTACAGATCTGCTGACAGATGCCCTTTAATTGCAATAACCTACTTTACTATAAGCCTGAACAAGGTCTGACTCCAGCAATGACAAGTCGCTATTAATTTGGGAAGAGGAACACCATAAACGATTCACATAGTTGAAGCTCTAGGTCACTATTGGATTTTTCCTTCAGTGAGAAGCTCTAATGTATGCTGCTTTCTACATGCCCTTGAGATACACATTACTATAATGTTTAAATGACCCGTCTGCAGAGCTTCCTTCGTTCTGGCTATTTAGTATTGATTCACATATGGGATGTTAAAACAAAGTCATGGAGCTACATAAACTTCTACAAGAGCTGCACCGTCATGCAAGAAGGTAGAGCAACCACTATGATGTAGGGGGCCCTAGTGAATGACGGGGCTCAAAGGCACCCACAGTATGCCACATACAAGGACACCAGCATTATAAATGGTGCATAGTAGGTGGGGACCTCAGAACAGATTTTGTATTGGGCCCAAGAGCTTTAAGTTACACCTCCCACAGTTGCAGTACTCCAGTAAGACTACTGCAAAGGGTTAATTATTGCCAAAGAGTTAATGCAATGCTATTGAGTTAAATATTGTGATTTGTTATAAATATGTACAATGTACAAGGCAGCCAAATGGTTAACAAATTGGAACACTGTTTAGGTTACCAGGGTGATGGACCTGGTCCACCCCCTGGCTAGTTAGTAGGAGAATGTTAGTCTAGCACAGCTACTTGTCCAGTCTTTCTAGAAGGTTCAGAACCACCCAGAGTGTGCAAACTTTACACAGCAAGATATTCGCCCGTGTATGGCAGGAAGGCTCTGCTGCTGTGGAAAGGATTATTGCCCTGGCACCTACCACACTTTGAGATGCACTGGCCATCTGTATATAAAGTCTCTGCACCCCTTAGCCCAGGAGCTGCAGAAGGAGATAGTAAATAGTAGACAGTATAATGGACCAGTGCTTATCTGTGGATGACAGCAAAGTGTTTGGAGTCAGACTCAGGGAGTACTACAACCACCATCGTTGTTGTTGCCTCTCCACTGCAATGAAGGGAAGATACCATCTTGATATACTTTAGAACAGTGCTTTTTGCTGCTATATGTGCTACTACTACTCTTATCATAAACTCAGTAAAGAGACATGCGGCTTGGTCATTGACTCCACCGCCCACTTCATCTGCACTCCTACCTTGCACCCAGACAAACATCCTCCATCAAGGACAATCCAGCTACCACCAGGCAGGAGCCCCAATACCAGGGTGTGACCCAAGGCAAGAAAGGGTGTGCCCTCCATTCATTGCACAGCCCCAGGGAGTTAATATGGATAGGTCATCCACATTAACTACTTGGAAAACCCCTTTAATTGCCCATGTGAACATTGAGCTCCGACATATTAATTGGAGAAGAGTTACAGGACTTTCTAGTGAAAAAGGGGATATTACCACTTAAATCTCTACATGGCTTAGAGTCCCAGCTGCCGGACCACCATCATTTTATAACTTCTGAAGTTTCATGTCCTAAAAGGCTATGGATGGGCATTTTCCACAGATTTTTTTTTTTTTTGTGATACTGTATATGTTTTATCTAAATATGAAATAAAGTGTCTCTCTAAACATTTCCTACAAATTGGCTTCTGCAGAGTGTGTGTAAGTCCTTCACCTAGCTGCTGGTCCTGCCAAATCTGATTTGAATCTGTCAGAGCACTACTCCTGTTTCTGATGGCTTTTTCTGCTCTCCCCCTCCCTTCTCTCAGTGTTAGGGCGCATGCACACAAACGTGTGCCTGCCGTTCCGTGCATTGCGGACCGCAATTGCGGTCCTCAATGCACAGGCAACATCCGTGCGGCTGCTCCAGACCCATTCAACTTGAGGCATCACCAGAAACACCATGGAAGTACTCTGTAGTGCTTCCGTGGGGTTCCACTCCGTCCTTCCGCACGGCATCTCCTGGAACGCGGACCCATTCAAGTGAATAGGTCCGTGATCCGTGATGCGAGATGCACACGGCCAGTGCTTGTGTATTGCGGACCCGCTGTATGCGGGCCGCAATACGACCACGGCTGGCACACGGTCGTGTGCATGAGCCCTTAGAGGTATGGTAATAGCAGAGGTTTGTATGCTGCAGATGATCTAAGGCAGGTCGCACAGGCTGTAGAAAGGGAGAAATGCACACCAGGCAGTTTGCCAGAGGAAGACATCAGCATCCTGGACACACAGATCCAGCATGTACAGTATGACTGGCAGGGACATGTCCACATCAGAAAAATATAAATCTAGGGGCTGGATGATTGCAGCTTGATTCTTAGCTAAACTTTTTAATTCCGGGCAGCAGAAACAAATAAAAATATCAGGTAGTAGTTGTGGCACTGCAAGGAGTGGTCGTGGTTTACAATGTCTGCCCTCACTCCAATACTCCCTGTGGCCCATCAGAGAATAGAGGGTGCGCCACTTCTTCTCTTGGGGCATAAACTGGACCTTTTGTGGGCTCCTGCCTGGTGTTAGGTGGGGTGCCCATCATGTAGATGAGTGCACGGCAAGAGGACGGCTATAGGTTGGAGCCGGCAGATGCTGGTGAAGTGAATGACCAGACCTGTTTAGTTGCAATAAATAAAATGTCTCTTTAATTAATAGATAATGGGGGTAGTAGTTTGTATACTGTAGGAGAAATAGGCATAGTTCTGAAGAATATCACACAGTAGGCTTCTCCCAGTAGTTGGGTATAGGTAGTAGTCTTCCCTAAATCTCACTCTAAGTTCACCTTTCAATCCTCCCAAATAATCAAAGGCGTGCAATTCCCATAAAATCACTACATTTGACTGTAGGCAAACAGCAAATTTTTAACAGTGATCCACTGGGTTACTGCATTAGCCCTTTATGTGCCCACATGTATAGTAAGAAACCAGCTGACATACAGAGAGCCCAATTTAGCAACAAATGACGAAGAAGTCATCATCATTACAAAAATAACGAAGAGATATGAGAGTGACTGGAGAAGCTGGAGAAGCCATCCTAACGGGGTCAAATATTCCATTATTAGTGACATCTTCTCTAAGTGTTAATAATTGCCGCAAATAAACACAATATTTATCTAAATATATATTTTCTAGATTTGCCTCCAAATGTTCCAATTTAAGTGTGACATATTTCGCATAATTTTACAATCTTGTGCCTCGTACCGAGAAGTGCAAATTTCCTACGTAAAAAAAAATCCGAATGTGCCTTGGGGTTCTGGTTCTCATTTACATATTTGCACTCAATAAATTGTGCCTTGGAGGCTCATATTTACATAATTGCATCTGAATTAAATATGTGCATTTACATTTTCATATATAATCATAGGCACAGGGCAGTGCTTTTCTACAGTCTCAAATACACATTAGCCTAGGTATAAAGATAGGAGTAGATAAGGTTGAGCCGCTGTCCACACAAATGGACTAGTTTAAAGGGTTCCAGACACAGGTTATGTGAGGTATGGCATCGCAGCCTCATTGTCTTCACTGGAGCTGAGCTGCAATACCAGACACAACCCATGGACATGTGTGGAGCTGTTTTTGGATCTTTTCTAGTACTGAAGAACCCCTTTGAAGAGGACCTGTCCCCTCTCCTGACATGTCTGTCTTAGTAATAACCTGCATTCCATTCCTGTTGTAAATTTTAAAAAAAACAACTACATTTCTATATAAATTTTTCGCAAAATGTATTGTTCTACATGTGGGGTGTCTACTTTCCGAAATGGGGTCATTTGTGGGGTGTGTTTACTGTTCTGGCATTTTGGGCGGGGCTAAATTGTGAGCAGCCATGTAAAACCTAAAGGTACTCATTGGAATTTGGGCCCCTTTGCGCACCCAGGCTGCAAAAAAGTCTCACTTATGTGGTATCGCCGTACTCAGGAGAAGTAGGGCAATGTGTTTTGGGGTGTATTTTTACATATACCCATGTTGGGTGAGAGAAATATCTCTGTAAATTGACAACTTTGTATACAAAATTTTAAGGTATTCCGTGAGGGGTATGGTGAGTTCATGTAAAATTTTATTTTTTGTCACAAGTTAGTGAAATATGAGAATTTGTAAAAAACAACAAAAATAAAAAATAAATATCAATTTCCGCTAACTTGTGCCAAAAATTTCTGTGAACTCGCCATGCCCCTCACAGAATACCTTGGGGTGTCTTCTTTCCAAAATGGGGTCACTTGTGGGGTATTTATACTGCCCTGGCATTTTAGGGAACCTAAAGCGTGAGAATCCAAATGCGTAAAAATGGCCTGTGAAATCCTAAAGGTACTCATTGGAATTAGGGCCCCTTTGCGCATCTTGGCTGCAAAAAAGTGTCACACACGTGGTATCGCCGTACTCAGGAGAAGTAGGGCAATGAGTTTTGGGGTGTATTTTTATATATACCCCTGCTGGGTGTGAGAAATATCGCTGTAAATGACAACTTTTGAAAATTTTTTATACAAAGTTGTCAATTTACAGAGATTTTTCTCTCACCCAGCATGGGTATATGTAAAAATACACCCCAAAACACATTGCCCTACTTCTCCTGAGTACGGCGATACCACATGAGTGACACTTTTTTGCAGCCAAGATGCGCAAAGGGGCCCTAATTCCAATGAGTACCTTTTAGGAGGGCATTTTTACGCATTTTTCTCACGCTTTAGGGCCCCTAAAATGCCAGGTCAGTAGAAATACCCCACATGTGACCCCATTTTGGAAAGAAGACACCCCAAAGTATTCCGTGAGTGGCATGGCAAATTCATAGAAGATTTTTTTTTTGGCACAAGTTAGCGGAAATTGATTTTTTATTGTTTTTTCTCACAAAGTCTCCCTTTCTGCTAACTTTTAAAAAAAAGGTAAATTTTTCATGGACTCACTATGCCCCACAGCGAATACCTTGGGGTGTCTTCTTTCCAAAATGGGGTCATTTGTGGGGTGTTTGTACTGTTCTGGCATTTTGGGCGGGGCTAAATTGTGAGCAGCCATGTAAAACCTCAAGGTACTCATTGGAATTTGGGCCCCTTTGCCCAGGCTGCAAAAAAGTGGCACACATGTGGTATCGCCGTACTCAGGAGAAGTAGCGCAATGTGTTTTGGGGTGTATTTTTACATATACCCATGTTGGGTGAGAGAAATATCTCTGTAAATTGACAACTTTGTATAAACAAATTTAAAAAGTTGTCGTTTACAGCGATATTTCTCACACAAAGTATGGGTATTCTTTTTTTTATTTTTGTAATGTATAGGGGCAGTGATACTGACCATTTTTGTAATATACTTTGATTACTGAAATCGTACATTTCTATTAGAAAAATTGCTACATTTTGAGCCTCTGTCTTCTTTTTACATAACTGTGGAGACTTGCTCTGTTGCTATGTAAACAGAAGTTGCTAAGGCTCAAAATGGGTCACATTAGAGCTATTTTTCTAATAGAAATATACAATTTCAGTAATTAAAGTATATTATAAAAATGGTCAGTATCACTGCCGCTACACATTACAAAAATAAAAAAAAGAATGGCAGTTACACTTTAATATCTGATAAATGCAGATCTCACCTTTGGGATCCACAACTACTTCCAGAAAATGGATCTCCAGAACCCTGTCCTGTTTGGCAATTTGCCCTCTGTGAATGGAGAGGTGGCCCCACATGCGTGGCTCTCTCTGTTCACATCTATGAGAGTTCCAATAACCGCCGTGCATCCCTCAGGGGCACAGATTTGACATTTTCTTGGGTGGAGCTTTCCTCAGTGTTTCCCGCTGCTGAGCAATACATGGTGGAGCAGACTTACTAATCCTCACCCTCTAGTAGCTCTAAATTCGTCACAGCGGCTCAGGCTGGACGACAGACTTGGTGCATTGTTAAACACTTTGGGGCACATTTATTAAGACTGGCATTTTAGACGCTGGTTTTAATAAACCCCTAAACTGGCGGTGGTTCTACCAAAGTTATGAAGAGGTGTCGGCCTCTACATAGCTTTGGCGCATCCAGCGCCAGTTCTAAATCTACACCAGCTTCTGTCTTACATTTAGACCATTTTCTATGCCTAAAACAGGTGTAGAAAATGATAAATGAGGTGGGCCTGCCGGCCTATCCCCTTCCCTGCCCACACCACACTCACAATTTCAGACCTGGTTTGAGCGGGGAGAAGTCGCAGATGGTGGCGCAACTAACCGTTTTCTGTCATCTGCGCCTGAAATATACCTAATATAGGCGTATTTCAGTATAATAAATGACCCTCTTTGTATAAATCTAAACCACCTATTGGTGGATCTCCTTTTTTGTCCCAGTGTTGACACTATTTTGGTGTAAAATGTTGCAACTTTGGCCAGTGCCCTTCCCTACAGTCTGACCACTTTCCTGCTAAGGGTACTTTCACACTAGCGTTATTCTTTTCCGGTATTGAGTTTCGTCCTAGGGAAAAAAACTGGTCAGTTTAATACTAATGCATTCTGAATGGAGAGCATTCCGTTCAGGATGCATTAGTTCAGTCCCTCTTATGTTTTTTGGCCGGAGAAAATACTGCAGCATGCGGCATTAATCGAAAATTGAAATGCATTAGTGCCGGATCCGGCATTAAAATTACCGCATTGACGGATCTGGTCTTCCGGTCTGTGCATGCGCAGACCTTTAAAAATGTGAAAAAGCTAAATACCAGATCCGTTTTTCCTGATGACAACCAGAAAGACGGATCCGGTATTGCAATGCATTTGTGAGACGGATCCGTCTACAAATAGTATCCGTTTGCATACAGATTGCTGGATCCAGCAGGCAGTTCCGGCGAAGGAACCGCCTGCCAGAATCCAGCAACGCAAGTGTGAAAGTATATAAGTTAGCCTCTTGCTCAGTGAGGTGCAGAGTTTTTGTTTTTTTGCCAAGTGCATGAAGCTAAATGCACAGGTGAAACAGCTTGTGGTAAATGAATCTTTTAGCTCATTAGTCCTTTGACTTCTTTTTCTCCATCGGGAATGAACTTGTTATTCGGTACATCTTAAAGTCTTAAAACGTCAAGTTCAAATCTTTAAGTCTTGTCAGATGACTACTGATCTCCTGAGCCCTCAATGGCCTCTGTGAAGAAAGATCAGATCTAAACAACCTAAAAGCCATACCACTGTCAATATGGTTTATTTACAGAGAATCTCTTGAGTATGAGTTTTGTTGAAAAAACAAACAAAAAACAAAAAACAAATAAAGTTTGTTCAGTAAATTTAAAGGGGTTATCCTGCAAAAGATAATGATGACCCAGGCTAGGCCATCATTATGACATTGACGGGGGTCCAACTCCAGGCACACAATTAGCTGTTTTAGGAAGACACTGGGTGCTCACCGGAGCTCCTTGCAGCTCACCAAGCACAGCTCCGTACATTGTATAGCGTCTGTGCACGGTGTTGTAGTGGCAACTAGGCCATGTGACTGATGTACGGTGACATAACATGGCCTGGGAAGAGGCTGTGGCACTCAAGTAGAGCCCGGCCTCTTCTAACAGCCGGGACCTCCACCAGTCTGACACTGAAGGCCCATCCTGGATATTCAAAGCTGAAGTAATGGATTTCACTGCTGAAGTCTTCATTTTTAAATATTGTCTGCCGTGTCCGGCAGTTTCGTCAGCGCGGGGAGCACTAACCATACCATATGTGGAGACAATGTGGTGAGCGTGCTGTGAATTACTTTTGGTTATACTGAGGGTGGGTCATCAATATCATTTCCCCGATAACTGTTTTAAGAAAGTTAATAATGCCGGAGATTTCTTGTACAAGTCATTCTAACTGAGAAAGACCAGCGAAATGTCTTTTAGGCCCCATTCACACGTCCGCAATTCTGTTCCGCATTTTGCGGAATGGAATTGCGGACCCATTCATTCCTATGGGGACACTCTATGTCCCGCACGGATCCGGAATTGCGGATCCCCACTTCCGGGTCCGCACTTCCGTTCCGCAAAAAAATAGAACATGTCCTATTCTTGTCCACTGACAAGAAAAGGCATTTTCTATATAGTGCCGGCGATGTGCGGTCTGCAAGTTGCGGAACGCACATCGCCGCTGTCCGTGTTTTGCGGATCCGCAAAACACATATGGACGTGTGAATGGGGCCTAAAAGAAAAAGTCTGGTTGCTCTGACTTATCACTACTGATATGGCAGTCCACTATTTTCAATAGACACTGTGTAATGCTCCATTTTCCCTGTGGTGGCGCTGTAGCAAAACTGATCACTTGCTACCAGGGTCTTGTGCAGAATAGAAATGATGGTTGGGTTTCCGTCAGCAGTTCCTGCTTGTTTGCCCCTTGTCTTGGATTTTTTTTTTTTTATATTTTTAATCTGCAGAATATCTACAGTATGTAAGCAGTAGAGGCTCACGCACACGGCCATAGCCGTTTTTTTAGTCTGTAAATTAGGGATCCACAAAACACGGATACCAGTTGTGTGCATTCCGCATGTTGCGGAACTGCTGGCCCCTATTAGAACAGTCCTATCCTTGTGTGTAATGCAGACAAGAACAGGGCATGTTCTATAATTTTGCGAACGAAACGGGCGTGAGGATGCGGATTTTGTAGCTCCATTGAAGTGAATGGGTCCGCATCTGACCTACAAAAAATGCGGATCGGATGCGGACCCATACCAAGGTTTTATGCATGATGCCCCTTGAAAAACATTTAACACTTAGGCTACATGCACACGACAGTGAAAAATGAACATGTGATGTACATTTTTGTAACGGCCATGAAATGTATATTCTAAGACCAATGGTAGTCTATGGGGTTAATCACACAGCAGTTTTTTTGACTGTCAGTGAAAAACGGACGTCAAAAAATACAACATGCTCTATCTTGTTCGTTTTTCACTGACAGACTGCCCCCATATAATTGAATGGGTCAATTTTTAACGTCCGTCTCTCATCAGTGAAATAAACGTCCGTTAAAAATGTCTGTTTTTAACGGACATTTTTTTTCACTGTCGTGTGCATGTAGCCTTATCCACAGAATAAACGATGAATGCATGTTCGCTGGAGGTCTGACCGCTGTGACTGTCACCACTCATGAGAAAGGAGGTTATGTGCCTCCTGTTAGTCCCATAGACATTGAATGGAGCAGTAATGCACATGGGTGATCACTGCTGCATTTGAACGGGAGATATGGGACTCTCATTTTTGTTGTCAGAGGAGGTCTCAGCAGACCACCAGTGAGCATACATTTATGGTGATAAATTGCCTACCTAACCTATCAATACCTGATCATTGTTTTACATGGTTCATCTCTACAAATGTGCATACATAAATAGTGTATGTATATATACATCTATGGGCTGTGGCAATGTGAACACTGATGTGTGCGGTGCAGTCCCGGGGAAGCATTCAAACAGGGTTTTTGCACCAGGAGCGTGTAACCAATGTGCCCGGCCTTGGTGGAGTAAAGTTCCTAGATTAGGTGGCCACTAAGTTAGCTGGTGGACACAAATATAGTTAGAATAGCTGGTTCCAGCTAGTCTGGAGTGGGTTTTACTGGGAACAGGCAATGTGCTGGGTAGGTGCCTATTCGCCATACTCCAGTCCGGGACTTAGGGCATGCTCACGTCCAGGGATTCCATTTAATCTGGTTGCTGGACTTGGATGTGTCTCACTCTGGAGAGTGGGCAGACAGAGGCCTCGTGAGGCTCTGCCAGTGTGGTCTCAGTAAGGCACGGCTGAGGGGTCATGAGGCTATGCAATAGCCTGGCCTTGGGGGGACTCGGCGACGTAAGGGTCGAAAGGTCAGAATCTGGAGGACTGCTAGACCACAACCCCCTCTAAAGGTACTGCACTCGTTACAGCCTGAGGGCTGGTGGACTGTATGGCTGGGGTAAGCCGCACCTGGTTCCATGTGTGAACGCTATCGTATAGCCGAGTTAGGAATACAATGTTCATTATGTTTAGGTAGAGCCCAGACGGGCAGGTTTTTGTTTTATGCCATGCTGTGTATGAAGAGTGTCAAATAAATCGCACTGTTTGGACCTAAAACCCAGTGGTTATGAAGATAATTCTATGAGAATGACCCTCGAATAAGAGACGATACCTACAGGGCGCACCACCCATGAGGCGAGGTGAGGTGATTGCCTCAGGCATCACCAGGTAGGGGCAAGAGGAGGACAGCAGAATGGCGATTATCTGTTTCTGCAGTATTGGGAAGCACAGTGGGCACAGTATGTGGCGCTGTATTACCCTGTATGTTCTGTAGCTCTGTATGTAATGTTTTCCAAGTATGTCTTTACAGTAGGGCTGGAGGAATGGGTTACGTTAAGAAATTGGCAATGTGGGGTTGGGGCTGTTTCAGTTTTTGCCTCGGGCAGCAGAAAGGCTAGGTGCACCCCTGTATACAGATTTAGTAAATGCAGTTCATACATTAACTGCACAAAATATTCTAGAGACTGCGGATGTGAGATGCTGTAGTAAGTAATAGGTAAGTGGTCCCAGGAGAACAGATGTCCTTGATTTCACATTGATTTCTGTCCAGACAGATAGGAGAAATAACCGTACAGAGGCAAAGATGCTTTTCACGTTCTGTTTGCATGGCGGAGTATATTATAAATAGACAAGCAAGAGGAGAATTTATTGTCAGCCAATCAGCCCGATCAATACAGATTACAGGAAGCCTCCTCCAGTTCTCCAGGAATGCATGAAGGGCAAGAATGCGTTCTCTGGCCCATGAGGACTTACAGGAAAGAAGGGCTAATTCTAGGGCTAAAGAGAAATGGACTGCAGGTTATTACAGCATAAGACAGATCACCCGTTCGGCTCTGCCATAGGTTACAGGAGATAAGAGGGGTGGCCATGTGCAGTGCTGTTACTGTAGAGTGGCAAATTTTGTAGACTCTTGCCCAAGCCATAGGAAACATGTCTAACACCTCTACAGCTACACAGGTCCATCCATATTGTCTGCATAGACGTGTACCTATAGGAGGTGCAGAGGTAGCAGATGGACCTGGGTCCTGGAGTCTAAGGTGGCCCAAAGACCCAACGTGCATAGAAGAAGACCCCAATATTACAAATGGCACATGATAGGTGTGGGGCCTTGCTAAAAAAATTAGCATTGGGATCGGGGAGCTTGAAGTTACATTAATATTAATCTGCTGTTGTGTTATATACTAAATATTAAAATGACCCTTACATTACACTTTGACATTATTTCGGGAATGGATAGTAGCTGTACCTCGGGCCCTCTGTTTGAATTGCTGTGCTGCTCATCTGCTGTTACTAGAGATGCCCCGAACTATTCGCCGGCGAACGGTTCCCGGCGAACATAGCTTGTTCGCGTCCGCCGCGGCGGGCGAACATATGCGATGTTCTCGTTCGCCCCTATACTTTATCATTGAGCAAACTTTGACCCTGTACCTCACAGTCAGCAGACACATTCCAGCCAATCAGCATACCCTCCCTCCCAGACCCTCCCACCTCCTATCAAAAAGCAAGGACGGCATCCATCTTAGATTCATTCTGAAGCTGCAGTGTTAGTAGTTGTAATCGCAATGCGATTAATATAACCTGCATTACTCGCATTGCGAATTCAACGCTGAGTTCCTAATGGTTGTATTGCTAGAATACAGTATAACGAAGATTGACAATATAGCGCTATATTCTCAATCTTCGTTATATTCTATCAATACAACCATTAGGAACCCAGCTCTAAGTTGAATTCACAATGCGATTAATGCAGGTTATATTAATCGCATTGCGAATTCAACTTGCCATACTCTGCATCAACTACGTAATTTTCCATGGGAGTTTTGCCATGGATCCCCCTCCGGCATGCCACAGTCCAGGTGTTAGTCCCCTTGAAACAACTTTTCCATCACTATTGTGGCCAGAAAGAGTCCCTGTGGGTTTTAAAATTCGCCTGCCTATTGAAGTCTATGGCGGTTTGCCCTGTTCGCCCGTTCGCGAACATTTGCATAAATTCATGTTCGCCGTTTGCGAACAGAAAAATTTATGTTCGCGACATCTCTAGCTGTTACCAGCTTTTTCTCACCTCCCTTATGATACCCACCAGTATCTCAGGTTCCCTTATGCATAAGTAGTCTGAGACAGTCCCTCACTCTTGGATGTACCAGCTGTGATAAATGGGGTGGGGGGAAGAGGTGTTCTCGGACTACTCTAGTGTGCAAAGGACTGTCTGAGAAGAGGTGCCAAGCATACATGATACGTGAGAGAAGATCGGCAGCACAATGAGTCAGAAAGGAGGACACAAGGCATGTTTGCAATGTGTTTCCTAGCTGATGTTAAAGGGGGCTTTCTGAGATTCTGATATCAATGACCTATCCTTAGTATGAATCATCAATATCACATTGCGTGGGGTCCAACTTATGGCACTTCCGCCAATCAGCTTTTTCATAAGGCGAAGTGCTCCAGTGAGTGCCACAACCTCTTCCTAGACCAGTGATGTCACATTCATCAGTGACGTGGCCTAATTGCAGCTCAGTCCCATTTAAGTGAATAGGGCTGAGCTGCAATACCAAGCCTCTATACGATGGACGTCGGTCTGCTTAGTAAGCTGTGAAGAGGCCTCGGCGCATGCTACGGTAGATCTGATATAAGCCTTAGGATAGATCATCAAGAGTGGCATGACAAGGGAGGGCGGTCCTCCCCGTGTGCCAGCTTATGCAGGGGTGCTGGGCCGGCAGCCAGACTGTTTAGGGGGCGATAGTTCACTGCACAGCACAACAGCCTATGGCTCCTGTGCCCGCAGTTCACACTCCTAGGCCTCAGGCTGGTAGGCCTGAAGCCTATGAGGCAGGAGATCATGATGGCATCATTGTGACCTCCTGAGCAAGGTCTTGTGAGATGACGTAATGATGTGGCGCAGGAGGGCACAGTGATATGTTCTCTACCGCCTTCGCGAGATGGAGGATCTCAGGAGAGGCGATAACAGAGAGCATAACCAGGTATTTAAAAAAAAAACAACTTTTATATATCCATTCTAATGCTGACAGCGCTGGTAGTACTACAAAGGTGGGGCAGCCTTATTTATGCCATACTATATTTAAATTATACTAATAGAGAGGGGGCCATTATATGTAATAATAATAATACAGAGAGGGCATTATATGTTATAATAATACAGAGGGGGTATTGTTACTTCTGGGGGAACTATAGAACCCCTTATTTATACTAGGGGCTCTATGGGGGCATTATCAATATTAGGGGTGCTGTGGGTGCAGTATTATTGAACACAATATGGGGGGCATAGCCATAGAGTTGCTAATAGGGGTACTGTAGGGGCACTATTACTATTGAGGGCAGTTTGGGAGCACTATTACTATGGGGAACTATCTGTATGGCACTGATATTTCTGTATAGTATTTGGGGACATTAGGGAGCACAGTGAGCACAATATGGGGGGGGGGGGGGCAGCAGGATGAAGAAGTTGGGGCACCAGGAAGGGAAAGATGATAGAAAAGTGAGGAGAGTAAGATGTTTGTGTTGTAAACTCTGCAGAAACAAGACGCTTCTGAGAGAGTTTATCAAGGCGGTCTGGTCCAAATGGAGAAAATGAGGAAAGAGGACATCTACCTCATAGAAGGCATCCCTGGATGTAAGAGGTATGTGGTGTTGTATTACCCTGTATGTTTTGTAGTGATGTATGCAATATCCACCGAAATATCTCTAATAGTAGGGCTGGGGGAGGTGTTGGATTGAGGATTTGGCACGGGGTGGGGTATTTCTGCTTGGTATGGAAGCTGAGCCCCATTCACTTCCCTGGAGGGGGGTGTCTGAGAAACTACCCAACGCTGGTGCCGGATACTTTAGGCAAGCCACAGGTCATCAAGACAAGAATCTTGGAAAACCCCTTTAAATTTCTATAAAAAACTGGAGGGTCGTTTTAATAGAGCTTCAAATTGCCCAGAGAAATGTTGAGTAAAATGTCCAAGATTTGTTGTCCAGCACCCAGAGACATGGTGCACGTCACATAGAGTGCATGTAAAGCTCAATTTAGGGGCATCAGTGATCCCCATTTTATAGATCATAGTCAAAGGGAGTAGTAATAAGTTGGAGAATATACAGTATTTCAGGAAAAGACATAGACCTGAAGTAGCAGCAACCAAGCATCCAACCATGTTCTCAAAGCTGGCAGGTTTCAGAATCACAATGGACCTCATGATGGAATCCTTGGAGGTTCCGCAATAGCACAGGAGAGCATAATCTTGCTGGTACACTGAAATAAATGACCTGTTCCCCATCAATAAAACATTAAAATACATTACTGTTCCAGGTACATTACAAGTGTGAGATCACCGGAGAGAGCGTGGCAGGAACCACAGCTGCGCGGTTAGATAGTACGAACCCTCAATGGGACCATCACAGTCTATACTCAGTAATTCAGTGTGAACAGTGCATCATCTCATCTCCTCTGCTATAACCATCAGTAAAAAGTCTCCGAGCTGAAGGTTACATTTGAATCACTTGGGTCCCGCTCTGCTGATTGACATGAAGATAAGCAATAGGCGAGGAGACATTTACATGGGAATGAGGGGGAGACCAGCTGCCGGCCGCTAAAATATTTATATGTGATACACTGTATACGATACATAGAGGGTCTTCAGATTACAGGAAATTACTATTGAGATTGTCATTCTTCCTATGGTAACCAGTAGACATGGGAGTGTAGCTAAAGGCTCATGGGCCCCGGTGCAGGAGTTCAGCTTGGGCCCCCCTTCCCTCAGTGCTTTGTGGGCAGGGACGTACATAGCCTTCATGCTGCCTGATGCAAAAATTGAAATGCCCGCCCATGCCAAATTTTTGACCTAACCCCTTCCCTCCAGCCAGATGTGTAACTTGACCACCATGCATTTTCTATAATACCAGTGTCTTCTTATGCGGCACAAGGGTCTTTGGGTCCTTCAGGGTCAAGTAGTCTTTTATTCCTACTTGAAATACAGTTAGGTCCAGAACTATTTGTACAGTGACACAATCTTCACAATTTGGGCTCTGCATGCCACCACGTTGGATATGAAATGAAACAACTGAGGTGCAGCTGAAGTGTAGACTGTCAGCTTTAATTCAAGGGGTTGGACAAAAATATCCTGTGAAACTTTTAGGAATTGCAACAATTTTTCTACCAAGCGTCCTCATTTCAGAAGCTCAACAGCAATTGGATAAATTAACATTATGAGTGTTGAGCGAAGCGAATCATCCAAAGTGGAATTCGATCAGAAGTTTAGAAAAATCTTGATCCTAAATGAATCCGAATTTCCTTGTGCTTTGTGGTAACAAATACGTTTTCCTAAAATGGCGGCTGCATGTGTTAGAAAGTGAAAGTAAGTGTAGAGGAGACAAGACTTTCCGAAGCAATAACTTTGGTTTATCTGAGCCAATACATTCTAATACTGTATGGAGTTCCGGCTCCGTACCGTATTGCAGTATGTTTTGGTCATCATTGTTCATCTGTACTGTGAAGCTCCGTCCAATTAACCTTGCTGCATTTGGTTGAATCTGAGCAGAAAGTATATCCCTGTACACTTCAGAATTCATCCAGCTGCGTCTGTCTTCAGTGACATTTTCAATAAACACTAGTGACCCAGTGCCATTGGAAGCAATGCATGCCCATGCCATCACACTGCCTCTACCACGTTTTACAGAGGATGTGGTGTGCTTTGGATCATGAGCAGTTCCAAGTCTTCTCCATACTTTCTTCTTCTCATCATTCTGGTACAGGCTGATCTCAGTTTCATCTGTCCAAACAATGCTGTTCCAGAACTGGGCTGGCATCTTCAGATGTTTTTTTTGCAAAGTCTAATCTGGATTTTCTGTTTTTGGGGCTGATTGATGGTTTGCACCTTGTGGTGAACCCTCTGTTTTTGCTCTCATGAAGTCTTCTCTTTATGGTAGACTTAGATACTGATACATCTACTTCCCGGAGAGTGTTCTTCACTTGGGTAGATGTTGTGAAGGGGTTTTTCTTCACCATGAAAAGGACTCTGCGATCATCCACCACTGTGGATATCCAGGCCTGTTTGAGTTCCTGAAGTTTTTTTTTTTTACCAGAATATACCAAACTGTTGATTTGGCCACTCCTAACTCTTCTGATATCTCTCTGATGGATTTCTTTTTTTTCAGCCTAATTGAGAGTTCCTTTGACCGCATGTTGTGAGTTCACAGCAACAGCTTCCAAATACAAATGTCACACCTGGATTCAACTCCGGACCTTTTACCTGCTTAATTGATGGTGGATTAATGAGGTAATGGCCCTTGCAGCCCATTAAATCGCTTTAGAAATAATTGTCCAGTTGCCTTTTTTTCTTGAAAAAAAAGAGGCAGATACATTTTAAAGATCTGTAATTCCTAACCCCTTGCTCCAAATAGGATGTGATTTGAATACTCTCAAATGGAATCTGAGAGTCGGAATATATAGCAGTTTCTTGAATATGTTTCGGTAAACTGTTAAAATGCCAAAGCTTTTGTCACTGTCCAAATATTTCTGGACCTAACTGTATACAATTACATAGACAACTGGGTGTTACCATTCCCTATGTGAATGGGGTCTGTCTCCACACTTTTGTAACAATTTCTCAGAGTGTTACAACAGTAGGTGTGGAACCAATGTGACAACCAACATAATTGACTTAAGGCTGTTCCTAAGGATGTTATCCTGGCAGTGCCCTGGTTTTTACTCTTTAATCCCTATACAAGCCACCGGCTAATAACTGTTGTAGTATTCTCTGTACGATTGAATGCTGAACTACAGGGGTCATGGACATTAGTGCAGGGCACCAAGTGGTCAGGCAAAATCGTAGTCAGGGCAGGCTGAGGTCAGGACAAGCAGAGTATGTGAAACACTGTAAAAGGTGCAAGTCCGGGAAAGCAGCGAAGGGTCAATACAGAGGACAGGCACAGGTCAGGTCAGGCAGCAGAGGGTCCCAATATAGGAAACTGGCAATAAGTCGATACACGGGCAGACAATAGAAACAGCACACCTTTACAGGATACTAGTAAGCTAGGGAGCCTATTGCTCTGGCACCGCCTCACAGAAGAATGGGCATGAAGTACCACAATTTATCCAGTCATAGGCTGGAGCAGGTTAGGGTGCACATGCTGGCCCTTTAAGAGATGGAGGGAATGTGCATGTGCACTAATACCCTATTTCCCTGATGAAGCCGCACATGCGGTGAAACATGTCGGGAGGGTTAGTGCCTGCTGGCTTTTAGACAGGGACCGAATCGGAAGCATACAATTGTATGAATGAATGTGTGGTTGGTAAGCGCTAAACAGCGTGTATCTGCGTGGCTGAGAAAGTTGGTGTGATATGGCTCATGGTAAAGAGGGGTGAGCAGTGGGCGCCCCCATTTATGATAAAATAGGGAAACAATTCCCTGGTAATTTTGTAGGAATCTATTTCCTCCCTCATAAGCCCTAGTGTGACAAAGCATGTGTGCACAAGCATAGGAATTAGTCAAGTGGTTCCAGCGCCATAATATAATGCAGTAGGAGCAAATAGAAATCTGCTCTATTATACAATCACATTGTTGCAACACTGACTTACAATCAGAATCTGACTGCCAAGAAGCTTCAAAGAGTGAGCAATTGGCTCCACATTCCAGTGTTGCAACAAAGTTGTAGGTTGCCATCAAGCACAATGTTGAGCAACGAATGCGCTGGATTCCTGATAGGAATGTAGAAAAACATATGCATTAACCTATGGAAGATGCACACATTATAACACAGCAAAGTGAACTGCAGCCATAAGCAGTACCTCCAAGTAAAAGAGGATTACACACATTCAGTATTGAGTGGAATATCTGATTCCTTCCCTGATAATTTTAATGGGACTGGGTGTATAAATAAATGTATCAGCTTTTATAAAAATATAATAAAGGTGCGTTTTAACATCTATGTTGTAACCCCTAAAAGGGGTGACCTTTTTGTAAATGAATGTGCATGTGCACACTATGGGCAGAGGCTGAGAGACCTAATGGCAAGAAAAAAGCAGGAGGAGGGTCTGTGCTGCCACTGTAACACATAGAGGCACATAGAGAGAAATGGTAACCCCCAGCTGTCAATTCATTCATATATTTCCTGGAGGTATAACAAAGGGACAATATAAGTATTTTAATATGAATGTAATTAGCCCTTAGTAACTATGCATATTTTTTCAAAATTGTATTCCAAGAACTATAACTTTTTTATTTTTTTCATCAATGTACCCTTAGGGCTTATTTTTTGCAGGACAAGTTATAGTTTTTAATCCACCATTTTGGGTACATATAATCATTGATTAGCCATCATTTTAGAGTGGTCCTTTAAGATCAGATGCTTAATCATGCCGTAGTTAATTATTAATTCTAAATTAGGTCATCAATCACCTGCAAAAATAATGCAATTAGCAAAGACATATGCTTAAAGGAAACCTGTCACCTCCGAAACACATTCCAAGCTGGCAGCAGTACCTGACAGTAGGCAGCTTCGTGATTCTAAGGATCATTGTCTTCCTGAAGCCACATGAAGGAAAAGCGTAAATTTAATCCCTAGCTGGCACGCTTCTCAAGTCATATCTGTGTATGCTAATATCATGTCATCTTGTGTATTTATTTCAGGTCCACTATAATGTGCATTCCTATTTCTAATGTAACTGTTATGTTCCAATGTAATGTGCCTGGTTCACCAGCAGGTTGCAGCAAATACGGCAGAGCTACAGTTAGGTCGAATGGAGCTTTCCATTCCATTCTAACAGCCCCCTTTGTGGAAGCGTGGGCGAGTCCCACTTCCTGCAGCAAAGGAGGGGACCAGTTTCTGGAGCAGTCTAGCTTACCCCCTGCTAGGGGAAGCAAGCAAGTGCTGAGCACGTCTCTACTGGACTGCCCAGGCCAAGCCAAGCCAGCTAGAGCACCGTCAGCTCTGCAGGATATGGAGGCCACAGTTCGGAGCCAGGAGGAAAAATTCCCTGGCCTAATATAGAGACAGACTAAATAGTATACTATATTATATTCTATAATAAGACATAAAGCTAATATATTAAATTAATAGTAAATAATAGTACATTCAATACCAGTTCATAATATAACAGACTGCGGTGATGTCAGTGCTCCAAACACAATCACACCCAGGGAATCCCAACAAAATAGTAACAAAATAGTAAAAACAATGCACTGAAGTGCACACGAACCTGATATTACCCACCATGATGGTTTTCACCAGTTTTAGGCTGTCAAACCTACCTAGTTAATAAAAGAGCAAGGTACGTATCACTGAGGAACATGTTTGTCATTACCATAGGAGATAACTGAAAGCTCTAATGATGCCAATATTGGTTTTCATCCAGCTCTCCGATAAACAGACATAAACTAGTGGATGTCTGAATAAATTCATAAAGAGGACCTGCCACCTCTCCTGACTTGTCTGTCTTAGACCCCATTCACATGACCGTATTTTTGGTCCGCATCCGATCTGCATCTTTTGCGGATCACACACGGACTCATTAATTTCTAAGGGTCTGCAAAAAAAAAGGATAGCACACCGTGTGCAGTCCGCATTCGTATATCCGTTCTGCAGTCCCGCAAAAAATATAGCACATGTCCTATTCTTGTCCGTTTTGCAGACATTGTTATAATGGGTCTGCAAAAAAAATCGGAATTCTGGAGCAGCTAATATTTTAATGACTCTATGATATGTCATTCCTTTATTATTCCTATTATACTAGAAGTTTTGAATCACTAGCAGTCTGCAATAAAGGACCATCTGGGTGTTACCCATTGGGGGGGGGGTCTCTGCACAGAATGACTGTCCAAGCAGTACTGTCAGTATCAGACTGTGAAGGGACCCCCCCCCCCCAACTTGTAACACCCAGATGGACCCTCATTGCAAACAGCTAGCAATTCATAACTTCTAGCAGGAATAATAGAGGAATGGCTCAGCATAGAATCATAAAAATAGATGATCCAGGATTGTTATTACATGGGGAATGCAAGTAGTCACCAAAACAGACATGTCAGGAGAGGGTAGGGGTCCTCTTTACACTCAGTGGTAAGGACTTGATTGTTGGATTGTGGATTAGTTGATTTAACTTGATATGAAAAATTGTAATGTGAAATATTATTGCAGCGATATATTTTTCATAAGTACAAATAACAAATTGAGCGCCAACATCCAGCAACAGATGGTTTCACGTTACCTGGTCTGTGCCTGAGAAGAAAAGAGTAATCTAATCAGCTGTAAGTAATGCAATACCCGCCGCACAATGGGCTGGACAGATACTTGTGACCCGATAGAGGTATACAATGTCCACACTGGAGGCTGGGCGCAATATTAGCAGCTGACTGTGTTTAAGAGATGACGTTTCTTCTTCCCTGTAAACAAAGCCTCCTCCTCGTAGGTGCAGGATATGGATTTCTGGATTAGGGCACATCTATAAAAACTGGTGCAATTCACAATTCAACCCCTTCATTTTTTTTATCTTTTTCATGACACATAGCGCTATTTACTAGTTTTAACTCTTTTTTGTGACACATCGGGCTGTTTTTTTCTTTTATTTATATTACTCACAGTATATAGCGCTGACATATTCCACAGCACTTTATAGACATTAGTATCACTCGCTGTCCCCAATGGGGCTCACAATCTAAGTTCCCTATCGGTATGTCTTTGGAGTGTGGGAGGAACCCGGAGGAAATCCACACAGACACAGGGAGAACATACAAACTCCATGCAGATGTTGTCTGTGTTTTACTATTTTCCTTTACTATCTATCTATCTATCTATCTATCTATCTATCTATCTATCTATCTATCTATCTATCTATCTATCTATCTATCTATCTAATATCTATCTATCTATCTAATATCTATCTATCTATCTAATATCTATCTATCTAATATCTATCTATCTAATATCTATCTATCTATCTATCTATCTAATATCTATCTATCTATCTATCTAATATCTATCTATCTATCTATCTATCTATCTATCTATCTATCTAATATCTATCTATCTATCTATCTAATATCTATCTATCTATCTATCTATCTATCTAATATCTATCTATCTATCTATCTATCTATCTAATATCTATCTATCTATCTATCTATCTAATATCTATCTATCTATCTATCTCATCTATCTAATCTATCTATCTATCTCATATCTATCTATCTATCTATCTCATATCTATCTATCTAATATCTATCTATCTTAATATTCTGTTGAACCATAACTCAAAAGCAATGTCTGATTTTCATTAGTTTATTTTCAGTACATTTTTTAGTTATTACTTTAGTCAGTATTAAGTTATTTCTGGTAGAATTTGTTTAATAGAGGGTACTAACAAATTTGGCCACATGTTTATACAATATTTTTCACTCTATAAGACGCACGTGTGTGTGTGTGTGTGGGGGGGGTGTCAGTGCGTCTTATGGGGTGAATACTAATGAGCGCTTCCATTATGGAAGCTCTCATTAGTACAGGAGGACCAAGAAGCGGTGAATGCAGCAGTCCCAGTGCAGGCTCTCCTGCAGGCTCCTGATGCTGTGCTGTGACCTGTTAGAGCGTGAGACATTGGCGCTCTGTGACCCAGTGCTGCACAGCCTGGCAGGAAGACTAGGAGGAGCGTGGATGTCAGAAACGGTGGCAGCGGCGTCCGGAGCAGGAGAGGTAAGTTGTCCTATGCACATTGGGTTCTGATCTGAGGTCTGATTACAGGTCATTCACACTGGGGCTCTGACCTGAGGTCTGATCTGAGGTATTATTCTCATTGGGGTCTATTCGTGCTCAAATAGATAGGGTGAGTATAACTGACCCCCTTTTTTTTCTATTCACAACTGAAAAAAATTGTCAATCATCGTCCGGAGGTGGAGGAGGGCAGCGCAGCGTGCATAAGTCACAATAACCAGTTGTTTCTCAGTAGCTATAATACATGGTAATTACATGCAATTACAAAAGTATTCAGATCCAGGCTGTTTGAAAGCTGTAGAATATTTTTCATGGGACAACCCCTTTAAGGATGACTGACAACTATAATGTAAAAAAATAAAATAAAGCTGCAAAATCATCGAGCACTATTAAAAAGATTACAAACCTAACACGTACGCCGAGCTCCACTGACAAGGATAACTCCGGCATAAAGAATACTCATTTACACCTCACACAAGCAAGTCAAAACAGCAATTAAAGGGGTTCTCCGAGAATTAGGAAAATGAAAATACTTAAATATTACATTAGTATAAATATATTCCCAAATACATTTTATAAGGATGCTTTCACACTTGCGTTCTGAGAACGCAAGTCGCCTGAAAGCATTTGAAGACTGATCAGGATCCTGATCAGTCTTCGAAATGCTTTTAGGTTACCATGGCAGCCAGGACGCTACTAAAGTCCTGGCTGCCATGGTACTCCGCAGCAGTGTACTTACCTGCGCTCCTTCATGACGTCACAGGTCCCTACGGCGCACAGGGTAAGTACTGCGGAGTACTTACCATGGCAGCCAGGACTTCAGTAGCGTCCTGGCTGCCATGGTAACCGATCAGAGCCCCAGCTTACACTGGAGCCCCGATCAGAACTGCTCCTGCGCATGCGCAGAGCTAAACATCAGATCTGGCGATGCGCTGAAACAACGTTTAGCTTAATTCCGGATCCGGATTAATGCACTTCAATGGGCAATAATTCCGGATCCGGCGTTATGGCAAGTCTTCCAGATTTTTACAAAAAAAGTTACAATGCTGAACGGAAGACACCCTGATGCATCCTGAACGGATTTCTCTCCATTTAGAATGCATGGGGATAATCCTGATCAGTATCTTTCCGGGGTAGAGACCCGCGGACGGATCTCTATGCTGGAAAGTAAAAACGCAAGTGTGAAAGCACCCTTAGCTATAATGGCTCGTTTTGACTGGGGAGCAATCATCAGGGATAATAAAATGGCCACCGTCCTATTAATACACACAAAACCTGTCCTAATCTCACAGGAGGACAAGTTACTTCACAACACTGAGGTAAAAAGCTGCCTCATCCTCCTCTGCTCTACTTGTCAGGAATTATGATCCTGAATACAGCTGATAGGATGTTCAGCTGAATCTCTGTAGGAATGGAGTTCATGAGGAGACATGAAGTACAGAGAGGATGGACAGGACAGGCTGTGGTAATGTGGGGCTGTGGTAATCTACACCCCACTATCCTCTGTACTTAATGTCTTTTAATGAACTCTATTCCTACAGAGATTCAGATGAAAATCATATTAAACTGTATTCAGAATCATAATCCCTGACAAGTAAGAGAGGAAGATGGCGAAGCTCTTTAACTTGTCTTAACAAAACGAGCCATTATAACTAATGAAAGGTATTTGGTAATATATTTATAATGAAGTAATTTTTAAGTATTTTCACTTTCTTAATTCCCGGAGAACCCTTTTAAAGTTTTCCAACAAGCATCAGGAAAAAGGAAATACATTTAAGAAGTAATTTCATGGAAATGTTAGGATGGAGGATGCAAATTGTATGTTATACATAAGCGGAACTAAACATTTCAAACACAGCCTAAAAATGCCACCATAGTCATGCCAACCAAAGATCTCCCTGGATGGTGTATCTATCAGGCCACCGAGTACCACTAACAAGACGAGGCTTACATGAAAGGTCTCCCATGTATCTGACGTCGATAGAGAAGACCACTTGACCTGGCCAGATTTCAAGTTTTGATTGATATCGGTCTATCTTAAAGGAATCTTCCAGGGAGAATCTTTTTAAGCAATATGGCTGCTGTTCTGATGCTGCTCCGGTCCCTGCTTTTCTACACTTCCTGTTCCTGGCTCCGGCTTGTGATTGGCTGAGCATGCATTTTCTGGCATTCCTGGCATGTCTAGGAAGTGAAAAGCAGTGGGGACCAGATCATCAGAACATTAGAGTTGTAGGATCAGTGGTGAAGTGAGGAATGACTTTTTTTTACTTCAGTCCCTTCAGACCTGTTTTTTTTAGGATGTTTCTCCATGGAAGCATCTGCCTTGCTCAGGTCCCTCGCTGTTTTAACATCCATTTTGATGCCGCTGCAGCCAATCACTGACCGCAGCAGTGACCTGCTCCCCTTGCATCGGTCCATTGATCACGTGACACAAGGAGGGCAGGTCACCACAGCAGCCATTGATTGGCTGCAATGGCATCAAAGCAAATGTTGCCATCAGGGGACCTGGGCAAGGCAGCTGAGAATGGGGAGCAAAGGAGCTGAGACCAAGCGAAGGGGAGTAGGTAAGTCTGCTTCCTCTTAGCAGGGTCTGGACAGAAGGGTGGTTGCCAACTCCCTAAATGGTGGCCAACCGCTTTAAAGGGAACCTGTCACCAGGAAATTCACTAATAAATTCACTCTGCTGAATATAATGATATCTTTCACTTGGTGATCTGTTGCTTTATTGTGGAGAAATAGTACTTTTAATCCATATGCTAATGAGCTGATTTGAGTCCAGTAGTTGATATGAGTCCAGTTTTTTCCTATTCAGAGCTGTAGCCACGCCCCTATTCACTTCTTCAGATGTAAAAGGGGCGTGGTTTATTACATTCATCATTTAAATCATTGTCTATCAAACATGTGTTTATCACCCCATGAATAAACTAGCCCTTATTATAATGACTAACTTCAATAGTATATTCCTCCCCCTTTTTTTACCTTATATAATAATATAATACCTTAGCATTCCTTGTTATTCATTTTCCCGCCAATTATTAAAATGAATGAATGATGTAATAAACCACGCCCCTTTTACATCTGAAGAAGTGAATAGGGGAGGGGCTACAGCTCTGAATAGAAAAAACGCTGGACTCAAATCAGCTCATTAGCATATGGATTAAAAGTACTTTTCCTCCACAATAAAGCAACAGATCACCAAGCGGAAGGTGTCATTATATTCAGCAGGGTGAGCCCTACAAGGCAGCATGCCTGGTTTATCAGTGAATTTCCTGGTGACAGGTTCCCTTTAAGTTTGGTATCAGTTTTGTTTTGTTTTCAGAGACAATCTGGTAGGTTGATTAGCAAAATTAAGGCCTCATGTACATGACCGTATATATTTTGTGGTCAGCAAATTCCAGATCTGCAAAATATGGATACCATCCGTGTTGCAGCCACATTTTTTGTGGACTCATTGACTTCGAGTATAGGACATGCTCTATCCACTATGGAACAGATATACGCATGCTGAAAGCACGCGCATTATCCGCAAAAAGAATACCTGGACCATGCACCTATTAAAGTCAATAGGTCCGCAAAAAAATGCAGACAGCACACGGACCACATCCGTATTTTGTAGGCCTACAGTTTGCGCACTGCAAAACACACACGGCCATGTGCATGAGGCCTAAAGCACTCGCAACATAGAATAAAAACAAATGAGCTCGACAGCTTTGCAGTCACTTTCTGGAAAGCTAAGCTTTTCTGCTCGAAGCCTTGCAGTACTTCCATTTTTGTAGCTGTGGCTACTGCTATCATCTATAATTGGCCTAATAGGGGGAGGCATTTTTTTTTCCATTCAGCCAAGGTTTTTCTTTTCAAGCAGATGCAGCCATCTAATTCATAATGCATTAAATACACAGTTGCAGCAAACTTTAAGGCCATCTGTCAGCAGATTTGTACCCATGACACTGGCTGACCTGTTACATGGGCGCTTGGCAGCTGAAGACATCTGTGTTGGTCCCATGTTCATATGTGTCCGCATTTCTGAGAAAAATGATGTTTTAATATATGCAAATGAGCCTCTAGGAGCAACGGGGGCGTTACCGTTACACCTAGAAGCTCTACTCTGCAACTTCTACGTCTTCTGCACTTTGACAGGGCCAGGGATTAGGAGGTTTCCACTGCCTGCCAATGTCAATGAAAGTGGAGAGGGCGTGGCATTGGCAGAGAGAGCACAGCCTCTCGGTGTAAAGACAACGCCCCCGTTGCTCCAAGAGGGTCATTCGAATATATTAAAACATTTTTCTCAGCAATGCGGGCGCATATGAACATGGGACCAACACAGATTCGACATGTAACAGATCAACCAGTTTCATACTGTAGGTACAAATCTGCTGACAGATGTCCTTCAATGGGTGTTTTTTTAATAGCTTTTGTTGTGTTAGGTATCAAAATACAATTTGCTACAACTGTTTCTTTAACATGTTACCTTTCAAGTTAAAGATTGCTAACTCTGTATCTATCCTTCTGAATTTCAATCTCTGACTACAGATTGTTAATTTTGACCAAATCTTTTATCTATCCCTCACGGGTATATGAAAATCCTCATTATAAGATACTCAATATAAGGTTACAAGTTTGATTTTTACTTGCAAGTTGAAAGGCAAGAAAAATAATAATGGAACTAACAAAGGTAGCATCTTTGTTGTGAGACAGTTCCCACATGTGCAGTCATCAACCTTTACATTTTATGGAAAAGGCAGCTGTTAGCAACTGACAAATGGAGACCACCAGACCACCATCCTCCTTTAAACTAGGGGTCCCAGAGATCTGACCCGCACTTATCTAACATTTATTGCATAAATTGTGAATATGCCATAAATGCCTAAAATACCGTAGGAATACCACTTTAAAGCACAGGCCCCGAACAGTTGTAAGAACATTTTTAAAAATAAAAGGAGCATTAAATATGGAGAGGAAAACAATTAAAAATATCCCTAAAACTTCTCATTTTGAAACCACAGCTGTTTATAGATATATGAGGAATTCTGTATGTGCCCAGTGGATGAATTATGACCTCCTCTTTTTCTCCCAAACATTTATCTAGCTAGATAGGCATCTTAGGGGGCCAAACTGGCATGGTTGCTTTGTCACCCCATGCAAGCTGCAGCCTGCTTGTTGGTGCGGCTGCTCCTCCTCTGCTCGTAAAGCATGTGCTTGTGCTCCCTTCGGCTCCTGTGTGGGAAGGTGCCTGAGCAATAGGTTCTGCAACAGTATGCTGTTTCTGTTGTCTGCCTATGTACAAACTTTCTGCCTGATTCTGGGATTGTGATCCTCCATGACCTGACCTGTGCCTCACCTTTGTATTGACCCTTTGCTGCCACCTTGATCCTTTACCATTTAGTACATACTCTGTCTGCCCTGACCTCTGCCTTTCCCACCTCGGATCAGCTATTAATCATACAGAGACTACTCCAGGAGGTAGCGGCCTGGTGGTTCCCCTGCAGTGGAGTCCAGATCCCTGTACAGTGGTTAAAGGGTGATAACCAGGTGACTGCCATGATAGCACCCTTAGGAGTACCCCAAAGCCAAATCTGTTGATTGACACAGTGATTCAGCATCTGCTGCCATATCACATGCTATAAAGTAACTGGCTGCAGAAAAAGCCCTCTTTTACTGCTCTGTCTGCAATGGGAGACAAATAATATGAAGCCCTTATCATTTGCCTAAGCTTGACCTCATCAGCAGTTTGCTAACTGGAAATGCAAAAGATCAGAAGGTCATTTACCCATATGTTCTGGACTTCCACAAGGCATTTTTGAGAAACTGCAAAAATCCTGCCGCCGATTGGCAAATACTGTGGGCAGCTGTATCTCCTATGTACCTACATCATTCCTTTTTAGGTTTACTGATCCTGTAAAGAATTGTAAGTGTTTTTTCTTCTTTTTTTTTTTTTTTTGCAGGATTGTGCTCTTATGACGCATGCTGTTACTTTCTTTTTACATTTTTGGTACAAGTGAGGACACTTGTAAATGTGTAAGAAATAAGAAGTGACTCACTTGTATAAATAATTACACAACTGAGAATTTCAAGTCCCAAGTAGAAACTTTATTTGGAAACCCCTAAAGCAGCATCTGTCCTTGTGTATAAAAATCATAATTTGGAGTTTATACCCAAAAGGTTTACCAATAAGACAATGAAATGAAATGCCACGCTGTGATATATTTGGGACAAACTATTCCATTTCCTTTTGTTCTCATTTCTAAAATAGTAAAACCATTGGAATTACGAATAATGTAAAACAGGGTCATGCAGAAATTTCATGGTGTATCATATGAAGATAATGTTTCTGCTGAGCTTGGAGAGGTAGAAGAGGCACTAAGAAGCTCTGCTATACAAATATACCTCATTTTATTTTTGCACTTAAAGTTGATTTTTATTCTATTATTAGTGATAATTGGCAGGGGCAATATTCGAATTTGCAATATTTCGCGAAAATTTGGGCAAATATTCATCATAAATTTGCGAATTCGATAATTTGCGATTACTTTCTTGATTGCGAAAATTGGCAATGTAATGTGCGCGTATTGAGCGCGCAATACCGACGTGGGTCACTATTGCTACTTTTTCAAGCTGCTAGTAGGTTCCTGAGACTGAAGAAAATGGTTGGCACAGCAGAACATTACTATTGCTTTATATGCAGATAGAGTTCTCCGATATATTCGCGATTGCGCAAATCGGCATTTAATGATGCGCATATTTTTGCGCAATACGTGCAACTTCACAGTTTAGCAGGTCTGACTACATATTACTGATTGGTGCACTATGTATTGTTGTGGACTTGCCTGTAGCATGTATGTATCGACAGCAGAACCTATCAGCTACACTATATGACTATCTAACCTACACTGACTATCCTCCACTAACGATCTGTATTATATATATAACCTAACTAACTATCTAATGTAATGTGACCCAGGAAAGCACAGCAATGACACTGCTGTCTCTCTCAGAACTGAAAAACAAACTGCAGAAACTGGCTGCTGGGGAGGTTCTTATATAGTAAGGGGTAGGCAACTGTCCTATTGGTTGCTAGGGATGTTGCTAAGCTCAGACAAAGATATTGCAGCCTTCTCATTGGCCCACAAGCAAGAAGCAGGGAGAGATCATGGGTTCAGAGGAAAAAAATCTAGAATATGCGTAAATACGAATATATAGCACTATACTTTAAATCTTCGCAAATTCTCAAAGTTGCGATATTCTCGATTAAAATTCGCGTTTCGAATATTCACGCCCAACACTATCCATCATCACTTGCGCCTTTGATCTCACAAAATTGTGACTCTTCTGTTGGTTCCTGTACAACTGAGGATAATACATCATATGGAATTCAGGATCAAATTTAGGCTGACATGGAATTCCTGATAAAAATCTGTTTTGTTCTATTTTTTTAACAAAAGGTTGAAGTTTTTTTTTTTCAAGTTAGCTCAGTGTAACGCCCCAGAGTGGCATTACCACCTTTTGCGCCCCTCCACTATCTATGGGTGATTTTGTGTCATTTTATGCATCTATCTCCATGTCCTGCACCATGTGTATTTGTATTCCCTTGCAAATGTTATGTTCATGCAATGTACCTGGTCTACCAGCAGATGGCTGCACCTATGGCAGAGCTAGTTTATATAGAATGGAACTTGTCCTTCCATTCTAGCCCTCTCTATATAGGGAGGAGTTAGTTAGTGAAGGTGAGCCCTGGGCAGTTTAGTTTAACCCCTGCTTGGGGAAAAAGCAGGCCCTCGTCCCTCCTGGACGAGTCCTGCTAAAGTTAGTCTAGCTTACCCCCTCCAAGAGGAAGGCTGTGTGATAGCCAGCAGAGCACCGTCTGCTCTGCTTGACCAAGAGAGAAGGACCAAAAAGTCTCAGAAGCCAGGAAGAAAGGTTCCCTGGATGAAGACAAAGATATAGATCAAGATACAGACAGAGTCAGACTACAGAGAGAGAAGTTGCAGAATACAGCAGCAAAGGAAAAAGTTCCTATTTAATCCAGATAACACAGCAGAGCTAGAGATACAGATGTAGCAGAGCCAAATGTGTTTGCCTGTCAAAAATGAATGCCAAAACCTCCTGATAACCAAGATAAAGTTGGAAAATTGTTTCCTGATGCAAGTTTATGCCAAGTAAAGCTGTTTCACCTTTAATACAAGTCTGAGCTAAATTTATTCTACCAACCCCTCAACTGTTCACTCTATTTGCACTGCTTCGGACGGCTACGTTTGGGATTCCAGGATATCCAGGTAGGAGCACCGTGACAAGTGCACAGCTGCACCTAGAGGGACATTATAGGCCACCCTTGTACCACTCTGGCATTCCCACACCTGGGTTCCACCATCACCTTCTACATAGGGGGACTTAGTCCCTCATTGCTAAAATGCAAATGGCGTCATGACAAAAAACATCCATAACATCTTAAAGGGACCCCCTAGTCAGCCCATTGCATCAGCAGCCCGTCCCCACTGCTCCCTCGCTCCCCCAGGTTATCACTGGCGCTGTTTTGCTCACGCTCCTTGTCCTGCCTGCTGGCCCGGATCTGCTATTTCTCCTCTTCCTCACCCACCAGCCTGGCCACCGAGGTCTTGTTCTGCTCCTGTAGGATGCAGCCTCCGCTTCTCAGTTCAACCTGTACGGCACACATGTGCTTTATAGCTCGTAAAAGGCCAGTGTATGCACGTCCTAATTCTTCTAGGTATCTGCCTGGAGCACATGGAGACTACTAGGAAGCTCCTGCTCGTTATTGCCTATTGCCCATTGCTCTCTAACTCCAAGATGCATTCACCTTACAATCACAGACAGAGGTGTGTAGTTCTTCTTACACTATCATTCTCCATGAAGGGTTCTATACTGTTGGTGCTAAAGAGGCTTGAACTGTGATAAGGTGAAACCTACTAATTAAGTCCCAGTTGCATGATCACAATGATGGCAAAGGCTAAGAAAATTGCTCTATGTTTTTTTGTCTCTTATGTTCCTGCACAACTAAACAAACAAGTGTCTATTTTATAATTCCAGTCCCTGCATGAACTGCACTTTTTTTTGAGGGTGAGCAGGTATAGAGTTACGGCCAGCAGAGTTTTACCTGCGGTGTCCTCTTCTCCTGTTTATTAGTCTGTTTGCTAAATAACTGTCTCAAAGCTGATCCATTATTGTGGTCAGCTCATTATTTTTTGTCTCTGCTCTGAGTCTTGCCATTGAAAACTTAAATGGTCACTAACTTGTCACACAACTTTGCATAAATCAATAGTACAAGCGACCAGAAGAGACTTTGTAATATGTCTTATCAGTGAGAAATGTCTAGTTCTCATGCTATCAGCTGTTTAACTCTCTCCCCTTCAGCTGCTAATTGCTTTTCTCTTTGAAAAATGCTTTAAATCCATACAAGACAGGAGCAGCGCTCAGAGAGACTATATTACACAAAAAGTCTATGCTCACGAAAGGGGCGGGGGGTTGAGTGGAAGAGTCAGGCACAGCAAAAGAAACTGCTGAAGCTAAACAGAAAGGTTATATCTCAGCACAAATGCTTCATTCACAACCATACAAATCAGTACTTCTCTGCAATGTCCTCCATGATGCTGGGCTGCTTCTGAGTTAGTAAGAGAAGGTTAGGGAGGAGATTCTCCTCTACTTTCTGTGTGCAGTAGATGGCACATACTCATCCACCATCTCTAAGAGAACTGCAAACTAGACATTCAGCATTCAAAGAGAAAACTGGTAAAAAATGCCAGATACAGCTGATATCATGGAATACAGAATATGGAATATAATTTCTCATGTACACACATGGTACTATTGATTGATGTAAAGTTTGTTTTAAGGTTAGTGAGACTTTTGGCTCTGTACATTGATATCCAGAAAACCTTTGTATCTTGTGTATAGTATCTAGTTCCTTCCAGTGGCTCCTTGTCATCGTGCAGTTGGTTCTTTCATTTATTTTTATCCAGATCATGTTTATAAACAGGGTTGGTTCGGCCCACCAGGGTACCAGAGTAATCCCTGGTGATCCTAGTTCTGACACAAGAATGGGCTCCTTATAATACAAGGCCTTTTAGGTCTAGCAGTAGATAATTTGGAACAAGCAGATTAACTAGATTAAACCTTGAATATGCTGATAACAAAAATGACATGACAGTGAAGATATGTCTTGTGTACACAGGCAGTGGGCCCTCAGAATTATCTTTGGTGGGCTCTTGGAACTTCAGTCTGATGCAGCATTTAGGTATTGAGTTAGGGACAGATTCAGGGAGAACTAGAATTAGAGTCAGTTATTGTCTGTTTGTAACTCTTGGTTATCTTCATCCATCTGCTTCAATACCTGACTGTCTGTTTTATTACCTGACTCCATAATCTTCTTACCATCATCATTTAGTTCCTGTCATCTATCTGTGAGTTTCCGTTCTGTATATTTGTTACCTGCCAGTGTTGATACATGCTTAATATTGATGTTGTGACCATCCGGATGTCATACAGTTTGCACCCTTTTGTAAGTCCTGGAGGTACCTGATTACTAGGACTAGGGTTAGGATTATCAAATTTTCCTATTGTTGCCTCTGTAACCAGGGGCTTAGCTATAGAGGGTGCAGAGGTAGAAGCTGCACTGAGCGGGTCCAAAGGCTCCTCTGTTAATAGAAGAAGATACCAGTATATGGTTCCCAACAATCTCAAATTTGCTAGTTTGTCCTGACTTAAAAATAGGTTGTGCCTATAGAAAACCTCGCCCAGAATTGGGGCAGGGTCATGTTTGGGGCAGGACTTGAATGCTCTGAATTTACTAACTGTAGGTATAGAACAGATCTGTTTTATATATAGCACATGGCCATGTCAGGCGTTATGGGAGGTAGGGATTGGGCTGTTACAGAGTTTACATTGCGGCTCAGGACTATCTTTCCTCTGAGCTCTCTTTCTTATATTGAAAGTTTTGCATGAAATTTAGAAGTGACTCTTGCCCGTGAGCTATTTTCAATAGTATAGCTAAGCCCCCTTTAAGTAAATAGGATTGAACTGCACAGGGGAGGACTGGCCATAGACCCTACAGGAAAATCTCTGGGTGACCCGATGCCCAGGGGGCCACTCAAGCCCTCTTGATGGCCGCAGGCCTAGTACATAACGATCTGATGCTCAACGGCCGCAGGTGCTCTCCTGAACTCAGCTGTATTAGGCTAAATGCACACGATCAGGATTGCGTACGGATTTTCTGCACGGATTTGCATGCACAAAATCCGCACCCTAGGTCATGTACATTCTATTCTATGAGAATTTGAAATTCTCAATGCACAGGATGCGGATTTTGACCTGTGGTGAGGATTTTAAAATCCGCAGCATGTCAATTTATTTTATTTTTTCCATTTACTTAGTATTTTATTTTCTCCATTTACTTAGAAATTACTTAATTTACTTAAAATTCGCACCAAATCTGCATGCAAATCCGTGTGCAAATCTGCACCAATTGATGCGGATTGACCGCACACATTTGCCTGTGTACACCTGCGGATTCTCCGCACATGAATCCTGAACGTGTGCATGTACCCTTACTGTCCTCATGATGGGGAAACAGTTGAATACTGAGGTGAGGGCGGCAGTATTTTGTGCTGTCCTGTGGTATTTGATTCTGCTGGGTTGGTATTCTGCGCTGCTCTACAGTATTGCAGGCCACACCTACTTCAGTTGTTCCCGGCTACTTGTTTTGGTCCATCTTCTGTCAGTTTGAACCCACCTACAATATGGGGCCAAGTTTTTTTTTTTCCAGGGCCACTTTAAGTTCCCAATTCACCCCTGCAACTGCAATACAAACACATAGTCTGTCTGTCTATCTATCTATCTATCTATCTATCTATCTATCTATCTTTGTACTATCTATCTATCTTTGTACTATCTTTCTATCTATCTATCTATCTATCTATCTATCTATCTATCTTTTTTTGTGTTCTATCTATCTATTGTTCTATATCTATCTACAGTACCTATTTTTGTTCTATTTATCTATCTTTCTTTCTCATATCTATCTATCTATCTATCTATCTATCTATCTATCTATCTATCTATCTATCTACTTTTAAGGACCATGGGGTATTCATTGCTGGCCGACTGTTGAGGCTTCCTTACCAAGTCCCTTTAAATTACAGCATTTTTTCTATGTTTTTGTATTATGAGAGATGGAAGAACAGAGGGGGGGAGGTTATACTGATGATTTTATTATAAAAAGAACATTGCAACCATAAGGAAAAGACAAACAGTATTTCTATCATTTAAGTCATATCAAGTAAAAAGAAAAGAGAAAAAAAAAACGTCCGTCATTTCCAACCCAGGCACATTTAGTAAGCCACATGTGACTTGGTGGAACAGCAATGAAAGGTAGACGCATTTATCATGAAACCTAAAGCAAATTAAAAGCCAGCGTTATGGGATTTAACGGTTATTTGTCAGAGGTCCAAGCGCAGAGGGATTGAGAACAACAGGGATTTGATGCTACTGTTTTGCATATTAGAACAATTGATAGAACGATTGGAGCAGGAGTGACCAGCTGGCAGGAGAGCTGCGTACTGTGCTCGCACCCAGTAAACAAGCAGACTGATGAGGAGAAGCCTCCAACTGCAGCAGGCAAGGATAGCTTTTTGGTTATCTTAGAATTGCTTCTCCCAGAATAAAGGAACACAACCTTGATATCTCAATGTAAAGGCCTTGAGATTTTGGAACAATGTATTATTTTCCACATGATACTCATGAAAAAGGCTAAAAACATAAAACACACAATGATAACAAACATAAGAGCAGATTTAGAGACCTTTTCCCTGGAGCATATGGAGCCAGCATGATCCAAAAGTACTAATTTCTACATATCTATCCCAATGCTTAAAGGGGTGGGTTATCCCATGATAAATGTAAAAATGAAAATCAGACATCATATAGTATGTGATAATCTCTTTCTAACAAAGCTAGAATCAGCCCTGTACCTCACATGGATGACACTTCTCCCTCATGCATTGGTCCAGTTGTTCTGCTCTAGATTTATTTCAAGCTGCCATCTTAGGGGCATGCCCTGTCTGCTGCAGCTAGCCACAGTTGAAGGATGGAACTGAGCATGTGCTTCCATCTCAAGGAGCAGGACAGAGAAATTAGAAAAAGAGCAAACAGCAGGTGGCGCTGTACAGATAGATTTCATTGAATAACTCAGTGGCTATACTACATTTTTAATTACATGCAATTACAAAAGTATTCAGATCCAGGGGCAGGTTTGAAAACTGTAGAATATTACTTGTGGGAAAACCCCTTTAATGGGATTGTAAATATACTGTAGCAATGAACAACAACTCCTGCCTTAAAGGGGTTGTCTCACTTCAGCAAATTGCATTTATCATGTAGAAGAAGTTAAAGGGGTTATCTAAGAGTATAAAAAGCTCCCCCATATGCCGGGCCCCTTACATTGAATATACTTACCTGGCTCCCCGCTTCCCGCTCCACTCCTGGTCCCTGCACTGCCGCTGCAGCTTCTCCCCGTGCGCGAATGAAAACATCCGGTGGGGAGGGGGGGACTGGGTAGAAAGGATGAGCCTCCCTAGCGTCACCCACAATGCTGGGGAGGTGGCTCGTCCCCATCGGCCATTGGCTGCTAACTCCCCCCCCCCCCCAACTGGATGTTATCATCTTCATGCGGGGAGAAGCTGAAGCAGCAGTGCGCAGGAGTGGCGCAGGGAGCGGGGTAAGTATATTCAATGTGAGGGGCCCAGCATATGGGGGAGCTTTTTATACTCTTGGATAACCCCTTTAACTTCCTCTACATGATAAATGCTACTTACCGAAGTGAGGCAACCCCTTTAAGGGATTGTCCACTCATGAGCAATTAGGACATTATAAAATAACATAAGAAGTCATACTCCCCATTCTGATCCCCTGCCACTTTGGTTCCAACACCTATCAGGTCCCTTACCGGTCCTTTTTCCTGCTTTCTTTTAATGCGGACATGTTGCTATTTAACCAATCAGAAACCACAGCAATGACCTGATCTGCTACAACCAGTGATTGGCTGCGGCAGTCAAATTTCCATGTCTGCATGGACTAGAAAGTATATAGAAAGACTGAGATCCAGGAAGTGTCAGTATTTTATAATAATGTACAGCGTTTTCAAAATATTTTTATGGTTTGATATTCCCTTTAATAACCTTCTCTCCTTTGGTGATATCCTGTCTCATATTGCAATAAAAACCTTGACAAATGAAAAATATATATATATTAGTTTTCTAAAATATGTGTCCCAGGAGACCAGCCGTCCCTCTTTCCTTCTCACGAACTTCAGACCAGTCTAGCTGTAAACCGACGATAGAACTTGAGCACAGCAGCTTCTTTCCTGCACTGTTCACATTTGTCTCCTTGAGTAACAAGAACCAGTCTTTGTTCTCCGGGACTCCTTTGCTCCTCAGATCAATACTACTAATGTGCTGGTGATGAGTGTCTCAGCTTGGTTGAAGCTATCGCTGTGTGGCCACAATGGCTTCTTCTTCTCCATGTATTGTATGCACTATGTACGTCAATTAGAAAAGTCGAATAGAAGGCAAATATTCTCATATCCTGAATTATCCTTGTACTGAACTTGACCTATTGATTCTCCTGTCGCGTACTGGTATGTCACCCCTGTCATTCTGCAGGCATTTACCTTTTATCTGTAGTGTAACCCAGTGATTTATGTTGCACCTCAATCTGCTGTGAGATCATCCTTCTTCACAGAATCCATCAGCTAATGTACTCTGTCTGCTCGTGCCACAAGGCATGGATGTCCCACTGCTCCCACCAGCGTCACGCGGCATCTCACTTGTCAACATTAGGGATAACCTCTCCCGGCCTTACTATAAGACATTTTAATTACTTTCTCGTTCCATCAAGATGAAAACCTTGTTCTTATCTGCATTCAACCAAATACCTCTGAGGTTTTCTTAAAAGGACTTGTCCCATCTGGACATTTATGGCATATTGAGAGAATATATCATAATTGCCCCATAGGTGCCCATAGAGTTCTCTCTAGGGTTCCTCTGGGACCCGCTCCAATCTCTTGGCTCCTCCGGGAATGGACAGCATGCCTTGTATTGTGTGGCTTTTTCCATTCACTGTTATAGGACTTCCAAAAATAGCCAAATGCTTGTTCAGCTACCAGCTACAAGACCATGCATGTGTGGTGGAACTCTGTTCTTGGGACCCTCACATGCTCCAAGGCCCAGAGGAGCGGAAGACTGGCAATGGCTCCGGCTGTAATGATCATTCAAAGTGGCAATCCTCACACCGATGCTCCATAGGCCCTGGGTAGTGTTAGGAGGGTACATCCTTTCTTCCCTAGAGGCATACGTTGATGTTGGGGCTCTGTCTAATGGTAGTTGGGGTGCCCTTGGTGTTATTAGTGTTCTATGGGAGCAAGGCAGGAGGTTTACTAGCAGTGGGCAGGAAATGATGCTGGAGTCAGTAACCAGGCCAGTTGAAAATAAACCTCAAGTCCCAGTGCACAATGGGAGTTGTAGTAATCCAATGATATCAAGGCACAGCTCCAAGGCGAGTCACAGTGCAGTCTCTTCCCAATAGCTGCAGATAGGCAAACGGCAACAATGATAATAAAAGGAGTGGTCCATGATCTCTTTCTAAACACTAGTGTGTCTAGTCTAGGTGTCCCAGACTACAAACCATCCACACACATAGCAAGAAAGTATGGTAGGCATCATAGTCTACAAACCATCCACATGCAAAAACTCTCACTATCAGCTCTGCAATTCTGCGACTGAGGAATGCAGATTGTTCAAACGGTTGGCCAAACTTTTCCCCATGCATTCCGAATGGAGAGAAATCCGTTCAGTATGCATGAGAATCTCTTCCATTCAGTATGTGAAAGTTTTTTGGATGAAGAAAATACAGCAGGATGTGGAGCATTCTGCCACAATAGAAAACTGATCCATCCTCCATTGACTTTCAATGGAGTTAAAAACGGATCCGTTTTGACAATGTTAAAAATTGTTAAAGTTAATACAAGCGGATCCGTTTAAACGAATGCATGTGGTTGTATTACCTTCACTGAAGCATTTTTTCCGACGACGGAACTCTATGCTGGAAAATAAAAACCCCAGTGTGAAGGTACCCTAATTTATCCAAAAGCAGCATAGTCTTTATCAGCTATAAAAAGCTAATGCCTTGCTAGCATGCACAGCCTTGTGATCCTGGACCGGCTAGGAATGTCTTCTCCAGCTTTCCCTCAGGGTTTTTTTCTCAACAGAAATATTGTTTCTCCTGGACCTGAACTGGCATCTGCCCTGAACATCTGGCAGAGCTAAAACTGAAGTGGCTTATTCAATCCTGACTATAAAGCTCCTCCCTCCAAATGGAAAGCTAGTTCCCTCAGCTGAGTCAGGGCATACATAACTAAACAATGCCACCTACAGAGAGCTTTTGTGAATACATACAAAGCATTTATAGATTAAATAACATCAAATCAATTCACAAGTACCTTGTTCTGGGGTACTGCACACACATCAGTACAGTATGTATGGCATATCCCAGCCCTTTTAACTAAGACTCAAACAGCAAAATGTCAACAGTGTCTATAACACATATTCTTGAGAAGTAATTGATTACGTCATTCTAAACCATGGTTATGAAGAAAACCGAGAGAGAGAGAGAGAGAGAGGGAGAGAGAAACACAAGCAGCAAGACCCTAGGAAACTGAATAGCAGGTGAACATTTCCTGCAGGTCTGACTTACAGTATTGAGTAACATAAAACAGAAATGTAACTAGTACATCACTGAAAACCTGTTTTTATAGTTACACAGAGTAAGCCATTAGAGGAAGGATAAATTAATACCCAGCACGAGATAGCTGCTGAGCAGCGCTCATTGAACCAAGAGGTATCTCCCCTCCAATTCCTTCACCTTGCAGTTTTACTCTAGAAGGGAAAGGGATAGGCCTCTAACAAACAAAATACTTCATATAATATTTGAGGCTGGTATGTTGTCACGGAGTGATCAGTGACCATCCCACCACTGAGACCCTCACTGTTGCCTAGGATGAAGCATCTGTGGTGCTCCGAACAGTGCAGAGGGGCCTTCTGTGACTTGACTATGGAAGTATACCACAGCAAGATACACATTTCTGTGACTCAGGGCTATTGAATTCACCTCTATGGGATTTACAAAAACAGTATAGCACAGCCCGCTCAGCTCCTTCTGTAGCTCCTGCCACCCTGAGCCCACCATGAATGGTTGAGATGGGATTAATAAACCAGACACACCATCCATTCATAATAACAATATTGTGCAGCAAAAGTACTGTGCCAATTGGAAATGCATTACCCCAGACTTGGGGGTATATGCAATTGTTTCATATGTATTGTTATGTAATGTCATGTATTGTTTTGTCTGTTTATTCCAGCAGAGGAGATATTTGACAATGGTTTGCAGGAACAGAGCTAACCACCTGTTTCCTCTTCTGGGCTCGTACTGCTTCCTGCCAGGAGGGGGGTTCCAGTTCAGACAGGAGGGAGAGGGAGCACATGTCAGAGCTCCGACTCCTAGGAACAGCACCCAATTCTCCTGTGAGACCACCAGTCCAGAGAGATCTTCAGAATAAAAAATACTGCTTCCAAAAGACAACAGTGTGCCAAGACAACAGAGTGATCAGCAGATGTACAGCTTTACAGACCCTGCTGCAAGTTAAGGACTACTGCTTAGACACCCATCACCTAGCTAACAACCACTAGGTCAGACCAACATCAAGCATGGATATCACAGTGAACACCTATATCCACAAGTGCCTGCAAGTGTCATTAAATTGTAGCTCCTACTCCTAGGAACAGCACCCAGTTCTCCTGTGAGACCACGACTTCAGAGAGATCTTCAGAATCCAGAACACTGCTTCCAGAAAACATCAGTGTGCCAAGACAACAGAGTGATCAGCAAATGTACAGCTTTAAAGACTCTGCTGCAGGTAAAGGACTACTGCTCAGACACCCATCACCTAAGTAACAACCACTAGGCCAGACCAACATCAAGCCTGAATATTACAGTGGACACCTATATCCAGAAGTTCCTGCAAGTGCCGTTAAATAGTCACATAACCAGTTACCATATCTCCTCACCTGGTACCAGAAACTGCAATTTATACTCAATATTGCTGGATGTGCCACAAGTTATATTTTGCACAAGTAAAGAGAGACTCATATATATGTTTAATTCTGGCGTGATTCTTCAAATCACTTTTCCACTGCACTAATCCCCAGGAAGCAGTGGCCTGAGGGAATATATTGTGGCACAACACCTCATCGGGACCACTTCCATCCTCTGCACTGGCTCCCCAGGGTCTCTTTGAAGAAACAACACACAGTAATTAAAATTATTGATCCATCGGTGGCAGCTTGTTGATGGTTTCCAGGTAAACATCAACCAAAAATAAGAAAAAAGCTCAAATAAGATACAGTATATCATAAGATTTTACATGATTTTGAGCTTCATAACTGTTTTAGGTATCAGAGAGAAGAAGATAGGTCGACTGCCAGGAAACTAAATTGTGAGAAATCCACTTTCTTTCATCTCCAGCACGGCTGTGCCTTTAGGCTGGTTACACATTGTACAAGATATAAAATGTACAGGGCAATGAAAAACATGACAGGAGCCATAAAGAAGATGAAATGGAAAAAAGTGACAAAATAAATAAGAAAAAGTTTTGCCTGGTAAGAGATGCCGTATTGTTCAGAAAGACTTTATAATGAATACCAATGATCTTAAAGGTTTTGCCTGAGATTTTGATCTTGGTCTTTAGGATAGGTCATCAGTATCTGATTGGTGGGTGGTCCGACACCCAGGACTCCTGCTGATCAGCTTTTGGAGAAGGCTGCAGCCCTCCAGTAAGCACCGTGGCCTCCTCGTAGCTTAGTAAGCACAACGGTATCTATTTGATAGTAGCCATACTTGGTATCACAGCTCAACCCCATAAAACTGAATGGGACTGAGCTGTGCCTAGGCTACAATGAACGCAATGTCACTGGCCTAGAAAGAGGTGCTCACAGAAGCACCGTGGCCTCTTCAAACAGTGGATCGGTGGGTATGACGGGAGTCAGGCATCAACCGATCAGATGCTGATGACCTATCCTGAGCACAGGTCATCAGTATAAAACACTTTCAAAGCCCCTTGACATTGGGAAAGATTTATGAAATTCTCTAACCTTCGTTGCCATATGGAACCAATCACAATGCAGCGTTAACGTTTCAAAAGTAGAATAACAAATGAAGGCTACGCTGTGATTGGCTACAATTTCCCCATTGTCATAAAACATGGCGTGCTTTCCAACTTTCCAAAAAAACATAAAGAGCAACAACTCATGCAGCGTCCTGTGCAACAAAACATTTTTACTGGCCATGCTGTGTCCAATCTCTGTCCATGGACACCCAGACCAGTCACTGGGAATACAGCACTTTGTATGTACAGAGGTCTAGAATTACATCTAGAGAAGACATGCGGAGTAAGACTCTGTGCTAATGAGCCATACTTACTGTATTAGTTGATGATTAAGGATCCATATTTAGAGCGATCCGAAACTCGTCGATGATGCAATGCTGCTACTGCTTGTTTTTTCAACGTGCACAGGATTAAATAAAGTCTTTGAAACTTGTGAAGCTGGACCCATGCTTTTGCTCTCTACTGTATTAGTCACCCTTTTTACTGTGTAATGATATTAATATGTATTATTATATGATTATTATTATTACCTGCGGTTCAGTGTGACTAATATTAATCACAATATTGCAGCTTAAAGGCTTTGGACAACTTCAGGCAATTCATTTTGTTTTTTTATGATTGGATTTTACTCATTCTGGGCTAAAAATAATTATTTAATTTGGTCTTTATTCAAAATGGTCAGCAGTTTTTGTGATACATGCAGTTAAAAATCAGTCTATTTGCAGACTATCTCTCCTGAGTCCCATCAGCTGACAGCACTTGTGAAGCCTTATCTCTGATCTCCTGACCACATAAACACTCTTACCAAATTGATAAGAATACGTCTTAAATAAGTTTCCCAGGAGGGACAGACTGATTTTTGACCACATGTATCACAAAAACTGCTGAAATTTTTTAATAAAGACAAATTGAAAAAATGATTTTAGCCCAAAATGCGTAAAATGCAATCATTAAAAGAGGAAGGTTCTGGTACAGAGGGTATTTTAACCAAAAGCAGGTGAGAGGGACAACGGGATAGCCCATGAAACCACGAATGTTCCACTGGATAAGACAAGAGCTATGAGCGTTGTCATTTGTACAAATCTGGCACAAGGTGTTTGCGCTTTTACATAATTAAAATCATATATTGCATAGTTTCTGCCAAGACGGTTGCTATGAGGTCTATGGGGTCTATAAAAAAAGAGGGCTCAAATCAGGTTAGTCTATCCTTCTTCTCCTAGGATAGTGGACCTCCACATTAGCAAATTAACAGTGGGGTCCAGCTTTCTTAAGTGATAGGCCATCACAAGCTGATTGGCGATATGTCTTCCACCCTGTTGATCAGCTGTTGGGGTGTAGATTTGGTGCCAGAACTGAACTGTGTAGTGGAAGGAACTCGTTACTACAGCCATGCTAGAATTAAACAGCTGATTGGCAGGGGTGGTGGGTGTCGGGCCCCTGCTAGGCTATCACTTAGTAAAAGTTGGACAACCCCTATAAGGAGTGGAGGTTGTCCTGTTATCAAACTAGCACCAGGAAAGGTTGACATTTTGTCTCACAATGGGACCACTCTAGTCTCCCCTGTGTCCACCTGTATCTGTGGGTAAACCTACTATTTCTTCAGCAGTTCTATCTGCACATTATGAAGATGTGTCTTAATAAAAGGACTATAAACACAGAGAAGTAAAGTACGACCTAGTAATTATTTCATCAGCAGGTCACAAACAACACAGCGTGAAAATGAGGAGACTTCAGAGCCGCATCTTACAATTACCGGAGGCAATTGAGGGATTGGATTTATGAGAAAACAATAACCACGTTCAGGGAGATCACGATATAGCAGCACCTTATTCCATCTCAATACAAATACATCTACTGAAAGATTTTCATTCAGACCGCTGCAGGGAATACAATGTCACCACTACAGAAAATGAGATTCTATCTTCAGCATAGATAACGGTTCAGCAAAAACCAGGCAAAGAATGCAATATCTAAAGAGGTCGACCATAAGAGCGATCTGTGATCTCCTATGGAGTGGTCAATCAGACGCATGGACTTTTTAGGGTCTATTCATATTTGCATGGTCCATCAAAGCATTTACTGACATATTACTCCAGTGCATGACCCGGACTATAGGCTTTTGTACTGGCATATGTCTTTCATAGGCTACAATCTTAAAACAGTTTACACAATGTGTTGTATATTTCTTTAATATAGGTCTCCATATGGAACAGCACAGCAGACGATTCTATACACATGAATAAATGGTATTCCAACATATACCAGCCTTACAGGCCGCATCTGTTGGGCTTGTGGATATTTTTAATGAATACACTGGGAGATTCTGCAGTGTGATTGCAGTGACCCAGTGGTCCACTGCTGAAGGGGTTAATGTAACGTTGTTATGCACTTTGTATCCCAAAGGCTCTATATGGGAGAGAGAGGGTTAATTTTCTGGCCTCCTTACATGCATTTTCTGGATGTGGGCTGCACGGTTTGGAGCTGGGTTTGTAGTCAGAAGTCGGCCTTTGGGTATAAGGAGAAGCAGCAGACAGGGATACACCAGAGCAGACAGAAAAGTGCCAGCCTCTAAGAGAGGACAGAATTAAGCCTAAGAAAAGGTTTAGTGGCCATACAAGGAAGCGTGCTGAGAAAAAACAAGCCAGTGATGGCAACACATGCTAACTGGCTGTGGACTTCACTGCATTTTGGTTGAGGATAGAAGTTTCAGTCTCTCTACCATACTAAAGAGACAGACTGGCTATCTGTTAAAGGACTACATCCCACAGCTGGTATTGTAAACATATGAACTGAATATAGAGAGAGAGAAAGATAAATTGCACTCTTTGGTTAAACTGGGAAGATTGCTCATATTCACTTGAAAGGGACTCAGAGACAACCACCACATTGCCTATTTCTTCCTATACACAATCTTGGGAAGACTGACTATGCAACTTGTAAAAAAGTGGGCCTACTTCTGCAGGTGCCTGTATGTGCCATCTGCTTAGTTGCTTCAGAAAAGGACATTTAAGTTTTTCCACTAAAAGCAGTCGCTTCATTTCATTGCATCATTACTTACATTGCCACAGCACTGCATTGTGCCACTTCCATGGATCCCTGCCTTGCTCCCCAAAATCCATCAATACCAAGGGCACCCTAATCACCACCAGGCAAGAGGCCCCCCTAAAACCAGAGATGCCTTGAGGGGAAAAAAGGTATTTCCCTACCTTCACTGCATAGCCCAGGGAGTGCCAGAGTAAGGAGCACCACCGTGAGAACTACTACCTCCATCATTTGCCACAACCACCACTCCCATCCTCTCCTCTCCCAGGCTCTCTGAATGAATACACTCTCATATAGAGAACTGCAGTACCTTTCACGGCCACTAAGCAATGTACAGAGCTGTGCCTGTTCCGGAGCACTAGAGATGGACCCCACCGATCCAAGGATATATCATCAGCAGTAAAGTCCTGGAAAAGCCCTTTAAGCTTAGCTGGCAGTACACTGTAGATTAATGTTTTCTCAATCGTCAGATTTTTGGAGGGACCTGCCAGCCATCTAGTAGGTATAGGGGTCTACCCAACTCTCTATGAGGGCAGCTGTTGTGGAGAGGAGAGGTAAATTCCTTTGTTTTTCGGATGACCCTGCAACGGGCGGCCTCCCCCTAGGGCCCTCTATAAAAGAGATGTAGGAATGCCAAGTGGTGTAGTGCGGCCTAAAACGTCTCTTTTTATGTCACGGTGCTCATACCTGGATACTGCTGGACCCCAGGCTTCAGCTCCGAAGCAATCAATTGGGAGAATAATTGAGGGATTTGAAAGAACGATTGAGTCCAGACCTTGTATGTAGTTGAACAGCAGCTTTACTTTGCATAAACGTTCTCCAAAACGGTTTACAGACTTTGTCTTGGTCCCAGCAGGCCTTAGCATTAACACTGGCAGGCAGACTCGACTCTGATACATCGGTTTCTCTCTGGCTCTAGTGTACTGACAGGCTGACTGTATGACTTTGCTTCTTCTTGTATTATGCTGCACTTCTCTTTGTATGGTCTGTCTCTAGATTAGGCCAGGGAACTTTCCTCCTGGATCCTGAGGCTCTAAGCTTTGGCCTCCATGGCCAGCAGAGCTAAGGGTGTTCTGGATGGCTTGGGAACGTCCAGAAAAGAAGTGCCTCTGGACCTGTCCCCTAGGAGGGGGTAAGCTAGACTAACCCTAATTGGTCCCCACCCTTTCTGCAGGAAGTTGGACTAGCTCTGCCGTATTTGCTGTCACCTGCTGGTGACCCAGGCACATTACATGTGAACATAACAGTTGCAAACAGATTAGAAACGCACAGTGTGGAGGACCTGGAATAAAATGCATAGATGACATTAATGTTAGCAGACACAGATATAAGCCGGGTGCAGTAGTGGTAACACCACTCTGGGGTGTTACACCCCCACCAGAAATGTCTAGCAGCAATGTTCTCCAACCCCCCAGAGCCCCCCCACCCTCGTTCAAAAGACATGAATGCCTGACTGAGCAGTGTATGCAAGTGTTTGGTGGAGGGGGATATAGCTGTCAGCCAAACAGACCCAACTGTATGACCAGCTTTAATCTTATTCTAGTAAAGAAAGTTAAGATAATAGGGATGTGTCCATCATCACCGCACCGACAGTGTATGGATGTGCATGGATTACAAAATGTAGGTTCAAAACTACTCAGCCTGACACGTACCTTATGCAAAGATATTAAAAAATAATATTGTAAAATATGTTTCCTTGGGAGCCTAAGTTTCAGTTTTGCTATTTGCTATCACCGATGGCCTCGTTTTATAAGGCTGATGGTATCCGGCTAGATACACAGAATGACCGTCAATTAAAAACGATCACACCGGGTTATTACCATGCAGCATTTAGCACAGGCCACTGTCAATAAGATCACAAGCAAAACCGCTACGCGAAAACATTCCCACGAGACCAATAAGAGGACTGAAATCTTGTTATTTGCCTTGACAACAGCTTCGGTTTTGCAACCCAACATCTGAAACCCAGCAACAAGGTGACACTTTACCAGAAGGAAGCCTTTGCAATTTTCACCTTATCTCTTGATTTGCTAAATTCACATTTCTAATGTTTTTTCCAATTTTCTGTTCCATCATAGGAGCAGAAGACAGAATTGAATGGAGTGCTGGATCCATCACATATGGACACCAATGACGCCCAGCTGACCCTACTCACTTATATTGGGGTCTTTTGAGTTTCATCATTGTGCCCGGCATTTTGACAGGAATTCTGTTGCACTATTATTTAGTCAAATACACTAAGAAGGACAAGACGCAAGAATATATGAATTGAGGAAGAAGCAGGTGGCACTAAGATCTGCTGATGATCAAATTTTCAAGCACCTAGCTCTAATCCGTGGCAGGTGGAGGGGCATTAAAGGCAAATTGAAAGCAAAGTTTTTTTTAGCCACATGAAACCTCAAAAATCAGATCAAGTTGTGTGGAATGATTGTAAATGGATTAAACAGTTCAAGGCTACCACCAGAGGAAAATCTTATTATGAAAAAGCACTGATTGAACAGTTCGAGGATGCCACCAGAGAAAAATCTTATTATAAGAAAGCACTGAATAAGCACTTGGAGGCTAACACCAGGGGAAAATCTTATTATGGGAAAGCAGTAAATGAACAGTTTGAGGTTACCATCAGGTGAAATTCTTAATGTGAAAAAAACCACTGACTGTACAGTTTGAGGGTGCCACCAGGGGAAAATCGTATTATGAAAAAGTACTGATTAAACATTTCAAGACTACCACCAGAAGAAAGTCTTATTATAAAAAAAACACTGATTGAAACGTTCAAGGCTACCACTAGAGGAAAATCTGGTGGTAGCTTTGAACTATTCAATACGTGCTTTTTCATAATAAGATTTTCCCCAGGTGGTAGCCTAAAACTGTCCAATCAGTGCTCTTTCATAAAGTAAAGCTAATATGCATACCATCTGGTTTCTGATAAAGATATTACAATTTTCCAAAAAGAAAAGAATACTAACCTTGATCTGATGCCAGTAGAACTAAGATATGCTAATTTGCATTCATTTTTCCCAGAAATACAGAGCAGCATTGGCTGGACTACAATACTCCATTTGCATACTAGGTGGTTTCCTTAATGAGAAAGAGCACCCCGAAGACCCCAACATAGGCCACCCAGCTAACCAGGGGAATTTTCTCTTGAGACACTCAGCTTTCTTATCATTTTGGAAAGAAAGCATGAAATGGGGACATTCATCACTCATGTCTTTTTGGAAGGAGAACTGCCTTGCATATCTCTTTTCCGGTCGAGTATAACATGTTGGTGTTTCTTAGCGATGAATAAACAGCTCTGAATATAGAAAATCTCAGGAAGCATTGCGTGGTCCCCGGAGACGTCTTCTTACTTCTTCTTCACACATTCCTTGCATTATTCTTTGTTATGACACTTCCTTGTGGTCCCTGCAATTATATTTCCCCAGCTCATAGCATGCAATAAATCCCTGTGATAACAAAACTATCCAGAGATTATTTTGGTTTGAGTTTAGAATAGATCTGAATATTGAAAAATAAAAAATGTTCTAAAGTTATTGGGTTGGGCTGCGAACAATATTTCACGTGAGTAGTGATTCGGTTATCTTAACCAAGGCTCCCGGCAGAGCTATTTGCTAGAAATAACAAAATGTAAATGAAAGAAATGGAAGAAAGAATCATTAAAATGCACACCATGGAGCCTGCGATCATCGTAAGCACATGGAGATTGACTGCAGCAATGCACATTATGGTTATGGTAAATACTTATCCACAATGTACTGATCTAAACTGGATCGATTTTCAGTTCATCCTGATTCAGGCAACATATGTGTCAGCCAAGGAACACCCATAAAAAGAAATAAAAGAAAAAAATATATATATAAAACAATCCCTTTAGACTAAATTTCATAAGTCTCTTGGAAGACAGAGCAGAGAGAAGCAATTAGACCACTGCTGGGAAAAAAGGAGAAGGCTATACCACCAGTTTTAAGAATTATTTTATTTAGGGCAGAACAGAAATTGCTATCAGGCTTAACCCTTTCAGGACTAGGCCGTTTTCGGTTTTTGCATTTTCGTTTTTTAACCCCAGCTCTCCCGGAGTCATAATTTTTTTATTTTTCATTTCACATATGAGGGATTGTTTTTTGCACGACTATTTAATGGCACCATTTAATATTGCATACAATGCTGTGGGAAGCTTGAATGAAAGATCTAAATGGGGTGGAATTTGGAAAAAACGCAATTCCGCCATAGTCTTATGGGCTTTGTTTATATGGCATTCCCTATGCGTTACCTTCATTCACATGTTACCTTCATTCTCTGCGTCAGTACAATTACAACAGTACGGCCTCTTGCACACGGGCGTCATGTTTGACGCCCGGATAAGATCGCGGCGCTGGCGGAATCGCCAGCGATTTTTCCGCTGCAAAGCATCGCCGAAAAGGAGTACGCCGCGAAAAATCCGCGATGCTTGGTACTCCAGACTCAAGTCAGACTTCATCACCGAAGTCTACTGGGATGAGTATTCTGTATGTGTAATTATTTTCCTTTATAACATAGTTAAGGTGAAAATAACGCATTCGGGTAATGTACTGCCCCGGTGCGTGGCCTCTCTCCCATTAGCAAGAGCCCCAGAACGCAGCCTCCTCTTGATAGTTTTGATGCTTGAGGACCTGTGGTGACGCCACAGGCCCACAACCACCATAGAAGCATTTGAGTGACCAGACCCATGTGATCCCGTGACATCACGGCAGGTCCTTCAACGGATGAAGGACCTGCAGTCACAGGATCACATGGGTCACATGGTCCACTCAAATGCTTCTATGATTGGACCATGTGACCCTGTGACGTCACCACAGGTCCTCAAGCATCAAAACTATCAAGAGAGAAGACGTCTGGGGCTCTGCATAATGAAGGTAAGTTCACTATTATTTTTAACCCTTTAAAGCCTGGGGCACATTGCATTCTGAAATTTGAATGCGATTATTTTCCTTATAACTATGTTATAAAGGGCCACACCCATCGGGTCCCCATCCCGATCAGATCCTAGCAAACCATGGGAAATCGCAACGATCCGCACATGATTGGGCGGATGCTTGCGATTTTCTCCCCCGCAGCCCCATTCTTCTATGGGGCCTGCGCGGAAACGCAGAGCATGCTGCGATTTTCACGCAACGCAGAAGTGATGCGTGAAAATCACCGCCTCATGTGCACAGCCCCATAGAAATGAATGGGTCCGGATTCTCAGTGGCAATGCGCCTCCCCACGCACAAAACTGGCGCGAAACCGCCTCTCTGTGTGAAAGTGGGCCCACTAGCATTTATATAGTTTTTCTTGTGCTTTAATACTGAATTTTTTTTAAAAACTCTTTAAAAAAATATAATTTTTCTTTTTATCAACATACTCTCAACACCATAACTTTTTTGTATAGATTTGTCTATGTAACTGTGTGAGGGCTCATTTTTTGCAGGGCAGTCTGAAGTTTTTATTGATACCATTAGGGTGTATATGAGTTTATAATTACTGTTTATAGAATTTTTTGGAGGGAGGTGACGCAGACATGGTCATTTCATAGGAAATACAATTAAATACTGAAATGTCAGGAGTCAGGTCCTTTTTAGGGAAATATTCCCCATGTAAGTAGATAAAAATTACATAGATAATTGAGTAAATTGGCACATATGGTATATTACTTCACGTATGCAGTGCTTGATTGTGAGCTATGTCCTATCTTGTACAGTAGTTTATTCTCATATTAACATTAATTTACAATTCCGACCAGTTGCTATTAGAGTCAGTCTGGACTTTGTCCCTTACAGGTTGGCTGTGTGGCAGTAGAAAAGAGCACATCGTGCCTTGGAATGGTGCCTTTGTAAGGTGTAGACAGAGAATGCTCTAGGATGGTTTATTAAATGCACCATTTACTGTTATTTTAATATTGTAACAGTGTCTTTGGCAGAGTGGTGGAAGAGGTTTTTATCTTGCCAAGATTGCTTAGATGGGTGAGATAAAAAGAATCCAGAGGCCTGTATGTTTTCAGCAAAGTATAGTTTGCTAGAACTGGTTAGTTTAAACTTTATTTCTGGGCTAGATTTTTTTTTTTTTTAATGGTAGGTAGGATTGGTAGAGGGAGCTTCCATTCCACCCCACTCCAGTACTGCATTTTCCCTAGCCTGAAGCATTCTCCAGTGTAATTATTTGGATTGTTACTGGGGAATGAATAGAGGCCTCAGACTAGGAGTTAAAGCTGGTAGACCTGTCTTCTCTAAAAGCCAGATCTCCTGGTTGCTTGTATCTAGCTGAGGTAGATATGCTGTTTAGTAAGTGCATAGACAGGCAAAGTCTTTAATTTGTGCCATGGCTTCATCCAAGTTATTGTAAATCCTGGTTGTCTTTTATTCTGCTGGATGCTAAAAAAAATGAAGTGGACTTTTAAAACTGCTGAGTGAAGAGAAGTCTGTCACCGCTGGCCCTGTCCACAAACTCAGATCCATGTAATATGTATGTGGTTAGTATGTGCTGCACCTTTAAATCATGTTGATACTGTTTATTTACATGCAATGCATGGTGGCCCTCTTACATTACCACTGATTAGGTTCTGCCCTCTCTGGTATGGTGCTGGAGATATATCACCACAAATGATTTGATTGGGGAGTTGCGCAATAGGTGGTCCTGAAGTGTGAGAATGTGTAGACATAGGGAGACTTCATGTGGGCCTAGTGGATGATGTCATAAAATGGTCCGAAGGCAAGAATGGTGTAGGGTCAAGCAATGTGATTGTGCCTCTGTTGGTGATGAGCTAGGTTGTCTGGTAAAGGCCCCAGCAGAGAGGGAGACTGTGAAGGTACTGGGAACTGACACGACTAGGAAGCCGGATGCCACAGCAGTTGTATGTGGAATATGGGCCGCATGGACATTGTAGCAAGAGTAGGCTGCATGTGTCAACCCAAACTACAAGAAGCAGGGATACCATTGCATCAAGGAAGGATTGCCACTGCTGCACCACATGGGAGAACCACCATTGCCACCTTTGTGGAATTGTGAGTCTGCCTGATCCTGTAGCATTTAAGATCTGTACGTCTCCATAGAAGAGGACTGTTTGTGCCCCTGTAATTGACCAGACTATTGTTCTGACTGTGGTTGCTTTGCTAAACTCCCATACTGCTAGCCAAGTCATTTGGAGACCACCTTAGGTTTTCTCCACTCCATCCCCATAAGCCTGTGTAGAAAGCTGGCCTCTGCACAGTTGGGCTGTAAGACATGGTGGCCCATTTATTGGTTCACTGAAAATAAAATGTGCCCATAGAAACTTCCCCAGTGATGGCAGAGCGTTTAACAGGTTACATTTAAACACAGAGTTGTCTTGATGAGACAGGCCCTTTAATATGTTCTGGATGCTACTGTATATATATTAAGGGCATGTTTGCAAATCTTGTATAGTGCATTTGACAACTGAACTCCAATACGCATTTCCATGTGTTTATTCCTTGTGTTCTCTTCTAGATTCTGTAAGAATCATTTGACATTGGTGAGTTTAATCATTTTGTCTCCTGGAGCATAATTCATTAAAATACAAAATGAACAAAATGAACATTTATGTTATTAATAATTGATGCAATATAAGGCAGTTCTTCTCATATTCTACAGAAACAAAGAGAAAATTGAAAGAAAATTACTATGTATGTCTGTTCTGTTGAAATAATACATTTTTGCAGCAACCTCGTCCACATGGTAGACTAAATTTACCAAGAATTAGGACTCGAGATTCTTACAAGTTCTTCAGTTCCAAGGGGTTTTCCTGCAGGTGAAGAAGTTCCCCCTGCCACTTGACTGACAAAGCAGGACCTCTCGCTCAGCCCTGACAACCTCACACCTGTGTCGGGACTCAGTAGAGGCACAAGTGCAGTAACTCTGGTTCTGCTTCCGGAGCAGCGACTATTCATGCACTGCTACCTGGTAATGTAGCGGCGGAAGCACAGCCACTGCACTTGCGCTGCTAACCAGAAATGTAGTGGAGCATGCACAACCACTGCTCCAGAAGCGGAAGCAGACCCACTGCGCTGGCGTCGCTATTTGGAGCAGTGTTAGGGTGGGTTCACACTAGCGTCAGGCATTCCATTATTGCTTTCCGTTATAACATGGTTATAACGGAAAATAACGGAATGCCCAGACAGAATGCAAAACGGAAGCCTTTAAAAGGCATTCCGTTTGCTTTCCGTCATAATACAGGTCTATGGAAAAGCATAACGGATCCGTCTGGGTCCCGTTATGCAAGACGGAAAACAAAGTCATGTCCACAAAATGACCCCCCTTCCCCTTGAGGAGGACCCTTTAAATGCCACTTGAGGAAGGACGTGCCTCCTGAGCTGGCAGCCTTATAAAAATCTAGCAGAGCAATGAATGGGGAGATGTCTTGGTTCATGTGAGGTGCAGGTCTGGTTCTACCTTTGTTACAAACAGTTTTTCATGTGTGATATGGGGAAACGGAACTCATTTTGTGAACATTGTATTCGTGTAAATTATGTTTTATGATTTGGACTGACATTCTGCTGTTTGGCCACAAGAGGCCGCTGTTTCCTAAAAATAGCTAAAAAGGACTGCATTTCTAGATTCGTCTGATGTTGAAAACTCTCAGGGGTGGAGTTACAAGCCTGGAAAGGAAGTGAAGGATCCTCCATCTTACGGTGAGCTCGGACACAGCTTTTACATGTACTGTATTAGGGATGCCCAACCTGCGGACCTCCAGCTGTTGCAAAACTACAACTCCTGGCATGCCTGGACAGCCTACAGCTATTAGGGCATCATGGGAGTTGTAGTTTTGCAACAGCTGGTGGGCCGCAGGTTGAGCATCCCTGTACTATATGATGCCTGAGTTAAATTTTCTTGCATTATTCAAAGGATAACTCCGTTAAATATAGTCAAGCAAATGCAAATATATATCATTGTTTGTGCTTCTGGTCATCCATACAGAGATTTGGGTCCTGGTTACTTAACCCTACCGTAAATCACCTTACTACTTTTGTGCTATTTAACCCTCAGCGGGGAATCTTTGTTTGGATGACCCACCTGTATATAACTGTCCTAGAGGGGAGTAGAAAATTGTTACACTGTGTGGCAACTGTGGATTTGAAAGCGATTTTGCAAATTTAGATACAGCAACAATCCACTCTCAAGACATTATTCTTTGAGAAGATAACTCGCCTTTTCTGAATGGATTGGGTAGAAGTATGTACAATATATGCAAGGAAGACAGGGTACATTATTTCCTTGAGATATGGGAAAGCTTTATTTCAGATATTGCCAAACAGAATATAGGACAAGATAGGAGAACATTTCCTCCTGACCACATGGTATACGGAAAGAGACTGGACAGATGAGTGAGTGAGTGAGATCTTGACAAGTGCCATTCCTTTGTGGACTTAGTGGTAGGACCTACAGTATATGTGAAAGCTGCCGCTTGAGACTTTTTCCTTATAGAAAATAGTAGAAGATGAATTGCAACCCTGAGTATCATCCAATTATTTATTATCTGCTGTCAGCATCATTTTTAGTAGCGTTGCACAGGGATAGTCATCACTCAATCCCTGTCTCTAATGGTATCTCACAGAACGCCAATTAACCCATCAATATGTTTTTCAGAGTGTGGGAGAAAATCCACAAAGAAACCATGGAGATGTTTTTTTTCAAACAGAGCTCTGCCCAGAATCCCAGTGCTATAGTATAACAGTACCAACATCTCAACCACCTTTCTGTCCTATGAGCTTTTTAGTCAAGTGCTTAGACTCTCCTCTGCTCCACCAGATGCATTCCTCTGTGTATTCTGTACAGAAGGACAAAAAGACTGTGAACCAAGCAATACAAACTGTTAGAATTTGCACTTATTCTTTAGAGGTCACATGGTGGGATAGAATATATATATTCTTTTATATACTATAAAATATTCTTGAAATAACAATCATGATATGTATTTAGAATTTTCGATATTTCTACCTAAATTTGACCTAACAAATGATTCAGAAATATAAGATTTATTTATTGAGAAAACTGATCCAATATCACATGTCTGTGAGTGGCAAAAGTATGTAAACCTTCAAGATTAGTAGATAATTAGAATGTGAAATTAGATTCAGGTGTTTTTAATCGGTGGGATGTTAGTGGGGTGTGTGAGTGGTCGACCTGGTTTATTTAAAGAACAGGGATCTATCAAAGTCTGATCTTCACAACATATGTTTGTGAAAGTGTGTCTAGGACCTCAGAAGTAGAGTTGTTGATGCTCATCAGGTTAAAAAGGGTTATAAAACCATTGCTAAAGAGTTTGAATTCCACAAATCCACAGTCATATACAGATGTAGCATGGTTAGCACTCCTTTTTTTCTGAGATTTCTGAGTTTGGTTATCTAATCTAAGCAAACACCTTCAATTGCTTTTCAATGGCTTTTTTATCAAGATAATGAAATGAGTTAAGAAATTTGAGTTATCAGCGAGAGTGCTAACCCTGCTACATCTGTAGATTGTGTACAAATGGAGGAAATTCAACACCATTAATATCCTCTCAAGGAGTGGTTGAGCAAGATAAATAATGCCAAGGGCAAGGCATGTAATAGTCCATGAGGCCACAAAGGAACCCAAGGTAATCTCTAAGCATCTAAAGGATTTTATTACATTAGCTAATGTTAATGTTCATGAGTCCACCATCAGAAGGACACCAAACAACAATGGTGTGCACGCTAAGACTGCAAGAAAAAGCCGCTGCTCTCCAAAAAACGAAACAAAAAAAAAACATTGCTGTCCAACTGCAGTTTGCTAAAGATCACGTGGACAAGCCAGAAGGCTATTGGAATAATGTTTTGTAGACAGATAAGACCAAAGTGGAACTTTGGTGGCTTAAATGAGAAGTATTATGTTTGGAGAAATGGAGGACCCTGCATTCCAGCATCAACATCTCATATCAACTCTAAAACACAGTGGTGGTAGTCTCATGGTATTGGCCTGTTTTGATGCATCCTGGCCTGGACAGGCCAGACAGCTCCATTATCATAGATGGAACACTGAATTATACCAGCAAATACTAAAGGAAAATATCAGGATATCTGTTCATGAGCTGAATCTGAAGAGAATATGGGTCATGGAGCAAGACAACGACCCTAAGCACATATCGTTCTAGAATGGTTAAAAAAGATTAAAGTTATGGAATGGCCAAGTCAAAGTCCTGACCTTAATCGAATAGAAATGTGTGGAAAGACCTAAAACAAGCCGTTCATGGGAGGAAACCCATTAACATAACAGGGTTGAAGATGCTTTGTATGGAGTAATGGGCTATAATTCCTCTAAACAGAAATACAAATACTGAAAATGTTTAGTTGCACCTATTGCTGCCCAAGGCCGCACACCATACTGTATACTGAAAGCAAAGATTCACATACTTACCACTCACAGGAATAATATTGGATCATTCTCATCAATATATAAATGACCAAGTCAAATATTTGTTTGGTTTCGTAATCTTTATTATATTTTTTGGTTTGGTTTGATTTGGTTATCTTTATCTACTTTAAGGACTTGTGTGACAATCTGATCTGTACTGAACATTTTTGCAGAAATATAGAAAATTCTTAAGAGTTCATAAATTATCAAGAACCACTGTATAAGTAGAATAGGCAGAAATCCTGGTGGTAGGTTGGTTGTGTAAATCAAATGGTACAATGGTATATTCATTCCTTAACACTGAAATTGCAGCATCAATAAGGATGAGCCATAAGATTTTGCAAATTGTGGATGTATCAGATGACAGTAGGGTCGGCAGATGATCAAATTGTCAAGCAGCTAGCTCCAATCTGTGGCATGCAGTAGGGGCAAAAAAGCCAGAATAAAAGTAAAGTTTTTTAGCCACATGAAACTTCAAAAGTCAGATCACATTGTGTGGATAATTATGCAAAGCTTCCTGTTCGTCCTGTCTTGCCAGCTATCGCCACTTGTTCCAAACTGAGGACAGAATCCTTTAAGTGGGAGACCTTGGTTTATCACTTCAGCAGATTGCTACGCGCCTAGTCTGAGATGTCAGCACTGTTCCACATAGTGTGTCCAGATGGCTGGGAGAGCAACGATGAACTGCAATGACAGTAAGAGGTGCACAGAGGTGAACCTCTGCACGGACAGATCATCTGATTAGAAGAATGGTGTGTAATGGTCCATTCTGTACTGCAAGTGAAATTGGACATCACATCCCAAGCCTAGGATGGCAAACAGTGTCTACACAAACAATCAGAAGGCATCTGCACAACATTGGGCTACGAGTCAGATGTCAAGCTACAGTATGTGTTCCATCGACCTCTTGCCACCCCTCTCAAAATCACAGCAACACTGTAATGGAGGCTGGAATGGAGGTCTGTCCTCTTTAGCAATGAGTCTCGCTTTTCTCTTAGATGTAATGTTAGCTGGATATTGGTCTGGGGACCAAGTGGACAACTCCATGAAGAGGCCTTCACGAGGGAAAATCACACCAGTCCTACTCCTGATATTATGCTGTGGGGTGGAATAATGTGCAGTAACTTGACCCCTGTAGACTTCATTTCAAGTGACTAACAGCTCGACCTTGCATAGATTTGGTTGTAAAACAAGTGTCCCAGGAGCCATTTTTCAACAGGGCAACCAACACCAGGCCGCATGTTGCTTCTGCTACCGTGAGCAGACTGTGTCGCCTAAATGTGCTATCATAGTTGCAGTGTCTTCAGACCCTTTTCCCCGTTGAGCACAACTAAGACGTTATTGGTCAGCAATTGGAACGGAAGCCGCCAGCAGTGGATCTTGAAAATTTGGAAACATTCCTCAGACAACCATTAATAGCCTTACTGATATCGAGTGGAGCTCATAGTAGATGCAGAATAACCAGAGATGTTTTGTCTATTGATCCTGTGATTTCCATAATGCCATGACTTTTTCCTTGGTGTTTCAATTTCAATATTGAGGAGCATCCCCACAGCTTGATGCTGCCCCACCATTCTATATGAGGTGGACAATAAGCTGGATTCTGCCTTGATCGATCAGCTTTACCCTAATGACCACAATAGCCTTCATCTTCTTGATCACATTTTGACCTCACTGTCCTCCCTGCAATCAATCCAATATGTCCTTGTCACAATCATTTACCTTCCCAATAAATCATCATCACCTGCTCGTGAGCTCCTGTACTAACATCACATTGAAAATTCACACAAACACACACTGAAGATGACAACATGCGATAATTACTTAAAAGATAGGCGCTGTATGCAAATAAGCCACAGCACACAATAACAGGCGGAATTCTGGAACATTCTCAGGATTGCCAAGTCAGATGCTGTTCATCACAAAACAGCTATAGCCACTTGCTAAAATAAAATATTTATTAACTTCTAAAAAAAAACTCACACATATTAAATGGATTATCCAATGAATTAAAAATAAAATATCTGGAGTAATGAAAACCATTATTTTCACTATATTAATGAAAATACCACTGCTCACTAGTCTAATTTTCACGTTCTCCAAATCTTTTTGCTCACCCCTCTGCAGCTCTGGTACCCTCACTTTCTGTGAGCTGACAGCAGCTCATGTTATGTGACCATCATGCCCCCTCCCCTTTACCAGCACTTTCCAGAGCTCCTGTCTTCCTCCCCTGTATTAAAAAAAAATAAAATAGTCCCTCACATGCAGTCCCAGTGCATGTAACACATTCCAATTTCTTTCTCCAATGTCTAGACTAGGGTTGTCACGATACCAAAATTTTGATTCCATTTCGGTACTTGCGATACTTGATACCATTCGATACCATGCGAAAAAAATAAAACACCAAAAAAGCCGCGTGCATTCTGCATTTTAAGGAACGTCCGGCCCATAATCGAACAGTCCTATGCTATTTTTAGGGGGGGGACAAGGTGCCAAAAAAATGGCGAATTGCGCAGTTTTTTTCCCCTGCTCTGGCGTTCACCGCATAGGAGATTTTTTTAAATTTTTTATAGTTTTCACTTTTCAGACGTGGCGATATGTAATATTAATATTAATGTTTCTTTTTTTTTTTTACTTTTAATCTAATAACTATTTCCCCCTTAGGGGCTAGAACCTGGGATCTTTTAATCCCTTGTCCTATTCACCCTAATAGAGCTCCTATAAGGGTGAATAGGACCTCACACTCTCCCTGCTGCCCTGGGCTTTGTGCACACAGCAGCAGGGAGCTTACCATGGAAGGCTTCAGTAGCGTCCTGGCTGTCATGGTAACCGATCGGAGCTCTGCGATTACACTGCTGGGGCTCCAATCACAACTGTGACTGTACCACCAATGAAGAGGGCAGAGGGGACCCTGTGGCCACTGCCACCAATGATTTTAATACTGGGGGACTGGGGGGGGCGCACTGCGCCAATAATGTTTTTAATAGTGTGTGTGTGTGGGGGCACTCTGCACCACAAATGTTTTTAATACTGAGAGGATGGGGGGGGGGGGTGCACTGTGCCACCAATGATAATTAACCTTTAATACAGATACAGGAGGCTGGTGCCGGCAGCAGAATGACAGCCGGCATCCGGCCTTCATCACAGGGGTGCTGCACCTGAGGGGTTAACTACTGCTGATCACAGCACCCTGTCATAGAGGCCGGGTGCTGCCTTCTGTATCTGTATTAAAGGTTAATTATCATTGGTGGCACAGTGGCCACAGACCCTGCTTCCTTCTCCCCTGTGCTGCTGAGGGAACATGGAGCGCGCTGAGAACATTTATTAATACTGGCACCCCATGTGGGCAATGTGCCAGAATATCTTGCCCCTTGTTAGGGTTTCCCACAATTAGCACCCCATGCTGATAAATAAGATATGGTGTGGAAACAAAGGTCAAGAAACCTGATAAATAAGTCTCACAGAATTCAGAAGCCCCGGCAACTTTTCCTGACAAGATGTATCCAAAAAGTGTCACGGGGGCTTAAAAAATATGGACTGCAGATTTGTCAAAACTGGTGCGTAGGTAAAGTGGAGCAGTTGCTCTTGTCCAATGAGATTCCAGGTCTCATATTTCAGAGGCTTTTTGGAAAACACAGCTCTAGGGACATGTCATTTCTCAGGGGCTGTGTCTTATGTGCTGCAGCTATCTCCCTATAACTGCCTCAGCTGTTAGGTCCCATTCATTTTTTTTTGCTGGCAGAATTTGGAGCAGATTCCACATCAAAAAGTTGAAGGAACCCACGCTGATTCTGCCTATCATTATTCTCAATGGGAAGCCAAGCTGCATATTTATAGTCGTGACCATTCCGAGAAAGGACATGTGGTGGGTGCCCGCGTTCGCTCCATTCAGTGGGCCTAAACCACATGTGGGTTTGTGGTATTCACCTTGAAAAACCACTGCAGGTACCAGAGGGCCTAAGATAGAGGCAAAATCATGTGAACAAGTCCCTATAGTAGAGCCGGATGATGGCAGTTGAAGGATAGAACTGAGCATGTGCGTCCACCTGAGCAATGTTACAGAGGTGGACAAAAAAACGAAGGAAAAGAACAAACAGTAGGTGGCGCTATACAGATACATTTCATTAAAGGGGTTATCTGAGACTAAAAGATGTCTTTATTTTGCATTTACTCCTAATTTGTTCAGAATCTGTCACGTTTGGGCCCTCTAGGTACTCCACTATTGGAATTTCTACTGAAGTGCTTCTATGCTGAATGTTCTTCTCTGTCTCTCAGATACTTTGTTAATAAACTGCTCGTTGACAAGCCCTGTATCTGTGTCGGTTCAGATGCTCTGCGTTCTGCATCTTGTATTACACTTGATAAACATTTGAGGAGATCAGAAGAAATGCTTAGGTGATGAGTTATAGATGAGGCCTGACTGCTCCTGGCCTGTTTCCTAAAGCAATGGACAGATGTCACAGGACATTTACACATCATTATGTAACGTGGACGGTCAGGTAAAAAAGGAAATAGCCATTGCATTATGCAAACAGCACAGGCACACTATGTTAAGGTCATAAACAAACGTTCATTAAATGAGTATTGTATGCAGGCCTTTTTTCCTGGTGGAACGCACCGGAACGGCGTTCCGCTACCTACCATGCTGACATTTTGACATCGCAGCCTGCGATGCTCCAGCGGTGAGGGACTGGGAGGAGGAGCCCCGCCGCTCCAGTACAGTTATAAAATGTGTAATTCAGTTAATAATGATTCATGCTGCCCCCTCTGTAGTATAACATTCAATATATCCTACTCACAGGGCTACTGTTATATCGTAATGCAGGCCGGCCGGGCAGACGAGCGGCATCGTGACTGACTGACGTCACGTGCCTGTGCCGCATGCTTCATTCATAAAGTAGGCCGGGGAGGCACATGACGTCAGTCAGTCACGCTGCCACTCGTCTTCCCGGCCGGCCTGCATTACGATATAACAGTAGCCCTGTGAGTGTAGGATATATTTTTAATGTTATACTACAGAGGGGGTAGCAGGAATCATTGTTAATTGAATTACACATTTTATAACTGTACTGGAGCGGCAATGGGGGGGTCTGTGGATGACACTGTTAAGGGGTGGGGGGGGGGGTCTGTGGATGGAACCGTTATGGGGAGGGGGGGGGTCTGTGGATAGCACTGTTATAGGATGGGGGATCTGTGGATGCCATCCAAAGAATCCCCATAACAGTGCCATCCCCAGTTCCCCATTAACAGTGCTATCCCCAGATCCCCCATTAACAGTGCCATCCCCATCTGGGGGGTTTCTTTGCTGGACTGGACTTTTATAGCCCCCCCCCCCCAAATTTTACTTGCATCCCTGTTCTCTAAAGGGGCGGTAGGGGCATGGCCAGGGGAGGGGGGGGGGGCTGAGTTCCACCACCTTTTCTATGAGAAAAAAAGCCCTAATTGTATGTGACGCAAACTACAAACAGCCACGTGTGCAGAATGCAAAATTCAATTCGCCACGGTAACTAATTGATTATTCCTGAAATGGCGGTAAAAAAAAAATCATACTTACCTCATCCTTTGAGCATGAAGAGGTCACCACGGCCATCTTACTTGAAAATCCCACAAGAAATCTTGTGTGTTTTGACGCTGACTTGATGATGTCATCACGTGCCGCGCAAGATTTTGCGCTGGATCTTCAAGAAAGATGGCCACGACGGCCTCTTCGCTATCAGACGGATGAGGTAAGTATGATTTAATTTTTTTTTTAATTTGCAAACACTAAAATGCTTTAATATGGATCTTATATGCTGTTATCAGTGATGAATGCGGCATCTGAGGGGAATAATGATGTGGGGCGGTGCAATTGCTGTTCCCAATCATTGTACCCACTATTAACAAAGAAATGCACTTCAAAAGTAACAAAGTGACAAAGTAATTAATCACAAAGCAAATTTTTTTGTATAATTTGGCGAAGCAGCCGAATCGAATTTTAGAGAACTTCGCTAATCTCTAACTATGAATGCCAACTTTCTGCGAGAAAAATACCGCTGATGCATGTTCTTCTGCTGGAACAGACTAGCATATTTATCGAAAGGAGATGTGAATCTAGCCTAAACTGTGTAGTTTTGTTAATCTCCCCAGTTTTTATGTGGACGCGTAGGCTGCTTGAGATGTTGTATGCTGTAATGAATGTTTTTTTTTTTTTAAATAGGTTTTTTAGAATAAATTTCCTGGAAGCCATGTAAAGTGGAGAAAATTAGGGACGCACTTCTTTATGGGACTCTCGGCAAGGAAATTACAGTAAGCTTTGACTATTGACTTCTGACGTTAGGTTCACCTTGCTGAAGGATTTTACTGTGCTTTAAAGAGAATAAATTGTGCATTTTTCGCACTGGCCACTAGGACTAATAATATGGTGAGACTTGTCCTGTACAAGTAACTTTTCGATAACTATCTCAAAGCAGGATTACAATGAAAGATATCACCTTATGATTATGTGGCCCTAGGCTCAATTAGTGCTCACGCCCCCTATTAGCTCGGCTATAGCTGGAGATTGACTTGAGGGTATACAGTAGCTATATAATATGATTTTGACCATACGCAGGGGTGTACATAGAGAAGTAAGGGCCCCATAGCAAGGATCAGACCAAGCCCCCCACACAGGACAGAAGGGTTTCTGCCTAAACCCTTTTCCATGACCCTTGGGCCATTTATTTTACTGCCTTATTTGCTAAAAGTTGTTCCTTTAGAGGGTAGAGTCCTGACCAAGTTTTCACCTCCAGTAGAAGAGGAGATAATCCCAACTTAGACTGGGCCCTCTCTTGCCCTGAGCCCCACAGCAGCCGCATGGTCTGCCGCTATGGTAGTTACGCCCATGACCATATGGTGATTGCTGTTAGTGATGAGCGAATTATTGGAGAATTCAATTCATCGGCTTCACCTAATCTTACAAAAAAATTTGCTTTGTGACTAATTTCTTTGTTGTGAAGCGCACTTCCTTGTAAGTAGTGGGTGCAATGACAGGGAGCTGTGTTTGTGCCACCCCCGTCATTGTACCCCTCAGATGCCACATTCGTACATGAATGAAAACTTACCTGATCCATTTGCTCGCAAAGGGCCGGCCTACCACCATCTTGCTTGAAGATCAGGAGCGAAATCTCACACCTCTTACCTGCTAGCCAAGCACAGCGCCGTACATTGCATAGTGGCTATGCCTGGTATTGCAGCCCAAGTCTATTCACATGAACGGGACTGAGCTGCACATAGTCCAGGGATGGCCAACCTGAGGCTCTCCAGCTGTTGCAAAACTACAACTCCCAGCATGCCCGCACTGCCTACATCTATTAACCTACAGCAGGGCATGGCGGGAGTTGTAGTTTTACAGCAGCTGGAGAGTCGCAGGTTGGCCATCCCTGACATAGTCCATGTGACTGATAGGAAGGGCCATAATGCTCACTGGTCTCTTCAAACATCTGCCGTTGGACCTCTACCAATCTGATATTGATGACCTATTCTATCACAGGGATTCTCTCTTTGGTGTTCTTTGTGTCAGGCTCTGCCCCCTGAGCCCTACACAATGCCTGCCTTTTGCCTGGACTGCTCCTTTAACTGCATCTTGTGTGCACATATATACTTGAGCAGTTATTAACACAAAGTAGTTTACAAATAAGGAACGAAATGACTATTCTTCTTAGCATTCACCCCACATGAGTCAACTTTCCTGTGGATTGTCTCTCGGAGAGCTGAAGGTGTTTGTACTGCAGAAATAAAACTGTGCTTGAAGCTCCTCGCACCTCCTCACTGTTTGCGTTGAAAGAACAGCGTGAAACTCAGGTGAAATCGGATAGAAATAACTTCCGACTTGGAGCTAAAGAGAGTGAAGGAGATGTGACTTCTCTCCGTAATAACAATAACTAATCAATATGCATCCAGCAAACCCAATGTATGTCAAAGGAAAAAACAGCAAAGAGACAAGAAGGAAGAGGATTGTTATTAACAATTGCCAAATCTGTCAATCACAATTACCTGGTTGTGCGTTCAATCGGGAAATCACTGCATGGAAGGTGCCTGATAATTACCTCTCGTAAAGCACCGGTAATGTCTCATGAATTATATATATATATATATATATATATATATATATATATATAAAGAATATGGACAGCACTCCCGATGAAAAAATAAAATAAAATTTATTCACCCATGTGGTGCTAAGATAAAACACTTTAGGCTGTGGCCTTGTGCTATGGGCCTTGTGCCACATCAATCTGCTCTTAATGCCCCATAATGAGAAAGAGAAAGATGTTAGAAATCTTTGCACAGCTATTAAAAAGGAAAAGCTAAAATTTCACATGAACATAAGTATTCAGAGTCTCTGACACTTGAAATGTGGCGATAAGGCCTCCCATTTCTCTTGATCATTTTTTAGATGTTTCTACATTTTGGTTGGAGTTCACCCGTGGTAAATTGAGTTGATTGGACATGATTTGGAAAGACACTGACCTGTCTTTATGAGGTCTCACAGGAAACAATGCATGTCAGAACAAAAACCAAGTCACAAGGAGGAAAATACTGCCTGTAGAGCTCAGAGACAAGATGTTGAGGAGGCAGAGATCTGGAGTGTACAAAAAAAACTGCTGTGTTGAAAGTTCTGAAGAATACAGTGGCCTCCATGATTCTTAAATATAAGAAGTTTGGAACAACCAGGACTCTTCGTAGAGCTGGCCACCCACCAATCTAAGTAATCAGAAGAGAAGGGCCTTGCTAAGAGAGGTGACCAAGAAGCCTCTGGTCACTCTGGCTGAGCTCCAAAGATCCTGTGTGTAGATGGGAGAAACCTGCAGAAGGTCAACCATTACTGCAGCCTCCACCAATATGGGCTTTATGGCAGAGTGGCTAGAAAGAAGCTTTTCCTCAGTAAAGGACACTTAAAAGCCCAAGCACCCCAAGGACACTCAGACTGTGAGAAACAAGACTCCCTGGTCTGATCAAACCAAGATTGAACATTTTGGCTTCAATTCTAAGCATCATGTCTGGAGGAAAGCAGGCACTGCTCATCCCCTGCCCAATACCATCCCTACTATGAAGCATGGTGGTAGCAACATTATGCTGTGGGCATCTTTTTCAGTGGCGGGACAGGGACACTGGTCAGAGCTGAGGGAAAGCTGAATGGAGTAAAGTATAAAGATGTTCTTTATGAAAACCTGATACAGAGTGCTAAGGACCATAGATGGCGCTGACCTTTTACCTTTCAATAAGACAATGACCATAAGCACCCAACGAAGACAATATAGAAGTGTCTTAGGGGCAACACTGTGAATGTCCTTGAGTGACCCAACAAGAGCCCTAACTTGAACCCAATCAAACATTTCTGGTGAGATCTGAAAATGGCTGTCCACCGATAGTCCCTATCCAACCTGACAGAGCTTCAGAGGATCTGCAGAGAAGAATGGCAGAAAATCCCCAAATCCAGTTTTGTAAACCTTGTGGCATCACACCCAAGAAGACTGGCGGCTGTAATCTATATACACACTCAAAATACGTTTAAAGGAATTTATTTTGCCCCATTAAAATGTAACTACATTTTGCTAAATAAATTATAAATGTGCTGTTATCCTTAGGAAAAAATAAATAAACAAAACATAATATACTGGTAAATATCGATCTGTATACACCAGTAGATCATGCATGGGGAGAATACTATTGAGGTTTTTAGTCAGAGAAAATCATTTCATTGATTACTGTTAAGCCTGTGACTTAACTGGTGAGGTTTCTGCCTCCCAAACAGCAGGACCTGGGTCCTAGACCTGGTATTGACAATCTGAAAAAATAAATAAAAGTTAAATATACAGGGTTGTCCTCCTCACCAGAAGGCTGAAGGCCCATCTCCCTATATATTATAGTGTTGCTTTTGTAGAAAAGAGCAAGGACAACCTTGGAAAGATGGAAGGGTTGTAAGGCCAGCCCCCTAACCTGGCAGGCGCCATAGCAGTCTCATGGTTTGTCTCCATTGATGCACACCACTGGTTGTATTCTGAAATTACTGTTGCCTTGTATTTTTAGCCATAAAGAGGGTGACAAATGAAGAAAACTTCTACCCATATTATGTCATTAAGGGAGGTTTTCCACTTGGTTTTCCACAACTGCATTGTCTGTGTAATATATTGATGTCATTTACTTGGCAGTTGCAAACTGAGAGGGGCTGTACAGTAAGTGCAGAGACAACCTCTTGAAAGAGGTATTCTGGCTCCAGAACATTGATGGCCTTCAAGTGAGCTAAACGGTGAGGGTGATGATTGCTGGTCGAAAAAGGCATCGGGAAGAGTTATCCGGCTCCCAGAAACCTATGGCACCCAGAACAGATCTCCATCAAACATAGAAGGAGGTTTAGCATCCTCCTACATCTTGCTTTTGGTGTAAAAAAAATCACTAAAAACGATTTTGCAACTTTTTAAATGCCATTGCAACTAAACTTAGTTTAGCCGGTTTCCAAAAAAGTGTCACAGCGAACGGAGGTGCATGGACAGGGCCATTAGCCATGATGCATTTATCATCATTTCCACCAGAGACTGGCATAAATAATGTCTAAAATCTAATATAGTTAGTAATATAATGAAATAGATTTAAGTTTGGTACAACGACTGTCAGAGGAGGCTTTTCATTTTTGATGAGGCCTGAACCTCCTCATAAATTAGATGCCTCCTCCACCAGCACAGGGCCCATCAAGGCCATCTTGATAAATCAGGCCAGAGTTCTTACCCCCCAACCCTCATCTCCACATTCTCAAGATGTAAAAAGGTAGCGGGGCAGATGTACTATTGTAAATGTGCCGCCAGAATTCTGGTTCTGATTGAGTCACAATCCTGGGGCACATGTCTTACTCCAGATTTAGGGTTTTAGACACTTTTTTCTGCTGTGCTCAGTAATGAGGCATGACTTAACATGAATGGGGCCTGTCTTACTACAGATGTAGCATGGTTAACAGTCACACTTAGTGAGTTATCACATATATTTAACACGTTATGACTGTGACTGTAAACTCCACCACATCTGTATATGACAATGTGCATCAAAATTGTACCAGACTTGGGAGCAAAATTGTGGCACAAAGTAAGCCAACTGATAGGTGGTACAAACTTAGGGAGTAATACATCCGAAAGCCCTTGTTTTGGGAGTGTCTTCTTAAACTCATTGTTTTTTGACAAGTTTACAAATGTTGCATTCCAATTTTTGGCTTTGTTGCATCAAAAATTTATGTGTAAAATTTAATAAAATTTATTACAAAGTTTCTGGCAGTTTGGACTCCACCAGGGGACTGAAGTACATTTGCAACTTTTTTATGACTTTTTTTTTTTTAAGTATCAACGATAAATCTAAAAATGTAGCTCAGAGCACAAAAAATTATGGCAGCAACATGCAAATATTTTATATATTTGATGCAAATGCCTATTCCACCAACAAACTAGACAAAATTCCTCCACTTTTCTGGTGCAGTCCACTTGATATCCTCCAAGTTTACCCTTTCTAAGTCTTAGAATTGGTAAATCTCCCCCTATGTGTAAATAGAAAGAAAATTAAATGTTAAAAGGGCAAATACCGTAATTTTTTTGATCATTAAAGAGAAATAAATAATCTATTGTTTTCCGAGGTGCGTCGCTATAATCAGCTTATTACAGGTTATGTCTAAAGCTGTGATAACCTTTATTTACATAGAAAATCACAAACTCATCTCAAACATAACTGATGATGCAGCAAATTGTCACTGCTCTATTCATTTCTCACGAAATTAGCCATAGGTAATAAACCTGTCAGAAAAACAGGAAACCCGCTCACATGAGCAATGAGGCTTGTATCAACATCTAATGAGCAGAAAAAGAGTAGGGGGATTTATCATTCCGTTTACCCCAGGAAACTGGCATTAAAAATACGTTGTTGTGCTACAATTTTTAAAAAAAAAGTCACCAGGAGGGCACAATCTTTACTTCTGTAAGGGGTTAATGTACAAAACCCTGGGTAACACCTACGGACAAAAGGGTTGTGTACTGGGCCCATTTTTGGTTTTTACTCCCCACATTTCAATAGCCATAACTTTTTATTTTTCCATTCACATAGCCATATGAGGGCTTATTTTTTTTGCGGGATAAGATGCATTTTTTAATGACATCATTTAATTGTGGGGTTAAATAAAAAAAAAAAAAAAACACAATTCCACCAAGGATTGACAACAGACATTCACTGTGCGCTAAAATGACATGACATTCTTATTCTGCGACTTAATATAAATCCAGTGATACCAAACCTTTTTTTTTTTTTTGTTTTACTACTTAAAAAAAAAAAAAAATAATCTAACTTTTTTCTTTGCACCGCCATTTTCTGACAGCCATAACTTTTTTATATTTCCATCCACAGAGCTGTATGAGGGCTTGTTTTTGGCAGGACAAACTATATTATTATATATTAGTACCATTTTTGTGGTACATACAACTTTTTGATCTCTGTTATTCAATATTTTTTGGGAAAAATGTGACGAATTGTGTGGTTTTCATTTTTTTCCATTACGATGTCACCGCACAGGAACTTTAAAAAAATATTTTAATAGTTCAGACATTTTCGGAAGTTTCAGTAATACCTGATTTTTTTTATTAGTAATTTTTTTATATGTAAAATTGGGAAAGGGGGCGATTTTAATTTTAATATTTTAATGTTTTCATATTTTATTTTTTTAACTTTTTTAAACTTTGTATTTAATAATTAGAAAGAATTTAAAGTGATTTTTAAAAATTTTCAATGTTACTAACTACCTATTTCTTAGAAAAAAAATAAAAAATCTTGCAAAATCTTGCAGTTTTCGCATTGGCGACTTAGCCTAATAATAGGTGCCACTACACATTAGATAGATATTGGTTGATGTTTTAGCAGCGGTTGATCAAGCAATCATCTGGCGAGTGACCAGTCTGCAGATACAGTTATACATATTTTGGTCCATATTGGACGATACGGTTGTTCAAACAGGCCATACTGTATAAGTCACCTTTTCATTCCTTGGTTTTTCTTGTCTTTGTTTATTTTCTACATTGTATATTCATAAGGAAGACTTGAGAAGGATGAAGGAATCATTGATGGAATTAAGTAGTGAACAAAAACGTTTATATTTTTCGATTCTTCACAGTTGCCCCATTTTGCTTTCTTGGCTTTCTTTCAATCACCACCATGAAGTGGTCGCCTGGAATGGTTTTCAGTTAACAGGTAGATCTTGTCAAGAGTTAATTTGTGGAATTTCTTGCCGTCATTACGTGTTTGAGACCATCGGTTGTGTGGTGCAGAGGTAGGATTGGTCCACAGTGTTTAGTCCTATTCTACTACTGATCTAATCCACATTGTTTCATGAGCCACTCAATTAAGTGAAGAGAAAGGACCGTCCATTACTTTAAGGCAGGCATCCTCAAACTGCGGCCCTTCAACTGTTGCAAAACTACAACTCCCAGCATGCCCGAACAGCCTACAGGTATCAGCCTACAGCAGGGCATTGTGGGAGTTGTAGTTTTACAACAGCTGGAGGGCCGCAGTTTGAGGATGCCTGCTTTAAGGCATGAAGGTCAATCAATTCGGAAATTTTCCAAAACTTAGAAGGTATCTTCAAGTGAAGTTATGAAAATCATCAATTCCTATGATGAAACTGGCTCTCATGAGGACCAGCCCTGGAAAGCAAGACCAAGAGTCACCTCTCTAAGAAACCACAAGTTAACAGCATCGCAAATTCAAGTCTATATAATAAATGCTCTATCGCTTCAGAGATTAAAGACCGGGTGCATCTCAACACCAACTGTTGAGAGGAGATTAGGAGAATCAGACCCTTCTGGTCCAACTTCTGCAAAGAGGTCACTACTGAGGAACAAGAAGAAGAGGGAGATGTTTACCAGGACCCAGAAACACAAGCAATGGACAGTAGACCAGTGGGAATCTGTTCTTTAGTCTGATGAGTCAAAATTTTAGATTTTTTGTTCGAACTGCCATGTCTTTGTGAAACACAAAAATGAGAGCATTCGGTTTCTAGATGTGTGGTTCCTACTGTGAAGCAGGAAGGAGGAGGTAGATGGTGTGGGGATGCTCAGCAGGTGATGCTCAGCATGACTACCATAGCATTCTGCAGGGACATGTCATCCCATCTGGTTTGCACTTGATGGGACCATCATTAGTTTTTCAACAGGACAATGGCCCTGTAAACACCTCCAGGCTATGTAAGGGCTAGTGATGGAGTGCTGCTGCAGATATCATGGCTTTCAAAATAAACCGACCTTCACCCAGTTCAGATGGTTTGGACCCCAGAGTGAAGCAGCCAACAAGCATTTAGTAACTCTGGAAACTCCTTCAAGACTGTTGGAAAACCATTCCAGGTGACTTCCTCATGAAGCTGATTGTGAAAAAGCGAACAGTTTCCAAAGCTGTCATCAAAGCAAAATGGAGGCTACTTTAAAGAATCAGTTTATTTAATACTATTTTTTGCTTGATACTTAATTCCATGTGGGTTCCTTCATCGTTGTTATGTCTTCAATATGAATCTACAATGTAGAAAAATAATAAAAAAAGACAATGGAATGAAAGTACATGGTACTGTACATGTTCCATGAAACCAGGAGAAAAGCAAAAGATCTTTTGTCCAACCATTGAATGAATTTTTTAAACATGAACCAGTTTCTTTTCAGACAATAATATAGTTGGTTGGCTAAAATGATCATTCGTTGTTAAACTTCACCCTGGGAACAATCAGTTTGGTTAAAATTGTCAACTAACATTTTTGTCAACTAATATGCATGGGTACCTTTACTCTGTACAGATCACGTATCAGCAGTCATCTCATTATCATCACAGACATGATTACAATGACAGATAACACACATATATATATAAGATATTGGTCAAAGCTTATGTTCTCCTTCCTTGTACAATGTCCTCCGCAGAGGTCACAGAGCATTTCTACAAAAATCTCCCATAGAAGTCACTGAGGTCCCCTCCTCACCATTGTGTCTATTGACCATGGCGGAGGCTGTAAAGCATATCTCTAAATGCTATTAACAACAGTTGAGGCAAGATGGCCGCCCCCATAATTATGTTCAGGAAATAGAATAAAACAAAATCTACAATCAGAAATGAAAAGGAAACTAGAAAAAAAAAGTGTCATTATCTTCCCTTTAGGCCTCATTCACAGGACCGTATTTTTGGTCCGCATCTGATCCGCATTTTTTGTGGATAGGGTGCAGACCTATTTATTTCAATGGGTCCGCAAAAAGATAAAGAACATGTCCTATTCCTGTCCGTTGTGTAAATCTCTGTATTTTTTGCGGATCAGCATTTTGTGGACCACAAAATACATAGTCGTGTGAATGCACCCTTTACCTACTGTCAAGATAAGGATTGCTTTGTCTGTATTTTCCATGTGGATAAATGCATAAGAACACAACTGCTGTTTTTTTCTACAGAGGACAGAGGCTATTTTTTCTGTAAATGAAAGCTTTACTCTGCACGGCCATGTATAAGCTGCTGTACTGAATTACAGTAGTGCCTACTAAGCAGTCTGCTCTAAGGCGCTGTATGGAGAGGGATATTTACTGAGGCCGCTGCCCTGGGCACTGCGCGTAAATACCAATTATAAATTGGGCTCCAAACATGTTTGTAAACCTAAGACTTCTCATCTGTTATTTTAAGGGGAAAATAAGCCGGGCAAATTAGACTGATTGAAAAACACCAGTACTAGATATATAATGCAGCAAAATCCCTTTAACCTTGTATTAATGTGAACAGAAAGAGACTATCAGATAGTCAGGACTATTACTCTGTATATAACACTCACCTCTCCACCTACTGTATAACATAATGGAAAATCTGCTAGAATAAACCTGATCAAGACATTTTGCAGGAGAACTTAAGGCCATCCGTCCACCAGCTGAAGCTCAACATAAGATGGGTGTGGCAACAGGACAACGACCCAAAGCATAGAAGTAAATCAACAATAGAATGGCTTAAACAGAAGAAAATGCGCCTTCTGGAGTGGCCCAGTCAGAGTCCTGACCTCAACTCGATTGAGATGCTGTGGCATGACCTCAAGAAAGCGATTCACACCAGACATCCCAAGAATATTGCTGAACTGAAACAGTTCTGTAAAGAGGAATGGTCACGAATTACTCCTGATCGTTGTGCACGTCTGATCTGCGACTACAGGAAAGTTATTGCTGCCAGAGGAGGTTCAACCAGTTATTAAATCCAGGGGTTCACATACTTTTTCCACCTGCACTGTGAATGTTTATATGGTGTGTTCAATAAAAACATGGTAACATTTAATTCTTTGTGTCTTATTAGTTTAAGCAGACTGTGATTGTCTATTGTGATTGTCTTAGATAAGGATCAGATCACATTTTATGACCAATTTGTGCAGAAATCCATATCATTGCAAAGGGTTCACATACTTTTTCTTGCAACTGTAGATATATATATATATATGATAGATAAATAGATAGATAGATAGATAGATATGAGATAGATAGATAGATAAATAGATAGATAACACAGTGGCAAAGGCAGCACAATATGCCAGTACCTGCCATAGACAGACAGGGACTCCTATCCCCCCATCCTGGATGTGTCCCTATTCCCCATCTCTACCCAATTATTTCCTACTTGATTTTGCAATGCTTATATTTAGTTAGTCCTGTCAATCAAACTTATTTGATAGATAGATATTAGATAGATACATAGATAGATAGTAGATAGATAATAAATAGATAGAAGATCAATACACTGACAGATAAAAGAATAAGTAGCAGCACACTGCCATGCCTAAAGACACATGGAAACACCAGAAACACAAAGAATTGTAAACTACATCACTGCTATACTTACTATGTGCAAATTAGAAGTGCTATACTGTGTGCACTTAAAAAAAAAAAATCTAAATAGTGTTGGGCCCATCTACCAGAGACAGTGGCTTCTAACAGATGGGACCCATCAAAGCAGTTTCAGCTCAGTGTATGCCCTTGTCACCAAACTCACACTGAGCTGAAACGCATTGGGTACAATAAAGGATCGTACACAGAGTGCTGCCTGGAGTTCTGGTAATGTGAACCAGTGTCTCGGACGGCTTGCACCATTTAAACAGCACATAGAAACCAGGGCTGCTTTATTTTCTTTTTCTGTAGCAAAATAGATAAGTACAAGATATGATAGATAGATAGATAGATAGATAGATATGAGATAGATAGATAGATAGATTAATAAATAGATAGATAAGAGACAACATGGAAGAAAATGGGCAGCACTAGATAAAATATTGCCCAAATAAACAAAAAATGCAAAAAGGCAGCACTCATATAAAAAAAGAAAGTAAATGTATTCACCCGTGCAGGACGCAATGTTTCCGCTCAACACTAGAGCCTTTCTCAAGCAACTTGTGATGGTGATCATGTCATATACAGTATATACAGAGTGCAGGTGCATATCATCAATAAACATTACATTGCACGTATAACTGTGAAATAAAGTTCTAACATAGTACAAGGAAATAGATAGATAGATAGATAGATAGATAGATAGATAGATAGATAGATAGAAAAAATGCACTAGATCGCACAGCAAGTTCCACAATGCTAAAAATGGAGTGCCAGTGGCTGAGAGGACAATCCCCTAAGTCCACAAAAATATAACATGAAAAATTCCACAGCACTTCCTTATAGGTGAAAAAAATTCTTACTTTATTTTCCGGGTAAAAAGCGACGTTTCAGTGCACCCAATAGCACCTTTTTCACTGCTTGAAAAAGGTGCCATTGGGTGCACTGAAACGTCGCTTTTTACCCAGAAAATAAAGTAAGAATTTTTTTCACCTATAAGGCCTTATTCACACATCCGCAAGTGTTTTGCGGATCCACGGAGCCGCGGATCCGCAAAACACGGACACACCGGCAATGTGCATTCCGCATTTTTGCGGACCGCACATTGCCCGGACTCCATAGAAAATGCCTCTTCTTGTCCGCAATTGCGGACAAGAATAGGACATGCTCTATTTTTTTTGCGGAGCCGCAGACCGGAAAATCGGCGGCGCGCTCCGCAAAATCGGATGCGGAGAGCACAGTGTGTGCTCTCCGCATCTTTCCCGGCCCCATTCACAGTCAATGGGTCCGCATGTATTCCGCAAAATTGCGGAATACATGCGGACTACATTGCGGATGTGTGAATAGGGCCTAAGGAAGTGCCGTGGAATTTTTCATGTTAGATAGATAGAGATATAGATAGATAGATAGATAGATATGAGATAGATAGACACCCTCCTGAGTTTACCTAATGACCTTTGACAACCACACATACAGCCTGTCCCATCAAGAGGACACAACCAATACATCTGTACACCAGTAAACTAATTTCAGTCAATACATTTTACCAATAAATAAATGTTCTTTCATTGCAAAAGCAAAAAAATATGATACCCACTAAATGTGAGTTAGAACTAACAAGAGCTTTGTGAAGAATACTGCGCTGTGCTCTCCATTCCCTGAGATTCATGCAGCAAGCATTAGGATCCGAAGAAAGCATCACCCGGAGTGATAGAAGAGAACGTAGAGTATAATAACCGGCTAATGTATGGAAGCGTCAGGCTGATTCCAGATATAATTGCAGAGTTATTAGGAAAACAATGTTTAGAGTATTTTAAAAATGTCCCCATTTCCCTGTGCAAAAACAAAACGAAAAAAATCTCAGTCTTTGTTATTCTAATGAACGACAAACACAATCAGAAAAGCTGCCAATAAAATATTTATGTTCATATCCCGACAATATGAAACTTCACTGCCCATCAGATTGTAACGTGACATAATACATACTGACAAGTGGCCAAGAGGAGACCGATAATTATCATTACATCTGGAAACCATTATACTATTATTCAGCTCTGAGAGATAAATAGATTGATGATAGATAGATAGATAGATAGATAGATAGATAGATAGATAGATAGATAGCTAAGATAACCTCTTTGATAAGACCACCTCTGATACAGATCAAATGGCTCTATGATAGATATTCACTCCCTTTAAACCTTATGTATATTAGATAGATAGATAGATAGATAGATAGATAGATAGTAAATAGATAGATACGTATGAGATAGACAGATAGATAGATATATAGATTAGATTGATAGATCGATCAATATATAGATATATTGATAGACAGATACATAGATAAATAGATGTATAGACATAACATGGATAAATATTGATAGATCGATCAACATCTGAATAGATAGATGGATAGATAGACAGATAGATACCTTTACCTTTGAGAAGACCATCCCTGATACAGATGAAATGGCTCAATGATAGATTTTCACTTCCCTTAAGCCTTATGTATGATAGATAGATAGATAGATAGATAGATAGATAGATAGATAGATAGATAGATATAGACATAACATCGGAGGATATCGATAAATACTGTAGATAATAAATGGATAAATAGACAGACAGATAGATATAGATGATAAATAAATAGATGATAGATATATAGATAGATAGATAGATAGATAGATAGATAGATAGATAGACAGAGCGATAGATAGATAGATAGATAGATAGATAGATAGACAGAGCGATAGATAGATAGATAGATAGATAGATAGATAGATAGATAGGCCAGAAAATCCAATTAAAAATATAATAGATAAAATAAACAGGTTTACAATCCAATCTATAACAAATAGGATTTCAGGTACGGCTTAATTCATAAGATTAACTGGAAAGGTTAAGCAATTCATAACCATTGATTTCTGAGGTAGCTCCAGTCTGAAGCAGATATTTACAAGGCAGGAAAAGCGCTGGTCAGACTGGAGGATACTGAGTACGGCGAGGCTCTGGCCATTAAATGCCTTGATAAAGCTTTACTCAAAATGTAGCAGAGCTGAGTTTGTTACTTTAACATTATTTAGGTGAATTGTCATTGACGTAAAGCTCTGCACAAAACCACTAGTACCCCATAGTGATATGACAATGAGTTAGGCCAACTGAACACATTCAACTCTGCTACAACTCCAGGTTTATTTACTTGCATGTAGGACATTTTCTGAATCTTATACATATAAAACTATGTGCAAAAATACTACTACCCTCACAAAGCAAAACATAATTCACCATCAACTCTTAACATAGTAATAATAAATAAATAAAATGTGATGAAAAAGTTCTACACAATCCAAAAGGGTCTCATGAACTACAGACAGCTGCGCAAAAAACGAGCCCCCAACACAGCTGTGTGGACATAACTATAAAAAGTAATAGAAAAGTTTTCAAAGTTTTTATTTTTTTGAGCATTAAAACACAAGAAAAACAATATAAATATGTTAAATAGCTGACCCGGAGAATGATGGCAACAGGTCAGGTTTACTGGATAGTGAATACTGTAATACAGTTTTTTTTCCCAATTTTACCCATCTGGCATTTTGTTTCCAGCTTCCCACTACATCATATGCAATATAAGATGGTGCCGTTAGAAAGTACAACTTGTCCGACAAGAAAACAAAAAAAAAAAAATAGCCCTCCTACAGAATTAAAAAAAAAAAAAAGTTATGACTCCTGGAAGGCCTAGAGTAAAAAAATGAAACGGCAAAAATGGGAAATCGGGTTGAATGTTATGCTGCGACTTTTCCTACAGGAGTATATATCGATCTGCTCGGCTCCTCCTGCCCTATAACCTGCCGCCTGCAGATAGGACTGCCTGTACAATGTGACAGATAACGTAGTAGCATTACCAGCAGTCCCATGTAAAACAGTGCACTATCCCCTTTTTTTTTTTACTAACGACAGTAACTAATGACTAATGAGTCAGCTCCATGCATTCAAAAAGTTTCCAGTCCCCGCACAAACTTTTTAGAACATTGCAGCAGCAAATCCAGCGTGGCCCCCTATCCGTGGGCGTATAATTTTTTTTCTTTGTAGCATTTGCTGGTCTTTTCCCGCCAGCACGGGAGCATTCTGTGTTTACTATCCTCCCTCCCGCCGCGCAGCGCGCCTTCTCCTGCCAGCTGTATTGTGTACCAGCCTCTACTACCAGACTGTATCCCAAGCTGGCGGGCACAGAACAATGGCACCAGTGTAGTCCGCCTCAACCTATATACATATTTCAGTAGCCTGATCTGAATAAGAATAAGTCAGCGAGGAGCAAAGAGTGACCCTTGTCCACTGGACCGTCACAGGAGACAACTGATCCCCCGCCACCGGTCTTCGCCATCCCCGTGCAGTAGGGTAATCCCACTCCTCCTGATGATGATGCTTGTTGTTGTGCTTTGCAGATGGACTTGAGCCTGGAGACATTATGTCACTGATCTGTAAAGCCGCAAACACACACAAACTCCAGCTCATCTTTGATACAAAGTGTTAATCACCTTGCAGTCCTGATGATAGATGAAGTCCTGGCAGGCAGAACCTGCTGCCACCCGTCAGCACCAGGGCAGAGGACAGCTCCCAGTCCTGAGCCCTGCAGCTTGTCCCATGCACACACACACATACACAGAGCTGTGGAGCTGCAGCATCAGCATGAATTCACAATCATAAGAGGAACTTACTGGTAGGAAGGACGCAGAAGGTACAGTGCCACCCAGGGAGCCTTCCTGCTCAGCCTAGCGATGCACATGGACCGGCTCGCTCAAGGACTTTTGCATTGGACGTATTGTAGCATCAGCAAGTGCATCCTGGCTCCGCATCTAGACATGCTCAGTTTTCTGACCTTCTCAGACTGGGAACTACCAAGACTATCGCAGCAAGGAGGGGTAATCTGGATTCTACCATGGAGCGCTTCTAAAAATAGCACCTGCGAAAGGAACAGCTGGGGCTTAAAGGAACAGTAACCTGTCTATTTCTTGGAGTATCCTGCCTGACCTGATTAAATGGCATGGGTTCTCCGATTAACCTGTGCGCTACCTGGACGGACTGAATTTATTGGTGGGTGTGGGGGTTCTGGTTAGATAGATGGGAATTTGTTTGGATATTCGGTTGCAGTGTAATTGATACCTCTTCGTTAGAGCTATCGGGCTACATGCACACATTGCGGAGTACACACATTTTTTTTTCGTGCAGAAAAAACGCAGTGTAATACAGTACCAGCAAAGTGAATGAGAGTTGCCAAAACTCACGGCGCACTTGGTATTTTCTTTGATTAAATTGCAGATTTGGAAAAATTTGGAATGTTGGTTATTTTTTTTGTGTGTGCAGATTTAACCCTATGCAATGCAGGGGTGAGATCTGCGGCAAAAGGCGCATCAGAGCTGCAACAAAAAACACAAGTAACACATACGGTTTTGGCGCAGACAAATCCTGATGGAAATCTGTGCAGAGTTTCTGTTTGTAAATATGCACCCGTGTTCAAGTACCCTCACAGCAGTAGAGTTTATTTTTGCCCCGAACTCCTGTGTGTTTCCGCACCAAATCGGCGCTGAAATCTGCATGTGGTTTTTGCTGCATTGGAAATTTGCACTGAAACTCCGACAGACACGCTGCAGATTTCAGAATCCGTATCACAGATCTATCTCCACGTGGGTATAATTAAATTACTAAACACATAAGCCTCGCAACTTGGTTCCCAAACTTGACCCAGATATTTTGCTATAAAACATAACTTTTAATGATCACAGTAAAAGTAGCTCAGTGAGCCTCCACAAGGGGTTAAAAAATAATGTGTCCCTTCCTTTTATGTAGGGTGGATGTATAATACTGAAAGTCTAGCTGGCAGGGACGTGCACAATCCCTGCTGCACTGCTACCATGTTGTGGCCCGACACAGGCTAGCTCTGCATATGCCAGAATAGGCCTACTGGCTCACTGGCCTCTGATCTCACTGATAATAATGTAACGCCCTACACTGGTTACCGATGAGCGACATAGGGCCGTACACAGACACTTAAAACCTACTAACTGTCCCCCGACATGTTTTGCCAGCTACACTGGCTTCATCAGGAGTTGGGCAGCACTGAAGGAAGAGGGTGGTGGTGGGGGTATAAATGATCAGGTACTTTGTATTGACAGCTGGCTGATCCAATGCAATCGCTCAAGTGAATCCACGTAAGCAAATAGCATTGCAGATATGCAGTAAGAAAAACCCACCACATTTGCTTTTACCTCAAATCAGATTGCACAAGGGGTGTCCTTCAGATGACATCATGCACAACTTACCTGTGCACACAAACTTGTATCCCTACTTGTATCACAGCCAATCATGGAGGATGTGCTAAAACTTAGAAGAAATCGCGAGTCTGTATTACCAACTGCGCATGTCCTGCGCGCGAGGTTGATGCGCAGGACATAGCGCCTCACTAGTATCAAGGTGTGTGGGCTGCGCTTATGATGTATGCGCAATGGCTTGGTCATGGGGGGAGGGAGGAAGAGATTAAAGTGGGATACAGAAGGGGACATATGTAACATAGGAGACATAAGAAACGTAACATGGGTGCTTACTCATATAGTACGATATACATTTTTGCAAAAAAATGGCATTTTTCACTTTCAGTTGTAAAATTTTTTTTTTAAACTACATTTCTATATAAATTTTTTGCAAAATTTATTGTTCTACATGTCTTTGATAAAAAAAAATCCAATAAGTGTATATTTATTGGTTTGGGTTAAAGTTATAGCGTTTACAAACTATGGTGCAAAAAAGTGAATTTCGGCATTTTGAAGCAGCTCTGACTTTCTGAGCACCTGTCAGGTTTTTGTCAGGTGCTAGAATGTCAGGATGGTATAAATACCCCCCAAATGACACCATTTTAGAAAGAAGACACCTCAAAGTATTTGCGGAGGGGCATGGTGAGTTCATGTATCATTTCATTTTTATTCACAAGTTAGCGGAAAATGCCACTTTTTGAGGAAAAAAAATAATAATAAAGATTCCATTTCTGCTAACTTCTGGCAAAAAAAAAAAAATCTCCCACGGACTCACTATGCCCCTCAGCGAATACCTTGGGGTGTCTACTTTCCGAAATGCAAATCTCGCGTCTCGAGAGATGACGCACGGATGCGCCCAGCCAGAGCAACAGGACCGCCGGCCGGACGCATCCGTGCGTTAGGCGGTCCTGAGGAGGTTAAAGGTGGATGGGACTATAGATAATTATCCAATGAAATAGAGAACCTATACCTGGCCTACATATTTATATTTCTCTTTGGGCCACAACGTATGCATAATGAATAGTGATAGAGGTAATGTTAGTCTGGCAACTATCATCGTAGATAGAAGAACTCCGATAAAGCGCTACAGGTAAGTGAACAGATAAACAGATATAAAGGCATGGGACACTCCCAATGCCCATAGGAAATTACAGAGGGTGAGCCCAAAACCTGATAATATCAATCTTATGCTGTCGATAGCAACCTTTATATTGCTAACAAAAAGTTCACACATTACAAGGTAAAAAATGATGTGTCACTGTTCACATGCACCCGTTTGTAAATATGCACCCTTGTGCAAGTACCCTCACAGCAGTATAGTTTATTTTCGCCCGGAACTCCACTGTGTTTCCACCCGAAATCGGCATGTGGTTTCTGCTGCAAATTTGATAAGGTTATCCCACATTGGAAATTTGCACTGAAAATCCGTATCACAGATCTATCTCCACGTGGAACATTTTTGCACCGTGTAGATGAGATTTTGGAAATCTCATCTACAGTGCTTAGCTGGAATTGTATTATGCTGTAGATTTCTGTACAAAAATTCAGCCAGAAAATCTGCACGTAATGTGCACTTTGACTTAAGAGTGCTACATCTATTCATGGTGTTTAGAGATGGGCAAAGTTCTTGAAAATTCAATTTGGCTGCTTCGCTGAATTAAAAAAAAAAAACTACTTTGTCATAAAGCTCATTTCTTTGTAATTAGTGGGTGCATTAACAGGCAACAGTGATTGCGCTGCCCCCTTTATTGTGCCCCTCAGATGCTTCATTCATAGCTGATCGCAGCATCTGACATTAATATTAAGGTCTATAATAAAAAATAAATACATAAAATCAAACTCACGTCATCCATTCGATCGCAGAAAACCCGCCGTTGCCATTTTGAGCGCAACGCATGATGACATCATCATGTCTGCTGGCGTGTTGATGACATATGCACAGTGCACGAGATTTAGCACGGGATCTTCATTCAAGATGGCAGCGGCAGGCTCTTTTCGTTTAAACGGACGAGATGAGTATGATTTTTTTTTTTTACCCCATTTTAGGGAAAATCAATTCGTTATGACAAAGCACGAGCAAATTTGGCTTCACCGTGAGTTGAATTTCCCCTGAAGTTCGTATCAAAGTCCATTTTAGACACTTCGATTCACTCAACACTAATGGTGTTACTTTGGCCATGAAATTCATGCATCTTTCGCAAATATATTTTTTTCTGTAATGGTGTTTTACGCCACACTTTTTTTTTTTTTTCTGCTAGAGACGTCTATGCGAAAATATTAAAAAACTGCCACACCCAGAGCATGCTGTCACCTAGAAAAATGGTAAGGTAGAAAAAGTGCTTTGGAAACTGTCTTACAACATGGTTACCAAAAAGCAGTGCTTGTAGGGCATTTTAAAAATAACAAAAAACAAACAAAAAAAATGTAGTGTGAAATCCCACTTGATGGAAGTCCAGCTTTCAGTGCAGCGTTTTCTGAGCCACAGCCATAAACTGGCGTTACACTGGGCATCACTGCTCTCAATTTTTGAGGCCAAGCCAGGACTGGATCCAAAAATGATGAAGAAGTGTAAAGAAAAGACTGATTCCTCTCTGCTCTTCTGCGTTTAAACCCGCGATCGGTTCAAAGGATAACTGCACATGTGATTACAGCTGTATACTGCTAAGTTTTAGGCAAATTTATTTGCCATATTTGTGCGAGGGGAGGCGGGGTTTACCTTCATAAATACCTGCAGGGTCTTCAGCATTATGTCGGCTGGACGTTTCACCTCACCCTCTGATCCCCTTTAATAGGCACCCATTACTGCTTATTTAGTCTGCCCTATTTTCAGCAGTTCCGGCACTTACTCTACTGCTTTAATTAGGAAGAATAGGGTAGGTACCAGCGGTTAGCCGATCCGAGCACAAAGAGGAAACTGTGCACTTTATGTAGAATAAACAGGTAAATGATTCAATAAAAAAATAATCAATAAAAAAATAATCATATAACTCTAAATTTCTGACACGGTATTAAAAACTGAAAAATATTCTATGGAGAATTGAATAGATGAAAATATTTTCCTGGTTCTTGCAGGAAAGGATTGACTATAGGCAAAAGGGAAATTGAAGTGAGGTATTGATTGAGAATTTTCTGTGATCAATAATTGTTGACTCCTTGTTTCATAGTATTACTTATCATTAGTGTTGAGCGAACAGTTCGAGCATCGTTCGGGTTCGTACCGAATTTTGGGGTGTCCGGGACCCGGACCCGAACCCGGACATTTTCAAAAAAGTTCGGGTTCGGGTTCGTCGTTCGGCATGTATTTAGGCGCATTTTGAAAGGCTGCAAAGCAGCCAATCAACATGCATCATACTACTTGCCCTAAGATGCCATCGCAGCCATGTCTACTATTGGCAAGGCTGTGATTGGCCGAGTGCAGCATGTGACTCAGCCTCTTTATAAGCTTGTGCGCACGTCGGGACGTGCTCACTCCCGATGTGAATAGAACAGGGATAGACGCAGCTGATGCTAGGGCGAGAATAGGCAGGGATAATTGAATAACTGGAAGCAAATTTCTCTCCTCCACCTGTGATTCATCTGAACAACTGCAGCTGAGCTGCTTTTTTGATAGGGATTGGCTATTTTTAGAGTGGCCAGAGTGATTTTTCCATCCACATGTACCTGGGCTGACCGCCGGCCGCCATTTTGCGACTTGTAGTGCTGCAGCAGAAGCTGCCACAGTGTGCATTCAAAGCTCCAAACAAGTCAGACATCTACACCTGGGATTCAGACCAATAGCGATTTAGCAGCACAGTCCAAGGCTATTTTTTTAAAGGTTGTGCAGACCATTTTGTGGCACATGTTACTGGGCTGATAGGCGGCGGCCATCTTGGGACTAGTGCTGCAGCACAATCTCTCCCAACGTCCATTAATCACTTGTAATAGTGGTCTGTGCCATAGAAATCCTACATCAGGGACTTGGGTGTGCTTGTGTCACCCCTACTAATACCAGTCCACCTGTAATCCATACAGTCAAAAGACTGAAAGTATTCCAGTGAGGGAATTTTTTTTATTTAAAAAAGGCCAAGTTAGTTTATCTGGCGTTCAATATACTAGATACAGTTAGGCCTGCGTTTCATACATCTGGAATTAGCAAATTAATGTGCTGGGGTTGGGAAAACATATATGTACCCATACTAGAATCTGTCAAAGAAAGCGGTACTCACATATAACAGTCATTCCATCTGTAATCCATACAGTCAAAAGACTGAAAGTATTCCAGTGAGGGAATTTTTTTATTTAAAAAGGCCAAGTTAGTTTATCTGGCGTTCAATATACTAGATACAGTTAGGCCTGCGTTTCATACATCTGGAATTAGCAAATTAATGTGCTGGGGTTGGGAAAACATATATGTACCCATACTAGAATCTGTCAAAGAAAGCGGTACTCACATATAACAGTCATTCCATCTGTAATCCATACAGTCAAAAGACTGAAAGTATTCCAGTGAGGGAATTTTTTTATTTAAAAAGGCCAAGTTAGTTTATCTGGCGTTCAATATACTAGATACAGTTAGGCCTGCGTTTCATACATCTGGAATTAGCAAACTAATGTGCTGGGGTTGGGAAAACATATATGTACCCATACTAGAATCTGTCAAAGAAAGCGGTACTCACATATAACAGTCATTCCATCTGTAATCCATACAGTCAAAAGACTGAAAGTATTCCAGTGAGGGAATTTTTTATTTAAAAAAGGCCAAGTTAGTTTATCTGGCGTTCAATATACTAGATACAGTTAGGCCTGCGTTTCATACATCTGGAATTAGCAAACTAATGTGCTGGGGTTGGGAAAACATATATGTACCCATACTAGAATCTGTCAAAGAAAGCGGTACTCACATATAACAGTCATTCCATCTGTAATCCATACAGTCAAAAGACTGAAAGTATTCCAGTGAGGGAATTTTTTTATTTAAAAAGGCCAAGTTAGTTTATCTGGCGTTCAATATACTAGATACAGTTAGGCCTGCGTTTCATACATCTGGAATTAGCAAACTAATGTGCTGGGGTTGGGAAAACATATATGTACCCATACTAGAATCTGTCAAAGAAAGCGGTACTCACATATAACAGTCATTCCATCTGTAATCCATACAGTCAAAAGACTGAAAGTATTCCAGTGAGGGAATTTTTTTATTTAAAAAAGGCCAAGTTAGTTTATCTGGCGTTCAATATACTAGATACAGTTAGGCCTGCGTTTCATACATCTGGAATTAGCAAACTAATGTGCTGGGGTTGGGAAAACATATATGTACCCATACTAGAATCTGTCAAAGAAAGCGGTACTCACATATAACAGTCATTCCATCTGTAATCCATACAGTCAAAAGACTGAAAGTATTCCAGTGAGGGAATTTTTTTATTTAAAAAGGCCAAGTTAGTTTATCTGGCGTTCAATATACTAGATACAGTTAGGCCTGCGTTTCATACATCTGGAATTAGCAAATTAATGTGCTGGGGTTGGGAAAACATATATGTACCCATACTAGAATCTGTCAAAGAAAGCGGTACTCACATATAACAGTCATTCCATCTGTAATCCATACAGTCAAAAGACTGAAAGTATTCCAGTGAGGAATTTTTTTATTTAAAAAAGGCCAAGTTAGTTTATCTGGCGTTCAATATACTAGATACAGTTAGGCCTGCGTTTCATACATCTGGAATTAGCAAATTAATGTGCTGGGGTTGGGAAAACATATATGTACCCATACTAGAATCTGTCAAAGAAAGCGGTACTCACATATAACAGTCATTCCATCTGTAATCCATACAGTCAAAAGACTGAAAGTATTCCAGTGAGGGGATTTTGCTTATAAAAAATAATATATTTCATTGTGGTGCGAGTTGAATCGCAACAATGAAGAAAAATACTATTAAGGGACGAGGACGCGGTCGTGGTGGTGTCCGTGGAGCCTCTGTTGCTGGTAGAGGACGTGGCCGTTCGGCCCCAGGCGCACACAGTAGGGAGCGAACTCCCTCAACTAGCCGGCAGAATGTAGCGCAATATCTCGTGGGGCCCAATGCCGCTCTTAGGATGGTAAGGCCTGAGCAGGTACAGGCATTAATCGATTGGGTGGCCGACAGTGCTTCCAGCACGTTCACCACATGGTCTTCCACCCAGTCTTCTGCGGAAAGCGCACAGGTGGCACCTGAAAACCAAGCCCATCAGTCTGTCACATCACCCCCAAGCATATCAGGGAAACGGTCTGAGCCACAAGTTATGCAGCAGTCTCTTCTTCTGTTTGAAGACTCTGCTTCCAGGGTTTCCCAGGGGCGTCCACCTAGCCCTTCCCCAGTGGAGGAAGACATACCATGCACTGACGCACAACCACTTATGTCTCCAGATGAAGAGGACATGGGAATACCACCTCATCGGAGTCCGCACGTCTCTGATGATGACGAAACACAGGTGCCCACTGCCGCGTCTTTTTGCAGTGTGCAGACTGAACAGGAGGAGGTCAGGGAGGGAGACTGGGTGGAAGACGATGCAGAGGACGATGAGGTCTTAGACCCCACATGGACTGAAGGTCGTGGCGATGACTTTCACAGTTCAGAGGAAGAGGTAGTGGTGAGACCGAGACAACAGCGAAGCCAAAGAGGGAGCAGGGGGCCAAAGCAGACGAGCCGCCGCCCCAGAGTTCGCCTGCTACTGGACATCGCCAACAGGGACCCAGCCCCACAAAGGCAGCTTCAAAGAGTTCCCTGGCATGGCACTTCTTTAAACAATGTCCTACCGACAAGACCCGAGTGACTTGCACGCTCTGCCATCAGAGCCTGAGGCGAGGCATTAACGTTCTGAACCTCAGCACAACCTGCATGACCAGGCATCTACATGCAAAGCATGAACTGCAGTGGGGTACACACCTTAAAAACCAGGCACTCGCTGAGGCTCCCCCTGCTCCCTCTACCGCTGCTGCCTCGGCTTCCGCCTCGAGAGGAATGTTGCCACCTGCCGAGCAGCAAACAGAGGATGTGCCACCGACACCACCACCACCGCCACCGTCAACTAGCGTCTCCACTATATCACACAGCAGCGTTCAGCTCTCAATATCTCAAACCTTAGAGAGGAAGCGCAAATTCCCCCGAGTCACCCTCGAGCCCTTGGCCTGAACGCCAGCATTTCTAAACTGCTGGCCTTTGAAATGCTGTCATTCCGGCTGGTGGACACAGACAGCTTCAAACAGCTGATGGCCATGGCTGTCCCGCAGTATGTGGTTCCCAGCCGCCACTACTTCTCCAAGACAGCCGTGCCTTCCCTGCACATGCAAGTGTCCGATAAAATCAAGTGTGCACTGCGCAACGCCATTTGTGGCAAGGTCCACCTAACCACAGATACGTGGACCAGTAAGCACGGCCAGGGACGCTATATCTCACTAACTGCACACTGGATGAATGTAGTGGCGGCTGGGCCCCGGCGGACAGTTCCTTGGCGCACGTCCTTCCGCCCCCTAGGATCGCAGGGCATCATTCTCTGCCTCCTGTAGCCTCCTCCTCCTACTCGGCTTCCTCCTCCACTGCTTCCACCAGCTCATCCGGTCAGCCACACACCTTCACCACCAACTTCAGCACAGCCCGGGGTAACGTCAGCAGGCCATTCTGAAACTCATATGTTTGGGGGACAGGCCCCACACCGCGCAGGAGTTGTGGCGGGGTATTGAACAACAGACCGACGAGTGGTTTCTGCCGGTGGGCCTCAAGCCAGGCCTGGTGGTATGCGATAATGGGCGAAATCTCGTGGCAGCTCTGGGACTAGCCGGTTTGGCGCACATCCCTTGCCTGGCGCATGTGCTGAACTTGGTGGTGCAGAGGTTCATTCACCACTACCCCAACATGTCAGAGCTGCTGCATAAAGTGCGGGCCGTCTGTGCGGCGCTTCCGCCGTTCACATCCTGCCGCTGCTCGCCTGTCTGCGCTACAGCGGAACTTCGGCCTTCCCGCTCACCGCCTCATATGCGACGTGCCCACCGGTGGAACTCCACCTTGCACATGCTGGAGAGACTGTGCGAGCAGCAGCAGGCCATAGTGGAGTTTCAGCTGCAGCACGCTCGCGTCAGTCGTACTGCCGAACAGCACCACTTCACCACCAATGATTGGGCCTCCATGCGAGACCTGTGTGCCCTGCTGCGCTGTTTGAGTACTCCACCAACATGGCCAGTGGCGATGACACTGTTATCAGCGTTACAATACCACTTCTATGTCTCCTTGAGAAAACACTTAGGGCAATGATGTTAGAGGAGGTGGCCCAGGTGGAGGAGGAGGAGGAGGATGAGGGCTCGTTTCTAACACTTTCGGGCCAGTCTGTTCGAATTGGCTCAGAGGGAGGTTTGTTTAAGCAGCAGAGGACAGGTTCACAGAGTCGCCAGCCAAGGCACTGTACTGGAGGACGAGGAGGATGAGGAGGAGGAGGTGGAGGGGGACGAGGATGGCGCAAGTTCACAGCGGGGTGGCAGCCCAGGCCCATCACTGGTGCGTGGCTGGGGGATACGGTGGACGATGACGATACGCCTCCCACAGAGGACAGCTTGTCCTTACCCATGGGTAGCCTGGCCCACATGAGCGAATATATGCTCCAATGCCTGCGCAACGACAGCAGAGTTGCCCACGTTTTAACGTGTGCAGACTACTGGGTGGCCACCCTGCTGGATCCCCGGTATAAAGACAATGTGCCCACTTTAATTCCTGAACTGGAGCGCGACCGTAAGATGCGCGAGTACAAGCGCTACGCTGATAGAGCGCTCTTGAGAGCATTCCCACATGTCACAGGGGAACAGGTGGAAGGTGAAGGCAGAGGAGTGGCAAGAGGTCGCCAACGCAGCTGTGTCACGGCCAGCTCATCTGAGGGCAGGGTTAGCATGGCAGAAATGTGGAAAAGTTTTGTCTCCACGCCACAGCTATCTGCACCGACACCTGATACGGAGCGTGTTAGCAGGAGGCAGCATTTCACTAACATGGTTGAACAGTATGTCTGCACACCCCTCCACATCCTGACGGATGGTTCGGCCCCATTCAACTACTGGGTTTCGAAATTGTCCACGTGGCCAGAGTTAGCATGTTATGCCTTGGAGGTGCTTTCCTGCCCGGCGGCCAGCGTTTTATCTGAGCAGCGTATTCAGCACGGCAGGGGCGTCATTACTGACAAGCGCAGCCGCCTGTCCACAGCCAACGTGGACAAGCTGACCTTCATAAAGATGAACCAGGCATGGATCCCACAGGACCTGTCCCTCCCTTGTGCAGAGTAGTCCTTATTAACTGCCTAAAACATGTCTTGTTGTGCTACGGGCCACTTCTTTATTTGATACAAATTTTATGAAACCCACAGTTGAATGAAACTCTTCTCTGTCTGGGCGCCGGGGCCTAACCAGATGAAAGTGGCCGGTTAAACTAACGGGTGACATGAAGCCATAACCTCTGCCATGCTACCTCTGTCTTCTGTCTGGGTGCTGAGGCCTAAGTCAAATAAAGCGGTCTTCTGCTGTGCTGGGGGATATGAAGCTAATCTCTGACCTCTCTCCTCTGTCTGGGTCCAAAGGCCTAAATCACTGAAAGAGGCCTTCTCCTGTGGTGTGTGATATGATGCCAGAATATGTGCTGTGGGGCCTCTCTCCTCTTCCTGGGTGCAGGGGTCAAATAAACTAAATTGTGGCCTACTCCTGTGGTGGTTGATATGATGCCTGATTCTCTGATGTGGAACCTCTCTCCTCTGTTTGGGTGAAGGGGTCAAAGTCTTTCAAAGTCGCCTTCTCCTGTGCTGATTGATATGAAGCTGATGGTTGTGCCATCTGACATGGTTGCCGGGGTCCCATTAAATTGGGGCCTACTCCTGTGGTGGGTGATCTAAATGCCTGATTCTCTGCTTTGAAACCTCTCTCCTCCGTCCGGGTGTAGGGGTCAAAGTCTGTCAAAGTCGCCTTCTCCTGTGCTGATTGATATAAAGCTTATGCTTGTGCCATCTGACATGGTTGCCGGGGTCTGATTCAATGGTGGCCTACTCCTGTGGTGGGTGATCTAAATGCCTGATTCTCTGCTGTGTAACCTCTCTCCTCCGTCTGGGTGTAGGGGTCAAAGTAACTAAATGGTGGCCTACTCCTGTGGTGGGTGATATGATGCCAGAATATGTGCTGTGGGGCCTCTCTCCTCTTCCTGGGTGCAGGGGTCAAAGTAACTCAATGGTGGCTTCTCCTGTGGTGGCTGATATGATGCCAGAATATGTGCTGTGGTGCCTCTCTCCTCTTCCTGGGTGCAGGGGTCAAAGTAACTAAATGGTGGCTTCTCCTGTGGTGGTTGATATGATGCCTGATTCTCTGCTGTGAAACCTCTCTCCTCCATCTGGGTGTAGGGGTCAAAGTCTTTCAAAGTCGCCTTCTCCTGTGCTGATTGATATAAAGCTGATGGTTGTGCCATCTGACATAGTTGCCAGGGTCTGATTCAATGGGGGCCTACTCCTGTGGTGGGTGATCTAAATGCCTGATTCTCTGCTGTGAAACCTCTCTCCTCCGTCTGGGTGTAGGGGTCAAAGTCTTTCAAAGTCGCCTTCTCCTGTGCTGATTGATATGAAGCTGATGGTTGTGCCATCTGACATGGTTGCTGGGGTCCCATTAAATTGGGGCCTACTCCTGTGGTGGGTGATCTAAATGCCTGATTCTCTGCTGTGTAACCTCTCTCCTCCGTCTGGGTGTAGGGGTCAAAGTAACTAAATGGTGGCCTACTCCTGTGGTGGGTGATATGATGCCTGGTTCTCTGCTGTGGGACCTCTCTCCTCTGTCTGGGTCCAAAGGCCTAAATCACTGAAAGAGGCCTTCTCCTGTGGTGTGTGATATGATGCCAGAATATGTGCTGTGGGGCCTCTCTCCCTCTTCCTGGGTGCAGGGGTCAAAGTAACTCAATGGTGGCTTCTCCTGTGGTGGCTGATATGATGCCAGAATATGTGCTGTGGGGCCTCTCTCCTCTTCCTGGGTGCAGGGGTCAAAGTAACTCAATGGTGGCTTCTCCTGTGGTGGTTGATATGATGCCTGATTCTCTGCTGTGAAACCTCTCTCCTCCATCTGGGTGTAGGGGTCAAAGTCTTTCAAAGTCGCCTTATCCTGTGCTGATTGATATAAAGCTGATGGTTGTGCCATCTGACATGGTTGCCAGGGTCTGATTCAATGGGGGCCTACTCCTGTGGTGGGTGATCTAAATGCCTGATTCTCTGCTGTGAAACCTCTCTCCTCCGTCTGGGTGTAGGGGTCAAAGTCTTTCAAAGTCGCCTTCTCCTGTGCTGATTGATATGAAGCTGATGGTTGTGCCATCTGACATGGTTGCCGGGGTCCCATTAAATTGGGGCCTACTCCTGTGGTGGGTGATCTAAATGCCTGATTCTCTGCTGTGTAACCTCTCTCCTCCGTCTGGGTGTAGGGGTCAAAGTAACTAAATGGTGGCCTACTCCTGTAGTGGGTGATATGATGCCTGGTTCTCTGCTGTGGGACCTCTCTCCTCTGTCTGGGTCCAAAGGCCTAAATCACTGAAAGAGGCCTTCTCCTGTGGTGTGTGATATGATGCCAGAATATGTGCTGTGGGGCCTCTCTCCTCTTCCTGGGTGCAGGGGTCAAAGTAACTCAATGGTGGCTTCTCCTGTGGTGGCTGATATGATGCCAGAATATGTGCTGTGGTGCCTCTCTCCTCTGTCTGGGTCCAAAGGCCTAAATCACTGAAAGAGGCCTTCTCCTGTGGTGTGTGATATGATGCCTGAATATGTGCTGTGGTGCCTCTCTCCTCTTCCTGGGTGCGGGGTCAAAGTAACTCAATGGTGGCTTCTCCTGTGGTGGCTGATATGATGCCAGAATATGTGCTGTGGGGTCTCTCTCCTCTTCCTGGGTGCAGGGGTCAAAGTAACTCAATGGTGGCTTCTCCTGTGGTGGTTAGTATGATGCCAGAATATGTGCTGTGGGGCCTCTCTCCTCTTCCTGGGTGCAGGGTCAAAGTAACTCAATGGTGGCTTCTCCTGTGGTGGCTGATATGATGCCAGAATATGTGCTGTGGGGCCTCTCTCCTCTTCCTGGGTGCAGGGTCAAAGTAACTAAATGGTGGCTTCTCCTGTGGTGGTTGATATGATGCCTGATTCTCTGCTGTGAAACCTCTCTCCTCCATCTGGGTGTAGAGGTCAAAGTCTTTCAAAGTCGCCTTCTCCTGTGCTGATTGATATAAAGTTGATGCTTGTGCCATCTGACATGGTTGCCGGGGTCTGATTCAATGGTGGCCTACTCCTGTGGTGGGTGATCTAAATGCCTGATTCTCTGCTGTGTAACCTCTCCCTCCGTCTGGGTGTAGGGGTCAAAGTAACTAAATGGTGGCCTACTCCTGTGGTGGCTGATATGATGCCAGAATATGTGCTGTGGGGCCTCTCTCCTCTTCCTGGGTGCAGGGGTCAAAGTAACTAAATGGTGGCTTCTCCTGTGGTGGTTGATATGATGCCTGATTCTCTGCTGTGAAACCTCTCTCCTCCATCTGGGTGTAGGGTCAAAGTCTTTCAAAGTCGCCTTCTCCTGTGCTGATTGGATATAAAGCTGATGCTTGTGCCATCTGACATGGTTGCCAGGGTCTGATTCAATGGAGGCCTACTCCTGTGGTGGGTGATCTAAATGCCTGATTCTCTGCTGTGTAACCTCTCTCCTCCGTCTGGGTGTAGGGGTCAAAGTAACTAAATGGTGGCCTTCTCCTGTGGTGGGTGATATGATGCCAGAATATGTGCTGTGGGGCCTCTCTCCTCTTCCTGGGTGCAGGGGTCAAGTAACTCAATGGTGGCTTCTCCTGTGGTGGCTGATATGATGCCAGAATATGTGCTGTGGTGCCTCTCTCCTCTGTCTGGGTCCAAAGGCCTAAATCACTGAAAGAGGCCTTCTCCTGTGGTGTGTGATATGATGCCAGAATATGTGCTGTGGTCCTCTCTCTCTCTTCCTGGGTGCAGGGGTCAAAGTAACTCAATGGTGGCTTCTCCTGTGGTGGCTGATATGATGCCAGAATATGTGCTGTGGGGCCTCTCTCTCTTCCTGGGTGCAGGGGTCAAAGTAACTAAATGGTGGCTTCTCCTGTGGTGGTTGATATGATGCCTGATTCTCTGCTGTGAAACCTCTCTCCTCCATCTGGGTGTAGGGGTCAAAGTCTTTCAAAGTCGCCTTCTCCTGTGCTGATTGATATAAAGCTGATGCTTGTGCCATCTGACATGGTTGCCAGGGTCTGATTCAATGGAGGCCTACTCCTGTGGTGGGTGATCTAAATGCCTGATTCTCTGCTGTGTAACCTCTCTCCTCCGTCTGGGTGTAGGGGTCAAAGTAACTAAATGGTGGCCTACTCCTGTAGTGGGTGATATGATGCCAGAATATGTGCTGTGGGGCCTCTCTCCTCTTCCTGGGTGCAGGGGTCAAAGTAACTCAATGGTGGCTTCTCCTGTGGTGGCTGATATGATGCCAGAATATGTGCTGTGGTGCCTCTCTCCTCTGTCTGGGTCCAAGGCCTAAATCACTGAAAGAGGCCTTCTCCTGTGGTGTGTGATATGATGCCAGAATATGTGCTGTGGTCCTCTCTCCTCTTCCTGGGTGCGGGGTCAAAGTAACTCAATGGTGGCTTCTCCTGTGGTGGCTGATATGATGCCAGAATATGTGCTGTGGGGCCTCTCTCCTCTTCCTGGGTGCAGGGGTCAAAGTAACTCAATGGTGGCTTCTCCTGTGGTGGCTGATATGATGCCAGAATATGTGCTGTGGTGCCTCTCTCCTCTGTCTGGGTCCAAAGGCCTAAATCACTGAAAGAGGCCTTCTCCTGTGGTGTGTGATATGATGCCAGAATATGTGCTGTGGTCCCTCTCTCCTCTTCCTGGGTGCGGGGTCAAAGTAACTCAATGGTGGCTTCTCCTGTGGTGGCTGATATGATGCCAGAATATGTGCTGTGGGGCCTCTCTCCTCTTCCTGGGTGCAGGGGTCAAAGTAACTCAATGGTGGCTTCTCCTGTGGTGGCTGATATGATGCCAGAATATGTGCTGTGGTGCCTCTCTCTCTGTCTGGGTCCAAAGGCCTAAATCACTGAAAGAGGCCTTCTCCTGTGGTGTGTGATATGATGCCTGAATATGTGCTGTGGTGCCTCTCTCCTCTTCCTGGGTGCGGGGTCAAAGTAACTCAATGGTGGCTTCTCCTGTGGTGGCTGATATGATGCCAGAATATGTGCTGTAGGGTCTCTCTCCTCTTCCTGGGTGCAGGGGTCAAAGTAACTCAATGGTGGCTTCTCCTGTGGTGGTTAGTATGATGCCAGAATATGTGCTGTGGGGCCTCTCTCCTCTTCCTGGGTGCAGGGGTCAAAGTAACTCAATGGTGGCTTCTCCTGTGGTGGCTGATATGATGCCAGAATATGTGCTGTGGGGCCTCTCTCCTCTTCCTGGGTGCAGGGTCAAAGTAACTAAATGGTGGCTTCTCCTGTGGTGGTTGATATGATGCCTGATTCTCTGCTGTGAAACCTCTCTCCTCCATCTGGGTGTAGGGGTCAAAGTCTTTCAAAGTCGCCTTCTCCTGTGCTGATTGATATAAAGTTGATGCTTGTGCCATCTGACATGGTTGCCGGGGTCTAGATTCAATGGTGGCCTACTCCTGTGGTGGGTGATCTAAATGCCTGATTCTCTGCTGTGTAACCTCTCTCCTCCGTCTGGGTGTAGGGGTCAAAGTAACTAAATGGTGGCCTACTCCTGTGGTGGCTGATATGATGCCAGAATATGTGCTGTGGGGCCTCTCTCCTCTTCCTGGGTGCAGGGGTCAAAGTAACTAAATGGTGGCTTCTCCTGTGGTGGTTGATATGATGCCTGATTCTCTGCTGTGAAACCTCTCTCCTCCATCTGGGTGTAGGGGTCAAAGTCTTTCAAAGTCGCCTTCTCCTGTGCTGATTGATATAAAGCTGATGCTTGTGCCATCTGACATGGTTGCCGGGGTCTGATTCAATGGAGGCCTACTCCTGTGGTGGGTGATCTAAATGCCTGATTCTCTGCTGTGTAACCTCTCTCCTCCGTCTGGGTGTAGGGGTCAAAGTAACTAAATGGTGGCCTACTCCTGTGGTGGGTGATATGATGCCAGAATATGTGCTGTGGGGCCTCTCTCCTCTTCCTGGGTGCAGGGGTCAAAGTAACTCAATGGTGGCTTCTCCTGTGGTGGCTGATATGATGCCAGAATATGTGCTGTGGTGCCTCTCTCTCTGTCTGGGTCCAAAGGCCTAAATCACTGAAAGAGGCCTTCTCCTGTGGTGTGTGATATGATGCCAGAATATGTGCTGTGGTGCCTCTCTCCTCTTCCTGGGTGCGGGGTCAAAGTAACTCAATGGTGGCTTCTCCTGTGGTGGCTGATATGATGCCAGAATATGTGCTGTGGGGCCTCTCTCCTCTTCCTGGGTGCAGGGTCAAAGTAACTAAATGGTGGCTTCTCCTGTGGTGGTTGATATGATGCCTGATTCTCTGCTGTGAAACCTCTCTCCTCCATCCTGGGTGTAGGGGTCAAAGTCTTTCAAAGTCGCCTTCTCCTGTGCTGATTGATATAAAGCTGATGCTTGTGCCATCTGACATGGTTGCCGGGGTCTGATTCAATGGAGGCCTACTCCTGTAGTGGGTGATCTAAATGCCTGATTCTCTGCTGTGTAACCTCTCTCCTCCGTCTGGGTGTAGGGGTCAAAGTAACTAAATGGTGGCCTACTCCTGTGGTGGGTGATATGATGCCAGAATATGTGCTGTGGGGCCTCTCTCCTCTTCCTGGGTGCAGGGTCAAAGTAACTCAATGGTGGCTTCTCCTGTGGTGGCTGATATGATGCCAGAATATGTGCTGTGGTGCCTCTCTCCTCTGTCTGGGTCCAAAGGCCTAAATCACTGAAAGAGGCCTTCTCCTGTGGTGTGTGATATGATGCCAGAATATGTGCTGTGGTCCTCTCTCCTCTTCCTGGGTGCGGGGTCAAAGTAACTCAATGGTGGCTTCTCCTGTGGTGGCTGATATGATGCCAGAATATGTGCTGTGGGGCCTCTCTCCTCTTCCTGGGTGCAGGGGTCAAAGTAACTAAATGGTGGCTTCTCCTGTGGTGGTTGATATGATGCCTGATTCTCTGCTGTGAAACCTCTCTCCTCCATCTGGGTGTAGGGGTCAAAGTCTTTCAAAGTCGCCTTCTCCTGTGCTGATTGATATAAAGCTGATGCTTGTGCCATCTGACATGGTTGCCGGGGTCTGATTCAATGGAGGCCTACTCCTGTGGTGGGTGATCTAAATGCCTGATTCTCTGCTGTGTAACCTCTCTCCTCCGTCTGGGTGTAGGGGTCAAAGTAACTAAATGGTGGCCTACTCCTGTGGTGGGTGATATGATGCCAGAATATGTGCTGTGGGGCCTCTCTCCTCTTCCTGGGTGCAGGGGTCAAAGTAACTCAATGGTGGCTTCTCCTGTGGTGGCTGATATGATGCCAGAATATGTGCTGTGGTGCCTCTCTCCTCTGTCTGGGTCCAAAGGCCTAAATCACTGAAAGAGGCCTTCTCCTGTGGTGGCTGATATGATGCCAGAATATGTGCTGTGGTCCCTCTCTCCTCTTCCTGGGTGCAGGGGTCAAAGTAACTAAATGGTGGCTTCTCCTGTGGTGGTTGATATGATGCCAGAATATGTGCTGTGGGGCCTCTCTCCTCTTCCTGGGTGCAGGGGTCAAAGTAACTCAATGGTGGCTTCTCCTGTGGTGGTTAGTATGATGCCAGAATATGTGCTGTGGGGCCTCTCTCCTCTTCCTGGGTGCAGGGGTCAAAGTAACTCAATGGTGGCTTCTCCTGTGGTGGCTGATATGATGCCAGAATATGTGCTGTGGGGCCTCTCTCCTCTTCCTGGGTGCAGGGTCAAAGTAACTAAATGGTGGCTTCTCCTGTGGTGGTTGATATGATGCCTGATTCTCTGCTGTGTAACCTCTCTCCTCCGTCTGGGTGTAGGGGTCAAAGTAACTAAATGGTGGCCTACTCCTGTGGTGGGTGATATGATGCCTGGTTCTCTGCTGTGGGACCTCTCTCCTTTGTCTGGGTGCTGTGGTCAAAATAATAGTAAGTGACCTTCTCCATTGGTGGGTGACTTGAAGCCTGATTCTGTGCTATGGGACCTCACTCCAATTAATATTGTTTAATTTTTATTTATTTTATGTTAACTCATCATTTCCCTATCTACATTTGTTTGCAGGGGATTTAACTACATTTTGCTGCCTTTTGCAGCCCTCTAGCCCTTTCCGGGTGTGTTTTACAGCCTTTTTAGTGCCCAAAAGTTCGGGTCCCCATTGACTTCTATGGGGTTCGGGATGAAGTTCGGGTCGAGTTCGGATCCCGAACCCGAACATTTTTCGAAAGTTCGGCCGAACTCGTCGAACCCGAACATCCAGGTGTTCGCTCAACTCTACTTATCATATATGCTGTCTGCCAGTGCAAAATAAAGAAAATACTAATATATGTCTATGTACTACTCACAAAAAGTTAGGGATATTTGGCTTTCGGGTGAAATTTATGGAAAACCTAAAAAGTTCACGCGCCAGTGATATTATTTCATGAAAGAAGGGCATTTAAGTAGAAGCAGTAATTGTAGTTTCCTCATCTCAAACAATTTATTGAAACAAAAGCCAACACCAAGGGTGGATATACCGCCACAAATATGTCAGTGTCTCAATAACTTGTCATGTGACCTTGAGCATCAATTACAGCTTGACAACAAGCTTTTCACAAGTCTGCTGAGGCATGGCATCCCACTCTTCTTGAAGGGCAACCTTCAGGTCATTAAGGTTCTGAGGTACAGAGTTACGAGCCTCTGCACGGCGACTCAGCTGATCCCATAGGTTTTCAATAGGATTCAGGTCTGGAAAAAGTTCAGGCCACTCCATGTGAGGTCCCCCAGTCTCCAGCAGCCGTTCCCTAATGATGCGACCTCAATGAGCTGACTCATTGTTGTCCATGAAGATGACATTAATCCTGTGTTGTTCATACATAGAAACATAGAAATATAGAACGTGTCGGCAGATAAGAACCATTTGGCCCATCTAGTCTGCCCAATATACTGAATACTATGAATAGCCCCTGGCCCTATCTTATATGAAGGATGGCCTTATGCCTATCCCATGCATGCTTAAACTCCTTCACTGTATTTGCAGCTACCACTTCTGCAGGAAGGCTATTCCATGCGTCCACTACTCTCTCAGTAAAGTAATTCTTCCTGATATTACTTTTAAACCTTTGCCCCTCTAATTTAAAACTATGTCCTCTTGTAGCAGTTTTTCTTCTTTTAAATATTCTCTCCTCTTTTACCGTGATGATTCCCTTTATGTATTTAGAAGTTTCTATCATATCCCCTCTGTCTCTTCTTACTTCCAAGCTATACATGTTAAGGTCCTTTAACCTTTCCTGGTAAGTTTTGTCCTGCAATCCATGTACTAGTTTAGTAGCTCTTTTCTGAACTCTCTCCAAAGTTTCAATATCCTTCTGCAGATCTGGTCTCCAGTACTGCACACAATACTCCCAATGAGGTCTCCCTAGTGCTCTGTAGAGCGGCACGAGCGCCTCTCTCTTTCTACTGGTAATGCCTCTCCCTATACACCCAAGCATTCTGCTGGCATTACCTGCTGCTCTATGACATTGTCTGCCCACCTTTAGGTCGTCTGATATAATGACCCCTAAATCCCTTTCCTCAGATACAGAGGTTAGTACTGTATCACTGATTGTATATTGTGCTCTTGGGTTTTTACGCCCCAGGTGCATTATCTTGCACTTATCGACATTAAATTTTAGTTGCCAGATTTTTGACCATTCCTCTAGTTTTCCTAAATCCTTTTCCATTTGGTGTATCCCTCCAGGAACATCAACCCGGTTACAAATCTTTGTGTCATCAGCAAAAAGACACACCTTACCATTGAGGCCTTCTGCAATTTCGCCGATAAAGATATTAAACAATATGGGTCCCAGAACAGATCCCTGAGGTACCCCACTGGTAACAATACCATGGTCTGAATATACTCCATTGACTACAACCCTCTGTTTTCTGTCCTTCAGCCACTGCCTAATCCATTCAACAATATGTGAGCCCAAGCTCAAAGACTGCAGTTTATTGATAAGCCTTCTATGTGGGACAGTATCAAAAGCCTTACTAAAGTCCAGATAAGCGATGTCTACTGCACCTCCGCCACAGAGGCATTGTACAGAGGCACAATGCATTGCACAGAGGCATTGTACAGAGGCACAATGCATTGCACAGAGGCATTGTACAGAGGCACAATGACTGGATTAATGATCTTATTCAAATAGTATGGGCTTGTCACTGTACCATTCACAAAGTATAGGGCAGTTATGTCCACCTGCCCACACCACCAACACCAAAGGCTCATCTGGTGACAACAGTGGCTGATGCATAGCGCTCTCCTTGACGTCTCCAACATCATTGGTGGCCATCATTTCTGCTCAGCGTGAATCAACGTTCATCATTGAACAGCACTAAGGCCCACTGGTCCCTCGTCCAGCATAGATGCTCCCTGGCCCATGCAAGACAATGACGCCTGTGCCTAGTGGTGTGGTCAGGTACCCTTGCAGGTTGTCTAGCACACAGACCACGCTGATGTAAATGGTTTTGAATGGTCTGACATGACACTTGGGTGCCTATCATCTCCATTAAATGTGCCTGGAGTTGTCTAGCTTTCATCATTTGGTTCCACAGGGCATTGTTCACAATGAAGCGGTCATCAGTGTTGGATGTGGCCAAAGGTTGTCCACTTCTATGCCTTTCTGTGACTCTTCCAGTCTCTCTGTATCTCTATTGCAACCTGCTGATGACACTCTGTGACACTGTAAGCTCAGTGGCCACTTCCGTCTGAGAACATCCTGCTTAAAGCCTCGCAATGGCAAGGTAGTGTTGATCAATTGTTAGTTGTCGTCTTGGTCTCATGATGTAAAAATGTGAACAGCATGATGAGGAGGGCAGTTTTAATACCAATTCTAACTGAACCAGAATTTTTTTGGGGCGATTTATGGATCAAACACCTGTTGTGAATTTTGCCGTTAAGCTCCTTTTTAGAAAACAGCAAGTTGTGCAAAAAGTACTTACACATTGAACAGTTGGACATGTGCATTCAAAAGTTTAGAGAAGGTCACATTCAATTCAGCTGTAAAGGTTAGAGGGCATTTTAGGCTTATCCTAAAATTTCACCTACAAGCCAAATATGCCTAACTTTTTGTGAGAAGTGTGTGTGTATAATATATACACACACTGTAGATAATGGCAGAACACTTGAAGGAGACCCCTTTCCCTCTCAACTGAGGGTCATCTGGGAATATTTACACTCCATACTGGTGGGGAGGGGGGTGCTCATTCTAGTCACTGGTGGGGATCCCATTACTGATCCAACATTTATATACTTACATCATGGACAGTTAATAAATGTTTCCCTGGAATACTTCTTAAGGGGGTTGTCCCACTAAGACAACATATCCCCACAGGATAGGGGATAAGTGTCTGTTCCACATGGTCAGAACGCTGATTGTCAGTTACAGTAATTCTGCATTATTAAGCATGATTAATCATGCACGTGACTCCGAAGCATATAAAAAGCTTCAATGAATAAATTACGAGTTTTACTGAATCTGAAACTATATATCACTCTGCTCAGCTCCTCCTGCTTTATAACCTGCTGCCTGCAGGCTGCACTGCATTTTCATGGTGACAGGCTCTCTTTTATTTGAATGGGGTAAAAATCACAAAAAATAATGCACTAACACAATAGACACAAACATTATATATAGACTAAGCCCTCACTCTGATATGATCAAATCTGAGACTCTCAGCCAATACATTTTGATAAAAACACATCTGTGCCCACCTTCCAGTGCCAAGGTGGTCTCAGTCAAGCAGGTCCTACTCTAAACCTACCTATGCCAATGGTCATCTATGGTTAGCAAATGGGGTAAATGAACTCCATGATAAGTAAGTTGCTCATGAAGAACATATGGACTTTTTAAAGGTCTTGTCCTCGCGTACATGAAGTATTGCATTCTGTGAACTTTACGGATTGATTCTAGAGTGATAATTTAATTCTATGGTGTAAATTATAGTAAATTATAAGTAAATTATAAGTAAGTTATAAATGGTAAATATAAGTTTTTTTGTATAAATGCAGTGTCCCACTGCAGAGCAGCAGTACACTGCACAAAATGGTTTATAAATGAACTTTTGCAAGGTGTTAATAGGCCATATTCATATCCACCACTAAATAGGGCTGGTGTTACTCTCTCTATGATAAGAGGAGTGGTTAGAACCAGTGTTCACAGTGAGAGTCGGTGTGTGCAAGTCAGCACAGAGCACACGTCAAGTGTCAGAGCAGAGAGAAAAGCCACCCCTGGATTAGGTACCAACCCGAGCAAGGACAGAAAAGATCCTTATACAACTGAAAAGTATTCCAGTGTTAAACGGAGGTGCGAGTAGAAGCCCTGTGGAGATAGATTGCTAAAAGAAAGCTTCTAGACTCCACAGCTGCACTGTCCACTAGTGTAATATATTCAAGCCCTGGACAGGAGGAAATCTAGATGTGCCCACTATACTAAATCCTGCCACGGAAACCTGTAGTAACTGTGGGTACGACAACCTGTATAAAAGGTACAGATCATAGTCTGATGCTAGGGTCCACCGTGTGGTTGCCTCATACAAGAGGAGTTATTGTAACTCTGTTGCCGTATTCTTGTGCAAAAGTCATCTACAGGAGTGCAGTGTGAGGAAAATTGTTTTAATGATACATGTTGGCTTATTACCTACCTTTTCAGCTGTGTAACCGGCAAGATCTGTGGAAACTGCATTTGTGTAACATCTGGCGGTCCATGCATACTGAGAACTGTGAGCTTGAGCCTTCAGTAAAGAACTATTCCACTGCAAAACTGCCTTATCATTGCCTCCTCCACTGCGGCATGGGATCCTACTTTGCACTTTATAATTCATCACCATCAATGGCACCTGACTCAAATGCCAGGTGCCAGGCAGGAGAATCCTAAGACCAGAGTGTGCCCCGATGGGAAGAAAGGTGCCCCCTTCCCTTCACTGAATGGCCCAGAGGAGCATTAGAATGAGTATTAACCAAGACCACCATCTCCTCTGCTCTTCTCTCCTGGGCTCGCTGCATAAAGTCTAAGCTTAGTTCAGATTATTGTAGAGTGCCTGGTCTACTTCCCAGGAATTAAACTACCACAGGTTCTGTGTAGACAGAAGGGAATACTGGAAGATGTCAGCTCTAAAGCATGTGGAAATGTGACTGCAGCTATAGGACACAATACAGGCTGTAACTCAGGATCAGTATGTCCATCTAGCCAATCAGCATAAAAATTACTAAGTATAAAATGGCAACTACACCAGTTTTCTTTTCCAGGCTGGGTAAATTTGTGGTCTGCTTTTGCTTATTGACTTTTTGTAGCTTATACATCGGTTATCTGACTGACTGCATTGTTGTGTTACTCTGAGTGATAAGAGAGAAGAGTAGTACTCCTTGGAGGAAGAGTACCCCTTAGACATTGCATATATATTATTGAGAAACACACATTTGTAAACTAGTCTCTCTCTCCTTGGATCATTCCTTCTCTCTCTCTCCTTCTCGAGAAATTCGGACTGAATCCCGAACTGGTAGAACTAGTTTGCTCATCCTTACTCATCCTTTCTCTACATATGCTACTTGGCTCTGATAGTTAGAAAAAATCTTGGCTCTACTGACTTCTCTCCTGTACTGCTCCCTATCACACCGAATGTCCAATACTGCTTGACCTCCATTGACTCAAACTTTGCTGAGGTTTCACCCTGGTTCCTCATACGTCTATCTGTCTGACTCCCATTGCTGACTTCCAAACTGCTTTACCATGTTTCCGTTGCCCCATCTCTTTGCGATATTGATATGTTGTCACGCTCGTGTTTGGAAAACACCACACAGAGCATAGGAGGGAAAGGGGATACCGGAATAAGGCCTGGAAACTAGGGAAGGAAGATAAACACCTCTTAGAGAAAACCCTAACTCCAGTCCTGACAGACTACCAGTATGAACAGGCCCCAAAGGTAGGCAAGTTCATACACTGTATACCTAGAATCCTATCTCACTCTATAGGACCCTAGAACTAATGTCAGGACTGAGTCTACCTGTTCCTCCAAAGGGAAGGATGAACAGGAGTCTCTCTCAGGCCTAATGACAAACAGGGAAAGGCAACACACACACACATATACATATATAAACAAACTACAAAAGGAAAAAGAAACACTTATCTTCAATGATGCTTTGGTAGCAACAGGAACTCAGCCGAGAACCAAACACAAGCTAACCACAGGTCCAACAGAAGCCATAAACCGCAAAGTATAGTGGGAGAAACAACAATAAATAAAGAAGGTAAAATGACCACAAAAAACACACCTGGGGAAAGAAGGTGTGGCAGGCACCAGAAACAACACAGACGTCATTTGATCCAAAAAGTAAACATGTCAAATCAAATCACGTGTTGCCAGTCTCACAGATCTCCTACCATCTGTCGCGGGAACGTCCGTATGTCTAGGTACGTCCGTGACATACGCTTTGAGACGATTTTACATTTGTAAACTACTGTACCCCAATTTGGTCTATACATGGAATCAATCATCGCACCAATTAAAGGTATCTAAGTCCTGGGGCCAGCTGAGGACCTCAATACTAACCAAAGTCATAGGACTGATGGGAGGCTATGAGTGAAATTGTACAGTCTGGCTGTATATATGGCATGTATATGTGTCACTGTCCTCCCTGTGAGTGATCTGAGAAGATTGGATAGACTTGCGGCACGTGAGTCCATCTGACAGGTCTCTCTGTTTTTCCTTTCTGTTTGTTATTGTTGGCCAGATCCCACCTCTCCACAGGTTCTGCTCGTTAGCAGTGAGGAGGCTCTATTTAAGCCCGCCTCTCACTGCTGACCATGCGGTTGATATTTCCTGCTGGAGTTCTGTGCTGGTTATTTGTGGATCTTCTGCTTCCCTTTGGTCTCAAGCTAAGTTCTTGAGTTTGTTGTTACTAGGTCTCAGGGAGACACTGGTTCCTTCACGGTGGAAGGCACCGGTTGGCTTTTCTCCTGCTCCCTAAGTTAGGGCTTGCTACAGTGTCAGCAAGGTTTAGGTTCCAGAGTGAGCGCTCGTTTACCTTTAGGATTTGCTTATACTGTCAGCAGTCAGGGAGAGGCTCAGGGATTTTTAGGAGGTTACCATCCCCTCTTCCCTAGCTTTGAGGCCTAGTCTGCTTTCTATCGCCCTTTTTTTGGTGTTCCTCGCATCCCCACCTATCCGTGACAATATAGCGACAATCAGACCATTATAATGAATTAGAAATTTGTCAAGCTGGGAAATGACCAGGTACCCCAATTATGCAGTAGGCACAGTTATGTAGAGAAGGTATCATCACTGCTGGCTGTTATCATTTCTGACTTCTTTTAGAATTTTCTGACCATTGGATCCATGTGATTTATCTTGGAAAGAAGCGATAATCTAACAAGCTTTAAGTAGTGTAGACCAGTCATTCCTGACCCTGGGCCTCATTAGTGTCTGTAAAAGAACCTAATTATTTTCACATCTCACAAGGTGTAAGGAGCATTACTGAATATGCTGGAAAAGAAGATCTAAAGTTTCACAGACACCATATATATCATGTTAAGACCAAAGAAATAGATGGCAGGATATGGAATGTATACAATAGATTTCTCCAGAGCGGGACCTAGTTATGCTCCAGTTTCTTAGCATAAAAAGTGGCACATTTTTCGTGCATTGAATTTTTGTGCAAAAAAAAAAAAACACTACTTTTCGTGATTTTATGTCACCCCCACCACCACTCAAAAGTGAGTGGGAAAGTGAGCGTTATTAGCTAGAGGGGTGGGTATACGCCAGATTTAAACATGTGAATTTAAAAAGTTGCAAAAATGGCCAATTCTCATCCAAGCAAGGGAGAGGCATAAAAACTGGAGTAACATCTCTAGACAAAAGTGATATTTGTAAAGATGTGCCAAATTTATTAAACCACAGTATGTGCAAGTTTGATAAATTTGGCACAAATTACGACCACACAGACTGAAGGGAAACTGACTTTAAAATTTCCCCTTATGATAAATCTTCCCCCATATGTCTATACTGGATATAAAAGATAAGAATCCAGTCCTACACTGAAAGCGCTGATTGTATAGTAACATGCTGTGCAGGGACACTCCCGAGTGGTAACATCCAGCTGCAGCAATTACTGAGGAATGGTACAAGACAGAGTGAAAAAAAAAAGTCCTTTTAACTGCTTTATAAAAGAGACTTGCACTTCTCTTACACTTACTTCTCCATTACAACATGGAGTGCAAAGGTGTTGCAATTTGATTTCTTTGTAATAGAGTTGTGTAGATATAGGATAGAGATCAGCAACCTCACGCGCTCCAGCTGTTCTGAAACTACAACTCCTAGAATCCTCCTTTCACTTCTATGGGAATTACAAGAACAGCTGAGCAAGTGTGCATGTTGGGAGTTATAGTTTCACAGCAGCTGGTGTGACTAAAGTTGCTGATCCTTGATATAGGAGGTGCAGAAGTAGCAAACACATGCGAGCCCTGGTGTCTGAGGTCCCTCTGCCACATAATAGGTGGGGGCCAAATGAAAGATTTTGCACTGGGGCCTAGGAGCTTCCACTTATAGTTATGATACAATATGCTGGAAATGCATGAAAGGCCATTTTCTGGTATGCAAAGGACATAGATTTTCATTTTGGCAATTTTATACCACTTTTACCACTTTGGAAAAAGCAGGTGGGGCTTAAATGAGGAATATAGATTCCAGGGGCTCCACAGATTTACTGTAATTTACCAAAGCAACTGGTATAAATTATAGAGCAAATCTACATCAGCTCACACGTAGTGTAACGCTTCAACAGGTGTGGACCTGCTGTGCCACTTACCGGTTCGACTTTGGGCGCAGAATTTAACTTGGGAGCAGAATCTAAGTGTCCTCCTGGTCTTCACCCTTTATCCCACTCCTAGATGCGGAAGCTGGTCTCAGCTGCAGGGTAGACACCAGGTCGCCACCGCAAGAGTGGTCCCGGTTAAGTGGCAGCTGGCCGGGCTGGCCAGAACGTCCCGATGAAAGCACCAGGGAAACAGGCAGATGGAGCAAGCTTTAGCTGGATGACGCAGAGCTGAATAAGTGGTTAAGCAGAGCTCAGGCATTGCAGGAAGGGGAAAGCACCCTTATAAAGGTGGTGCCTGACCGGGATTGGAGAGAGGTCGGAATCAGGGGCGTGCATGAACCCTTAAAGAACCAGGACGTGTGCGGCTCCTACAAGGTGCAACTAAAGCTGTCTCCGCCTGCGACAGTGCAGGAAAGCAGGACCGTAGCCTGCAGCGGAGAGGAGGAGCCTTGCGTGCAGTTCGACTGAGGTACATAGCAGGGTGCGCTGCACGCTGGCGGCTGCCAACTGCCATTGTTACACGTAGCTGGCATAGATTTCCTTTTCTTGTGCACAGACTGCCAGTTTATTAGGACCTTAATAAATTTGATCCATCCTCTTCGAGTGCCCTTCGTATTACCACTGGTGTATGAAATGTCAGTCTTAATGGATTCCCACCATACATTTATATTTTTCAGCTCTAGCTACTGGATCCTAGTGACTGAACACATCCCGTAATACATATGAAATGGAAACATTTTTATTGTAATTATTCACAATGACTAGGTAGTCCCTCCAACTAGTGATGAGCGGCATAGGCAATATTCGAAATCATAATATTTCGTAAATTTTTGGCCAAATGTTCACCATAATTTCGCAAATTCGAGAATTCGTGATCTCCAGTCATTATTTGCTTGATTACGAAAATCGGCAATGTAATATATTCACGCTAAAAAATTCGCTATTACAATATTCACGATCAACACTAAGGGATAGGCAAGTTTCTTATTGGTTGCTAAGGAATGTTGCTAAGTGCCAATATGCTTGATGAATTTGCAATAAATTAGCGATTAGAATATTAGCGCTTAACACTACTTCCAACTATGGGTGGTGCTGTCTGGGATGGTTAAACTGGACAGATCTCCATTATTCTTACCTTGAGTCTTGGTTCCATGTGTGTTTCTTTGATCCCTAATCCCTGTGTCCTGTACTCTTGACCTCCCATTTCCAACTGGCTTCGCCTGAATTCCCTTTGGTTCCTTGTCACCTGTTTAATATGCCTGTTGATGACTTCCAGATTGTTGACCACACTTTTGGCACTTGCTAGCTGCCACTTATTGAAGTCTATCCTGGAGATTGTGACTTGAGAAATACCCTCAGTCTTTGCATCTGTGAGTGTATGTAAGGTGAAGACTAGTGTTCCCTTAAAGGGGTATTCCTGTCACCGACAATGGGGGCACATTGTTAGGATATGCACCCATTGTCTGATAGGTGCGGGCACCAGCGTTCGGCTATTTTCGGCAGCCCCATAGAAATAAATGGGAGCGGTGGCTGCGCACGCGTGGTGCGCTCCAATTTACTGATGTCATAGCTGTACAGGGGAATCGGTGAAAGACAACACATTCCCTCGTCAGCAAGTTTGCAAATTGAGCTGATATACCGGCTTTTAGCAATTTTCCCCAACATTTGATCTTTCAAACTTTTGCCTTTGTCTAATAAGGAATAGAAATTGCTTACTACATCATCTGCAAATTACCTCCAAGCCAAGCACATTATGCTTTCTCATGCATTGATTAAAATTCCTCACTGTCGGATATTCCTTTACTCTAATGCATCCTCATCTATAGATGTTGAATGTAATCATTATCTCCATTTGTATTTTGTTGCCTTTGCTTACCATGCAAAAATCTAGCGATGTTATTTCGGTATTAATATGAATCCATGACTGACAAGAGAAATCGTCACACTGTGGTGCTCATCTATTCAGTAATGCCTTCGACTTTTGAAATGTGACTTGTTTCCACAATTCTCTTATTAATGTCAATCACTTTCTGAGTCACTTACTGAATAAATAAGACTTCATGTACACGACCGTGTCCATATTTCGGAAAAGTACAATTTTTTTTCCATCGATAGAAAGGACTATTCTCACCAGCAATAGGACATGTTCTATAATTTGCGGAATGGCCACACAGATCTACAAAAATATGGATGTGTGCATGGGCCCATATAAATAAATGGGTCATTGTACAATCCTCAAAAAATGTACCGTATAGTAGTATGTGTCTCCATGGTAACAGACTACAAGAAGCAGGTGTAGTCTGATCATGGACTCACGTGCCGATCTTTTCTATCTAACTCCTTTTCCTTGCTAAATTAAATACTGAATTATTCTGAAGAGCCATTCCACCAAGCCTTTTATTGCATCATAATAAAGGTATGTTCACACCTGTCTGATGTAATCCGACATGCATTTACTAGAGGACCCCAGGCAACAAATTAAAGATTAGATTTTTACTGTGGATATGCAATTTGAACTGACAGAGATCCACACAAGGGTTAGCCTCACTGCCTGGGGCCCCTACTTATTTACATGGTAGATCTTTTTTATTTCCCTAATTTGCATAGAAATCTTTGTAGCATGTGAATGGCATACGACTTTATGGGGTACATTTGTTAAGACTGGTGTTTTAGACGCTGGTCTTACAACCCCTATATCTGGCGGTGGATCCGCTGCAGTTATGATGAGGCGACGGCCTATACATAACTTCGGCGCATCCAGCGCTAGTTCTAAATGTAAGACAGCTTCTGAGCTGTCTTACATTTAAACCTTTTTCTGCGCCTGAAACAGGTGTAGAAAATGGTAAATGAGACGGCCTATCGTTCCCTTCCCTGCCCACACCATGCCTACTTTTTTAGACTTGGCGTGAGTGGGGAAAAGACGCCGACTGCAGCGCAACTAGCTTTTGCGCCGGAATCTGCACCTGATATACGCCTAATATAGGCGTATTTTAGCTTAATAAATGACCCCTAATGTTTGAAGCATGTGCAAGAGGCTCCTAGAAGAAAATCTTTGAATTTTTCTCAAGCAATAGAAGGAACAGTAGAGATCTATGTGTAATTTAGCAATGTGCCATAAGAGTAAGACATGCCACCTGAAACAGAAGATAGATACTTACCTGTTCCCCACCACTCTGGTCCTCTGCGCTGTCTCCATGTTCTGGACCTGTACTGTTTACATCCACAGGCAGCACGTTCCCACTGAAGCCAGTCATTGGCTGGACCATTGCATTTGACCTTACATTTGCACCGCCATTTGCACAGCCAGAAGAAAACAGTGAAGGGACCGTGACATGGACACAGTGGAGGTAGCTCAGAGTTTGTTTGTTTCAGGGGGTGGGCTAAAAGCACTTGCTTCAAAAATTATTACTGGAGAACCTCCTTAAAGACACTTCACCGATTAGTTCTGCATTACACAATTAAACAAAGCTGGGACATTTAGGTCAATCTTTGTACAAGTTTTTGAAAAACTCTGATATCCTCAAGAACTGCAACTTTTTTCTTTTTCTTTTTTTGCCTTGTTTGCACTGCTAATATAATCTCTATCCAAAGCCATGTGCCAATAGGTGAATGGTACCGTAAAACTATATTATTTTCATTTATATACACTTTAGCCAAAACATTTCATTATGCCGTGACAACTTGTATCTCATGAGATGTAGTATTTCCATCAACATTTTCTATAATGTTGCTAAGACACAACCTAACCTTGCAACCCCTCAAGGACTTGATGGCCCTCACGATGCGGAGAACATACTTGAAATAAGCTCAGTGCAAAGCAGTTTCACACACTGAGCCCTCAATTACATTTACAGTTCAATTTAGAAAATCCTGTAGCATAACAGGTCACATGGAGTTTTACAACAAGCTCATTGAAACTCAGTAGTTTGTAAAAACCTTCACAATGCCTTGCTGCGGAGCACTTATTTAATATTCAGCTTTTTTTCAGCTCTAATGTACACAATGGTTTCTGATGCTGAGCAAGCTCCTTGCGTCCCATTCTTCCACAGACACAGTTATGTTACTGATTCTGACACTAGAATAAAAATGTCTTTAAAATCCTGGTTGGAGGCTTATTACATTTTTCCTGTTGAAATATTAATATTAATGGCCTGTATTTAGCCATTAAAATCATGGGTATCAAGTTACCTACCTTCACTTGAGGATTGTAGAAGACTGTTGTTATATTTTTTTTGCAGATTTTTGTAAGATTTTGTGCTTGGGATGAGAAAAAAAATAAAAATGAAAAACCTGTACCGATATAGACTTGGGGACATTGGTGGACAGTAAATTTTAGTAACCAGAGTCAGGACGCTGCTGCCAAGCCAAGCAGATACAATCATGAGATGCATCAAAAGAGGCCTAGATGCACATCGCCTCTGTTCAAATTACCTCTCAGACAGTGCATGGGATATTGGGTATGGATTTGGTCACCTGTGTATCGCTGGAGCCGGTGCAGAGGAGGCTGACCACAGCAATGGAAAGTAGTGTACTTAGATGGCCAAAACTATGCCCAGTTTCTGACGTAGGGTCTAAATAGTGAATTGCACAGAGGCGATGTAGATGTCTGTCTCTGTTGACCTGATGTGGTTGTACCTGCTTGGCGGCCGCTACCTGACTCTTAATAGTATTGTCTAATGATTTTATGATAGCTAGGCCTGTAACCTGGCAAAAAGGAATCTGCACAAGTTCAAGAAGGACCTCTTGAATCTTGGAGATCAGGTGTTGAATCAAGGATTCCTTATGTGAAGTCAGAAAAGGAAGTTTAACCCTGAGTATGAGGCAAATGGAAGCTACTGTTTAAAGTGAACTGACACGAGACTCACCTGGATAGTGGATCTTCTGGGTTGCGATGGATGGAGATCTGAGCCTCTGGTGTGAAATCCGTGGGCAAAGATGGATGTGAGTTGAAACTACTTCGTAGTAGTCAGGAAATCAAGAAAATAATTCATAGTTGATCAAGAAAAAGATCAGGGCTGACAGAGTTCATGCAATCTTATAATTCAAAGAATTTCAGAAACAAACAAAACCTGTTGCTCAGGCAAGGAGAAGAAGGGGAGAGGTTCTTAAAAATGACCTGTCACATCTCCTGACATATCTGTTTTAGCAACTATTTGCATTCCCCATTCCATGTAGTGAAATTCCTCCTTTATTACTACAGAAATTAAAAAATGAACTGCCAGCAGTTTGCAATAAAGGTCTTGCAGGGTGTTACCATTTGGGGAAGTGTTGTTTTACATAACTACCAGGACTTTAGGATGCTGAGAAATAAGGGAACATTCCTATCCATCATGCAATACCATCAGGGAGGCATATAATTGGCTCCAACTTTATTCTGCAGCAGGACATCTACCCCAAACATAAAGCCAATGCCATTAAAAACTGTCTTAAGTGTAAGAAGTGCTATGGTGATGCTCCATACCAGCTATTGTCCTGCTGTCTGAGGTGGTAATGGGTGCCGTATCTTTTACCCTCTTTCTGTGGATGATCCTGAGGCTCTGGTACTGCCTCTCCCACGTGTCACCTACCTGCAGGCCGAGGCCTGCTGCTGCCAACATAGTTCCTACTTTTGTCTCTAAGGTGCTTGTGCTCTTGCTGAATTTTAAAGGGCCAGTGTACCCTAATTTGTTCAAACCTCCTAGCGGAAGGTGCCTGAGCTTTAGGTTGCTCAGATGCTAGTAACAAATGAAGGTGTACTGTTCTGTTTGTCTGCCTATATATTGCCCTCTGCCTGTTTACCGACTCTGACCCTCCACTGCCTATCCTGACCTTAGCCTGTTTATTGAATTGAGCATTTGCTGCCTGTCCTGACCTTGGACTTGTTTCACAAATTTACATGTGTTCTGCCTGCCTTTACTACTGCCTATTTACTACAAGTATTGCCTGACCTCTCAGATCCTTGCATCAGTGCCTCTGACTAACATGGATGTACGTTCCCTTCAGTGTGTATTTACTGTCCACATTTCATGGGGTTGTAGTAAAGATTCCTCTTTACAATTTGCGGATGTGAGGATCATCGCTTCCCTCCTCCTCTTCTGCAGCTTTTAAATATTTTCTAGGTATACTGTAGTAAATATTTGTATTAACCTGTGAAGGACCAGTGATCTGTTTTCTTTTGACTTTCTGAAATGCATATCTCTTTGATCCTTTGTAAATTCTGGAAATTAAGAATTCATTTCACCATCTGTATAAATGAAGGTCAGAGATAGCACAGGGATGTGGAGCTGTGATAGACCCTTCTGTGCCTTGATCTATTATAGAGTCACCAGACATGGTAGGCACTATTTATTTGGGTATGATATTACTCTCGGAAGAATATAAGGCACTTTCTAGTAACTGACTGTACATGGCCATTATATTCACAATTTTTTCTGAGCATTGCATGGTACACTGGACAATGTGTGCACAACTCTCGCTGCACAGCATACATTATTTTGGGAGGTCTATATGGGCATATTTATTTAGCTAGCAACCATATGCCTTAAACAATCAAGCAGTTGCAAAATGTAACAATAAACAGTATTGAAAATAGTAAATAGTGGATGGATCACTAAATGACTGAATGGAAGGTGCTCAGATCAAAACTGTCTCACCCAGACATGCAGCAATAAAATAGTTTAAAATATATGATCGGCACTCAATATCCCAGACTCACATGTAAATCAATATGTAAATTTAATATACACAATGCATCAAATAAAATGAGATAAAACAATGATTATCTTAAAAATCACATATAATAAGAAATAGCTATACATCCGATCCTGCTGAGTAGTTCCTAAATATTGTCTCTTAGTCTATACACAATTGCGTGTATTATGATGATTGGTTGATTCTTTTAAGGCCCAAAATCTGCGAGAATTGTGTTTCAAGAGATCCTACACAGTTTAAGCATTTCCCAAAGATAGAGTTCAATTGTATCCCACTGGCTATGCCAGCTTAATTGTGATCGGAGACCTGCAGCTGTCTCTACCGTGCGCTCAAAGTGTAGATAAATGCTATTACCTTATTTCAGGCGTTCAGCTTAGTGTTCCTCCTTCGGTCCCGACCGCGGCGTCCCACGTGTCAGGCCGATGCACGGAGGAGTCTCACCTTAGTAGTTATCTCTGTCTCACGCACTGTTGTAGACACCGTTTTGGTGTTTTTCCACTCCGCTGCAGCCGATACTGTTCTTTGGAACGATGAATGCTGGAGCGCTCCGTGTCCAACTTGGTATGAATGGTCCAGTGTGGCTTTAGGGGTCCTCCAAACCAATGAACAGAGCAGCGGGTGATGGGGAGGGAGGGGGGCCCCCTCCCTCTGCGATCCCATCCTGTCGGGTGGCTGCAAAGGCACAGAAGCCCCCGATGGGAGAGGGAGCTCCCTCCCTCCCTGTTAACCCCTTCCATAACGCGGTCCCCCCTGGCACCGCCCGTCGGCATAATATGATTGAGGGCTACAGGGTGGGGGGTTAAAAATTAAACACTTGGGTATTTTTAAGTTTTTGATCGGGGAACAAAAACAGAAAACGCTGCAAACCTCAGGTCTAAATTGACCTGCGGTTTGCAGCGATCGCCGATACGGGGGGTCACAGGACCCCCCTCGGCATTGTAACAAGGTACCTGCTGAATAATTTCAGCAGGTACATTGCTCCGATCACCGCCCGCCGAGCAGCGGTGATCGGTAGTACACAGGACGTACCGGTACGCCCTGTGTCCCCAAGAGGTTAAAGGGGTCATCCTATGATTAATGTAAAAAAAAAGAAAATCCAATATTATATAGTACACGACAATCTCTTTCCAAAAGCAAACTTAGAACCAGCCCTGTACCCCACATGGATCCAAAGATCTCCACATTCATGGCTCCAATTGTTCTGCTAGATTTATTTCAAGCTGACAGCTTTGGGAGAGTGCACCTTATCAGGAGGTGCATCCTTTCTAGTGCAGCTGGTGTCAGTTGAAGGATGCAACCGATCATGTCCTTTCATCTCAGTGGGCAGGACAAAGAAATTTGAAACGGAGCAAACATCAGCTGACGCTATACAGGTAGATTTCCGTGATTAATTTGTCATTTTTTTCCTCTGAACCCATGATCGCTCCCTGCTTCTTGCTTGTGGGCCAGTGAGAAGGCTGCAATGTCTTTGTCTGAGCTTAGCAACATCCCTAACAACCAACAGGACAGTTGTCTACCCCTTAGTATATAAGAACCTCCCCAGCAGCCATTTTCTTCAGTTTATTACAGTTACTGAGAGAGACAGCAGTGTCATTGCTGTGCTCTGTGCTTTGCTGTCACATTACATTAGATAGTTAGTTAGCTTATATATAATACAGATAGTTAGTGGGAGATAGTCAGTGTAGGTTAGATAGTGATATAGTGTAGCTGATAGGTTCCAGTGCAGGGTGTTAGGTAGTGTGATAGGTTCTGCTGTCCATACATACATGCTACAGACATAGTGCTGTGATGTCACATTACATTAGTTAGTTAGTTAGTTAGCTTATATATAATACAGATAGTTAGTGGAGATAGTCAGTGTAGGTTAGATAGGGATATAGTGTAGCTGATAGGTTCCAGTGCAGGGTGTTAGGTAGTGTGATTGGTTCGGCTCTCCATACATACATGCTACAGGCACGTTCACAACAATACCTAGTGCACCAATCAGTAATATGTGGTTAGACCTGCTAAACTGTGAAGTTGCACGTATTGCGAAAAAATATGCACATCATTAATTGACGATTTGTGCGATCCCGAATATATCGGAGCACTCTATCTGCCTATAAAGCTATTGTAATGTTGCCGTGCCAACCATTTTCTCCAGTCTCAGGAAACTTCTAGCAGCTTGAAAAATGTAGCAAAAGTGACCCACGCCTGTATTGCGCGCGCAATAGGCGAATATTACACTGCAGATTTTTGCAATCAAGAAAATAATAGCAAATTCTCGAATTTGCGAATATATGACGAGTATTCGCCCAAATATTTGTGATATATCGCAAATTCAAATATTGCCGTTCATCACTAGTAATAAATACTTTTAGCCTTGTATTTGGCACATTTAGTTTGATAGATGTATCCCTCTTTCTCTCCTCCAGCAGGAACGTCTGCAGATATGATGTACGCAGTGGCGCACTGACGGGGTGGTCCAACGGGTCTGGACCCCCTCTAGAACCATTCATATATATTTTTTTATCCCTCAGGGCCGCACCGCCGATTGCCACAGGTAGCGCGTCCCTGGTTCTAATTGTGGGTGGCGGTGGGGGGGCAGTATGAGATGAGCGCTTCCATTGTGGAAGGACTCATCTCCATATTCATCTGTATCGCTGTCCTCAGGATTCTTTTTTCGAGCACTGTGTGGCAATAATTGTTGAAGGGGCACTATCAGTGTGGTACTAGTATTTTTCAGGCAAGGAAAAACAGGAGGGTGGCAGCTCTCACCTGCTGAAGCTTGTAGTCATCCCACAGACGAGCACGGACGGTGCACCTGATAACAGCTGAACATGTAGAAAGAGGAAAAATCCAGCTCCAGTAGTGGGTGAGGTAAAAATAATTTCCGTCTTAATGTCTGCCATAAGAAAGGACCTCACATACTACTTGGTCCGAAACATGTTGGCAAAATTGGCATGAATCTTGTCTTACTGACTTGAAGATTTTAATCGATGTAATAAAGACGGAAATTATTTTTACCTCACCCACTACTGGAGCTGGATTTTTCCTCTTTCTAGTATTTTTCAGGGGACAGTTTCTGCAGTATAGTATTGGGGAGCACAGCGGGCACAGTATTAGTGGTGGCATGATGGGGTTTTCAGAAGATCAGAAGATGATGGAAAAGTGGGAAACTAATGTCTGTTTGTCAGTCTCTGCAGAGTCGGGAGATGGCTAAAAAAACATCATGGGGGTCTGGTCTGAATGGAGAAGATGAGGAAAGAGAACATCTATATCAAAGGTGACATCACGGGATGTAAGAGTTATGTGGCGCTATGTAGGAGAGAACATGCTCCGTCTCCTCCCCCTGCCATTTTCAGAAGGAGGATTCAGAGTTAGGTGAGGACAGCCAAGGGGGCGGCAGGCCAAGGGTGGGTGGCAGATGGTGGGGGGAACCACAGGCCTTGAGCAGGATCTGGGAATGGAGGAGAGCGGAGGAGCTTCATGGCTGTAGCCTGCTGTTGTCTATTGTATAATGTGAAGCTGGCAGTGCAGCCAGGACAGGCCCTTCCCTCTGTATGATGTGTAGAGCCGGGCCCTTCTAAGCGGACCTACACACCTTCAATATCGCGCATCTCCTCGTCCACTTCCCTTTTGGCGCCTTCAGTACTAGGAGGGAGAAAGTGAAGGTGCAGAAGCTCCTGCCATGGAGCTATGTGGGGGGCAGTGTGAGTACAGGAGCTGAATATGGAGTACAGTATGTCTATGTAGGATGAGGGTGAGATTCTTACCTTCATCCTCAACAATATAATTTCAGCTGTACAGTGTTTGTTGGGAGTGGCCTATTATATGTAGGAGGGGCTTATAACAAACGCGCCACATTTTTATTTTTCGGATAGGTTTTGAAAAATGGGCGGGGCCAAAAAATTTGCGCGCGCTGCTTTTTTTCTTTTTGGACCCCCCCTAGACAAAATTCCTGCGTGCTCCCCTGGATGTACGGCCCAACTTGCCCAAATTGCCATCGTACTGGTGCTGTGTACAAAGGGAGGGAAACACAGCAGGGGAGTGGGAAGCTCCAGATACAGTGAGCAGGTTGTAGAAGCATGGGGAATTTAGTTGCAGCCTGTAGTTGACACATATGCTATAATGTAGGAGGATTTTTTAATTCTTTATGTATTTTTAAATATATTTTGTACACTTGGAAAGCCTATTTATTAGCAAATAGTTTGTTATTTGGGCCCCCCACCAATCTGCTTTTGTAGTGCGTGGCGATAATGAGTATCCCTGACTTTGGAGAACCAAGCACATTGACATTACATTGACAATCCTTTGGTTTCAATGGGCACTATGTAATACTTAATTTCCCCTGTAGAGGTACTTGCAGGACCCTTGAAAAAAAAAAAAGAAAAGTCTGACCCCTGCTAATTAAATATATTTGCAACTCATGGAGACCTTCGTGTTATCATTTTGCTTGCTTTTAGGTAGAACAGATTTTTTTTGCTATTTATTCAGCATTCATGATTAATCCCTCCGCTGGTCACACTTGTGAAAATGATGTAGTCATGGCTATAGAAGACCCAATGGGCTGAAAATTGCAGAATTTACATAAGTACATTTCATGCTGCTGCCATTCTGAGCATGATATACAGCTGCTCTTATGAAAGGATTCACCACATGAACAGGTGTACAGGCGGTGGGGATGCGTTAGACGATGAATGAACAAAAAAAGAAATCTGTCATTTATTTATATGTGAAAATTCAATCTGAAATGTTATAAGAAAACATTCGCATTTGTAATTACATATGCTAGTGAAACTATTAATTACATATGGCTAGTACTGAAAACATAATTAGACAGGCTTCCTTAAACCCATTAGAATTCGGAGTCAACGTTGTACGGTGGTCATGTAGTTGATCCCCACAGTCACCTGTGATTAAATGGTGCCTCTATACTGCAATGATTGAAATTAGAGGAAACATTGACCCTGGTCACATAACTCTTAAGATGATCTTTAGTGGTGGTAGTACAACAGGCCGCCCCGACTCCCCTGCACCCTCCCACCCCCCACCCGGGGGCCTATCGTGCCCCAAATTTAGTTTAAATCATTTTTATTGAAATTTTTCAAGAGAAGGGTATAATGTGGTGGACGCAGCCACCAGGAGATAGCAAAATACCATGGGTGCAGCCACCAAAAGCATTCAGGGTAAGGTGGACGCAGCTACCATATGAAAGGCGGAATGCAGTGGGCGCAGCCACCTTAAAATGAGTAAGTAAGGTATAATTACAATAACCTCGATAAACAAGTGAAACAATAAAAGGGTTTTGACGGTATAGTAGCATCATAACGTATAAGATACCTGGGCATCCGCATGGATGCTGCCAACCAGGCATCAATGTAGTAGTTCAACAGGGTAGTATGACACGTAGAAGAACATAAATATACAGGGTAGTCAAACAACTCCGGGCAGGTAACCCAGTGTGTTTTGTTTCAATATTGCTGAATCAAGGGTGGTTAAAACTAAAAGATAATCTGGAGGATATTAAGGTGAGTACAGAGGATTAGCAAGCCAATGGGCCCATGTTAGGTCTCGTTTTTTCAAGCTAATAATGGACAGGGGGAGGCGTCTCTCATATCTACAGGTACAATTAACAGTTTGAATTACCTCCTCATAGGTAGGGGGTGAAGGCGATTTCCAGTGGCGAGTAATTACCAGTTTTGCACTTAGGAGGATGTGTCCCACCAGAGGGGCATGAGGGTGAGGGAACCGTGACATATCAATAAATAAGAGGGCCATCTCCGGAGTGGGAGATACATGTACCATAGTAAGCTGAAATATAAGTGAAAACACTCTCCGACAGTAATTGAACAATTTGGGGCATGCCCAAAGGACATGGTATATGGATCCCGTCCCACCACACTCTCTCCAGCAAGTGGGAGCCACTCCCGTGTAAATTTGAATAAGCCTCAAAGGCATATAGTACCAATAGAGAAGTGTTTTTACGCCTGCTTCGAAATGCATAACACATTTGAAATTTGACGAGGAGAAACTAATTGCCTCCGTCCATTGTTCACCCGAAAATATGCGCCCCAAATTCCTTTCCCAACGGGCAATGGGTGGAGACTTTACGAAAGATGCTTTGTCACCTACTAGGTCATATAGGTAACACGTGGTTTTCCGTTTATGTAGAGAAGGATTACGAAATAGAGTTAATACAGCTGAGGATAATTTTATGGGGCGGTCTAGGCAGTTGGCGTAGGAGTGTCTGATTCTCAGGTAGTTGTAAAATTCCCTGCTGTGGAGCTAAAATTGAGAATGAAGCACTTCAAAAGAAGTCATGGAGGAGCATTGAACCAATTGATCCAGAGTACAAATCCCACAACTACGCCAAGTGGATAGATCCATGTCTCTCAATCCCAGCTCCAAGACCTCTGTAGAGATTAATTTATTAGGGAGCTTCTCCAATTCTCCATAAGTAGAATGGAAGCGCTGCCAAGTGTTTCGGACGTGTAGGGTGGTAAGTAGGGAGGGGATAGAAGAGCTAGAGGAAGTTTGTAAACTAATCAAGTAGTCTTTTAGAGATTTCACTCGAAGGAATGTCGATTCGATCTGAATCCAATGTTTGTCTGGGGTTTGGTCCCACCAATCTCTCACAAAGGATAGACTAATGGCCAGGTAATAGTCTTTTATGGAAGGAAGTCCTAGCCCCCTGCACGACTTTTGCATATCATTATGTTGTGGGCGATCCTAGGGCGACTGGCTTTCATACATAACGGTTTACCAAGGACTATGCATTTTTAAAGAAGGTTTCTGGGACTGGGATGAGGAGGGCACGGAAAATGTATATGAGCTTGGGTAACGTCATCATTTGAAATGAAGCTATTCGTCCCATCCAAGAGAGATTTTTCATTGAGAAGTTGTGGAGATCTTGAGAAATGACTGTTAGGAGAGGATCATAACTACGTTTTACTAATAAGGAGCAAGGGGTGGTAATTTTAGTACCGAGGTACGAGATTTCCTCGGCCTGCCAGTCTAATTTGTATTGGGCTTTGAGCCTATCAGTGATTTGGGAAGGAATGTTGATCGGCAGTACCTGCGTTTTGGATTCATTAATTTTGTAATAAGATAACTTGCCGAAGTGGGAGATAAGCGTGAATGCTGCTTCAAGGGATTCAGAGGGGTTAGAAAGTGTTAAGATAATGTCGTCTGCATACAATGAAATAATATGATGAGAGGGGCCTATAGTTATCCCTGAAATACTAGGAGAGCAGCGGATATGTTGAGCAATGGGCTCTAGAGCTAAAATAAATAAAAGAGGGGAAAGTGGGCATCCCTGTCTGGAACCATTTGTAATGCTAAAGCTATCGGACAATACTCCGTTCACCAATACGTTGGCTGTGGGATCTGAGTATAGGCTAGATATGCCGTGGAAAATCGGCCCTCTGAAGCCCATAGATTCTAACACAGAGAATGGCGAACGACCAGTGGAGGCGGTCAAACGCCTTCTCCGCGTCCAAGGCTACCACTAGTAAGGGGGATTTAGTTAGCTCTGCATAATGGAAGAGGTCTACTATCCTTACGGAATTGTCCGAGGCCAGCCGCCCTTTCACGAAGCCTGTCTGATCTAGCCGAATTAGGGAGGGAAGGATAGGGGTTAATCTAATGGCTAGTAATTTAATTTAAATAGTTTAATATCGGAGTTCAGTAACGATATGGGTCGGAAGTTTTGGGGTGAATGTGTCGGTTTGCCTGGTTTCGGGATAGTCACGATTACCGCTTTTAACATCTCTCTGGGGAAGGGAGTGTTACCCATACAGCTGGAAAATACAGAAGGGATTAAAATTGATTAAAACGTTTTGTAATATTTGTTGGAAAAACCGTCTGGGCCAGGGGCTTTCCCTAGAGGGAGGGAGGAAATTAATTTTTTAACTTCCGTATCGGTAATGGGGGCATTGAGATTTCCTAGTTGTGAGGGAGGGTAGGGAGGCAGCTTCTAGGGCTAGATAATTTTCCGGGTGGACACATGAATCTTTTAAGTTATACAAATTATGGTAAAATGACTTGCATTGGTCTGCAATTTCCCTTGGGTCAATTTGTTTAGACTGAGTCTGTGGGTGGAGTAGATATGGGATGTTCGACTTGGTTTGGCGAGATTTAAGCTGATTTGCCATTAGACGGCCTGCTTTATTACCTTGTGCGTAAAATCTAGATTTCAGTTTCAGTAGGTTAGATTGAAAAGATTGGTCTAGTTCCAACCTCAATTTTTTGCGTTCTAATTGTAGCTCTTCTTCCAATAGAGGCATGGTTTGTTGCTTGTTTAATTTTTCCAGGTCTGCAATTTTGTTCAATATCAGCTGAACTGCCCTCTCTCTTTTTCTTATCTGTATGGTTTAATTTTATAAGCAGGCCTCGAATGAAAGCTTTATGAGCTTGCCATAAGATAAAGGGATCGGAGACCGAATTTGTGTTAAAATGGAAAAACTCTTCTAAAGCATGGTGAATTTCAGTTTTGTAGGATTGGACGTTGAGCAAAAAAGTATTATTACGCCATGTAGGGGCTGGGGTGTGATCAGAGCAGCTTATAGTGCCAATTTTAGAGTCAATGGTGTGGAACAATACCGTCCGATCTACCAGAAAAAGGTCAATGCGGGAGTAGGTACCATATATTGGAGAAAAGAAAGAATAATCCTATTCATTACTATGTTGTGCACGCCATAGATCCATAAGGCCCTCTAAGTGAAGAAATGCGGTTAATCCATCGGTGTGACGTCTGGGGGATTGGTTGAGTCCACGTGAGGGTCAAGGACTGAGTTAAAATCCCCACATAATATTAGCCTCCCTTGTTTAATCAGATGGACTTGCCTCATGACTTTGCGTAGAAAGGCTACCTGGTGAGCATTGGGAGCATATACGTTGACTAAAGTGTATGTAATACCATTGAATGATCGCACAAACTAAAATGAGATATCTACCACAATGATCAGATTTCATGGACAATAGGTCAAATGAGACAGTGTTTTTTATCGCAATAAAAACCCCTCTCGATTTTTTAGCGTGGAATGAGTGGAAGATAGTAGGAAACAAGCGATGCTGTACTCGGTGTGCGTCTTGTTGGATAAGATGTGATTCTTGTATACACACCACATCCGCATGCTGTGTCCTTGCTTCCCTCCACACATAAGCAAGTTTTTGGGGGCAATTCAGGCCCCTGGCATTAAGAGACAAAATTTTAACCCCCATCATAGTGCATGGTTAATAGAGTAATATCAATAGTGAAAACCCTGCCGGATGAAAACATAAAGATATTAAAGAACATACAAAACATGCTAAACTGTAAGAAATACACAGATGGCCACTGGGGCCTCAGATTGAAGAAAATAACTACCATTCCGGGTGACCCGAAAGGTAGGAGGGGGGGGGGGTGAAAGTTCGTGCAAGAAAACCGAAGTTTCTTCTGTTGTGTATTGATCAACAGCACTGAAGAATCTGAACTCAACGGCACCTATGAGAAAAGATTGAGAACAACAAAACGCAATAGACGCATGAAAAAAGAGTTCCGGCATCCAGTAAGCTGAGATACTGACCGAGTCCAGTAGGTTGAGAGAATATGGAGCATCTGTGTTGTTGAAATCAATGGATCCTTTATTAGAGGCCTATAGAAGTGGCCCAGAGAGCGTTTTTAGAGAGGGAGCAGGAACTTCATTCAGGTCTTGTGGGGTCTCCTGCGGGGAGCTTGGCGCCATTCCTGCGCCAGAGGTGGCACTGTGGAGAATCCTCTTGCTATCAGTTGGCCAATCGGGATCTGCCACTTTTGAAGGAGTTGTTTGCCTTCCTCTAAGGTGCGGACGACATGGAGTTGACCATCCTTAGGTATCAGAAGCCCCACCAATAGGGAATCTGAGAGTTGCGTAACGAGGAAGTTACTGGAATAATATCACGCCTCAGCAAAAATCTTCACCGATTAATAAGGCGCTGGTAAAATATCGATTTTTCTCGCCACGGACATGATGGCTTCCTTTACATGGAAAAAATGAATCCTGGCGAGAGTGTTTTTGGGAGTCTCAGGGCTAAGATGTTTCGATTTTGGGACTCTGTGGGCTCTGTCAATAATCAGATCTTGCGCTCCCAAGTTCAGTATAAGTGCGGTAAAAAGTTCCTGGATGTAGGAGGAAAGCTCTTGGGGGGCAACAGATTCCGGAATGCCCCTGAACTTAATGTTATTACGACGTGAGCAGTCCTCGTAGTCCTCCATTTTTATTTTCAGGGCTTCTACTTAATCCTCTAGGCTATTGTGGGCATCTATAACCTTATTCTGAGAATCCGCGAATTCGCCCATTTTGTTTTCAATGTGTAGGACTCCTGTACTCTGGAGGTGACAGATTCAGATTGGAGTGCCGTTGATATATCTTGCTGGAGAGATGCCTTTAAGGCCTGTAACATGTGCTTTAAGGACTCTTCTGTCAGTGGTCTATCTGAAGCAGGGATTGCCAACAAAGTGTCAGTAGAAGAGTGACCCTCATGAGTCCCTGTTAGGGGGCCATTAAAATTCAAGTCTGCAGCTGTAGAAAGCTTAAGCCTCCTTCTTTGGGGGCTGTCTGTGGCAGATGGTGGCGAGTTTGGGCTGCGCAGCCTAGCAGGCACAATGGCAGCCCGCCCTGCATCAGCTAATGGTGGCGTCTGTACCCTTGTGTCTTCATAGTTAGGCATAAGTGGTAGCGGAGGTGTGGACGCCTCTTCTCTAAGCAGGGAAGCGTTGGAGAGTGCCGGAGAGTCGGGGCAGGGCAGTGGGGCCGGAGACATGCTGCAAATGGAGGCCTGGGGTGTTGGCGCTGCGCGGGACTCCGCGCCATCTTTACCTCTGGCCTTGTCGAGAAAGGAGTCCAGGCTGGTGGCTCCAACGTGCAGCAGATTCTTCCCCATGATGGTGAGTGGGGGGAGAGGGCACCGGAGCTGCGTGTGGTGTGGCTAAAAAAAGCGCCTCTGCTGCTAGTTTACTGATGGAGGTGGTCGGAGCAGATCTATCATGCGGCCACCATCTTCGGCTGCCAGGCCACGCCCCCCCTGTTTCCCAATTTTATAAGAATGCCGAGTGGTGCAGTGCGGCCTTAATAGTTTTTGTGTGTGTCATGGTGCTCCTACCTGGATACTGTCGATCCCCAGGGTTAGGCTCTGGAGCAATAAAGGGTAGAGTTGTAAGAGGTGGAGAATAAGTCGAGTACAGACTTGGTGAAAGTTCAACAGCTTTACTTGAATAAACTTGCATCCAAACAATATCCAGTCTTTCTTTTGGTTCCAGCAGGTTTTGGGGTAAACTGGCAGGCAAACGTCAATACTTTTCTCTACTGTACACTTCTCTGTTGTGCTAGACTTTGTATTTAGTCTGGTAGCTGGACTTTAGGACTGTTCTGGTACCTTTTGAGAGGGGTGCCTTTGGCTGTTGACACGCTTGTGATACTCTGTCTGTAAAGAGTCAGAGTGCTCTATGAGCTGCTTCCCTTTAGGGACTTCTGCTGCAGGAGGGGCAGCCATTCCCCTATCTGCGCCATTTCTTGTGACTTTCCAGCTGCAAAATTACACTCGGCTACACTACAACTGACATAGCTTCCCGCAACCCCTCCCTTGTAGGGCTAGTCCACTTCTGCACAAAATGGGGAGAATGGAATAGTAAGTCCCATTCTATCTAGAGACCTCTCTCTGCCATATACACTGCCACCTACTGGTGAACCAGGCACATTTCATGACTATAACAGTCTCATAATAATATTATGCTATGAGGAGGACCTGGAATAAATACACAGATGACATCATTGTTAGCCATTAAAGACAGTAGCGGGGTGTAGGAATGGTAGTGCCAATCTGGGTTACTACAGTAGCATCACAATGGACCGGAGCAGGTTCGCCCCAGAATGGTCAGCTGGGGCTTATGGTTTTACGGGGCAGCTCTGGATTTAACAGAAGTCCTTAGGGCAGTTTATACTTTTAAATTCGCAGACAGTAAGGGAACCTTCACACGCTGTGGATTTTGTTGCAAAAATTTCCGCGACTGAAAATCAGTTCCATTTATCTGACTAGAGCAGCAAGCACATGGATTTCTGCAAGCCCCATTCAGATGGAACTGACTTTCAGTTGCAGAAATCTCTTTAACAGTATCCGTAGCATGTAAGGCACCCTATTGAAGCTAAAGTCTCCTTGTGGGACATACAATGTAATAAAATAATGAAAAATAAATTAATAACACAAAATAATATTATTTTGAAAATAAAGCTATTAAATCAAATAAAACAAAAAATGCACATTAGCTATCTGCTTGATTGTTACCTGTAAAACTTTAATTCAAATCTACTAAACAAAATGTAAAATAAATGTAATGCTAACTTTTATATACTGAAAATTGTCCTATAAAACAAAATGCATCATAGGAACAGAAATCCGATGAGGCTCCACGTGCTGCAATACCAGAGTGTGTGTAAGACTGCTACCACTGCATCCTCATTAACTACACCCATGGAATTGGCGTGCACAGATCTCATGAGGGCCCCATAGTAAAATTTACTAATAGGCCCCTCACCTAGTTTCCCAGTATGCATGCTAAACACTCCCAGGAAACATGGAAAGTGTGACTCCCCAGATTTCTGATGAATACATAAAAAAAAAGTTAATAAAAAAGTTGCCCTCCACCTAACCCACTTTATCTGACTTCTATCTCGAAAAAAAGGAACAGTGTTTCGTTAGTATGGTGCTCATTCTGAACACCATATTTTTAATAGATATTGACAATTTAGACAACTGGCATAAATACACTTATAAATCTTCTTCTCCCCTTATGCGTTATATCACAAAACTAGTTGTCGGCAGCCACCACTAGGGGGAGCTCCGTACAATGGAATTTTTACAGTTACCATTGACTTGAATGTCGGTTGTAAATAGTCTCTTTGCACTGTGCTCCCTGTAGTGGCAGCTGATGGAAAATTCTGTAAATCAATGTCAGAAACAGGAAAACCATTTAAGTCATGTAGTCTGTCTCTATATTAGGTACGCCACTGTCCCTATATTGAAAATAACTCCGCTAGTGCTGTAATATATCCTCTATTTTTGTACATGTTCTTATGTTCTAGTGACTAAGAGCTGTCTAGCTCTTGTCTTGTGTCACATGGGATGTTATCTTCCAACAACTCAGACTGTGAAATTGTAAGTGTTGATCTTGTGAAATGGAAACTTCTAGAAGCTATAACAGCTGAAGTGACGGAAGCGTTTAGCATGTAAGAATTATCTGTCCTCCTGCCCTGCGTAGCTTCAAACAGCTCCTGGAAACAGCATTAGGGCTTATTCACATGAGGGTCTTCATTGCTTGGATGCTGTCTAGGGATAAGCGAGTCGAAGTCCAAAATTTCAGGATAAATTTGATTCGCCGCAAATCCGAATTTTTTGTGCTTCGCGGTAGTGGATCGGCCGAAATCCTGTGCACGATGGTGTATGACGTCAAGGGGAATGATCAAGTGTGTACACTCCTATAAGCTGGGTGCACTGCCTTACTGTCAAGAACAGGAGTGCTGCTATATTTTGTTAGTCACTGTGTTATGACTTCCATCTAAAAGTTGTGGATATGTTCAGTGGCGTACACACAATCCATGGGGCCCCGCATAAATGTTGTTTAGCACCCGGCACGGGTCCTTTCTCTGGCACCCCCTTCCCCGCCCCAATACTTGACCACATACCATCCAGGGACATCTCCAGTCATGTAGAGCTTTTATTTCCTCTTCTCCTCCATTTGACCCAGACCACCATGACAAATTCTTTCGTCTCTAGAGTTTGTAACACAGACAGGTTAGATTACTCAGTTTTTTTTATCAACTTCCCCATCCTGGTCATCCTGCTGCTATTCCCAATACTGTGCCCATTGTGCCCCCCAATGTCCACATACTATACTGCTGAAAAAATAGTGACCCCAGTAGACATAATTGGAGTTATTTATCAAACTGGTGTAAAGTAGAACTGGATTTTCAAAAGAGCTGTGAAAAATGAAAGGTGGAATCTGATTGGCTGCTATGGGCAACTAAGCCAGTTCTACTTTACACCAGTTTCATAAATTCCCTCAACTGTCCCTATAGTGTCCACAGCAGCTATAATGTCCCCTAGAGTGCCCCCAGTAATAATAATAACACCCTATATTGTGCTCCAGGCAATAATCCCTGTATAGTGTTCCCAAAAATAATAGAATTGCCCCTACCGTTCTTCCCCAATAGCAACGCCCCTCACGCTGCCCCTATATAGTAATTTCCCCCACACTGCCTCCCATAGTAATTTCCCCCACTTCCCCAATACACTAATTTTCCTCTACACTGCCCCCACACCTTAGTTTCCCCCACACAGTAGTTTCCCCCACACTGCCCCCCCCCACACCGTAGTTTCTCCCACACAGTAGTTTTCCCCACACTGCCCCCCCACACAGTAGTTTCCCCAACACTGTAGTTTCCCCCACACCATAGTTTCCCCCACATTGCCCTATATAGTAATTTGCCCCCCACAATTATTTGCCCCCACATAGTAATCCCTCCCATAATCATTTGCCCCCCCAAACAGTATCCCACCATAATATTTCCCCCCCCCACGTCCTCCTGTGTCCCCCCGCCCAAAGTTGGCACATAAAAATAAAATAAAAAAGATAAAAAAAACTAAAAGCTAAATACTCACCTGCGCTTGCTTGCAGAGAAGGCGCGCACACTTCACTGTGCTGCTGCTTCCTGGCACAGGTGCATGTTGATGTCATCACGCACGCCTACACCAGGATTTCACTACCGCATAGGCCATTTAGGGCTGGAGCCTATAGCGGTGATCTATGCGCTCCCGTGCCCCACCGCAGTATGGGTGTCAGAGCTCATTCTGGCACCCCACTGAGAGCCCCGGCACTGGGTACAGCGCTACTGCAGGGGCCAGCAATCCACAGGTGGCCCGGTCGCAACTACGACCTCTGTATGTACGTGCCTGGATATGTTTCTCTACTGTATACAGTGTGCATTGTGTCTGTGGGCTTTTTCGTTTGCCTGTGATCCCTGCAATCTCTCCATATGGATGTCAGCAGAGGTGTAACCTGAGCCCCAAAGCAAGATCTTTAAAAGAACCTCCACTTATTATGTGCTTTTTAGAAAACTATTGTCACCTTAAAAGAGTTGTCCGAGTTGAGAGCTAAGCCCGGACATGTCCACATTTTAACCCACTCAGCCCCCCTAATATAAGCATCGGCGTATTTCATGCTCCGATGCTCTCCTCTACCCTGCGCTGAATCGCGAATGGCAAAGGCTTTTTTTGGAGATCCGATGACGCACCGGACTCTCCATAGGGACTGCTAGACAGAGGCCTGAAAAAACGGCTATGGCAGCACTAAAGCCCGCCCATCAGAGCCGGTGACATCACCAAATACACTGCTCCGATGTTCATATCAGGGGGGCTCCCTGGGTGAAAATAGGGGTATGTCCAGGTTCAGCTTTGAACCCAGAAATCACCTTTAAATAGCAGAAAGGGTCATTTACCCCTTCTGAGAAATGATTTTTTTTCCCACTAAGTAACACATTTTTATATATATATATATAGAGAGAGAGAGAGAGAGAGAGAAAACTCTGGCCTCGACCAGCAAAGTGAATGCGTTTTGACAATCTCATTTACACTTTCCTTTTTTTTTATGTGTGAAAAAGAAAACCTGCAGCCTGTCAATTGTATGTGTGAGTCCATACCCCCTGTAGAGGAGTTTTCCACATTGATTTTACCAGGAAATCCACAAAAAAAAAAGGACCATAACCGCAATAAATAGTACAGATTTATGTGCGGGTTTTTTTTACACAATTCTGATGCAGATTGCTTTTGGATTTTCTGTATACAAATTTGCCTCCTTGGGCCACCTTCACATGATGCGGGTGAACGCACATAAGATCCTCACAAATTTCCATGTGGATTTATGTGCATTTCTGCACCATTTCCACACCATAATCCACCATTTCTAATCGCAGATTTTGATGTGGATGAGATGCGGTTTTGCCACAGATCTCACCTTTCATTGGAAAAGGGTGAATAGCAAAGTATCAAATGTAATAGCAAAGTGTCTATGAGATCTGTGTAATCTCATACACTTTGCTGGTACCAGTGGCGTACCTACCATATAGGCAGACCACGCAGCTACTATGGGGCCCATGAGGAAGAGGGTCCCACAGTGGTGGAGAGGCCCTGCTCCCTAATTGCTCCTGTCTATCGTTCTAAAGCTAAAGGACCTTTGATGATGTCATCACAGGTCCTGTAAGGGAACTGCACAGTGTAAAGTATCTAAAGGATCTAGCAAAGGAACTGCACAAAAAGTGGTGTAGTTCCCAAGTTTGAAAGGTACATCTGCCAGGACCTGTGATGACATCATCACAGGTCCTTCAACCCCTAACAGCAAGTATTAGAAGTTTGCAATCAGCTCTGCATTGATCCATACAGACTGGAATGGAGTGGTAAGAGGAGGTCCTCCACTTCTCATCATTTACCCCCCCCCCCCCCATATGCCCTGTTTGTACTCATTGCTGTATAATACTTCAGACAGTTACAGTGACCACTACCTCATGTTCCTCACACACACAGTGACAATAATGTATAACTGACCACATATATCTGTACACACTGCATCTACAGTATTAAAGACTGATCTGTGTATATATATATATATATATATATATATACTGTATATATATATATTATATACACTGCATATATTACACAGTATTATAGATGCAATATGTACAGATATATAGTGTATACAGCAGTGTACTGATATGTGAGGTACGAGGTATAATAAATGTAGTGTGTACAGATATATAGTATATACAGCAGTGTACTGATATGTTAGGTACAAGGTATAATAGATGAAGTGTGTACAGATATATAGTATATACAGCAGTGTACTGATATATAAGGTATAATAGATGAAGTGTGTACAGATATATAGTATATACAGCAGTGTACTGATATATAAGGTATAATAGATGAAGTGTGTGCAGATATAGTGTATATGTAGCAGTGGACTGATATGTGAGGTATGAGCTGAAATTTATACCTCATACCTCATGTCAATACACTGCTGTATTTATTATATACCTGTACACACTGCATCTATTATACCTCGTACCTCACATATTACACTACTGTATATACTATATACCTGTACACACTGCATATATTATACCCCATACCTCACATATCATTACACTGCAGTATATACTATATACCTGTACACACTGCATATATTATACCTCGTACCTCACATATTACACTGCAGTATATACTATATACCTGTACACGCTGCATCTGTGGATGAGACTGTTATGGGGGATCTGTGGATGACACTGTTATGGGGATCTGTGGATGGCACTAATGGGGATCTGTGGATGACACTGCTATAGGGGGATCTGTGGATGACACTGCTATAGGAGGATCTGTGGATGACACTGCTATAGGGGGATCTGTGGATGACACTTATGTGCTGATCTGTGGATGGCACTGTTATGGGGGGATCTGTGAATGACACTGTTATCGGGGGATCTGTAAAGGACACTGTTATCGGGGGATCTGTGGATGACATATATATAGCATCTTATGCTATATATCTGTCATCCACAGATCCCCCTAAGTGCTATTCACAGACAGATCCCCCCTAAGTGCCATCCACAGACAGATTCCCCCTAAGTGCTATTCACAGACGGGGGGGGGGCATAATTTTATTGACATGCATGCTCTGCTTGTTTCTGAGAATGCAATGAAGGGGAGGGGCATATTCATTATCACAAAGTATAATAACGCATGAGCTGTGCAACGTGATGGATAAGATTAAATGTATATTATAAGTGCCAGGAATACAAGTGCCATAACAGGAACATATTGAAAATATTTTTTTTTTGTTAACAACAGAAAACTGGTCAATTAAATAAAGGCTTTGGACCCGGGGGCTCCGCCAAGAGTAGATGGATGGGGGGTGAATTAATATAAATTAAATTTCATAACATTAAAGGTTTAGTTTAATTCAAGATAGAAAAGTATAAAAAGACGCACCTGGGGTTTTTGAGGAGAAAAATAAAACAAATTATTTTTAACCATAAGGTGTGCTTTTGGTGTGTTTTGAACTAATGGTGGCCTGTGGATGACACTGTTATGGGGGATCTGTGGATGGCACTAATGGGGGTCTGTGGATGGCACTGTTATGGGGGATCTGTGGATGGCACTAATGGGGATCTGTGGATGGCACTGTTATGGGGGTGATCTGTGGATGACACTGTTATGGGGGATCTGTGGATAACACTGTTATGGGGGATCTGTGGATGACACTGTTATGGGAGATCTGTGGATGACACACTGTTATGGGGGTGATCTGTGGATGACACTGTTATGGGGATCTGTGGATGACACTGTTATGGGGGATCTGTGGATGACACTGTTATGGGGGATCTGTGAATGGCACTGTTATGGGGGATCTGTGGATGACACTATTATGGGGGATTTGTGGATGACACTGTTATGGGGGATATGTGGCTGACACTGTTATGGGGGATCTGTGGATGACACTGCTATAGGGGGATCTGTGGATGGCACTAATGGGGGTCTGTGGATGACACTGTTATGGGGGATCTGTGGATGACACTGTTATGGGGGATCTGTGGATGACACTGTTATGGGGGATCTGTGGATGGCACTAATGGGGATCTGTGGATGACACTGCTATAGGGGGATCTGTGGATGACACTACTATAGGGGGATCTGTGCATGACACTGCTATAGGGGGATCTGTGGATGACACTTATGTGCTAATCTGTGGATGGCACTGTTATGGGGGGATCTGTAAAGGACACTGTTATGGGGGGATCTGTGAATGACACTGTTATCGGGGGATCTGTGGATGACATATATATATAGCATCTTATGGGCGATGGGCGATGAAGTCTCAGTGGGCCCCCTTACACAATGATAACTCTGTGAGTACAGATAATATAGTAGATATCCCCTGCAGTCCTATGTAACAGCACAGATACTAGTGCTGATAATGTGGTAGTGTTACCTACAGTAATATGTAAAACCACAGATAACACTAGTGCTGATAATGTGGTAGTGTTACCTGCAGTCCTATGTAAAACCACAGCTAACACTAGTGTAGATCATGTGGTAGTGTTACCTGCAGTCCTATGTAAAACCGCAGCTAACACTAGTGTAGATCATGTGGTAGTGTTACCTGCAGTCCTATGTAAAACCACAGCTAACACTAGTGTAGATCATGTGGCAGTGTTACCTGCAGTGCTATGTAAAACCACAGATAACACTAGTGTTGATAATGTGGTAGTGTTGCCTGCACTCCTATGTAAAACCACAGCTAACACTAGTGTAGATCATGTGGTAGTGTTACCTGCAGTCCTATGTAAAAGGACAGATAACACTAGTGTAGATCATGTGGTAGTATTACCTACATCCTTAGTGTGCCTCCCTGTGCCTCTCCCATGGACTCCATGCTGGCGGCGTTGCCTCCTCTTCCATCTTCTTCTTGCCCGCACTGAACGTCCTGATGCAGCTGCGTCAAGACATAGGAACACTGTGGGCATGGTGATGGTGACACACACAGGAACAGACAAACACACACAGGGACAGACACCTGTTCGATCATAAACCAACTTTTATCTAATGTGTGGCCACCTTAAGGGGACATTAAAAAGGAAATCCACCTTTAGTTATGCTCCAACCTTTTGTTAACTTCTAATATGACTCCCACTGATTCCCAGTACTGAGGGGACATGGACCGGGGTTTAAAAAGGGAATTATGAACATGTACTAGAAGGTGGTCTAAACTGTAACCCATTAGGCACTGGCTAGACTGTGGTATGGAGTCTAAGCAATGCCTTAGGCCTCATGCACACGGCTGTTATGCGTCCGTTCCATGCATTGGGGACAGCAATTTGTGGTCCCCAATGCACTGGCAACATCTGTGCGGCGACCAGGACAGATTGAGAGCCATTCATCTTGAATGGGTCCATGATCCGTCCGCACTGCAAAAAAATAGAACATGTTCTATTTTTTTGCGGTGTGGAGGCAGGGACAGAAACACCACAGAAGCGCTCCGTAGTGCTTCCCGTCCGTACTCCCGTTCCGTACTGCATCCCCCTGATTGTGGACCCATTCAAGTGTATAGGTGCCTCGTGCATGCGGGTGCACAATGGCCGTGTGCATGGGGCCTTAGACACACACAGGGACAGACAGACACACACACAGGGACAGACACACACACAGGGACGGACAGACAGACACACACAGGGACACACACACATACGCAGGGACACACACACATACGCAGGGACAGACAGACACACACACGCAGGGACAGACAGACACGCAGGGGCAGACAGACACGCAGGGACAGACAGACACAGACACAGGGACACACAGGGACAAACAGACACACATACACCATGACCCTCAGAATACACCTGGATCTGTGCTATAATCCCCCTTAATTGCACCAGATTCCACCCCACTTGAACCCCACTGCCCCTGAGTGCTCCACCTGTTCCCTCATATATGAGCTGCCCCTCACCTGCTCTCCATGAAGCTCTGTGGACTCCAGGACTGCAGCACATACTCCATCACTGAGCTGCCTGCAGGCACACAGCCCCTCCTCCCTCCACAAGCTGCTGCTGCCGTCGGGGTTTGTCCATGTGACCATTAAGGAGCATGTGACCAGTTATGTCACAAGGCCTCCTTCTAGCAACTACATCACCTGTAGGCTGTTTGGGCATGCTGGGAGTTGTAGTTTTGCAACAGCTGGAGGGTCACAGTTTGAGGATGCCAGCAGTGCACATGTCTGCATTGTTGGGGTAAGCTGCCCTAGAATTCAAAACAGTCAGGACACAGCTGCAGGACTGAGCGGTCACAGTGGGCCACTTGCCGGGTGTTACGGTATAACCCGGTATAGTGAGGGTTAATACCGTTCGGGCGATTCCCCTGGCGAAGAGCACAGCAACCCACAACCACTGGAATCCACCGAACTGGAACCATACGAAGTCCTCCTTTCCTGGAACAGGCAAGAGAACGTTCTGACGTAGCAATTCCCCCCAAGTACGAGACGAGGCTCCGTATTAATGGTTAAACAGGAATTCTAACTTTATTGAGGGCTACCTGCTGGGTATTTATGCAGGTCTCCCACCTGGTGGACACTCCCCTAGGGGACCAGAAGGAAGACTGAGACACAGGGGATACAGCAGCCAATCACACACAATGGGACAATAGAAACACACCCTCCCTCCCCTCTGCCTGTGATACAATTACCCTACACGGGTTAATGTAATCATCACAGGCAGGAGAATACACAATATCTTCTGTCCTGGAGACAACCGAGGAGTCATTCAATTATCTCTCAGGACAAAGGGAAGTCGCCAAAACACACGTGGGGACAATAGGACAGACATCACTATTCAAATATACAATGTCCCACCTTTTACAGTACACAGACATTTAACAGATCCCCAGATGGCTTGGATCTGAGCGCTCAATATATACAAACAGTGCTCAGATGCCACAAAAACAGTCAAATCGCCATGGGGTTTAAGTTTAGCATGGGCTGATGAGAGGGCCCATAATCCTGGGGCAAGAGGCTGGCAACCTGTCCCCTCCAAAACCCAGTGGCGCGGTTGGTTTCACCACACCGGGTATGCCGGGTTCTAGCGCTGGCCCTGGCCACAGGGGGGGCACTTGTCCCCCCCCCCCCCTGCGGACGCCCATGCACACTGTACTGATAGAGGGTCTGGCTTCCTATAAAATTTGGCCTAGTATGTGCTTGTGAATGTTTAAAAAAGACCTGTCCCCTCTCCTGACATGTCTGTTTTAGCAACTACCCCAATGACCCCAACACACACCAGGGTCAATTTTGTAGGAAGACAATTTGCCTATTTTTGGGAGTGTATGAGAAAACCAGAGTACCCACAGGAAACTCATGTAAACATGGGGAGAACATACAAACATGCAGACATTGTCCATGATTGAATTCAAGCTCTGGACTCTAGCACTGCAAGGCACCAGTGCTAAACACTGAGCCACTGTGCTGTCCACAGCAGATTATTGCTTCCAGCTAATAAAAGCCCAAAAGTCAGTATCTCAGAAAATTAGAATGTTGTGAAAAAGTTGAATATTGTAGACTCATGGTGCCACACTCTTATCAGCTACTCAACACAACACAAAACACCTGCAAAGGCCTCCTATGCTTTTAAAAGGTCCCTCAGTCTGGTTTAGTAGGCTACACAATAATGGGGTATACTGCGGACTTGACAGTTGTCCAGAAGACAGTCATTGACACCCTCCAAAAGGAGGGTAAGCCACAAAAGGTCATTGGTAAAGAAACTGGCTGTATCCAAGCATATTAATGGAAAGTTTTGTGCACAAGCAACAGGGATAACCATAGGATTGAAAGGATTGTCAAGAAAAGGTGTGACAGAACCATCTGTCTGATTATTCTTTTTTAATGCTTGTTTCCCTGCTGTATTCGTCTGTTTGCATTCCGTTCGTATGTCGACCACGAGGCAGCGGCCATTTTAAACTATGCGAAAGCCCAGCGGTGTTCGGCTCTATTTTCATGGAACTAAAAACTGACACTTTTTCTGCCGAACACCGCTGAAACAACAGAACACCTGTAATTGCCTGGATTCCTAACTTTTATTTTGTTGATTGTATCACAGACAATGTCATTGTGTTGTTGATTGTATCACAGACAATGTCATTGTGTTGTTGATTGTATCACGGACAATGTCATTGTGTTGTTGATTGGATCACGTACAATGTCATTGTGTTGTTGATTGGATCACAGGCAATGTCATTGTGTTGTTGATTGGGTCACGGACAATGTCATTGTGGTTATTAAATGTACATTGACGAATGGGTTCTGTTTAAAATGTGAAACTGTAAATGATTGGCTGCTATGTTTATACCACGTGGGTGGTAACCTTGTTGGGAAATGTGTATAAAAGGAAATGCTTGTGTGGTCATTAAAAGAGTTCTTATTTGACCCTCAATGCGGAGCTTCTGTCTCGTTATTGTGGGGATTTATTATTGGCGTTTAGAGACTGCTGAATGGAAATGGAAGCCGCTTGGTGAGTGTGATCGTTCGGCGGCTTGCAGCAGTTCGTGGATTACCGTTCGTGTGTTTGGAGCCGTTCGTGAGATTGCCGCTTCTCCTGCATTTGGTTCGTGCCCTCCAGTTTATGCGAACGGAGGTTATGTGTACAGCAGCCGGGGAAGGTCTACTAAACGGCGGTTTGGTTTAAAGACACAGGAGGCGTCTTAACAAAAGGCCATTCAAGAATTTGGGGGAGATTCACAAGGAGTGGACTGCAGCTGGAGCCAGTGGTTCAAAAGCCACTACACACAGACTTATCTAGGACGTGGGCTACAACTGTCATATTCCTTCTGTCAAGCCACTCATGACCAAGAAACAACATCAGAAGCGTCTTTCTGGCTATGGGGAAAAAGGACTGAACATCTGCTCAGTGGACCAAAGTCCTGCTTTCAGATGTCAAGGTCCAAGAGTCTGGAGGAAGAGTGGAGAGGCTCACAATCCAAGTTCCTTGAGGTTGAATATAAAGTTTCCACAGTCAGTGATGGTTTGGGGAGCCATGTCATCTGCTGGTGTTGGTCCATTGTGTTATATCAAATCCAAAATCAGCGGAGCTGTGTATCAGGAAATGTTAGAGCACTTCATACCCTGCTGACAAGCCTTATGGAGATGCTGATTTCATTTTCCAGCAGGACTAGTTGGCGTCTGCCCACACTGCAAAAAGTACCAATACCTGGTTTAGTAACCATGGTATCACTGTGCTTGATTGGCCAGCAAACTCGCCTGACCTAAACCCCATAGAGAATCTATGGAGTGACACCAGACCCAACAATGCAGACTAGCTGAAGGCCACTATTATGGCCACCTGGGCTTCCATAACACCTCAGCAGTACCACATGCTGATCGCCTCCATGCCACGCCGCATTGATGCAGTAATTCATGCAAAAGAAGCCCAGCCAAGTACTGAGTGCATATACTGTACATACTTTTCAGTAGGTCAACACTTCTGTATTAAAATCTTTTTTTTTTATTGGTCTTATATATTATTCTACATTTTCTGAGATACTGACTTTTGGGTTTTGGGACATTAGCTATAAGCCATAATCATTCACATTACAAGAAATGAACACTTGAAATTGATCACTCTGTGTGTAATGAATCCATACAATTTAGGAGTTTCACTTTTTGAACTGAATTGCTGAAATAAGTGAACTTTTTGATGATATTCTAATTGATTGAAATGCTGTAGTATAATCAATGTAAAAGATATGGACACAAAGCAAAAAAATCTGCAGAATATTCTTCCCATTGCAGCGCTGAGAAACACGATCTGTATATGTACAGAAATGATCTGTAGGAATACAGCTGCTTCCTGACCAAGTCATTAGTGTCCTTGAATCCTCAAGTGCATGCATTTAAACACAACCTATATAGCAAGGCCTACAAACCAATGTAAGTGGCCGTCATAAGTGCGGATATATATGTCTGTGCTCACTGGATATTAACCTTTTCCATACATGACTCCTGTTTTTCTTGAAGGGGTAAGTACCGTGAATGTTTGCATTTCATTAGAAGACTTACAAGTCCTTCATGTTCACCATAGCAACTATGGGTGTAGTGTCCACTGTGGGAAAGATGTCTTTACAGTTATGTCTGGCCATGATGTGGTTAAGTGTGATGGGTGTCTTAACTGTAATTCCTCAAAAGCAGCAAAGTCTGCTTAGCTTTAGTCACGGATGACCTTGCTGACTCCTATGCTTAGTCAAGCAGATTCTAAGTTCTTTTTTCTCCCTTTCTTGCTGTAGCAGAAGCAGTAACTTTCACAGAGATCGGTTAGTCTCTGGATCCTGAGAAGAGGCACATGGACTTGATTCCCCCCTCCTCAAACACACGTCTAATCTCTCTAGTTCGGAAGTAGGAGCAGCCCACTACTGCCTCTCCTGAGCTAACTATACCAGGCCATGCTGAGTGTACATTACAGTACATTACATACTGTAAGATCACATTACAAAATAGTTTCAGATACACCCTGTCCTGGGATATGGCAATATCAAAGGATTAGAATCTTTTGATTGAATGCTGTACCCCTTCTTTCCTTGGAGACTTTCCAGCAACCTGTACAGGCTTTCTGAGGAGAGCTGAGCAGAGCCACTCAGAACCATGGGGGTCTATCACTTAACTGAATGACTGTGATCCTTTATTCCAGCATCTCACACAGCTGGACCCTAACCCCTCCAAATGTCTGACAAAATGTCAACATTTTTATTAAATAAGTGAATTTGAAAACTAGAGACACAAGGAGTGCGAGAAAAAAAGTATGTAATAAATATGACCTCAACTCTTGGGTGGACAAATCAAGTCCATACTTGGTAACCTACAAAACTTACTTTTCATCTCAACTAAAATTGTTGATTCCAGATTTTCTACTGCAGCCGATCCCTCTGAGGTGACAACATTGCAGAATGGGGACCTGTGAAGCGTAAAGCCATGAGATACCCTCAGGAATACTCATGCTCTATTGTGCAGTGTCTGTGAATAACCATTCCTTCTCACCACCAGTGAAAGTTGACGTCTCTGGATTCAAACACCCGCACTGATCACAAAATGATGATAATGTTCAAGGATAACCCTCAGGGTTTTTTATGGGAAGGAATGATGTCCCTCTGTTTTTACATCGTTATGAAACTCCTTGGTGACTTCTGATTTCCAGTTATCCCATCCATGTTATGCACAATCCATACATTATAAAACATGCATGTGCATGGCGAGACAGCTCTATGTAGCCTGATGACTAGAGACTAGAGAAGTTTAGAAAAATTTGATTCAACAAATTTGCCAAAGTTCACCAAGAAATTTGATTTGTTCTGAATTAATTAGTCACGAATAGCTATAAATCAGGTATACCCAGGCCATTCTGGCTTAGGATACGGCCACACAAAGGGGCCATGCTGCGGGTGTGTTGCGACTATGGCCCCTCGGTCACACGGCCAATTAGCCTTCAGCTGCCTTTCATTTAACAATTAAGTCTGCACTGTATAGTCGGTCTTAATTGTTGATGGCCGCACAACACCTTTAAACAGGGGCCTTTGCTGGTATAGGGTTTGGCTGGTTAGGTGGGGGCACAATATGCAAATTATCGCTGTTCTGGCCTGTAATATCCTGCAGATTATTTGACAGTGAACACAGAATATTAATAAGCTCTGGCATATCCACTTCTCCAGCCCTTGTTCTGCCATCTTCTTTTCCTCCTTTTCCACATTATCTAATATCAGTGAGAATATATCACCAGGAACATCCAGGTCCTCCTCTCTCTGCACCCAGGGGGGCACCTAGCCTTTCTGCTGCCTAAGGGGAAAACTGAAGCGGCGCCCTCCCCCTTCTCCATGCCAATTTCGTAACCCAACCCCTTTGCCACAATAAAAGCGCTCATTAAACATGGCCCGTACGCTGCCCCCCTCTTGCAGCTAGCTGGTGCTGCCTGAGGTGATCTCCTCACCTGGCCTTATTGGTGGTGCACCCCTGTGCAGGGCCCTCCTTTCACGTGTTCTCACATCTGGACTTCTTTCTGTTTCACCAGTAGTCACAATAGGACCTCCCCTCGGTGGCTATGTGTGTTCTGTGCCCAGTAGAAAATGTTCTCTGACTAAACTTACTGATGCTCATCAGGCGGAACCCGAACCACCTATACAAACTTGGACTGTACTTTCCATGACTTGGGGAATATGTGTCCTTTTCTATTCTACTTTTCAAAAATGAGGTCAATTGTGTCTGAATATTTTTTGGGAAGTTAAGAAAATTTTGCTTCATGGAATCCTAAGTATTAGGATCTCATGTATAAGTTTATGAGCAGCTTTCATTGATTTTTCACCTTAGGTTTTATTTCTTTGTTCTGCTCTTTTAGGTGAAAGAAGGAAATTATTAATATTAAGATCCTTTCCCTTTTCCACCCTTGCATTTCTTTCAGTCTCTGTGTCTTTAGAAGGGATTATAATTTTTTTTTTTGAGGCATCGTAACCCTCATTATCATATTAATTAGGCAAACTAAAGTGAAAAAGAAAGGAGGGGGGATAAAATGTCAAACGGCAAATTAGCATATATCACGGCTGAAATAATAAACAGCCTCTATTGAGTACTTAGCTCGGAAGGGCACTAACATACATATTCTAATGACAACGAACTAATGAACTCGCTCCAGTTACTGTATAGTGGTGCAGTGGGAAAGTCAGATTTTCTAAATATCATTGTGTCAAAAGCTAGGAGTAGGGATGAGCGGACCCGTGGATGTTCGGGTTTGCCGGGTGGAGGAGAAGGAGGAGATTTGCCGGGCAGGGGAGGAGGAGGAGACTTTTTTTGTTTTTATTTATTTATTTATTTTTTTATAAATTTGGGAAGGCTCCAAAACATTGGGAAATGGAAAAGAGAATGCAAAGAGAAAGTGCGCTGGAGTATAACAATGGCTGGGTGCGGCCGGTATACTTGTTTATTCAGCACAAGGTACGGACAAGTCCTGTGAGATCCATGCCTGGTTCATTTTAATGAGCGTGAGCTTGTCCACGTTGGCTGTGGACAGGCGGCTGCGCTTGTCTGTGATCCCTCCCTTGCCGTGCTAAACACACGTTCGGACAAAACACTGGCCGCAGGGCAGGTCAGCACCTCCAAGGCGTAAAGGACAAGCTCAGGCCATATGCCCAATTTGGAGACCCAGAAGTTGAATGGGACAGACCCATCAGTCAGTACATGTAGGCGTGTGCACAAGTACTGTTTCACCATGTTGCTGAAATGCTGCCTCCTGCTAAGACGTTCCGTATCAGCTGGTAGTGCTGGTTGTTGTTGTGTGCTGACAAAGCTTTTCCACATTTCGGCCATGCTAACCCTGCCTTCTGAGGTGCTGGCGGTGCCCCAGCTACGTTGGCGACTTCTTCCTCCTCCTCCTCTGCCTTGGCCTTGTGCTTCCACTGAGCCTAGCTGTCAGGTGGGAATGCCATCAGCAGTGCGTCTACTAGCGTGCGCTTGTACTCGAGCATCTTCTTATCACGCTCCAGTGACGGAATTAAGGATGCACGTTGTCCTTGTAGCGGGGATTCAGCAGGGTGGCCACCCAGTAATCAGCACTGGTTAGAATGTGGGCAACTCGGCAACTTTGTCCTCCCTGGACAGTTGTGTACCTGGCCTCTCTTGGTGCAGGAACTCATCCTCCGAGCCACTTGTGAATGACTGGCTTGATAACCATGGAAAAGATCCCTCTTCCTCCTCCTTTTCCTCCTCCTCTTCCTCCTGTGCCACATCCTCTTCCGAAGCATTTTTTCAAAGAGACTTAGAAGTGGGATAGTAATGCTGAGGACGGCGTCATCAGCACTGGAGTCCCACTTGTTGGTGGTGAAGTGGTGCTGTTCCGCAGAGCGACTCACCTGTGCATGCTGCAGCTGAAAATCCACTATCGCCTGCTGCTGCCCGCACAGTCTCTCCAGCATGAGGCGGCGGGCAGGAAGCCGAAGTCACTCTGTAGCACAGACAGGCAAGCAGCAGCAGGATGAGAATGTCGAAAGCGCGCACAGACGGCCCACACTTTCTGCAGCAGCTCTGACATATCGGGCAATTTTTCAGGAACCTCTGCACCACCAAATTCAGCAGATGCGCCAGGCAAGGGATGTGCATCCAACCGGCTAGGCCCAGAGCTGCTACGAGATTTCGCCCGTTATTGCACACCTGACACCACCATGGCCGGGCTTGAGGCTCAGTGGCACCAAGCACTTATCGGTCTGTTGTTCCATGCCAGTCCACAGCTCCTGCGCGGTGTGGGGTTTTTCCCACAAACAAATGAGTTTCAAAACAGCCTGCTGTCGTTTCCCCCTGGCTGTGCTGAAGTTAATGGTGCAGGTGTTAAGCTGACCGGATGAGGAGGCGGTAGAAGAGGAAGCGGAGTAGGAGGAGAAGGTAACAGTAGGCAAAGAGAATCGTCCGACAATCCTCGGTGGCGGAAGGACATGCGCCAAACTGCTATTCGCCTCAGGCTCAGCCGCCACTGCATTTACCCAGTGTGCAGGGAGTTATAACGTCCCTGCCCTTGCTTACTGGTCCACATATTGGTGGTTATGTGGACCTTGCCACAGATGGCATTATGCAGTGCACACCTGATTTTGTCTGCCACTTGGTTGTGCAGGGGTAGGGGGGTACTTCCTCTTCCTCTCCAGTGCTTGGGGGATGGACAGCTGAACGCTTCCAATGGACAGTGTGGAGATGCTTAATGATGGTTATGGTGGTTGAGGTGGTGGTGTTGCTGCCACATCCTCTGTTTGAGAGGGAGGAAGGGGCCGAGACTGCAGCAGAAAAGGGAGCAGGAGGAGCCTGAGATCTTTTGTGGTTTTTGGGATGTTTACTCCACTGCAGCTCGTGCTTTGCATTTAGATGCCTGGTCATGCAGGTGGTGCTCAGGTTTAGAATATTTATGCCTCGCTTCAGGCTCCAATTGCACAGCGTGCAAACCACTCCCGTCTTGTCGTTAGCACATTGTCTGAAGAGCCAGGGAACTCCTTGGAGCTGGTTTTGGTGTGCTCGGTACCTGGGTGCGGTAGGCAGTAGCAGGCTTACTAGCTAGGGGACGTCCACTCTGCTTTTGCACCCTTCTCCCTCTTTTTCTGTGCGGCTGGCGCTGTGTGACCACCACCTCTTCCTCCGAACTGCACACATCACTTCCAGGTGGATGGCCCACGGAAACCCTGCCAGCTAAGTCATCAAAAAACATAATAGACTGCTGCATGACTAGGGGCTCAGACTGCTTGCCTGATTTGCAATGAGGTGAGGTGAAAGCCAGATGCCCATGGGCTGCAGGTGCCAACTCTGCGCTTTCAGCAGGGGACCAGGTGAGAGACAATGTGAAGGAACTGGAGGCACTGTCAGCCACCCAATCTACTATCGCCTCTACATGTTCTGGCCTCACCATTCGTACACCCGTATTCTGGCCTACAAAATAACGCTGAATGTTCTGTCGCCTACGTGCACCTGAGGAAGGTGTTTCATTTGGGTGTGTAGCTGGCACAGATCGACCACGTCCTCTCCCTGCAACAGGAGCTCCCCCAATACCAGCAGCGCTACGACCAGGGCCACGTCCCTTATTTGATGCTCTCCTCATTCTTTGAGGTCACCCACTGAACTAACAGACAGATTAACTATATTAATTTCCCTGTCACATATGCAGTGCAGGTGTACCTCACACCAAAAATGGATATATGTCACCCACCGATCTAACAGACGGATTAACTATATTAATTTCACTGTCACTGATGCAGTGCAGGTGTACCTCACACAGAAAATGGGTATATGTCACCCACCGAACTAACGGATGGATGTACTATATTAATTTCCCTGTCACGGAAGCAGTGCAGGTGTACCTCACACCAAAAATGGATATATGTCACCCACCGAACTTACAGACAGATTAAGTTTTATATTACTGTGTCAGGGGTGCAAAGATGGTGCATTGCACCCACAAAAGATTGCTATAGGTCACCCACAGAATAAATAGCCAGATGAGATTCCTAACACTCTCGCTCACTTCAGCTGCCTGTTCCTGTCCCTGCACTACTCAGAGCTGATGGGCGGTGCTGCACGTGATCCAGCTTGTATAGAGACTGGGTCACATGATGCACTGGCCAATCACAGCCATACCATTAATAGGCATGGCTGTGATGGCTTCTTAGTGCCAACAGCTTAAAAGCTTGTTGACTGGCTGGTCTGCAGCCAGGGCCGGGCCGACACAGAGGCTGGGGAGGCTCCAGCCTCAGGGCGCTCCAGCCTCAGGGCGCAGGCAGGGGCCGGCCAGAGGGAGAGGGACTGACAGGGGGGAACCGCTCAGCGCTCCCTCCTGTCATTCCCTGAGCCGGGCCTCGTCAGAGCGCTCCTTTTACCTCCATTATAATCACTGCTTCAGGCCTCCAGCATCAGGCCCTGCTGCCTCTAACTAGAAACACAGTAAGCAGGTGGGCGGAGCCTAACAGACCTCCGTTAGGCTCCTCCCACCTGCTAAATGTGTGGCAGCGCTGGGGCCTGATCCCGGAAGCCTGGAGCAGTGAACATAATGGAGGTGAGAGAGCGCTCTGACGAGCCCGGCATTAAGTACAGTGAAAATGCCGGGCCCCTTACATGAAGTCTGTGACAACATGGGGGGCAGAAAGAGCATGACAACATGGGGGTATAAAGAGCATGAAAAGATGGGGGAGAATGACAGGGGCAGAAAAAGCATGACAAGAAGAGGGGATTATGACAAGAGGGGGAGAATGACAAGAGGGAGAGCATGACAAATTACTATGTGGGGGCACTGCTGTGTGGTTGAAGGGGTGTGGCGGACATTACTGTGTGGGGGCAGTGTGGCGGACATTACTGTGTGGGGGCAGTGTGGCGGACATTACTGTGTGGGGGCAGTGTGGCGGACATTACTGTGTGGGGGGCAGTGTGGCGGACATTACTGTGTGGGGGAGCAGTGTGGCGGACATTACTGTGTGGGGGCAGTGTGGCGGACATTACTGTGTGGGGGCAGTGTGGCGGACATTACTGTGTGGGGGGCAGTGTGGCGGACATTACTGTGTGGGGGGCAGTGTGGCGGACATTACTGTGTGGGGGCAGTGTGGCGGACATTACTGTGTTGGGGGTAGTGTGGCGGACATTACTGTGGGGGGGGCAGTGTGGCGGACATTACTGTGTGGGGTGCAGTGTGGCTGACATTACTGTGTGGGGGACAGTGTGGCAGACATTACTGTGTGGGGGCAGTGTGGCGGACATTACTGTGTGGGGGGCAGTGTGGCGGACATTACTGTGTGGGGGGCAGTGTGGGCGACATTAATGTGTGGGGGGCAGTGTAGCGGACATTACTGTGTGGCGGACATTACAGTGTGGGGTGGCATTATACAAAAGCTCTGCAGATGCAACTCCCATGTATTGGGTCACCACAATTTGGGTGGTCATTCACTAAATGAACCCTGTTATGGGGAGAATCTGTGGATGACACATATTTGTCATCCACAGACACCCTACCCCCCAAAACAGGGTAAATTTACTGAATGACCACCAATAAAAGAGGTGGGGTCACAGATGCTATGTCATAATGACAGCAGGGCCCGTGCAGTGACTGTATTCTACTACACCCCCCATCCCCCCCCGCGCTCACTGGATATAATCTTATTAACTATATAACTGTAGTAAATCACTACAGTTATATAGTTAAGATTATATACAGTGTGTGGGGGGGGGGGGGGTGGAGTAGAATACAGTCACTGCACGGGCCCCGCTGGCACTGTCATCAAAAAAACAGATGCAACCCCCACAGCCTCACCCCTTGTATTGGGGGTCATTCCTACACGGACCCTGTTATGGGGAGGGGGGATCTGTGGATGACACATATGTGTCATCCACAGATTCCCCAATACCAGTGTCAAAGTGTCTGTTGGTGGTGGACCTTGTCCCAGCCCTGCCTGCAGCCTTTCAACAAGCTTTATTAAATGCCGGAACACCGAAATCGAACCCAAACTTTTGCTTAAAAGTTCAGGTTCAGCTTCAGGTCTGGGTACTCGAACTCGCAAAGTTTGGTACGGACCAGAACTTTGCAGTTCGTGTACGATCAACACTAGCTGGCAGAGCATTAGTCGAAAAAGTCTGAGATTAAAAAGTATTCGAACTGCTACATTTACATTCCACCTTTTCCCTATTTCTTAAAGGGATATTCCAATTTCAATGCAAATTTTTGTACAATGAAAAGTTGTCCATCATGTATAAGAGGAGGAGGGAGGGGCCAGGAGACTACAAAACAAAGAACAAAGAGCAAAACAGACAAGAATAGGACATATTCTATTTTAATTTTTTTTGTGGCCACGGAATGGAGCAACAGATGCAGACAGCACACGGAGTGCTCTCCGCATCTTTTGCGGCCCCTTTGAAGTGAATCAGTCCGCATCCGAGCTGCAAAAAATGCTGCTCGGATGCGGACCCAAACAACGGTTGTGTGCATGAGGCCTTATTATCACAGACCCCCCTTATGGGTGTGATGTTTCTGTCTAGGTGCTGACTGAGTTTAGAATGGACATCACCCCTACTGAATACGGATCTACTGATATAGTGGTGACTGTTGCAGATTTTGCCCCGAAGCCCAAGAAGTTCAAGTTGTAGCAGTAGCTTAACTATAGTGGCAGCAATTCCAAATGGCCTCCAATATACTGGGAGACAGAGATCGTAAATCACTGAAGGCAGTCTTTCAGCAGATTTGAGCTCAGATCAAATAAGCAATGCTAAAAAGAAAAGTAGTTCAAATATCTATATTTTGCGGTGGTAGTGATGCTGCTTTATTCATGCAGGTATCGTTTGCTAATACATCCTTGATCCTGGCTCATCAGTGGCAACCCCTCCACCTTCCTAAGGAGTGTCAATCAAGAATGGAGGGTTTAAGATAAGCCAGGCCACAAACAGTATATCCAAATGGGTAACGTGTGCACCAGGTTACTTTGTGGAATGCTATTTTGGGGCTGAGTTCCACCATGTCAGGATCCGTTCAGGAAAAAATCTGATGGTTTTGCATGCAAGTTCAATCAGTTTTGTCTGAGTTTGTGTTCAGTGTCTACGTTTTTTCCATCCAGATTGCATGCGTCATTTATGCACATGATAAAAAAAAAAGAAGAAGAAACGAAATCTATACCTCCTATCAACCATCTACACTTCCTAGCTACCATCAGTGAAAAACTAATATACCGGTATGTGCTTCAATAACAATAAGATGGAAGCCTTTATTATTTCAGTGCCGGCATGCCAACCAATACCATCCAGTCTGCACCCCTTAGGGGGGCCAAGTCTTGATGATGACCATCCTCATCTTTTGCTGGCCTTACTTCTTCCAAATCATCATTTAAAGTTTGCATGTCCTACAAAAGTCAACATGGTGCAGACAGGGGTGCACCACCAACGAGGCCAGGTGAGTCGAGTCAATGGAGCCCCCCCCCCAGGCCAATTTCATAACGGATGCAGATGGTTGTATTATCAGTAACGGAAGCATTTTTGCTGAACCCTGCCAGATCCAGCAACAGCGCTAGTACGGACTTTGAAGTTTACGAATGGGGCTGCATAAGCAGGGAGTACGGGCAGGAGTGCATATTGCTGCCCCTGCTAGTGCCCCCTGGAGGTTTACTAACTCCTGACATAGCACATGGGTACCCTGTATCCATGTGCTATGCCAGGATAAGCTGAGCGGAGCGGGCTTCTGCCTGTGCCTGCTTCACTAAGCTAAGATCTGACATGCAGTTCTCTTAGCTTAGTGGAGGCAGAAGCAGGTGGAGTTAAGACTCGTGATAAACACCATCCAGTCTCTGAGATGTCTAAGGGTTGCAAGTAGGGTAGGGCAAGTAGGGCAAGTAGGGAAGGACCCGGACAGTCCGGGTTTGTAATCCTGTGCCCAGGTACAAGCCTTTCTCAGACCCGGGCACAGCAATCAGCTGAGTGATGCGATGCTAGCGCAGGGTGGCGCTGACTTCAGACACGCCCACCCTCCCTCCTGTTCGGGTCTGGCTTGAAGAAAAGGTGGCAACCCTAGTGGCAAGTCAATTATGTGCAATAGTGTGTGCCTTAGGAAGGGAAATACTGAGGCCTGTCAATGGTTTTGCAAAGTGTGTGGTACTGTTTCACATGAAGATAACTGCAAACCAAACCATGGTGATAAATACAGATACAACAATCGTCATTGCTGGCGCTCTGAGGAGACCAAGAACCAGAGTGTTCACAACCAAGGAGTTGGGTGCAACACATGCCAGAGGGAGAGTGGTGTTGCTTCTTACAGGCCCAGTGTTATTGCTGACTGTTGCTCTCATTGGATGGTATTGAAACCTCAAAGCTCATCACCTCTTGTAGGACTGTAACCACTAAGCCTGTTGCCTGTTAATAGAGTGTTTCAGCTACTAAGATAGTTGCCGTGCATGAGACCATAAAGCTGCCTTTTTTTTAGCTACTCCTGTGAGACAATTATGCAGACTGGCACTCCCATACATGAGTCTTGATCGCTGTGTGCTGATGAGAGATGCATCTAATTTATTAAAAGGCAAATGCTAGGGGCGGGTGCAGACTTCAGCTATAAATTACGTCAGATTCTGGCAAAAATTATATTAAATCCGCAAAGACCATCCCCTCATGTTAAGGGCCAAAAAGATCCTTTCTATAAGTTCTGACCCCTCTTACAATCTACTACAGTACAAAAGTAACAGCAGGAATGAAAAAAAAAATAATAATCAAGGCATTGCAGCTTGGGGTATATAGGGCTGAGAAACCACCAACTGGTCAGAGTGCCGATAACGACCCCTGCCCACTGCTGAAAGTTCCCGAACATGAACATCAAATTGGGCCATGGGGCAATGGAAGAAGGTGGCTTGGTCTGATGCATCATGATTGCTTCTACATCCTTTTAATGCGGGTGTGTTGTTAACTGCAGTGTGATGCTGTTGGCAATGTTCTGGGAAACCTTGGGTGCTGGAATTAATGTGGATGTTACTTCAAAATGTACCACCTACCTAAACCTTGTACAGACTAAATACACCATTAAATGCTCCCAGCCACACAGCAATAATTGTTCAGGAATGGTTTGAGGCACATGAAGAAGAGTTCAAGGTGGTGACTTGACCTACAAGATCTGAATCCGATGGAGCATATGTGGGATGTGCTGGAAAAACAATTTCAATCCCTGGAGGCCTCACCTCACAACTTATAGGACTTAAAGGATCTGCTGCTTATGTCTTGGTGTCAGATTCAGAGGGTACCTTCAGAGGTCTTGTTGAGTGGGTCAGAGCTATTGCAGGGGCAGAAAGTTGACCCATGCAATATTAGTCCTTAACTTTTATTGTTTTGGTTAAACAGTGTATATTTGTGTTACAATTTACAAACTTAAATAATGTGTAATTTTCTGATAATACAGCATACATTCTCCTTAAATCCATTCTTATGCAACGGTATTAAAAAAGGTAAAATAAACAAGTCTTTAGATCACTTAGGGGTTGAGTCTTCTCATACATTGGTGGCTAGAGATGGGCGAATTTTTACAAAATTCGATTCGGCGGGTTTGCCGAATTTTTTGAAAGAATTTGGTTCGATGGGAATTTATTCTCTGAGAATCATGTTAAAAAACTGCTATTTCTTGGCTGCAGAGAGCCTTCATAGTGGTGTAGAACACTGTGCCTTGCAGTAACACGCATAGGGAGTCTGCTGTGGTAGTGAAAAAATACTGTGAGTCAGTATGACATGCAGATGACAGGCGTCGCTCTTAGATTCACTGCACACTTCAGTTATGTGGGCCATCAACTCAGCCTTACAGGTCAATGTTAGCTCCAAGAAGCGCACTCCTTTTACACCGTTGTCAGCTGATTCTACATAGATGTCTACAGAACCTGTTCTATTAAACGTTTATACAAGTAGAGCCCCCCGACAGAGTGGAGATGGTGTCAGCAGTAAGTTTGTGTTAAAGTCTCTGATTATTTTGCCCTTCCTCTGATCCGTCAGAACAATAACCCCCAAAAAATGGATCCTATCTGTTGAGCATCCGCCTTCACTCGGTCAGCATTTGGTCAGTAATCCATCAGAATTGCTTAAGCATCCATCAGTATTGCTAATGGAAAAAAAAAAAAGGAGTGGATCCAAAACAGGGTTGACACGTAAATGTAGAGACCACAGAATGGCCCAATGACAGAGTGTGGAGGTGGCGGCAGCATCAGGAGGCCAAAGAGCGGCACAATTACAGAGTGTGGAGATGGCAGCAGCATCATCAGGAGGCCACAGAGTGGCACGATGACAGAGTGTGGAAGTGGCGGCAGCAGCATCAGGAGGAGGCAGTGTGGCAAGGTGAAATAGTGTTGAGGTAGCAGCAGCATCATGAGACCACAGAGTGGCAAGGCGACATTGTGTGGAGGTGGCAGCAGCATCAGGAGATCACACAGTAGCAAGGTGACATAGTGTGGAGGTGGCAGCAGCATCAGGAGACAACAGAGTGGCAAGGTGACATAGTGTGGAGGTGGCAGCAGCATTAGGAGACCACAGAGTGACCCGGTGACAGAGTGGGGAGGTGGGTGGCAATACCAGTATCAGCTAAGGATGGTGGGTGAAAGAAGGAGCACTTGGCATCAGATGTGTGGCATCAGGCGGGTGGTAGCATCAGAACAGTAGCTGCGGCAGGTAGCCAGAAGAAATTGGTCTCCTTTGTCAAAGTGTTGGTGTGGCACCATGAATGATCTAGTCTGATGCATCAGGCATTGGTGGGTCAAAAATCCTGGCTGATCTACGCCTGATTCATCTTGACAAAGGTCAGTCTCTCCACACTTTGGGTGGACAGGCGAGTTCTTTTTGGGGTAACTATGGCCCCCGCCGCACTAAACACCCGCTCTGATGCAACACTACTGGCTGGGCAGAACAGCTTTTTCAGGGCAAACTCTGCTAATTGCTAATACACTAATACACCCCATAAAGGGCTTTAGAACAAATCCATTGTTCCAACATCAAATATATAAAAATTTTTGCCACTAATACATGCCAAAAAGGACTTTAGAACATATAACTGCACCGCTGAATGGCAAATAGGCCCTTATTTTTTTCCATTTATACACGACACAAAAGGCTTTAGAACATATAATTACACCGCTGAACGGCAAATATATTTTACTTTTGCCACTAATAATGTACACGACAAAAACGGCTTTAGAACATATAACTGCAATGCTGAACGGCAAATATATTTTTCTTTTGCCACTAATACACGACAAAAAGGGCTGTAATTTTCACACTTCACCACACATTGGCTAATAAGCCCTTTTTTCCCACTAATACAAGGTAAAATCCAAGATGGCTGAGCCTTTTTACAGGGCTGTGACATTACAGGGCTGGCTGTTGATTGGCTGCATGCATGGCATTTTGGGTGATCCCGCCTTCCCAGAGTTCCTTTCTTTATGTCCTCACACGTGCAGAAGCCTTTTTAGGAAAAAATGCAATTCGTTACCACGAATTGTGAGGAAATTCGGATTCGATGCAAATCAAATTTTTCCTGAAATTCTGATTGAATTCTACTTCGTCAGCTTCGATTCGCTCATCGCTATTGGTGGCATATTGCTAGAATATACCACCAAGGTCAGGTACAGGTCCCTCCTCTGGGACCAGCTCCTATCTCCAGAATGGGCCCTCTAAAGTGAATGGAGAGCACACTGCAGATTCACTTCTATAACGGTTCCAAAAATAGCAAGCACACTAAACTATTTTTGAAACTCCCATAGAAGTAAATGGAGATCGCACAACACATGCATGGCTGCTTCTCCATTCACCTCTATGGGACCTAGAGCTCGACTATTTTCAGAACTCACATAGAAGTGAATGAACGGTGGCTTGGCTGCTCATTCACTTTGGGGGGGGGGGGGGGTTTGCGTTCTGGAGATAGAAGAGGTTCTCAGAGGTGGGACTTACAGCTATCTGACATTGGTGGCCTATGTGTATGAGATAAGACAACCCCTTTACAGCAGATTGCTGTTTTAATAGCCCCTCAAATAACAGTCTCAGTTGCATCAAGAGTGAAGGTTATTATGTTGTATTAATCCTTTCTGTAAATCGCTAGTTTGAGCTGCCGATCTCCTCAAAGCAGAGACATGATTTATGACTATCTTCTTGACTTTCATTATGAACTTGCGCAGCTTCTGCTAGAAATCCTGAGAATGGTGCAGTAAACGACGGCAATCACCTTGTTCTGTCAAAACATATCGTATATATTGCAGCTCGTTACAATAATTGAGTCCTTACCCATCTCTCTATGTATCTCCTCATACTGTACTGTATGCTCATCACAAACCTCCTCCTGAGATGTGCGAGGAGGGCAAAGTCAGCAAAAATGTCCTTACATTATAACAACGCATCTTTTTCAAGCAATAGTAAAGTCTCTTATTACTCCTTAGAGGAAATAGCCTAAGGCTTGTCATAGGCACAGCTTTTTTTTTTGGTGCATCCAACTATTGATTCATTTCGTCAGTTTCTACATAGTATTTATCTTACCATTGTGCAGCCTGTTCTTCAGTTATAGCCACAGCTTAAGCACCACATCTTGCTAACTTCTTCAAGGCTAGACCTTACTCTGCTTGGACCCTGTTACCATTGCCATGTCTATATCTGCTTCTGAGAAATGGGCACTGCTGCTCTGTAGTCGTGGCCAGGTGTGTACGGAGCTGGCAATGTCTCAGATTAAGGTGGGTGTAATTGAGGCAGAATAATTGGCATAGAGGCAACATCACCTAACTTTACTGTGAAAATGAACTCTGTGTAAAGGTCTTAGCTGAACAGCCACATGCTCCTATGTCAGGGAGGGGCAGCAGAATTGCATTTGCATTATGAGAGAACTGCCCCCATTATACTTTACCACTATATATCACTTTGTTGACCTTTAGAGACGAGTGAATCGAAGCTGACAAATTCGATCTGAATTTCAGGAAAAATTCGATTCGCACCGAATCCGAATTTGCTCACTCTTCCGCTGCACATGTTAGGAAATGGGAGCAAAGAACTCTGGGAATGAGGGATCACCTACAATGCCATGCATGCAGTCAATCAGCAGCCAGCCAGCCCCTGTGATGTCACAGCCCTATAAATAGCCTCAGCCATCTTGGATTCAGCCATTTTCCAGTGTACTTAGACGTCAGCAGGCGCTAGGGACAGCGATAGGAAAGACTTCATTGTGCTGTAAAAAACGGTTTACAATACAAGTTCAGGGAAAGATTATTTAAAGTGTAGGGAAAGGATAGGGAGGCATTATCTACACTATAAAAGGGAGAGTGTGGAGTCTGGGTAATAGGAGTGATTCTATTACACCTTGCTGCCCTTAATGGGGATCCAAATTGCTATTATACTGCTGCTTTTAGGTTTTCACTAGATGAGACATCTATAATTCTAGCAAACCCTGTTTGTTATTGTGGTGCAAGTGCTGTGTTGCAGGGTGTATTTATAGGAAATATACATACGTCACATTAACTGTTCTGCGGTGCATTTAAATTGTTTTACAGTTTCTTTCGGGGTGTATTCGTTTAAAAAAAAAGTTTGTCTTATTTGCCATTCTGCATTGCAGTTACTTTGTACTACAGCCTTTTTTGGGGTGTATAAGTGTAAAAAAAGTAGGTCCTATTTGCCGCTCTGCGGTGCAGTTACTTTGTACTACAGCCTTTTTTGGGGTGTATAAGTGTATAGTGTTTTTATCGAGAATATCATTCGTAATCGCGAAGATTCTAGATTTTTTTTTTCATCAGTGTCCTCCCTTTTTGCTTGTGGGCCAATGAGAAGGCTGCAATATATTTTTCAGAGCTTAGCAACATCCCTAGCAACTAATAGGAAAGTTGCCCACCCCTTACTATATAGGAAACTCCCAGCAGCCATTTTCTTTTTTTTTTTTCAGTTCTGAGAGAGAGCAGTGACATTGTTGTGCTCTGTGCTTTCATCTGGATCATATTCCTTATTCAATTACATTAGATAGTTAGTTAGCTTATATTAACTGTAAGAGGGTGCAAGGTGTTGTATTTGATAGCAGGTACGTGTCACCGAGGTTGCTGGCCTCGGTGAGGTAAGAGCCGGGGTTTTTGGTCTGCAGCAGCTAGTGCTGCTCTGTTAAATAGCATGGCTGCAAAGCCGATCCGGGCCGGCTCTTACTGGGAGCAGCTAAAGAGTAGGGTGGGTGGCTGCTCCCCACGGTCCAGTCCATGTTTTGGGGCTGGGTATAAAACGCAGCCAGCAGCTGTGTCTGTGTGTGTGATTATCCTGGAGCCTGCAAACAGGGCTGAGGAATTCTCTGTCCTGGAGGAAGGAGCTCAGCAAGGTGGTGTTGCCCTGCGACCTGAAGGTGGAATCGCCTGCGGCTGAGCCGACTGCTAGGTGTGAACCCGCACCTAAACCACCCAAGGTGACTGGACCGTGTGTTGGCCTGTTTTTGGTTTTCCACATGATTTCTGTTGTGTATGAACTGTCACCAAGAGACTGTTTTCATTTCTGGTGTGCAAGTGTGAATAAAACACTGTTTGATGCACAATCTGGACTCCTTGTTTTGCCTCTAAACTGCACCCGCACCGCTGTCTACCAGAGCGACTCCCCACATTTGGTGTCGGATGCGGGCATGCGCAGTGAGGCTGGCGTGAACGCCCGAACTTTGTTTTGCTGGGCAAAAGTGAATGTCCTATATTAAGCCGGCAAAGTTGCAGCCTGTGATCCCCGACAAAATGGAGGCGGCTGTGAAAGCCCTCATAGAGGCTAACGTGCAGCAGCGGGAGACCAACCAGCTACTGCTACAGCACGTGATGGCGTTGCAAGCGGCAGGAGCGTCCCACCGCGTCCACGATGCCCGGAAAGCTGTCCGTACCGCGATCCCTAAGATGACCCCCTCGGATGATGTTGAGACCTATCTGGCGGTGTTCGAGAAGGTGGCCGTGAGGAGAAATTACCCGAGAACAGTGGGCAGAGGTCATCGCTCCGTTCCTGGCGTCTGGACCCCAGCAAGTATTTTTGACCTCCCAGGTGACCAAGCAGCTGACTACCCGACTGTGAAAGGTGAGATCCTGGCAAGACTGGGGGTGAATGTTTTGGTCGGGCCCAGCGGGTGCATCAGTGGGAGTTTAACCCGGCTGAACCCGCCCGGCCACAATACTATGACTTGCTACAACGGTTGCAAAAATGGCTGCAGCCAGACATACTGACTCCCACTGCTATGCTCGACCGTCTGTTAGCCGATGTCTTCTGGAGGGCTTTGCCTTACCCTCTCCAGCACTGGATCGGCCAGGTATCGCCCACCAATGCCCTGGAGATGGTCGACCTGGTGGAGCGATGCGAGGCCACCAGAAACCTGCAGGGAGTCTTGCTGGGAAGGGGTCAGTTAAACCCGGAGGCCTCTGCCCCAGTTCCAACGTCCGGCGACAGAGCGGCCTGCACGGAATATACCCCCTGCGAGCCCGCCTCCCGTGGTATGCTGGAGGTGTCAGGAGCCAGGCCACATCAGGGCCGACTGTCCGCGTCGGGATGAGCTGATGGAGGTGAACTACGGGGTCGCCACTCCTTGTATGCACGGAAGCTGTGCGCAACTGGCACCCGTGAGGTACAAGACCATAACCACCTGTGTCAGGTAGAGGTGGGAGATTCGCTGGCGGTGGCTCTGCTGGACTCCGGGAGTTTAGTCTCCCTGGTAAGGGCTGCCCTGAGTACGGCCTGCGGAGTATACTGGCCGTAAAGTCGGGGTCCTGTGCATCCACGGAGACCTGAAAGACTATCCCACTGCACTAGTGACTTTGTCCACAGCGGCTGGTAGGTGGACCCACGAGGTGGCTGTCGCTACTACACTCCCACACGAACTAATACTTGGGAGGGACTTCCCGGTTTTCCGGCGCTGTGGCCGGCAATAAAGGTATCTGAGGACCCGAGACAGGGGTGACCCTAGCAGAGTGGCCTGATACCGCTGGAAGGCCAGAACCCTGGGAGCCCGAGTCTGAAGGGCCGGCGGTAGGGGTGACCACTGCTCCGGCGGTAGAGGAAACAACCCCACTGAGTGTAATGGTGGGAGACACGGAGGACTTGCCACCGGGACCTGAGTTGGCAGACCTCAATGTCTCCGGGGAAAATTTTGGGACCGCACAACACCGGGACCAAACCCTAACCAGGGCCTGGGAGAATGTGCTGGAAATTGATGGTAAACCCCAGAAACCAGGGGCTGAATTAATGTTCCCACGATTTATTGTTCTACAGGATATGTTGTATCGGGTGAACCAAGTCCGAGGTGAACCTGTTGAACAGTTGGTGGTGCCCACAGCGTATCGCAAGCTTGTCATGGAGCTTGCCCACCAACATGTTCTTGGGGGACACCTGGGGTGGCAGAAAACCCAGGACCGCATACTGCAGCGGTTTTATTGGCCCGGTGTGTTCAAGGAGGTAGAAGATTATTGTAAGTCCTGTCCAACCTGTCAGATAACTAGCCCCCAGCCTCATTTCCGTAGTCCTCTGGTACCTCTGCCAATTATTGAAGTACCGTTTGAGCGAATCGCTATGGATTTAGTTGGGCCTGTACCAAAGTCTGCCAGGGGCCACCAACACATTCTGGTAGTTCTCGACTATGCCACTCGGTATCCGGAGGCGGTGCCTCTGCGACATACCTCAGCTAGGCTCATTGCCAAAGAGTTAATGGAGATGTTTTCCCGTGTGGGCCTGCCAAAGAGGTTCTGACAGACCAAGGGACCCCTTTTATGTCCAAAGTAATGAAGGAACTGTGTAAATTGTTGCGTATAAAGCAGTTACGGACGTCCGTTTACCATCCGCAAACAGACGGTCTTGTTGAGAGAGTTTAACCAAACTCTAAAAAATATGTTAAAAAGGGTGGTGTCTAGAGATGGGAAGGACTGGGACCTGCTTCTGCCCTATCTCATGTTCGCAGTGCGAGAGGTACCCCAGGCCTCTACTGGGTTCTCGCCCTTCGAACTGCTTTATAGCAGAACACCCTCGGGGCCTGTTGGATATCGCCAAGGAAGCATGGGAACAACAGCCTGTCCCCCACAAAAGTGTCATTGAGTATGTCACCCAGATGCAGGAACGGATAGAAAGGGTGTTGCCGCTGGTCCGGGAGCATATGGAGGCAGCGCAACAAGCCCAGAGTAGGGTGTATAATCGTCAGGCTCGAGTGCAGGGCTTCCATCCGGGAGATCGGGTTTTGGTTCTGGTACCCACCCTTGACAGCAAGTTCCTAGCTAGGTGGCAGGGCCCCTATGAGGTGATCGAGAAGGTAGGGAAGTAAATTACAAAGTACACCAGCCAGGGCGGCGCAAGCCGGAGCAGGTGTACCACGTGAATTTACTTAAGCCGTGGAAAGATAGGGACACAGCCGGCGACCACAGCCCCGGCCAGGGCTTCTAGGTGAAAAGGGTCCAGCCCCACAGTTCGAGGCCTGTGAAGCAGTAACCACGGTAAAAATTGCAGACAGCCTGTCTTCCAAACAAGTTCAGGAAGTCAGGGAGTTCATCAGTCGGAACACGGATGTGTTCTCGGACCTCCCTGGCCGCACGTCTCTCATCCAACATGACATCGTCACTGAGCCTCAGGCCAAGATCCGGTTAAAACCATACCGGGTACCCGAGGCTCGGCGACGGGCCATCGCGGAGGAAGTACAGTTAATGTTGAAGCTCGATGTCATTGAGGAGTCGAAAAGTGAGTGGGCCAGTCCCATAGTCCTAATACCCAAGCCGGATGGGACGTTGCGGTTCTGCAACGACTTTCGCAAGTTAAATGAAGTATCCAAGTTTGGCGCGTATCCCATGCCCCGAGTAGACGAGCTGGTTGAAAGTTTAGGACAAGCCCGTTATTTTTCTGTGCTGGACCTCACTAAAGGGTACTGGCAGGTACCCTTAACGAGTCGGCTAAGGAAAAACCGCATTTGTTACCCCGCAGGGCCTGTATCACTACAAGGTGTTACCCTTTGGCCTGCATGGCGCCCCGCCACTTTCCAAGGTTAATGGACATAGTGCTGCGACCACATCGTCGGTGCGCCTCGGCCTACTTAGATGATGTAGTCATCCACAGCACCGACTGGGAAAGCCATTTACCCAAGGTGCAGGCGGTAGTGGATGCCCTGAGGAAAGCCGGACTGACCGCTAACCCAAAGAAGTGCTCCATAGGGTTAGAGGAGACAAAATATCTGGGATATGTAATTGGGCGGGAGTCATCAAACCTCAGGTAACCAAGGTAGAGGCCATTCGTAACTGGCCCGACCGGTCACCACCAGGCAGGTAAAGTCGTTCCTGGGGATTGTAGGTTACTACATGAGGTTTGTGCCCCACTTTGCCACAATAGCAGCGCCGTTGACAGACCTCTTGAAGGGCGAAAGTCTGGGAGGGTTAGCTGGAGTGAGAAGGCGGAGGAGGCTTTCGCCGCGTTGAAGTCGGCCCTGTGTGGGTCCCCGGTTTTGGTGACACCCGACTTCAACAAGGAGTTTGTCGTACAGACCGACGCCTCGGAGGTAGGCCTCGGTGCGGTACTGTCTCAGGAGGTCAACGGGGAAGAACATCCCGTTGTCTTCCTGAGCCGTAAGCTCAATCCCGCCGAGTCCAGATATAGTATAGTGGAGAGGGAGTGCCTGGCTATCAAGTGGGCACTCGAATCTCTCCGCTACTACTTGTTAGGGAGGAGGTTCCGTCTGGTGACCGACCATTCCCCCTCAAATGGATGAGTCAGGCCAAGGAGAGGAATGCTCGGGTCACCAGGTGGTTCCTATCTCTTCAGAATTTCAAATTCTTCGTGGAACACAGGGCAGGCCGCTTGCAGGGCAACGCAGATGCCCTGTCCCGCGTCCACTGCCTCACGTGTGTTCACCCCCTCAGGGTTGAACAAAGGGGGGGGGTGTGTAAGAGGGTGCAAGGTGTTGTTTTTGATAGCAGGTACGTGTCACCGAGGTTGCTGGCCTCGGTGAGGTAGAAGCCGGGGTTTTGGTCTGCAGCAGCTAGTGCTGCTCTGTTAAATAGCATGGCTGCAAAGCCGATCCGGGCCGGCTCTTACTGGGAGCAGCTAAAGAGTAGGGTGGGTGGCTGCTCCCCACGGTCCAGTCCATGTTTTGGGGCTGGGTATAAAACGCAGCCAGCAGCTGTGTCTGTGTGTGTGATTATCCTGGAGCCTGCAAACAGGGCTGAGGAATTCTCTGTCCTGGAGGAAGGAGCTCAGCAAGGTGGTGTTGCCCTGCGACCTGAAGGTGGAATCGCCTGCGGCTGAGCCGACTGCTAGGTGTGAACCCGCACCTAAACCACCCAAGGTGACTGGACCGTGTGTTGGCCTGTTTTTGGTTTTTCCACATGATTTCTGTTGTGTATGAACTGTCACCAAGAGACTGTTTTCATTTCTGGTGTGCAAGTGTGAATAAAACACTGTTTGATGCACAATCTGGACTCCTTGTTTTGCCTCTAAACTGCACCCGCACCGCTGTCTACCAGAGCGACTCCCCACATAACTTATATATATAATACAGATTCTTCTGTTTCAGTATCTTGCATTGTGTATTTGTATGCTCCTTTCTTCTCCCCCCGGTTTCAGGTTTCTAGTTAGTTTAGCCAAGCCACTCCCTGTTTTCCCAGTGATGCTTTTCTCTTAGTGTGTGCTCAGCTTTCTCAGTAGCAGCATCTATCTTCTTAGCAAGGAGATATTGTTGGCACAATTCTTTTACCATCTGATAACCCTGCAACATCTTGTAATGCAATGATGCGTAAGCTGTAAGTGGAGAAAAGTTAAATTCAACAAGCCTCTTCTGTGCGCATAGAGGCGGCTCAACACAGGTTCGTTATTGTATACAGCTGACATTTCGAAATGCCACACAGATAGTTAGTGGCAGACAGTCAGTGTAGGTTAGATAGTGATATAGTGTAGCTAATAGGTTCCAGTGCAGGGAGTTAGGTAGAGTGATATGAATTACTGTTACTCTGCTGTCTATACATACATGCTACAGTGCTGTGATGTTACAACAATACTTGCACCAATCAGTAATATCTACTCAGACCTGATAAAATGTGTAGTTGCATGTAATGCGCAAAAAATGTGCGCATCATTAGTGCAGATTTGTGCAATCGCAAAAATAATGACTGGAGATCACGAATTCGAGAATTTATTGCGATTATTATCTGCTTAATTCGCGAAATATTGCGAAAACGAATATTGCCTATGCCTCTCATCACTATAAGTGTAAAATAAAGTAAATCTTATTTCCCGTTCTGCTGTTCAGTTACATTGTACTATACACTTTTTTGGGGGTGTTTTAGTGGGAAAAACAAGTACGTTTTATTTGCCGCTCTACTGCCAAGTTACATTGTTCTACAACTTTTCTGGGGTGTATTAATTTCGTTTTAATTTAATTATTTTATCTAACAGTATGTCTGACAGACAAGTGACAGGCCCTTCAAAGGGAACGGGCAGTGGCCAAAATGTTTCTGTCGCAGCCAGCAGAAGAAGGGGGTGGCAGCAGGATCCCCTGGACTACTGGGCAGCCAAACTCTATTTCTGGCCACAACTGGCCGAGTTTGCCCTGGACAAGCTTTCCTGTCCGGTCAGCAGTGTGGCATTAGAGCGTGTGTTTAGTGTGGCAGGGGCCATAGTTACCCCAAGGAGAACTTGCCTGTCCACCCACAATGTGGAGAAACTGACCTTTGTGAAGAGGAATCAGACGTGGATCAGCCAGGATTTTCAAACACCGGTGCCTGATGCATCAGACTAATTCATCCATAGTGCCACATCTACACAAAAGAGGCCTATTTCTTCTGGATACCTTCTCTGGCTACTATTATGATGCTGCCACCCGCCTGATGCCATGTGCTCCTACTGCCAGCCACCATCTTTAGCTGGTACTGGTATTTTTCTCCACCTCCCCACTCTGTTACTGCACAACTCTGTGGTCTCCTCATGCGGCTGTCACCTCAACATTATGTCACTGGGCCACTCTGTGGTCTTCTCATGCTGTTGCCACCTCAACACTATGTCACTGGGCCACTCTGTGGTCTCTCCATGTTGCTGCCACCTCAACACTATGTAACTGGGCCACTCTGTGGTCTCCGAATGCTGTTGCCACCTCAACACTATGTCACTGGGCCACTCTGTGGTCTCCTCATGTTGCTTCCACCTCAACACTATGTCACTGGGCCACTCTGTGGTCTCTTCATGCTATTGCCACCTCAACACTATGTCACTGGGCCACTCTGTGGTCTCTTGATGCTGCTGCCACCTCAACACTATGTCACTGGGCCACTCTGTGGTCTCCTCATGCTGCTGCCACCTCATCAATATGTTTTACCAATTCTGATGGATTACTGACCAAATGCTGACCGAGTGAAGGCGGATGCTCAACAGACAGGATTTGTTTTTTGGGGGGTTATTGTTCTGACGGATCAAAGGAAGGGCAATATAATCAGTGATGTCAACACAAACTTACTGCTGACACCCTCTCTACTCTGTCAGGGGGGCTCTACTTGTATAAGCGTTTAATAGAACAGGTTCTGTAGACATCTATGTGGAATCAGCTGACGACGGTGTAAAAGGAGTGCGCTTCATCTTGACACTGACATTGACCTGTAAGGTTGAGTTCACACTTGAGTTTGACCCCCGTGACTGCCCAAATAAGTGAAGTGTGCAGTGATTCTAAGAGCGACGCCTGTCATCTGCATGTCATACTGACTCACAGTATTGTTTACTACCACAGCAAACTCCTTATGCGTATTACTGCAAGGCACATTGTTCTATACCACTATACAAGCTATCTGCAGTCAGGAAATAGTTGTTTTTTAATGTGATTTGCCACAAATAAATTTGGATCAAATCGAATCTTTTCGGAAATTTTTTAGAAATTCGCTCATCTCTATTGGCCTTCACAGGAACAGACTTCCGGCCACTGGCGACAAGTCAACTCACATAAGAGACACAATTCTTTAATGTTACTGTATTCCAACTCACAAGTACAGTAGGGTTGGTTATCTCATGTTTCAGTGACAATTGTTGAAGCACTTCCCTGACATATGAGTATGTGGCTGTATAGCTGAGACATGTTGCTGGGTGTGATGGTATCCTGCAGAGTTTCCTTAAGACCTGCTGGAAGTCTAAGCTCATCCCTCTATCTCCTTTTACTCCTCAGTCGCTATGTTGTTGATGTTGCCATTTAGAGTTCCAAGGAATTGGCTGAACAAAGTGATTTCCTGTAGCACCGGCAGCCAGCATCCTCATGTCCTCTAAGGCTTTCATAAAACCTGATGCCTCACATGTGGTTGTAACAATCACATTAGCACTCATTTAACCCATCTAAGATGGAAAGGACAACCCCTTTTATAGTTTAGACACTTTTCCTAGCTGCAACTGCATTCCACCTCAAAAAAGGCCAAGGCGGTGTCATTCCCCTCTATTATGGTGTCTGGGACAATATTGAACCATGTTGAAAATGACACAGAGTGTTAAGTGTTAGGAAACACCATGCTTTACATAGGGCATTAACCAATGCCAACACTACTTAAATGACCTAGTGCAGAATACTTATTTCGCTGCAGCCAAGCTGGTAGAAAAGGTTCACACAAGGTATATTACAGTACAAAATGTATAATAAACTCAACAGGTATAGTCAGGGGGTCTTCTCCACACCTTACGTGTTGGTATGTTATCTCAATATCATTGACCATCTAAAGAAGTGTGGAAGGAGACGCTCAACAAGCGCACATTAATGTGATCATCCAATTATGCTGGTCTATGCTTTGTTAGGTATGTAATGTTCCACTTCCTTTCCGATAGGACTAGACTGATCATTCTAGCAATTAGGTACTGCCCTTGGGCCAAGAGCACCTAGGGGTACCCCAGCCCTACACAAACAATTGTTAAATATTTACATTTTTGGCACAGTGAGGGGGGTTAAGAGTTTCATTTTTTCATAATTCTGTGCCTGTAGCCACCACTAGGGGGAGCTTACTGAATACAGATGTATACAGTTCCTACTGAGTTAGATGGGAACAGTCTATAGCCATATGAGGTAAGATTTTACTAGTGATGGCCAGGAGCAACCAAAATTTTTCCAGCTTGAATTGGAATTAGTTTTCAAACCACTGACAAATGATCAGATCTTTTTTATGACAATCATAGACATGCCTCCCAACTTTAGAAAAGCCTACGGAGGGTCAATATCAGCTACATGCAATTTCTTGGCAATTTTCTGTCACAGTGCAGTTCGACGTGACACCACATTGCCAAGTAGTGTGTAGGCTAGCTGTCAGTTCATGCATGCTGGCTACGGTTGACGTGTTCCCATGTATGCTGGTATGCTGTATGCTGTAGATGTGTGTGTGAATAGTTACTTGTTACTTGTATGCCCCCTGTGTTTGTTTATAATGTAAGGGTTAATGTTTCTCTGGTCTGAGTGTCTGAACATCAGGTGGTCAGGTGCCTAAATCACTATTTAGACCTATGGGCGGTATGCCTAGGAGATCAGTCTCTCTTCTGTCTCCAGGAAAGCTGTGTATAGAGTGTCTGCTATGACAGTACTTTGTAGTTATGGATCTGCCGTGACCTTGTGTCAGTGTGGTATTAGCAGGTTCCAGTTTGGCTCCATCAGTGTGTTAGGTGATTCTTGCGTTTGCTGTTTGTGAGCGGGATTCATGTGTTCCGCCATTACCTGACTTCCAGCCTTGTGTGAATGGCGCTTTGCTAATCTCTCCAGTATCCTAGTCAGTTTGTTTGTGACTTTGGCCCCTACTCATGAGGTCAGCCCGATTGTTCATCAGTGTCTCATACGTCTGAGATGTTTTCGTCCTGTCTTTGGTTATGTCTTGTACTGCCTGTGAACGCCATGCTTCCTAAGAGGATGTTGATCTGCATGGGTTCTGGTTTATGCTTTGATCCTGATTCCATATCTTTGGTAAAATTTGCTTGTGATCTTGGTTCATGCCTGTTTTTGTATGCTTGGGTTCCTGCTGTGTAATCATGTGTGATCAGGTCCCTGCAGTTCTAATTGTGGTCGCTTGGACTGGGTCCCTGCACTTAGCCAGCATAGGGACTGTCGACCAGTTGGGGGCTGTCGTTTAGGACAGATTGTCCAAGTAGGTAGGGACACCGGTCGGATGAAGATTAAGTTTGCACTGTTTCCTACTCGAATGTCCAGTTTTATTCTGATTATGTTTGTCTTGTAACCATTGTTGAATAAAACATTTGTTTTTGCCTATTCTGAAGTTTTGACTGCGAACTCTTGTGAGACGTTCAGTGATTCCCGTTAACGTGACACTTTATTAACACTAAGCCACACCTTAACCCTTAGTGCCCCTACACTTTAGTTATGCCCCCTTAGTGCCTCCTTCACAACATGAATGCTCCCTTAGTTCCCCCACATAATACCCTGCCTTTACACAGTATTAGTTTGGTGCCCCCTTACAATAAGAATATCCTGTAAGTCCACCCCACACAGCAGTTACGCCCACACAGCAGTTTTTATCCCCTATTTGCCCCAACACAGTAAAATAACTCCCTTGAGACTTCTCTCAAGCTCTAATTTTTAAGGGTCAGAATGGAAAAAAAAGAAAAAAAGTGATAGCTCAATGATCCACTGCCTCTCCTGTTCTGACTCTTCCTAATACCCAGCCCATCTCTACTCCAAGCTCCCTGTCCACACACAGGAAATAAATGCTCAGCCAATCAGTTATCCAGTTGTCGACAGGACTTTCTTTTGCATCCTGGATTACGGAAACCAGACGGATGCGTTCTGCTTACCCATAGACTTCTATTATGACGGAATAAAATGTAATGCCTCCATTTTGAAATTCATCTTACAAATATAACGGAAAACAATACCAGAATTTGTAACGCTGATGTGAACCCGCCCTTTCTCTTAAAGTTAATTTTGCTGATGTTATTTTTTAATTTTTTTCATGTCAATATCTATATTTAAACAAAAATTCCTGCAGTTTTCGAACTGGCCACTAAGCCTAATAATAGGTGTGTCTTCTTGGCCTGTACAGATCACTTACTGCAGTTATCTACGTATCTGTCATTCTAATCCTGCCTGTAATGATATTACCTCTGTGTATAGATAACACAGGATTCACCATTCAAAATAGGTGATTGTCAAAAATTATCTATTCTTTCTAAAGACATAATGTGGTGGCAGCATGCTTATTGCAGGTGGTAGGCTTTCCTGAAGATGTGGGTTTTCAGGTTGCTTGATGTGCTGGGGTAGCGATGTCCAGAGTAGAGGAGATGCACAAAGGAAAATCCTGTACATGACTGTATAAGGAACAGGCAGGCGAGAGGAGAACAGAGAAAGAGGTAATGTGAAGATCGAAGATTATGTGTGAGGATGGATATGTTAGGTTTGATTCGCCTCTCCCTGCACTGAAGTTTGATATGTATCTGCATAAATGTGACGGAGGCTGCAGGGAAAAGCAGATTGGTGAGTGTCAGCAAATGAGAAAATCCATGGCACTCACCATTCGATAAAATTCAACTTTAATGTAATAGCTGGTACATAGGAAGTGGACTGACTTGTGCTGTTCTGCAATTCATCTGGCCTTTGGTGGGTTTGTGGGATGTCAGACCCTCACTGATCTCATATTAATGACTAGTGATGAGTGAGCATGCTCGGCCGGGTACCGGTCCGGCTCGAGCATCGCTATGCTCGGCACATGGCGGCACTCCGCCGAGTACTTCATGTGCTCGAGCAGAATGCTCGAGTCTCCGCCCCGCACGTTTTGCGGGCTTTCAGCAGCCAATAAAGGTGCAGGTAAGTACTGCCCTCACTGTAATACCAGTAGCCATGTTAGCTGCTGGCATTACAGTGATTGGCTGGCCAGAACGCATCATCGGAAGTTATATAGCACTCGATGACGCATGTTCGGCTCAAACGTAGACAGGAAGAGCAGAACATAGGAAGGGAAAGACCGAGCGGGGGAGCGAATTTCAGCGATTTTAGTTAGAGAAAGCTTTTCAAAGGCCCAAAAGTCCTTTTAAGGACTACTGTGTGTATGTGTGTTTTAGATCAACAATATATTTAACAGCAGTGTCAGGGACATCCATGCTAAGGAAGGGACAGATAGTGCAGGGAGAGAAATTTGCTGTATTTAATACCAAAAGCTTTTCAAAGACCCCACAAAATATGACACTTATTTACAACGCCTAAAGGGCTTAACCCTATCTTGACCCAGGTGTAATGTGGTGATTAAAACTTGACTTTTATTAATATCTAATAATAAAATGGCTGTGAGCCAAGACAAACAGTTAAAAACTATGCTGTCACCGAAAGGCACTGAAGTGATTGATATGCTGGGAAATGGAGATGTGCACAATCTCTAATTCACTACTAGCTGTCTGACGTAGTGTCGGACAAGAGTGCAGGTCATTAAGTGTGTTTGTTCTCAGGACAGCAACATTCACAGGATTGTCACCATCTAGGATCAAATATAGTGAATCTCCACTGGCCTCATACTTATGCTAGCACAGACAGCTGGTAGGAAATTAGAGATTGTGCATATCAATCACTTCAGTGCCTTTCGGTGACAGCATAGTTTTTATCTGTTTGTCTTGGCTCTCAGCCATTTTATTATTAGATATTAAGAAAAGTCAAGTTTTAATCACCACATTACACCTGGGTCAAGATAGGGTTAAGCTTTTTAGGCGTTGTAAATAAGTGTTATATACTGTCCGGCCTCCCCAAACAGTTTCTGTATTTCAAATTACATAAATCTGGGCATAATATACTGTCCATATTCTGGGGATTTATGTGACAGATAGTGTCCGGCATCCGAAAACAGATTCTGTATTTAAAATTACATTAATCTGGGCATAATATAGTGTCCATATTCTGTGGTTTTATGGGACATATACCGTCCATCATCCGAAAAGAGTGTCTGATGTGCAAATCTAAATAATCTTGGCCTAATCTAGTGTCCACAGACAGGCCTCTCTGTGTCAAATACTGTACTACAGGTGAAACGAGTGTATTTTGTGGAAATGTACATTATTTGTGCACCATCTAGTGTGTGTGTATTTCATTCATATCACTGACATAGGCTCCATTCACACATCCGCAATTCTGTTCCGTTGCGGAACGGAATTGCGGACCCATTCGTTTCAATGGGGACAGACGATGTCCCACCCGGGTCCGCAATTGCGGATCCGCACTTCCGGGTCCGCAATCGCCCTCCCGAAAAATATAGAACATGTCCTATTCTTGTCCGCAATTGTGGACAAGGAAAGGCATTTTCTATGAGAGTGCCGGTATTGTGCGGTCTGCAAAATGTGTCCGTGGATCCGCAAAACACACACGGACATGTAAATGTAGCCATATACTGTACTTTATCCGAAGACGGTGTATGCTACTCCGTGACATTATCAGGGCTACATCTCCTGGGTAATATATGCGCATCCCAAATACCTATTTTAATTTATTGGCGCATACACTTACCAATCCTACGCTACTGTATGTGTGACATACTTTTAAGCATATATAACATTTAATATTAAGAATGCAGAAATAATGTAGCTGAGGGCCTGCAGGTGCGCTAACCCTCTAAAACAGTGATGTAGATGGCAAACCTTTTAGAGACTAAGTGCCGCAACCCAAAACCCAATTATTTATCGCAAAGTGCCCACATGGTCATTTACCCTGAATACTACAGTCCAATATAGTATATCTTCCATGTTCCTTATCATTTAGCTATAGCTGTAGAGTGCCAGTTTGTGCCACGTGTTCTGTTTGGACACCCAGTAGTTGTAAGGCACATGGGGATCACTGAGGACGCTGACACGGTCTGCTATGTACTCCTTCACCATCTTCAACAATTTTTCTCGCCTTGTGACACTAGGCTGCGCATCAGGGTGAGGGTGCTGGCGGGGTGTCATGAAACTGCTCCAGGCCTTGGAGAGTGTTGTCCTGCCTCTGTTGGAACTGCCGTGTGTTCCCCTCATCTCCCCTCCTGGGTTGCCCAAGGAACTACGTACTCTGCCGTCAGCGTTGTCAGATGGAAATTTTTCCGCAATGACATTCTGTTCTGTTATTATTATGGTTTGTGGTTGTTTTATTGTTGGTATTATTAGTGTTATTATGGTTTATGGACTTGTAAAATCTGTTATGGTTCTTTGGTAATTTATGAATTAATTAACAGGCCACGCCATTGGTTTACCTCCACTCTTGTTATGTTTTTAGTTATATTAATGTATAAGTTTGAGATGTTTGTTGTGCATGGGACATATATGCTTGATGATTGCCCTGTGTGTGAGCTTGCCGACCTAAAAAGCCACCACCAATTTACGGACATTATAAGACACAACTATGCCTGGTGATAGGTTGAGTGGGGAGAGCCACAGCTCAGTCTGGTCCCTTATACCCTGCCACAGCTCTGCGGCGGTGAGCTGTTTGTCACAGTTCTCGCTTCCCCACTGCTACACTGCTTCCAGCTACTGACTGAAGGTTGACTGCTGCTGCAAGATGAGAATTCAGAGTTTGAAGTGTAGGCAGAAGTGGAAAAAGGGGGGGGGGCATGGGGGGTTGCGGCCACTAATGTAGGTGGTGGCGGAAATCCTGATGGAAGTAGTGCCCGCAATCCTTGGCGTCGGTAGCACCTGTGCCATCCCAGGGTACGACTCGCTACCGGCCTCCACAAGGCCTCCAGTGTGCAGTCATGGAAATGTAGTGTCCCTGGCCAAAAGCACTTGTCCATGTGTCCGTCGTTAAGTGGACCTTCCCAATAACTGCGTTGGTCAGGGCACGGGTGATGTTATGGGACACAACTGGCGTTGTAATGCGCAAATGGCACACCGAGAGAAATAATAGCGGCTGCGGACTTAGTAACGAAGGATGTCTGCCGCCACGAGGCTGAGGAAAGCCTTAGTGTCCACAGGCCTAAATGGCAAAATTTCCATGGCCATAAATTTTAAAAGGTGCGCATTTAATGCTATAGACTGTGGGTGGGTGGCGGGGTATTAGCGCTTATGATCAAAGGCCTGGGGTAAGGACATCTGTACGCTGTGCTTGAGCACAGAAGTGGGTGTGTTAGCTGATGGTGCTTGCGAAGGCCCCACTGCAGGGCGGGAGTCATCCAGGCCTGCGTCTAGGGCAGAGGATTGGTCAGTACATAACACAGGGGAGGAAGAGAAGGCAGTGGTGTGACCCACAGACCGAGGGGTTCAGGCCACCTATTAGGGTGCTTTGATGCCATGTGGCGGATCATGTCGGTGATAGTGAGGTTGCTAGTGTTCACACCCCTACTCATTTAGCCTCCAGTGTACAGTCTTCCACCATTATGCTCCCGGGTTTGAGTTTATTGTCATTATGGTTTAAGTTAGAGTTAATGAATAGGATGTAAGATATGTTATGGTTATTTGTTTATTTATGAGTTCTTATTTTGGTATAGCACAGTTACAGTTAGCAAATTACAATTCTTTTATCGTCCCCACTTTCTTTAAAAAAGCGCCAGACTGCGGAACACCTACCCCTTGGCAAGGGAGATTTCTGCAAGGGGGAACAGTTGCAGGCCTATGTGGTACGGCCCGCCTTCTCCCTTTTGCCACCCCACAGCCTCTTCCAGCCTGTTGCGGTGCTGTGGATCCCTCCCCCTCTGTCCTGATGTCCTCGCTTGGCTTGCCACCTTTCCAGGTTGGGTCAGTGATGTCATCGTCCCCCATCTCCTCTTCCACTTCCTCACTCTGGTCATCCTCCTGACTTGTGTTGACAAGACTTGTGTTGACAAGACAACTGTGTCTCATCCCCATCATCCACCAAGTGAAACACTAATTGTCATTCCCCCCGTCATCTTCTTCTGACTGTGGATGCTGAAGAGTTTGGGGATCAGTGCATAAGATATCCTCATGTCCCTCTTCAGGGAGAGTCAGCTCACCTGCAGGCCCTCACCTACAATTTTTTGGGGGGTCAGCTCACATGGTATATTCTTTGCTATTTTTCAGACTTGGAAGGAAACATAATTTGCTTTCCTTTGGTGGTGAGTCTTTAACGCATGTGTTTTTTTTACAGGATTCTGTTTTTTATATAGTGGCACAGGGGTAAATATTTCATTTTATTTATTTTTTTATATGTCAGGCTTGACTCCATTCTCTCCTCTCTCCTTTGAATATGCCTTTTTAGGAGATATTAGACCCTTTCACATTTCGGGCCTTGAGGGATTACCATTATCAGCAGACACTTGAAAGCATGTCTGTTTCCAGGGGGGAATGACCATTCAGTAATTCTCTTTTATCCTAGATTTGTCTTTTTAAGGATTGACCATGCTTCTTTCTATTCTGGAGAACATTACTGGTAATACAGTCAAATGTTAATATCCCCGGTTTGAAAACTAAAGCTTTTATAAAATCTATTGTATTCCTTTTTTTCACTGTATGTCCCACTTTCCCTATATTTTTCTTTGGGGTAGACAATAAAATTCCAAGATAGTCAGATAGCAGCTTGTAATTGTGCCATAGTCCGGTAATGAGATTCCATCATGTAAAGAGGCAACAAATGCTGACCGCCATACCCTGCACTAACTGTAGTGTAACATTACCGCACGAAAAAATTATTTTCAAAATTCTATAAAATTGTATTGTACCTGTTGCTGAACTCCATTCCCTGCACTAACTCTGCTATGTGACGTTATCTGGAACCAAAACAAAAATTTTGATTAGAAATTGGTCTTTCTTTTTTCGTAGCCGGTGCTGACCCCCATTCCCTGCGCTAACTCTGCTATGTGACGTTATCTGAAACCAAAACGAAAATTTTGATTAGAAATTGGTCTTTCTTTTTTCGTAGCCGGTGCTGACCGCCATTCTCTGCTATGTGATGTTATCTCGAACCAAAAAAAATAATAAAATTCAATTTCAATATGTTCTGTTTTCCTTGCCTGTGCTGACCGCCATTTCCCAGTGCTAGGCCTGCCATGTGACGTTATCTATAACCCAAAAAAAACATTTTTGATTTGAATTTGTTGATTTTTTCTTGCTAGCCTGTAAAGGTCTGTAAAAGTGGCGTACAACTGGGACAACAAGGTTCCCAGCAGCGACTTTGGAGTCAAAAATGCATCCAGACATGGTCCCCATGCTGTTCCTGATCCATTTCTGTGGTGCTTCTGTGACTTTCTGACCTTTCCCTATGAACCAGGAACCCTCCCCTCATCAGAGCAGGGGGTGCCTGGTTGTCTCCAATTGACTTCCATTATACTCGGGTGCTCGGCCGAGCGCACGAATATCGCTGTGTGTCCGGACCCGAACACTTTGGTGTTCGCTCATCACTATTAATGACCCATTCTGAGAAGTAATAAGTATTAATCAAGGCATGGACTCACAGGACAGGGATGTAATACTATCACTTTGCAAAGCTTTGTCTCATCTGGAATATACAGTTCAGTTCTGGACACCAGTCCATAGAAAGGAAGCCCTGGAACTGTAAAAAGTACAGAGGAGAGAGACTAAATTGATAAGGGGCATGGAGTTATGAAGAAAGATTAAAAGAAAGAATTACATTTATTTAGTCTTCAGAAGATTAACCTATCTAATATATAAAGATGATTGTATGTATGTGTGTGTATGTATGTCCGCTAAAGGAATTCGTACCGTCACATTAACAATCACGAAATTTGGCGCACAGGTACATGAGGTGTCCAGGAAGGTTTTAGCTTTTTAGGATGTACCGTTCCTGAGATATTCCCAAAAAATGCAAATATGCACATCACATGACCTACATTAGCCAATAGAAGCCTGCAGGTCTTTCTCCTCATATCCCAACTGCCATACACACGGTCACATATCCCTTATCAGCTAATAGAAGCTCGCAGGCCCTTAGTCTCCACATACATACATTTTTAGACCAGATTTCTAAAACAACCCAGCCATTTTTCTTCACTGCTGTAGGTGAGCTTTAAAGGAGCAGCATGCTGTGGATGACACTGCTAAGTGTACAACACCTCAGGTCATGGATCGGGCACAGAGCCCATGTATCCTGGAAGCAGCCTAGGCCTGGATAATAGGTCTGAGTCAAAGACCAGCCAGCATGCAGCCTGTAAGTAACCTTGTATGAGAGACTGTGTGCAATTCTGTGTGTCGTGAGGAAGAGTATACCCGACTAAGAAGAGTGTGCACAGTGAAGATGGATTTACTGCAATCTGGGAGCATTGGTTAGACAGTGTGCAGAATGTGTGTTGCCGCAACATGTTTAGAGAGAGCTGTGGGGTAGCTGCAGGTACAACCATCTTCATTACTACCACTCTTAAGAGACCCTTTAACAACCCACAGGGGGCCACCTTTTTATAGGGGTAATTCTCTGGTTGGCTCTGGCCAGGTCTTTGACGTCTGTTCTGCTGTGGCTTCATGAGATTGAGACCTTACTCCTCCCCTGCTCTCTGTCTCTTAGTAGGCCATCTATTTGGCACTACAGCCCCATTGCCTGGCATATACAGTATCCCTAGCATGGGAACATTCTCTCTGGCAGGCTGTTCTCATTTATCTGTTGTTTTCATATGCGGCAGCTCTTGAGTGTCATAGACTGCCCATAGCAGCAGTCCCTCGACTTCCATCGCTACTTCCTCCTCTTCGTCAGGCTGCAGCACCCTCACTCTCTAAGCAACAGTCTCTAAAGCATTAGCCTCTCTTCTTTTGCTGCATCACTGTGGGGACCAGAGTGGCAACGTTCAGCTTAAAGGGGTTGTCTTAGTTCAGAGCTGAACCTGGACATGGGTGGGCTTTAGCACTGCCCTAGCCGTTTTACAGGCTAGGGCAGCACTAAAGACCGCCTATTAGTGCCAGTGATGTCACCGGGCTCACTGCTGGATGGAAGCCTCCGCCAAGCAGTCCCTTTGGAGAGCCCGGTACGTCACCGGATCTACTACAAAAGCCTTTGCCCTGTGCGATTCTGCGCAGGGCAAAGGAGAGCATCTGAGCATGAAATGCTGGCTGCCTGGGTGAAAACGGGGTATATCCAGGTTCAGCTCTGAACCCGGACAACCGCTTTAAGTTGAGGCTCTAGTCTCACCTTATATACTGAATCAGTCCTCTTCCCCCTCTGACAAATGACTCTTCTTACTCCCTTTGCAGAAGGATTGTTATGCTGCCATGCTACTGCAGAGGCTCTGCTCCTCTCCTGACAAGCAGAGATCAAAACAAAATGAAGATGTAATTTTTATGGGGATATATGGGGGGAGGAGAAGAGGCATACCCTCTGGGTTCTTTGGCATGGAAAAAAAGCACATAGAATTGTAGCATTGCTACATACCATGAGGCACATAACTTTATTTTCTACAAAAATAAACTTTATTGTATATGTTATGAAATACAGGAGGAAACAGTACTTTAGCAAACATAGTCATTTTCTTAAAGGCACAGTACACTTATTGGTTGCAGTCTCTAAGAAATGGAGCTGCTCTTTCCTGCTGCGGTTAGTGAACAGAAGCATATCTTGTGGCATACTCCTGCACTCCCCTAAAAATTGTGCTGTCTGGTGCTGTATCACAGATTGTGTCACATAACCAGGCCCTTATATTCCTGCTCAGCTCCCGACATGGAACTGAACAGATGTTCATTGTTGTTGCAACAGTACCACCTAGAGGCTGAATCATGTCACGTCAAAGAATATTGCAGGCAGTGTAACAAGCAGGTGATGCACTCTGTGACATGCCGCGTGGGTGACAGGTCACCGCTGCAGCCAGTGATTGGCTGCAGAAGTTACATGACTCCCGTCAACGGGATGTTGATGCCAGAGCATTGCAGAGCTGAAAAGACATTCGTGAGGAATGGAGCCTGAAACCACCAGCAGGAACCAGGTAAGTATTAACCCCACCACGTGATGGTCACGCCGTGAGGTCTTTTTTGGATAACTCCTTTAATGGGGTAAATGATACGGAAGGTTTTTATCAGCTCCATGCACAGAAAAGATGGCCTAAAACCAGGGAATTTGCTAGGGTGTATGAATATCAGTGTCACAAGGCCAGAGACATATATCCCCCCCCCCCCCCCCAAAAAAAAAAAAAGAAAATCTATTAAAGATAGAATAGCCAGGAGTGTTGGTGCTGGAGGAAAGGGGAGACAGCTGGTTAATTTGCCTTTTAGGAAGGGAGGTGTAGGGGGTGCATGATGAGGATTTCTAGAGAGCTTACTTTGTCCCTTTATGACTTGTCTGTGTTCCTTTAAAGGGGTTGTCTCATCTTGCCATTACACTAAGTTTCACCAACCAGCCTGTCGAGAAAAGAGCTCGCTTTTTCTGTAATTGCCATTGTGGTGCATATGCTGCTTCCCTAACTCACAAACAGCATACCTGTAGCTTGCTGTGCTACTCTATTTCCATAGCTCCCGCAATGGGAACTACTGAAGCAGTAAGGAACTGCATGCTTTCCTCTTTCCCGGCCAGCTGGTGGTCGGCACTGTGTCCACTTTAAAGGCTATGGATATCTTTGGGTCCAGTTTTATTGACTTAGGTGTATTTTGTGCCAAAAAATATTTGTATTCAAACCTTTCATGCAATTGGCGTCTGCAGCTTCTATGTTTTATGGTAAGTAGCAAGCTGCAGAATACTGTGCGAAGTGAAATCCAACAAACATGCTGTCTGATGGCTTTCTCTCTCCGACCTCTTCTGAACAATCTTCGACGTTGATTTATGACCACAATCAAAATATATTAATAAGCTTAGATGATTATTCAGGAGAGAAGAGAGAAGGACTGGAGAACGAGCAGATTCCATCATTAACCTTATTTTATATTTATATCCCTTATATAACTGTATGTGACTCTGTCACATCAATTCTCTTTATGTTTTTTGCATATAATATGGCTCACATGTGCTGTATCACACCCATATTTATGGAATCAATGCAGGTGGCACATAGAATAGAAAAAAAATTTTGTGAAAGAGTTAATAATTTCAGCAAGCGTCTAGGCCTTTAATCCACACAATGCTTCAGATTTCTACATGAAATGCACAATTTTACAAAGGCTTGATATGAGCTACATCTCAGACCATAGGAGATCTTCACATGAATGGCCTGGTATTGCTAATTGAGGGCTCTGTGCAAACGTTATTTTACCTATTCACAGTCAGATCTCCATCTACTGCAGGTTTTTTATTTGATAAATGATAGATGCTAGTCGCTTTCAATAGTTTTATGTAGAATAAAAGCATTGTGGGAAAATGGTATTCTATCCAGCGTCCTGACTATAAATGAGCACTATATTATTAGATTGAAAACGCGATGGGGTATATTTATCACTGCAATATGGGCATTATAGGGGTTGTCCGTGATGGCCAATCCTCAGGACAGGGGAGTTCAGTTTGTCTACCCCCCCTCTCCTCCCAATCTTCTGATGGCCTATCCTGAGGACACGCCTTCACTTTAAAAACCCTGGACAACCCCTTTAAAGGATATTTATCACAGATCAACAGGAGAGGAGATAACTGCCATATAATGTGCTTGTGGTGTCGTTTGGAGGTGTGTGTGAAATCTCTGCTTGGCTGGCATATTTTTCCACCGTATTCTCGGCGTACATCATGTGTGAAGACATCGATAAAGTCCTTTTTTATTGGGTCCTCTCTCGGCAATTCGGACAGTCGACATCCATGCTGGACGATGAACCGGGGAGGAAGAGGAGACGGCTTTGGGTCCATCCAATTGTGGCTCAACGTCCACAGAAAGGACAGTTTCATAAGCTGTATACTGATCTTCGTCTAGACGCAAACAAGTTTAAAAGCTACTGCCGTATGTCCATCGAGACTTTTGATTATCTTCTAATTTGTCTCCATCCGGACCTGAATTTTATGGACACCTGTATGCGGCGTAGCATTTCTGCTGAACAGCGCTTGTTGGTCACTCTGAGGTAAGTGATACTTTTAATATTGTACACTATATATGCCTTAGCCTATTGAAATTGTTTTTCTGAGTGTTTTTTTTTTTCCTGTTTCAGATTCCTTGCAACTGGAAATTCTTTTGCCTCACTGCATTTTGAGTTTTTGCTGGGAATCTCTACTATCTCTGGGATTGTCTGCCATACCTGTAAAGTGATATGGCAGCGTCTCAGAGAAGCGGTCATGCCCACCCCCACAGCAGCAGATTGGCTTCGGATTGCCGATGGGTTTTACCAATCCGCGCAGTTTCCGAACTGCATTGGGGCCCTGGACGGTAAGCACATTCGTGTAAAGAAGCCGCCACACTCAGGGTCCCGGTATTTTAATTACAAACAATATTTTTCAGTAGTGCTGATGGCTCTTGCTGACAGTGACTACAAGTTTGTAATTGTAGATATCGGGGCCTATGGGAGCACTTCAGACAGCCGCATCTTTAGTGTTTCCAGAATGGGTGAACAGCTTCGCCAAAACCAGCTCGCCCTGCCAGAGCCCAGTAGGCTTCCCGGATCTGCAGGTCCGCCGGCTCCATTTGTGATTGTGGCGGACGAAGGGTTTGCAGTGTCCCCCCACCTCATGCGACCCTTCCCTAGACGCGATCTGGATGTCCGGAAGCGCATCTTCAACTATCGATTGACTCGCGCCCGTCGATATGTGGAGTGCGCTTTTGGAATACTGTCCAGTAAATGGAGAGTATTCCAGTCACCCATACAGATGAAGCTGGATAATGCCACCCTGGTGATACAGGCTTGTGTCATGTTACACAACTTCACCAGGATCCACGATGCCTCCACAGATGCTGATTTGGGCCTAAATATGACGTCTTCAGTCAGTTTAGATCTGAGCCGGCCTGGACGACCTGGAACAGCTGGACTAGCTGTTCGGGAAATCTTTGCCGACTACTTCATCAGCCCTGAGGGGGCATTGTCGTGGCAGATGGATGCCATCCGTGGTAGCCGTTGATTTCAGCTGGAATCTGGTGTAAATTTCTGTAAAATCTGTAAAACTTTAGTTTAGTTAGATCCCTTGTGTTTAGTTTAGTTTAGGGACTCGCAAGAGAATGAGGAGCCTTGACGTGGCTTACGGGCTGAGGTATTTTAAAAAAGCCTTATTTTGGTTTAAAAATACCTTCTAATCCTCATTAATACATATTGATATTTTTATTATTAACATAAAAATGTATCCTAGTCAAGGATATGTCTTTATTTTATTAATAAACAATGACCAAATCCGTAATGAGTCTGGCAAACCACAGCAACTATCTCACAAATATGATTTGGTAAGTATTTTACTTAATCTAACCCATAATGACAATGTGCAAATAGGATTATTAGACACACCATTGGGAATATGTCCCAAGATGCAGGGCTCTGGATGGAGACCCAAGCGGTCTGCAATGCTACTCGGATTTGCAAAATGGCGACAATACTTCTGCCTTTGGCGCCTAGACCAGGGGTAGGCAACCTGCGGCTCTGCAGCTGTTGTGAAACTACAACTCCCAGCATGCATACTTCCTCAGCTTTTCACAGAACTCGCATAGAAATGAATGGAGCAGGCTGGGAATTGTAGTTTCACCACAGCTGCAGAGCCACAGGTTGCCAACCCTGGCCTAGACCCTCCACTGCACTGCCTCAGTAATCTGTGAAATATTTGTCAACCACAAAAACACCACTCGCCAGGCATCGCTGACCCGTCTTCGTGGATTCGACAACCACCCTCTCTGGACATTTCAACCCACCTGGAATGCTGTACCTTGGGGACTGGCTGGCCCTCTATCCCAGATGTATTGGGTTGCACGGTGTTCTCTGCCCCTCAATCCAATAGCTGGTTTGGGACCCCAACACCACTGTGCCTGCCCAGGGTGCCAAGATCCAGACCCATCGCTCCATGAGCCACACCCTCCGGTCAGCACATACATTGCAGACACGGCCAATGACAAATATGCCAACATGATGGCCATTTGGATTCTGCAGACCCTGCGCTGCTGGAGAGTAGGAATGCATTGCTTGGGCAAGGCCTTCACTGTGCCCCTGTGTGCCAGTGCCCATGTCATGCATGCTACCCATATAGCAGACATGTACGAGTTTGTCTTGAGCAGGCACCCGGAGACTTGTGGTCCCTCTGATCCACATGTGCTCTGCATGCAGTCCAGTGTGGCCAATGTCTTGATTTCAGGAGACAATGCTTTTAAAATTAAATAACCAGTTTTTGGGGGGGGGGGGGGGGGGGCTGCTGCTGCAGACAGGACGACCGGAGACGGTGTTCACACTGGCTTCATGGTAGTCATCCGACACATATATATTTCTGGCCTATTCCTGGGTATGGTTAGTAAAGTTTGAACATTGGTGGGTACACCTATGGGTACCCCCTTTGTCTGAGCACCAAGGCATCAAAGAAGCATGATCACCTATGTGAATCGGCGTGTAGGAGAGGTCACTGAAATTCAATTGGGCACCCAAAAAGGTCCTGCACAATTGAGTTTCATTGGGGGTCATGACTGGTCCGTTTTGCTGTTCATTCCTGGATGGAAACCGCAGCATGCTGCGCTTTTCGCTTCTGGATCAAACGGACCAGAATGTATTTTGGGAGACTATGTTCAGTTTTGTCACCAATGACAATGAATTACATAACTGAGCCCTGACAATCTCTTGGTAATCCACACACATTATTTGGAACATGCCTAGTGACGTAAGTAATTACATCACTGGGCATGTGTTCCCATTTTAGAAGGCCGTGGTGCTGACAGTAGCATCACTACAATGAACATTTTCAATTTTACGGCCTAATAAAATTTAATAAAACATACAATCAGATTATGAAAATCTATACAGAGTATAGATTATCAACCACAACTTTTGCTAAAAAGGATGACAAATGACACATTTTGAAAATATAAAATTACTTTATACTAAAATTAAAAATTCAAGTTTTGGCCATCCCATACAAAGGACATTTTTGAGGTAACATGTGCAAAAATATCATGCATAAGTAAAACACATAGCAAACTTACATATCAAACAAATCCCGCATATATGGGCCCGGCTGACGTACAATCGGATGCGGGACTGGTGGAGGCGGAGCTGGTGCTGGTGGGGAACATTTAGCATCATGTCGCGGCAACGCAAAAGATAATCACCGAGGTAAAGGGGCTCATTTGGACCCGCAAATAAATCAATGACCTGATGTAATGCAGCAAGACAACGGCTCTGCCGCTCCTCTGGCACACGCCGCATACCAGGAGCAAGCCCTTTGAGGGCAGTCTCCTCCTTGCCATCAGCCCGATTCCGGTTCAGATACTCCATGACCATTAAATTTACTTGGCCACGGATATCTTGACCGGAATCGGACCGACGGCCACGTCTGCCAGAGGAACGGCTTACCGGTGGTATCTCAGCTGGCGTGGAGTGTGATGGGCCAGGCCCAATTTCTGCTTCATCGGCGGAGGGAAGGACATCAGCTATGGACTCTTCTGCTTGTGAATCTTCTTCCTCTTCCTGAACTGAAACCTGACTGGGTCCTTCATCAGCCTGTGATGCAGGAAGAGCTTCCTCAACTGAGTGTGAAGCCTCACCTAGGCTGTCCACAGTTCTACATGTGAAAAAACCCAAAAATAAACACCAAAAAAAGGCATACTTTGACTTTGGCCTTATGGGCACGACCGTCTGTCCTCTGTGACATACGGTCCGTGAGCGGACCATATGTCCCGGAGCAGCAGACATCGTGCGCACGGGAGCGTACAGTATCATAGGTTACTATGATACTGTGCGCATCGGTCCACCCGCAGGACTATTGTCCAACACTCCTATGATCTTAGGGTTCAATAGTCTGCGGCCGGCCTAATGCGCACAGTATCATAGTAAGCTATGATGCTGTGTGCTCCTGTGCGCACAATGTATGCCACTCCAGGACATATGCCCCCTCACGGACTGTATGTCACAGAGTGCAGATGGTCGTGGCCATGAGCCCTTATACTTTTAAATGCAATTGTGTATTAAAAAAACTATACTTACGGTCTGACATCCATTATGTCTCGCAGAAATTCTAGGTGCCTGGTATACATATAGGGTTTTTCTTTTCGGGGCCCCATCTCCACTTTTCAAATGTTGCATCAATTCACGGCGGAACTGGTCCCGGCAGGTATTCCACCGCTTTTGACTTGGTCCACTGCAAAAACACAATACATGAAGAAAACGGTTAAAAGGAACACAAATTCCACACAAAAAAAGTCACCAAATCAGTGTATACAGGACAAGTGTTTCAAAAACAGCATGTCTACAGCATCTGAAAAACTACAAATACCAGCATGGACGGACATCTTATGGCTGTGCAGGCCTGCAGGAAGTTTGAGTTTTTCAACAGCTGGAGGCACCCATGTTGGGAAACACTGTACTAGGCCAAGCATGAGGTAAGTTATCCAAAAACATATGTCACCACAGAAAACTATGACGACACATGCTGAAATATAACACTTCAGGGCAGGCCATGTATACAGATATTTTGTGCAAATGTACATTACATAATACTAAATTTAAAATAATCACATTACTTACAAAGTTTGCCTTTTTTAACTTTGGATGCTGTGGTCCATTCCGTGCCCAACAGTTCGCTGCATACTTCAACCCAGCCCTGGTCCTTAAGCGTCCTCTCCTGGTAGGATTCACTGCGTGAGTCCCATAGAGCAGGCCTTTCCTGGATTAAACAAATTAATTTTTCTACATCCATTATGTAATGGCAGCCTTCTTCTCTGTGAGGTGATTTGGATGAGCAGGTTGTCTAGTCTGCTCTCTAGACAAGCACATGTGACCTTTTTTTTTTATTTCCTGTGGATCCGTAATTACGGATCCGCAAATGCGGATGACATGCGGATGACTTTTGTAAGCTTTCCGCATGTCATCCTGAATTATGCGGATCCATTCACTTCAATGGGGCTACGGTCCGCAATTTGCGGACAAAAGTAGGACATGCTCTACTTTTTTTGCGGTTCCGCAATGCGGAAACGAACGGATTTGCGGATGCGGAGAGCATACGGAATGCTCTCCGCATCTTTTGCGGACCCATTGAAATGAATGGGTCCGCATATCTTCCGCAATATTTCCGCATTTTTGCGGAAATAATGCGGATAAAATATGCGGACGTGTGAATTAGGCCTAACTCAGCGGCTATGCAAAATTTTTAATTACATGCAATTACAAAAGTATTTGGATCCAGGCGCTGGTTTAAAAACTGTAAAATATTTTTGTGGGAAAACCCCTTTAAGGCAAAGAATAGTATAGCATTTGAATCCCTTATTAATTATGCCCTCCACACACACCATTCTTTACCTGGCATCTACCAGCAGCTAGCCCTTCAATGCTGTCCCAGGCAGGGCACTACATTTGTACACGACGCTGTGTCTGGTACTGCACTCAGCTTCATTCAGGCGTGTGAGGCTGAGCTTGGACTGAGCTACCAGACGCAGCCACATTTACAGAGTGGCATTGTGGCTGGAACTACCGTATACTTACTATGTGCCATTGGAAATAGTGGTGTCTTCATATGTGGTAGGGGGAACTTTTGGAAAAAGCTAACTATCTCTCATATCTATTTATCTAATATACAGTGGATATAAAAAGTCTACACACCCCTGTTAAAATGCTTATGATTTTGTCATATAAAAAAGTCACACAAAGAAGAATTACTTTAAAACTTTTTCCAGCTGTAACGTCACCTATAATCTGTACAATTCAATTAAAAAACAAACTAAAAAATAAAAATAAAGAACTTGAAAATGTACACGAAATCTGTCAGGTTATGCCTCCTACGGTATGTACAGCCCTCTTCGGGTCAACCCACAGATTTTCAATTGGATTTAGGTCTGGGCTCTGGCTGGGCTATTTGAAAACTTTGATCTTGATTCTTTTGTTATGTATAGTAAATGTGGGTCATTGTCATGCTGAAAAGTAAAATTGCTCATTTTCAGCATTTTAGCAGAGGCCTGAAAGTTTTAGGGCCCTTTCACACTGGCGTTTTTGTTTTCCGGCATAGAGATCCGTCGTCGGGTCTCTATGCCGGAAAAATCCTGATCAGGATCATCCCCATGCATTCTGAATGGAGAGAAATCCGTTCAGGATGCATCAGGATGTCTTCAGTTCAGGACCGGAACGTTTTTTGGACGCAGCAAATACCGCAGCATGCTGCGCTTTTTGTTCCATCCAAAAATCCGGAACACTTGCCGCAAGGCCAGATCCGGAATTAATGCCCATTGAAAGGCATTAATCCGGATCCGGCCTTAAGCTAAACGACGTTTAGCTTTTTCTCACTGTTACCATGGCAGCTAGGACGCTAAAGTCCTGGTTGCCATGGTAAAATGTAGTGGGAGCGGGGAGCAGTATACTTACCATCCGTGCGGCTCCCGGGCGCTCCAGAGTGACGCCAGGGCGCCCCACACGCATGGATCACGTAAGCGCATGGATCACGTGATCCATGGGCATGGGGCGCTCTGACGTCATTCAGGAGCGCCCCGGGAGCCGCACGGACTGTAAGTATACCGCTCACCCGCTCCCCGCTCCTACTATGGCAACCAGGACTTTAATAGCGTCCTGGCTGCCATAGTAACCTGAGAGTATTTCGAAGACTGATCAGGATCCTGATCAGTCTTCTAATGCTTCAGGCGACTTGCGTTCTGACGGATCCGGCGGGATGGAAGTGCCTGCCGGATCCTCAGAACGCAAGTGTGAAAGGACCCTTAATCATTTTTCCAGCTTCCATCATAGTAGCTCTAGTGTCAAGACATTGCCACACTTTGAGGTTTTTTGATGCCGTTTTTGAAGCCAGAACCTGGAATAGTTTCAAACAAAGATGAAAAGAAGTATCTGACCTTAATATTGTCTTTAATTTTATGATCCACTTCTGTTTTTGGCTGCAACTACAAACTGCATGAAAAACCTGCCCATGAATCTGACCTCTTCTATTTAAACTGTTTAAAAGGATACCTAGTAGTTGTCAACCAGACCATTGAACTAGTTATGACAACGGCTCGCTATACAGCGAAAAGAAGACAAGGATCGCTGAAATACCAGGCGATGGATGTGAAGCCATGATAGAGCTCCAGTCACAACCATATTGAACCTTCCTACGTGTAGTCACAACAGTCATGTTTTGTAATATTTACTGGGAAAGCTGACATTTGAACATTAATTCATACAGATGCAGCCATCATTATTTTGACTGGCCTTAGGGCTACTTTCACACTAGCCTTTTAGTTTTCCAGTATTGAGATCCGTCATAGGGGCTTAATACCCGAAAAGAACTCTTCAGTTATATTCACATTCATTGTCAACCGGGACAAAACTGAAGTGAACAGAACAGAGTGCTCCAAAATGCATTCCGTTCCGTTTAGTTGTGTTCCCATACCGGAGAACAAACCGCAACATGTTGTAGTTTCCTTTCCGTCCTAGGATGCAGAGCAAGACAGATCCGGCATGACCCCCCAATGCAAGTCAATGGGGACAGATCTGTTTTCTCTGCCACAATAGAAAACAGATCCGTCCTCTATTGACTTTCAATGGAGTTCATGATGGATCCGTCTTGGCTATGTTAAAAATATAATACAACCGGATCCGTTCATAACAGATGCAGACGGTTGTATTGTCAGTAACGGAAGAGTTTTTGCTGAACCCTGCCTGATCCAGCAAAAACGCTAGTGTGAAAGTTGCCTAATGCGCCAATGCATCAAAAACAAATTACAGTAAGACACAATTCACATTAAAGTAAACATTGTACCGCAGCAGGTGTCAAAATAACACTATAAGGCTGGGTTCACACGAGCGTGTCTGGATTAGGTCCGGATGCGTTGCGGATGCGTTCAGTGAAAACTGTGCGATTTCACAGGCAAAGCCATTCAGTTTTGCCTGCAATTGCGTTCAGTTGTTCAGTTTTTTCCGCGCGGGTGCAATGCGTTTTGATGCGTTTTTCACGCGTGTGATAAAAAATGGAAGGTTTACAAACAACATCTCCTAGCAACCATCAGTGAAAAACGCAACGCACCCGCACTTGCTTGCGGATGCAATGCGTTTTTAACGCAGCCCCATTCACTTCTATGGGGCTAGGGCTGCGTGAAAAACGCAGAATATAGAGCATGCTGCGATTTTCACGCAACGCACAAGTGATGCATGAAAAAAAACGCTGATGTACACAGCCCCATTGAAATGAATGGGTCAGGATTCAGTGCGGGTGTAATGCGTTCACATCACGCATTGCACCCGCGCTGGAAACTCGCCCGTGTGAATGCAGCCTAAGGATGAGCGAACCAGTTTGGACCGAACCAAGTTTGGTCCAAACTTTGCTATTTTTCAGACATCACACAAACCCAAATCGTTCCAGGTTAGTTTCAGATGAATCAACTAAGATGGGACATAGCGCCATTTTAGAGCACATTTCGGCGGGTAAAGAGCACTATGGAGGTTGGGAGGCTTAAATTGCCTTTCGATCCGTGCACCTCGATCTCACCCTGTAGACTTGAAAAAGAAGATTTTATACTCTGAAACTCGTTATTAAAAGAGCAAATCAAATCATAAAATCGTTTTTGGTCGTGATTGCACCAAGCGGTGTCCAGACATTGCAGGCTCTCGTCTGTCTGCACCTCGCACCTCCCAATTTATTCAGTTCACATCCCACTAGAAGGTTGGCTATCCCATGGTCTGAGGATCTGGAGGCGCTGGCAGCACTGACATGTGGGGCTCTCTCTGCTGAATATAATGACACCTTCCGCTTGGTGATCTGTTGCTTTATTGTGGAGAAATAGTACTTTTAATCCATATGCTAATGAGCTGATTTGAGTCCAGCATTTTTCTATTCAGAGCTGTAGCCCCGCCCCTATTCACTTCTTCAGATGTAAAAGGGGCGTGGTTTATTACATCATTCATTTATTTTAATAATTGGCGGGAAAATGAATAACAGGGAATGCTAAGGTATTATATTACTAAAAAAAAGGGGGAGGAATATACTATTGAAGATAGTAATTATAAAGGGCTAGTTTGTTCATGGAGTGATAAACACATGATGTGTTTATCACCCCATGAACAAACCCTAGTTGGTATGTATACACACCGGCAGGCAGCTGCAGCAAAAAACAGTTGGTTGTCAAACAGGCTTTTTATTACCAGCAGGAGCCATGCATTCACTCATAGCCATATATGATGTGTTTATCAACCCATGAATAAACTAGCCCTTATTATAATGACTAACTTCAATAGTATATTCCTCCCCCTTTTTTTTTACCTTATATAATAATATAACACCTTAGCATTCCCTGTTACTCATTTTCCCGCCAATTATTAAAATGAGTGAATGATGTAATAAGCCACGCCCCTTTTACAATTGAAGCCATGAATAGGGGAGGGGCTAAATCTCTGAATAGAAAAAACACTGGACTCATATCAACTGCTGGACTCAAATCAGCTCATTAGCATATGGACTAAAAATACCTTTCCTCCACAATAAAGCAACAGATCACCAAGTGAAAGGTGTCCTTATATTCAGCAGGGTGAGCCCTACAAGGCAGTGTGCCTGGTTTATCAGAGAATTTCCTGGTGACAGGTTCCCTTTAAGGACACATGATGATGTACCAGTACATCATGTGTATTTACAATCACCGCCTCGCGGTGCGCGGTGATCGGAACAGAGTGCCTGCTGAAATCATTCAGCAGGCACTCTGTGACAATGCCAAGTGAGGGACCTGTGACCCCCCGTATCGGCGATCGCTGAAAACCGCAGGTCAATTCAGACATGCGGCTTACAGCGCTTTCAGCATTTTCTGATCCCCGGGTCCCGTGACCGCGGGGATCAGAAACTTCTAAATGACACAACGGTTCCGGGTGGTGCCGGAGGTGCCACTCTGTGCTGCCACTCTGGTTACCCGCTCAGGATGGCTGAGCGGGTAACCAGAGTGGCAGCACATCCGTAGGGACCGCTGTATGGAAGGGGTTAACAGGGAGGGAGATCCCTCCCTCTCCCATCGGGGGCTGCTGTACCTTTGCAGTCACCCGACAGGATAGGATCACAGAGGGAGGGCGCCCTGTTGTGGCAGCGGGCGATGGTTACCATGGTAACCGGATGCCTTCACAGGCTTCCTGCTTGACATGGTAATGGTTAGTCTCATCAGACTTTTGCTAAAGGCAGAAGTCTGATCAGACTATGTAAACTGAAAATACAGTTCAGTACACTATATAGAGTACAGACATCGGACCTACTGGATCTTCAAGAACCAAGTGGATCTGGGTCAAAAAAATAAAAAAAAAAAAAGGTGAAAAAAAGGTAAAAGTAAAAACACACATTTATCACTGAATAAAAATTAAAAAAACTGAATACACTACACATATTAGGTATCACCACCATATGGTTTTTGGAAGGTAAATTTTGCTGGACTGTTTTCTTGACACCATGTCCCATTTGAAGACCCCCTGATGCACCCCTAGAGTAGAAACTCCAAAAAAGTGACTCAGTGTAAGAAACTATAAGAAACTACACCCCTCAAGGTATTCAGAACTGATTTTACAAACTTTGTTAACCCTTTGGCCCCTTTCACACGGGCGAGTTTTCCGCGCGGGTGCAATGCGTGAGGAGGACGCATTGCACCCGCACTGAATCCGGACCCATTCATTTCTATGGGGCTGTGCACATGAGCGGTGATTTTCACGCATCACTTCTGCGTTGCGTGAAAATCGCAGCATGTTCTATATTCTGCGTTTTTCACGCAACGCAGGCCCCATAGAAGTGAATGGGGCTGCGGGAAAATCACAAGCATCCGCAAGCAAGTGCGGATGCGTTGCGATTTTCCCGCATTGTTGCTTAGCAATGGGACCCAATCTCTATTATTTTCCCTTATAACATGGTTATAAGGGAAATAATAGCATTCTTAATAAAGAATGCATTGTTAAATGAGTGGAGGGGTTAAATAATAAAGTTAACTTACTTAGCCATTGATCGCGTAGTCGCTGATCTGTCCTCTCTTTCCCTGCAGCATCTAAGATCTAAAGGACATGTGATGACGTCACATCACCATGGTAAGATGGACCATGTGATTGGACCATGTGATGTGACGTCATCACAGGTCCTGTAGATCTTAGATGCTGCAGGGAAAGAGAGGACAGATCGCGACTACGCGATCAAGTGGCTAAGGTAAGTTAACTTTTATTATTTTTAACCCCCTCCACTTCATTTAACAATGCATTCTTTATTAAGAATGCTATTATTTCCCCTTATAACCATGTTATAAGGGAAAATAATCAATTCTCCAGAAGACCCGAAACCGGACTAAAGTGATGAAGTCCGGCTTCGGGTCTGGGTACCAAACATGGCGTTTTTTCTCACGCGCGTGCAAAACGCGTTACAAACGTTTGCACCCGCACGGGAAAAACGCGCATATTCCCGCAACGCACCCGCCTCTTATCCGGGCGTCAAACATGACGCCCGTGTGAAAGAGGCCTTTAGGTGTTCCACAAGAGTTATTGGGAAATGGAGATGAAATTTCTGAATTTCCCCTAAAGGGTTAAAAACGTTTTTAAAATCAGTTTTGAATACCTTGAATGGGTGTAGTTTCTAGAATGGGGTCAATTTTGGGTGGTTTCTATTATGTAAGCCTCACAAAGTGACTTCAGACCTGAACTGGTCCTTAAAAAGTGGGTTTTGGAAAATTTCTCAAAAAAATTTCAAGGTTTGCTTCTAAACTGCCCCAAAAAATAAAAGGGCATTAACAAAATGATCCAAACATGAAGTAGACACATGGGGAATGTAAAGTAATAGCTATTTTTGGAGGTATTACTATGTATTATAGGAGTAGAGAAATTGAACCTTGGAAATTTGCAAATTTTTCAACATTTTTGGGAAATTTGGTATTTTTTTATAAATAAAAATTATTTTTTTTTACTCTATTTTACCAGTGTCATGAAGTACAATATGTACAAAAAACCAATCTCAGAAATGCCTGGATAAGTAAGCGTTTTAAATTTATTGACACACAAACATGCATTTACCCATAGCTTTGTAAGTCAGTGTCACTCAGACATCATTTGCTATTCAGAGCTTGGGGAGGGGAAAAATCATACAAAATAAATTTAAAGACATAACATGTTTTCCTAAAAATTATGAGTTCTAGAAGGCTAGAGGGGGTTATATACCAACTTTCAGGGCAATTGGAGCAACTTCGGTTCGGCCTGAATCAATTCAGGTCTGAAGCAAGCTTTTTCAAAAATTCAGCGAACTGGACCTAAAACGAATCTCGACTGGTTCACTCATCTCTATAACACTGTCTAGATCTGTAGTATGTGAGACAAATGTAAATGTAGTAAAATCTAAAATAATTAATGTCTATGGTTGTCAGCAGAAAACAATTAGATAAATACCCAAGTGATATATTGTTTATATTTTGATACATAAAATGTTACACTAATTAGTGCTAATTGACACATTTTGGTCTACTGGAGCATGGAGACATACACTGTGTAACTGCAGTACAGTAATTAGAGTGATGGTGGATACAAACTTTACCACGTGCAACAAGGGCATAGCCAGAGGAGGTGCAGAGATATGTAGCAGCCGTGCTGGGATGCCGCCAATGTTAGGCTAAAAGCCCCTCTGCAGCGTAACAAGGCGTCAGTGTTATACATAACATACAATAGGTGGTGGGCATGTTATAGATTTTGCATTTGGGCCCAGGAGCTTTAAGTTACATCTGTGATGTGCAACCATGGCATGAGAATAGAAAGAGCTGAATAGTTATACAATTTATACCATGTACTATCACCAACCTGATGCTACATTCCTTGTGACACACTGGGGCAGAGCTATTATTACCGTCCTAAATTCACACAGCTTAAAACTGGACTAGGCAAGCAGAAGATCCCACTGGCATGTTAGACACTCTTCTTTACAACACCCTCTTGGTTGGCCTAATTTAGACTAGTGTGTTATGCCAAAATTTGGTGCATTTTAAGCGATATCCCCTTAGGATTATAAGACAAAGGCTTTTTTCGAGGAAATTTTCAATAATGTTTTCACAAGGCATGTTGTACATCAGTGTTTTTTTTTTTTAGCTGAAGTTGAGACAGAACTATGGAAGATTTAGCTGAGGCAGAAATGGTAAGGATATATTCTGCCATAGATGTGGTAGTACAACAAGATGACATAGCACATTGTCACCTTTAAGTCAATCTACTTTCACACAATTTCATTTCAACTAAAAGAGAATGATGTAATTAGCCAATTTCTAAATCCCTTCATTTAAAAAAAATCTGCTTGCATCTACTTAAAAAAGCTGTAAAGTCAATTTCACTAGTGGTCCCACGTCCACCTAATTTGCAGGCTACTGCCTGTCAGACAAAATCCATCCATAGTAATAGAGACACAGAAGACAGCTGAGAGGAAGTGGGGCATGTCAGAGGTATCTGAGATGATGAGCCTGCTAAAATAACTGCTTCTATACTGCCTCTAAAGATTATAGGAGCCACCTGTGTGTCTGTAAGTGTGATCTACCCCTCCTTATGTGTTCTGTGAGCTACGGAGCTAAAAACAAACATAGTGGAAAATAAGGGAAAGGACGTCACAGCAGTATAGTGCTGGCAGATTCCACAGAAGGGAGAAGACCTCTGCTTGTGAGAGAAATGCATCTAGTTGTGCTGCCGAAGAGGGGAATCAATAGGCTGAAAAAGACATTAGGGAAACCCAAAAACATCTATTTCTTTACATTTATGACTGTACAAATAATCACTATGCAAACTTTTTTAGGAAAATTCAGGTACGTTTAAAAAATAAAAAAAAGCAGTTTTCCAAAACCTGTCCCTCACTGCAGTTTTGCCACAATTAGATCCCCCAGACTGTTTGCAGGGGTTCTGTCATCAAGACAGAACTGAATGGTCCAATGGCTACTGTCAGCTTCTAAAATCCTCCACCCTCCCCCATTTTTAAGGAGGTGATTGTAGGAAACCTCGCTTTACCCCTGCAGTGGCCAAAACATGGTTTGGCCATCCATTTTAATGGCCAGTCCATGTGATGGATAGCTGGTCTGAGTTTGCTACAGTGAAAACTGCTCTTTGTTAGGCCTCTTTCATACATCAGTGAAATAATGTTTTCCACGGACCGTCGTTGTTTGGTGACACCACAGAAGCATGCCCTATTTTGTCCGTGATTACTGATCTTTCATGCACATTATAGTCTAGGGGTAAGTAAAAACCACGGACGCAACGCAAATGCCATATATGTTTGGTCTGTGGTTTTCAGACCATTGGTAGCAGATAGGCTGGAAACTCATTTTCAGCCTAGCAGTATCTGTGAAACACGGATGACGCATAAAGGGCAGAAAATGGACACACGATACATACAACTTATTCTTCACAGACATCTTCGTTGATGAACCACCGACCTTCTGATCGTGGGTGTCATCACAGACACGGATGTGTGAAAGAGGGCTCACCGGCACCATGATCTGGCTAATAGCAGGTTGGTCTGAGTGGGGAACACTCTCCTATCATTACTACCCCCAGACGAAGGTTCGCCAAAACGCGCATTGGGGTTGGCGCCATCCCGGAGGAGGCACAGTATGGGTAACACACTCTGCCGTTATAATTGATTGTATTGCAATGATTGCACTTGCACTTTATTTTGTTCTTTCGTATAATGTGAAGCGGTGTGGTTTGTTGCTAGTGTTCTCTCCTCTGGTGATGTCGCCTTGTCCCTGTACTTGCTTTGTTTGTCTTATTACGTATTGTTCTTTTAATCATGTTTGATAAATTGGTATTGTATTTTCATGCGGTCTGGCAGTGTTTTTGTAGGTTGTGTAGTTGATTTGTGCCACAGGCATGTGTCTAATTAGACATAATTGTTGATTTTGTTGCAGTGTTTGGCCAAGTTTATTGGTATAGTATCATTACTATATAACCTGATAGAGAGTGAAAGAGGCAGGACTCCAGGCTAAATGACAGTACTGTACAGGATTTAGATGAAGAAGGGCAGAGTGAAGGTGGTATTGGGCAGGATGTCACCTGCTTTCATAGGTGATAACCCATTGATTTCTGTAATAGGATAAAAAAAAAATTTAAAAAATAAAAATACCCTTGCAAACACAAAAAATATATCTAAAACAATCCTTGGTATATATTGTCAATGTCATGTCAAAACAATGTAAATGTAATGTAAATGTTACACATTGCAGATTCATGGAAGCCTGGACTCCAGTTTTAGGACTGTCTTTGCTATTAGTTTAATAGTTTATTATGTTTTTTTTTTTTTGCCACCAGTTTTCATCTGCAGCTCCATTACGATATGACGTATTTTTCCCATCTTGTTAACCACAATGGTTACATTTATTACAATATCTGTAATAATGTGTCTGATATAAAAGCCTAATCATATTTAGGCAAAAAGCAAGCCTCTCGCCTGTTGTCAGTTTACAGCGGAGTCAATAAAGTACAGGGGCTGAGCGAACTTTTGCTCGTTACGTAGATAGTTGGTTGCTTAGGAACAGCAGTCAGGAATAGCAGCGTTGCAGCCACTCAATGTCTAGGGACCATCCATAGTCGAATGATGTGAAAGTGACAGTGAGCAGGCACATAGGCTAGCAATGGCATCATCCTATAGCTATACCGTACGCTCAGTGCTGACCTTCACGTCTTTTAGCTTTACGTTGGACCCACATATTAATTATCCACATTTTTTCCTGCGCAGAATTTCTATGTTGGATACAATTTTAATGTATTTTGTATCTCGTAATGTTCTCGTAATGACGTGACAAGATGACAGCAATGTGAAGAGATGAAGAGGAGCCATGACTGGTGACCTTTATGTAAGATAATACAGAAAAGACACAGATCATGTCCCCCCTGCTTCTGAGAAGCATCATTTGCTTAGAAATAAGCACATTTCAAGCATGTATTTGCAAATGCATCTTTACATGTGTCTTTATTTGTTTTACTATTATTAAAGGAATTGTCCCATGAAAAATATTTTCCATTTTTCAAACCAGCCCCTGGATCTGGATACTTTTGTAATTGCATGTACTAAAAAATTTAGTACAGCCATTTTTATTCAATAACATGTATGTGTAATCGCCACCTGCTGTTTTTTTTTTTTTTCTTTGTCCAGCTCACTGAGATGGCCGCACATGCTCAGTTTCATTCTACATCTGCCTCCTGAGTTATGATAGAGAGAGCATGCACAAGCCCCCTTAGCTGCAGCAGAAAATATACTCCCCTTGATCAGGCACCATATAGTACATGACAATCTCTTTCTAACAAAGCTAGAACCAGTACCTGTACTTCACATAGACCCAGACCTCTCCCCCATTCATCGATCCGCTAGATTTATATCAAGCCGGCAGCTCAAGAGGAGTGCCCTTCATGTTGCAGCTTAAGGGGTGTGTCATTTTTGCTGCAACTCTCTCTTTTTCACAGTTCAGGAAACCGTTGAAAGTGAACTTGTGCAGCCATATCAGTGAGCTTGACAAATGCAACGAGCCCACTGGCTGCACCTGGGGTATCCCTTGCCCCTTAGGAGGTTTCTACAAAATATGTCCCTCTTATAGAGAAAGTAATCGTGACGCCAGCTGCCATGAAGCAGCGAGGATATGGAGTCCCCTTTGTAGATGGTATTGGTGGTACCCAGGGGTAGGATTGCCAGAGTGGTGCAGGGTGGACTATAGTCTCTGTAGATGTTGTATACACGTGGCTCGGTGTTCCTACCTGGATACGGTTGGATCCCAGACGTGGTGTAGTCCAAAGCAGTGCAAAAAGGGTAGTTGAACTTGGATAATGGATAGGTAGAATAAATGGAGTCCAGGCTGGGTAGCAATGTTGAACACAGCTTTACTTGGCATAAACGGTAGTCCAAGCAGTTTTCAAATTTTGTCTTGGTCATCAGCAGGTATTGGCACAATCTGTGCAGGTAAACAATTCTCTGCAACAATCTCAGCCCTGCTATGCGGTAGCTCTCTTGGCTCTGCTATGCTTGGCTGGGTAAATAGGAAACTCTTCCTCTTCTGCTGGAACTTGGCTTAGCTGTAGTCTGTCTCTTACTCTAGTCCTTAATCCTACGAACTTCTTGCCCTGACATCAAGCTATGTTAGCTTGGGAGGCAATGCAAGCCCAGGAGGGGACAAGCAACCATAAAGGACTTTGGGAGGCAGGGCCTCTGGGGCCTAGCAGAGCAGGCAGTGCTTTGCTAGCCAACATACAACCTTTCCCCAGGAGGGGGTAGGCTAGACTGGCTTACTAACTAAACTCCTTCCTCTCTAAAGAGGGCTGGAATGGAACTAGAAGGTTCTCCAGAGAAACTATCGCTGCCAATGTTGCCGGCGTCTGCTGGTAGACCAGGCAATTACATGAACATAACCAGTTACATGAAGGAATATGCACATTATTAGGAGATGACATGAAGTACATTAGATGTAGTGTTGAGCGAACTTGTATTTTAAGTTCTGCGTCCAAAGTTCGGGTTCAGGTTATCGAAGAATCCCTGGACAACACTAAAGACCCTGGGTGACGTCACCGTCATGTGATCAGTGCAGGGGGCATGGCTCAGTAGCCTACCACCTGTTATTCAATCCAGTACTGAGTCGCACCCCCTGCACTGATCACATGACGGTGACGTCACCCCAGGTCCTTAGTGTTGTCCAAGGTTCGGGTTCATTGATGAATCCCCTTATGGATTCCAAATGCCGTTATGGTCCATGGTAGCGGAATCCATAATGGGATGCTTTGATAACCCCAACCCGAACTTTGGATGCCGAACTTAAAATACAAGTTCGCTAAACTCTAAGAGCGCTCGCTGGCCCTGTCTATCAAGAGGAGAGGGGGCGTGTCGGCAACTGGAGGATGCAGCAGCTACCAGCAAGTTACCGCCCAACTTGCTGGTAATGAAGATATTTGCATATAATAAAAGTACGAATTTTAAAAGAACGAAATCACAGGGGAATGTAAGAAAAGTATTTTTGAGATCAGCTGACATTAGCAAATAGCTAATGTCAGCTGATGAAAAATGCATTTTGGGGGTGACAGAAGCCCTTTAATCTCCAGCAGAATGACGCAAGATGCATCCAAATTATTAAAGCCCCTATAATGATCCCCCTCCCAATGCCTGGGCACCTCATATAGGTTATACTTACACCGCTTCCCAACACCCGCGCCACCTCTTATCCCCGCACGGCCACCACTACATCTCTCCGTTGTGCGGATCGAAACATCCGGCAACTAGCATCGCGGGTGACGCTAGAGAGGCCTGTTGCGGCCTTCTATTGGCTGAACCCCCCTCCCCCTGCCACCAGATGTTTTAATGCACACAACGGGGAGATGCAGCGGTGGCCGTGCGGGAATCAGAAGCGACGCGGGTGCCGAGGAGCAGGGTAAGTATAACCTATAACCCCTTTAAGAGGCACACTCCACGTACCAATTCTGGCATAACTCAACTTGTCTGTGAACCAGAATCTGAAAGCTACACTAGGCGGGAGCTGGCATAGGTTTCCAGCATGACTTGCCTCAGAAAACTGGTGTAAGCAATGGTAAAGATGTCAGGCCGCTTAGGCTTCACCCTTCCAGTTAATGCCCCACCCACTTAGCAAAAGTGGCAAATGTGGCAGAAAAGGGGCAAAAGTTGCAACTTTTCACAATAGTTTGCAACTTTTTGATGGCTCAGTTCTGGCAAAGGGGGTATGATAAATCTCCCCCTGCATTCATTACAAGAGACACGTACGGGCACAAACTATCGCAATCCTCCAAATGCCTGGAGCTGGGGTTAAGCCCAGTACATTTACAGTATGGGTTGAAAAAGGGATAACTATTGTAGACCAACGTGAAAACTGAGGAATAAACTGTTCATGAGTTTTGGTCCAGTAAATGACAACCCTACTGGATCTGAAAAGGTTCCTCTGTCTGTTCACTGCTATGCTTATTACAGCGGCCATACTGTTCAACTCCCCTTACAGTACAAATACTCTGTTAGGTAATAGTACTGACCCTCTTATTTATTAGAGCAACATGTAACGCTGCATGCTACCTGCGGGGGCGCTGCAGGAGAATAGAGCACTTACTACCAGATTCTCCTATCAATTACAGCTGATTACTAGAGGTCCAAGCAAAAGGACAATCATTGACAAACTGATTGTCCAGGGACCTTTTCTAACAAAGATAGATTGCTCAGAGCAGACAATCCCTCTAAAAGAAATGCTAGCTAGTAATAGCTGAGTGTCAGTAGATCTTAAATTGTCAGCATGCTATACGGAGAAATATACGTTTCTGACACTTAGTTACAGTATATGGCAATCACAAAGTATGAAGGCTCGGTCAAGGAGAACAAGATACTGTAACTCATTGGTGGCAGGATAGAAGATTAAAAGATGTCAAACAAGAGGAATATTCTGAGGCCTCGTCTTCTGGATGTTTTGTGCTGTGAAATGTTCTTCTGTGCTCTTTGGTGTTAGACTCATAGAAGTATTACGCTATAACTAGAGATGAGCGAATTTATCAAAATTTCAATTCGGTCGGCTCGCTGAATTTTCCGAAAAGTTTTGATTCGATCCAAATTAATTTGTGGCGAATCGTGTTAAAAAACGGCTATATCCTGGCTGCAGAGAGAACACTGTGCCTTGCAGTAACACGCATAGGGAGTCTGCTGTGGTAGTGAAATAATACTGTGAGTCAGTATGACATGTAGATGACAGGCATCGCTCTTAGAATCACTGCACACTTCACGTATTTGGGCAGTTGAGGGGCCAAAACTGACCAAATAGCTCAAGTGTGAACTCGCCTTACAGGTCGATGTTAGCGTCAGGTATAAAAGACCGCTGCAGAGGCCCAAGATCCTACTATAGCGTGAAAGAGCGCACTCCTTTTACACCAATTCACTGATTCCACATAGATTGCTACAGAACCTGTTCGATTAAATGCTTATAAAAGTAGAGCCCCCCCGACAGTGGAGAGGGTGTCAGCAGTAAGTTTGTGTTGACGCCACTGATTATTTTGTCCTTTCTCTGATCCGTCAGAACAATAACCCCCCAAAAAACAGATCCTGTCTGTTGAGCATCCGCCTTTGTGGCAGGCGCAGCACAATGAAGTGCTTTTGGCGCTGTGGCATTAGAAGAATTATGATATCTCTGACTTTTAGTCTAAGCAAACTGTCTATTACTCTGTAATTCCTCTAGCACCCTTCTATGGAAGCAGTAGGTATAAGGAGCACACCACATTTTTAAAATAACTTCTTTAATAACTTCAACTTTTCTTCACATAACACGGCTGCTTCTGCAGCAGGTAGTCCATGTGCAAAACACATGGTGAATAAAGTATAACAAAATGGCGGTTCAACAGTTCAATCTTGTCAGTTAACATGAAATGGTGGATATATTTTTGTCTTTGACTCTATACAATTGTTCATTTGATTTGCAGTATACTGTTTGATAGTAATTTGGTATTTGATGCAAGCAATGATTTGGATTTGCACTTTACATTTGCATTTGGTTTGGTTTGAATTTGGTGGAACTGTAAGCAAACACAAAACCAATTCAATATACAGTCCTAATCATACTATTAACTATAGGAACATATATAACTGTATTAAATACCTATTTAGCCTTTACTTCCATGAACTGCTCTGGCTGGAACTTTGTCTGTTCAGCTCTCTGTCTCTGAAGAATCTGCTAGGAAGACTTAGTTCTCACACAAGCTCAGTGTATAACTGGCTGTGATTGGCCAAGACTCTTGGGCAGTGTGAGGCTGGCTGTGATTGGCTTACCTTTCCAGTCATATGATTAGTCTTAAAGGATAACTGTCATATTTTTTTTTTATTTTTTTGCTAAAGTGTAGGGCTAGTGATAGGTAACATTTTTGCAATAGACTTTATTTAGCCAAAACATTTATTTTTGGTAGAAAACTGGGGCTGAAATTGCCCTTAGCAGCACTCTCTGAAATGAGCGTTGCTAAGGGCCATCCATCTTCTATTAGAAAATGGGAGACGGGCTGTGCAGGCACTGTGCTTCTGCCTCCCATGCTTCCCTGGGAGGCAGAAGGCTGGGCAAAGAAGTTTTAGGAGTTAAAATTACATCTATATTCCCCCTTTCTATGCAATCTAATTATCCTATATTCACTGACCTGCGATCCCTGTGATAATAACTCATGAAGCAGCCGCCGGCTCACTACGGACAGTGCTTCTACTTCTGGCCGCTGCTTGAATGAATTATTATCACAGGGATCGCAGGTCAGTGAATGTACCGGAGTATTAGATTGCATAGAACGGGGGAATATAAATGTAATTTTAATTTCTAAGACTCTTGTGCCCACCAAGGAAGCACAGGAGGCAGAAGCACAGCACCTCTCCCCTTTTCTAATAGGAGACAGATTTTACCTATCACTAGCCTGACACTTTAGCCCCAAAAAATAAAAATAAATATGACAGTTATCCTTTAAAGGTCTGTTTTCTTTTTCTGCTTCTGTTAACACAATATACATATAACTGGTATATGACATTCAGAAACATAAATCACATTAATAACTTTGCTTGAGGCTTTAACATACAAACATAAGAGCTGTATTGAGGTTATTGGCAGGTCTAGGTGTATATATGTGAGCTGTATTAGCAACCCAGGACAGGTCTTAGCTGGCCATCTACAGCCTTCACACGGTCAGCATTTGGTCACTAACATAGATGACATATGAATGGAATATTTGCATGTCGTCTGTGTTTTGTACCCACTCCTGCTTTTGGCTACCAAATCATAAGCCAATTCTGATGGCACCATACAGGCCTTACAGCTGCTACACAGACAGGATCCATGTCTCATTTTTCCTTTCTTCTGACAGATCAGAAGAAGGGTCAAATAAATGATGATATAAACCAGGCCAAAAAGGCAAGATAGTGGCCCAGTCATGAAGTGGGGAGGGTGGGAACAGCATAAGAAGTCCACAGAGTGGCCAAAAAACATAGTGTGCAAGTGGCAGCAGCATCAGGGGACCAGAGTGGCAAGGTGACATAGTGTTAAGGTAGCAGCAGCATAAGGAGACCACAGAGCGGCAAGGTGACATAGTGTGAAGGTGGCAGCAGCATCAGGAGACCACTGATTGGCAAGGTGACATAGTGTGAAGGTAGCAGCAGCATCAAGAGACCACAGAGTGGCAAGGTGACATAGTCTGGAGGTGGCAGCAGCATGAGGAGACCACTGATTGGCAAGGTGACATAGTGTGGAGGTGGCAGCAGCATCAGTAGACCAGAGAGGGGCAAGGTGACATAGTGTGGAGGTGGCAGCAGCATGAGGAGGCCACAGAGTGGCACAATGATAGAGTGTAGAGGTGGCAGCAGCATCAGGAGACCACAGAGTGACCCAGTCACAGAGTGGGGAGGTGGGTGGCACTAACAGTACCCACTGACGATGGTGGGTGTAAGAAGGAGCACTTGGCATCAGTTGTGTGGTATCAGGTGGGTGGCAGCATCAGAATAGTACCTGAGGCAGGTAGCCAAAAGAAACTGGTATCTTTTGTCAAGGTTTGGACGAGGCAGCATGGATGATCTAATCTCATGCATCAGCCATTGGTGGGTGGAAATACTGGCTGATCCACGCCTGATTCATCTTGACAAAGGTCAGTCTCTACGCATTTTGCGTGGACAAGCGAGTTCTCCTTGGGGAAACTATAGACCCCGACACACTAAACACCTTCTTTGATGCCATACTACTGGCCGGGCAGGACAGCTTTTCCACGGCAAACTCGGCCACAAATCTAGTTTGGCTGCTCAGTCTACTATGCAGGTGAAGAAAGCTGCTTATCAGCGACTCTAGACTCTAGGCTGCTGCTGATGGAGCTGGTACTACTCCTCGGACCCCCCAGCGGCCATGGCAGTGGAACGTGGTCACAGACCTGCGAGAGGATGGACCATGGTGCAGATAGGCAGCGGCGAACTGACTACTCAGGATGTCTCTATAATAGCTTAGTTTGTCCTCCCTCTCAGCGGGTGTAAAAAAGGACCCCATTTTAGACCGGTAGCGAGGGTCTAACATGGTGGAGAGCCAGTAATCATTCCTCTGCTGAATGGTGACAATTTGGATGTCACTACGCAAGCAAGTGAGCATGCATTAGGCCATTTGCGCAAGTGACTCGGAGGGACTCCCTGCCTCCGTCTCCACTGCATACTGCCATGGTGTGTCTGGGTCATCTGCCCCATCTTCCTCATCGGGCAGCTCCTGCTCCTCCTCTCCTGTCACCTGTATAGAAAAACAACCCATTTTGCTACACATTGCTTCTGCTCCAATGTCCTCCTCCCCCTCCAGTTCATCCCCCACAGGGCTCAGGTGGACGTGAGATGTAGGTGCCATGTCACCAGTCCCCTGACCAGCCAGATTTACAAGCATCTTTTCCAGGATATGAATCAGTGGAATGACATTTATCCCGTAGTCTTGGTGACTGACAAATAAAGTGGCCTCCTCTAATGGCACGAGCAAATGGCAGGTACCACGAGCTGCCACTGGCTAACATCTAAGTTACACAGTGGAGTACCTCTGTCCGCCTGTATCATCAAGAAATCGTTTATGGCCTTTCTCTGTTCGTATAGTCAGTCCAACATATGGAGGGTGAAATTCCAATGGGTGGAAACATCGCAAATCAGCCTATGTTGGGGGACGCCATTCTGCTGCTGTAGCTCAAGGAGTGTGTGCTTGGCGGTGTACGAATGGCTGAAATGCATGCAAAGTTTCCTGGCCATTTTTAGGATGTCTTGTAGATGGGTGAAAGACTTCAGGAACCGCTTGACAACCAGAATGAACACATGCGCCATGCAGGGCGCATGGCTCAGCCCTCCTTGATGCAGCGCCGACACCATGTTCTTCCCGTTGTCAGTCACCATGGTTACGATTTTGAGTTGTTGCGGAGAAAGCCAGGATTCGATTTCTTGATGAAGGATGCGGAGCAGTTCTTCCCCTGTGTGACACCATTCACCCAGGCATACATCGGTGTGACACCACCTTGACCTGCACATGTGGTATGCTGGTGGGGCACTGTGAATTGTCCCTGCAGTGGTGGCTGAGAACAAGGTGGAGGATGAGGAGGCAGAGGTGGACATTGTCGCAGGACCAACGGCGTGAGAACATGGAGGTGAAAGTGGCGCCACCTGGCCAAGTTCCCGGTTTGGCTGTGCAGGAACTACATTTACCCAGTAGGCCATAAAGGGCCTATTTTGTCCTTGACCGAAGTTACAGCTCCACATGTCGGCGCTGCCATGCACTTGAAAGATACCAACAGGCTCAAGGACTGGCCCGCCTTCTGTTCTACATGTGTGTGCAGGGCTGGTACTGCCTTTTTGGCAAATAAATAATGGCTTGGTACTCTCCACCTCGGCTCCGCACAAGCCATCAGTTCTCTGAAAGGTGCAGAGTCCACCACTTGGAAAGGGAGGGACTGCAGTACCAGCAAATTGGCCAGGAGCACGTTCAGCTTCTGCGCCATTTGATGAGTGCACGCATACTGTTGTATCTTGGCAATTGCTTTGTTGATCCATTGCTGATGGAATGACTGACTAGGAGGGGCAGGAGCATCAGGACCAGCAGATGTTGGAAAAGAAAGACAGCTTCCTTCGGCTGAGGTGGTGGAGCCTTGACTGCCTGAAATCGGGTTCGTGCCACTGGGTGATGCAGAGGTTGCTGCGGCAGGATGGACCACCACATCGGAGCCATGGTTCTTCCAGGCCGCTTTATGGTGGCACTGCATATGTTAATGCAGGGCCGTGGTGCCAACATTGGCACACTGGCCACTCTTCACCTTCTGTCCAAAGATTCGACAAATGGCCATGTTCACCTATCCTGGCGGCTTAACAAAAATCTGCCACACTGCTGAGTCGGTGACTTTACCCCCAACACTCTGCACTGACTAACTGCTACCGCCACTGCCTTTATGAACCCCTGCACCACTACTTTCCGGGCCGGTAGGCTCCTGTGAAGCGGGTGGTCTACCCCGGGTACGTTTGGTTCCCAACCTCCCACTGCTGACTCCCAGCCACGCTACCGACTTACTGGCTCAGCTGCTGCCTCACGCGCAAGCTGCCACCCTCTTTTCCCGATGATGATGAAGCCCCTTCGTCACCCAGCTCCCAATTGTGATCGGCTACATCATCATCGAGTACTGTCTGCATGTCACTGATGTCCTCCTCAACAGTCACTGAGCCAGGAGCCTGACCGCACGCAACACCAGCTCCCACACCACTGTCCTCATCACTACTTGCCCGCCTACTGGAGGTTGTCTCCTCCGGTTCTTGGCTGGGCAGTAGCTGCTGATTGTCATCTATTAGCTCGTCCTTGCTGTATAGTGGAGCTGAGCCCACAGCATATAATACTTCTCTGGCTGAGGGAACAGAAAAGGACAGAGGCATATTGAGGACAGGTGAGGGCACAGGGCCTGCTGGGGGTGTCTGATGTCACTTGCGACAAAGTCGAAGATTGAGTCAACAATTCAAGAACCGCTGGTTTGCTGCTCAAGACACAACCGCTAGCTGACACTGGGAGCTCAGGCCTCTCGAAATGACCCCTGCTGCCAATAAGGCTAATAAGCCCCTCCCCCACTAATACACACCAAAAAAAGGCTTAACATATAACTGCGGCCGTGTACATCAAATAATATTTGTTTCTTCAACTAATACACGCCAAAAAGGGCTGTTTTTTCTCACTTTAACACACAACAGCTAATAAGCCCCCTTTTTCACCCACTAATACATGACAAAAAAAGGGTTTAGAACATATATATAACTGCACCGCACAAGGGCTAATAAGAAGTAGAAATATTTCCTAGTAATACACCCTGTTAATGGCTGTATCACACTGCACTTGAACCCCAATAACAAGAAAGGTTTGCTGGAATTACAGCGGTATCATCTATTGCAAACCTGAAATGAGCAGCAGTATAATGGCAATTTGGATCCCCAGTCTGTGCAGCAAGGTGTAATAGGATTGCTCCTATTACCCAGGCTGTACACTCCCCTATTGGACCCTGTTCTGCTTCAATACTGTGGAATAATTCCTCCCTATCCTTTCCCTACACTTCTAATGCTCTTTCCCTGAACTTCTATTGAGCAAAATATAAGTTTTCAATTATTTCCTAGCACTTTACCTAGCGCCTGCTAACGTCTCTCTCTGCACTAAGTACACTGGAAAATGGCTGAATCCAGGATGGCTGAGGCTATTTATAGGGCTGTGACATCACAGGGCTGGCTGGATGCTGATTGGCTGCATGCATGGCATTGTGAGTGATCCCTCGTTCTCAGAGTTCCTTACTCCATGTACTAACATGTGTTGCAGCCATTTTAGAAAAAAATGCGATTCGTTACCACAAAGCATTAGGAAATTCGGATTCGGTGCGAATCGAATAAATCCTGAAATTCGGATCGAATTCCACTTTGTCAGCTTCGATTCAATCATCTCTATCAATAACCTTAAAGGGGCTGGCCACTTTATAAGAATATAGCCTAAATGGTCATACAGTGCATTCTGCGGCACAATAAATGGCACCGCCCCATCCAGGGTAAGCAAAATGGTGTCCGTCAGTGGCGTTCATAGAGAAGCAAGGGCCCCATAGCAAGCATCAACTCCCCCGCCCCACTACACACACACAGGACAGAAGGGTTTCTGTCTAAACCCTTTTCAATGACCCTTGGGCCATTTTTTCCACTGCCTCATTTTCTTTAGAGGGTGGAGTCCTGACCAAGTCCCCCCCCCCCCCAGTAGAAGAGGAGATGATCCCAACTAAGACTGGGCCCCATAGCAGTCGCCTGGTCTGCCGCTATGGTAGTTACGCTCATGGTGGCCGTCATGTAGTCATTTATGGCTGTATCTCTTTTTATGAAGGCTCTAGAAAGTAGTGGAATGAGTGCAGCACCTGCACAGAAGTGAATGCAACTATGGACAGCTAAGGCCACTTTCACACGAGCGCTAAAGCTATCTGGCAGAGAAACAGCTTGCTGGAGTTCATCTAACCTGGCCTAGCTGGATAAGGCTGTGCACCACCTGAGCCAATTGACTATAATGGGATTTGGCAGGGATTCGGTCGTTTTCCGACATAAGCACCAGATTTTATGTACACCAGTTTTTGTCCAGGAGAAACCTGGCTCTCGTGCTGGAAAACTTCAGGATCACCTTCAGATATCATTATAGTCAATGGGAGTCTGGTGGTGAACGACAGTATCCAGCTAGGCTGTTCCTACCTGAAGAACAGTTGTGAAACTAGCCTAAGGGATCAAGCACACGAACGTATTTTCTTTCCGTGTCTGTTCTGCTTTTTTGCAGACTGTATGCGGAACCATTCACTTCAATGGGTCCACAAAAAAAAAAGAAGTGTGCATTCTGTTTCCGTATGTCCGTATTTCCGTTCCTCCAAAAAATAGAACATTTCCTATTATTGTCCGCAATATGGACAAGGATAGTACTGTTCTATTAGGGGCCAGCTGTTCCGTTCCGTAAAATAAGGAATGCAAATGGCCTTCATTCGTATTTTTTGCAGATCCGTTTTTGTGGACCGCAAAATACATACGGTTGTGTGCATGAGCACTACAAAAGCTGCCACATGAATAAATCACGTTAAATCGCATTTTGCTTCCCATGGACGGGGCGGCCAATCAATGGGGTTTTCCCATCCTATAAAGAGATCACATCACTAGGATAGGCCAACAGTTTTTGATTGGTGGGATTTTGACCCCTGGGGCCTTATATATCCTGAAAATGAAAGGAAAGCAGAGCTGGTTCAACTCTTTGCCCTCATCTAAGTTCACATGCGTACTTCTAGCCACCCGGCTGGGCAAGGAACCACGGTCAACCCTATTCACTGCACAGTGGTGGCTGAGGTGCCAATGTGCGGATTTCAGGATCAATTTGCGGGCACAGGTTTTTGTAACCTAGCGATCCGCTATCACTTTATACAATGAAAAAAAGCACTTTAAGACACACATTCCAGTGTGCCCAACCGATCCTGGTAGGACTGATATTAATCGCCGGAATCTAAGTATAGAGCATCACCACAAATGAGCATCGTGATTGAGCTTCTAAGATTTCTCATCAGTAGCTATATAATGGTCATCTGCTGGTCTGGGGTCTGGAGTAGAGTTAATGAACCGTGGCCATAGAGCATCAAAGAATGCAGTACTACAGGAAAGCATCCAGAGGTGATCACCAACGACTGATTCATAATTTTATAAGAATGTGATCATTTATTTCCCTTCAGATGTAGGTTACAATCTTTACATACCAGTCCTCTTTTGTATAAATACTGTATTCGTACTCCAAAAACCTTCCACTTGCTGTTTGAGCAAGTGAAATAGGTAATTATCAGTGGCAGCTGTCACCACTGTGGAGGCATTTGAAATAGGGGACATGTAGAAAATTTGCAGAAGTGTCCGACGTGTGCCCCATGGACCTGCCCCTCTATTTCTAGTAGCTCATTTAACTCAGACTCCATAACAAGTAGATCCCGCACTGTAGAAGTCTGGCACCTCCTGCCGGACCCTTCTAGCAGAAAAGAGTAATTCAGTGGGGTTATGTTCCAATTCCTTGCTTCTAGTCAGGAAGCAACACCCTGTGTGGTCCAAAAACTCAGATCTTCTGTCGATAAAAGGATTGTTTCACCGAGACAACCTGTACACGGGTGACGTTGTAATGTACATAGGACTGGCTCTTGTATTCCCCAGCAATATCAGTTGATCACTGTATTGAAATGGTACTGTATTTTTAAGTACTGATTGGTTCGGTCTCCTTTAATTCTGTCTCTTTTATATTACTTTTAGTTGTGTGTAAGATATTCCTTGTAATGTAGTGGGTTAGGCATAGCCATCCGCCCTTTCTGTTGATAAGATAACATTTCATGAGTAGTGATCTCAGAGACACATCTCAGGACATGCGTGATGCACACCGGGGGCGGGGACGAGGTGTATAGCTCTGGTTACACACATACATTAGAGGGGACTCCACTTGAAACTTCATCATAGGTAGGATGTAATTATTGATGTGCCCTATCTCTTGTACACCCTGGGGTGTCAGTTATTTGTTATACCATGGTAGACAACCATGTGTTATAGCATGGACGACCGGAGCCCTACTCCATATTGCATATTTAGGCTAGTGATGTTTATTTGCTTTTTATTATTTGGTATGTGATTTGCCTGTGTTATCTGATATTTAATCACACTTAGAAAAGATATTTACTCACTTAGCCTGCATAAGCTTATTCATTCTCAAATCTTTTAAATTTATATTACAATCACCAGGACTTTCAGAAGCTACGCCCCTGTGGAAGCCCCTATCCATTGGCAGCTCTTCTAATCTGGCTAATAGATGGTGAGCGAAGATGGGTGTACCAAGTGATATAGCTCTTATCCCAGTGTTAAATGCCAGTGGCATGGATTTGTTTATTTTTTTTATCTTGCTACCAAGTATTTTTAAGTGGCTTCTCTGGGCTTTTCTAAAAATCCAGCAGCCTTCTCATCTGACCTCCATCGTGCCCCCGATGCCTCCATCACCTCTGGACTCACGTGACTGCCTGGGCTGGCTGTTCTGCTCAGGTATTAACCAGATGTGTTCCTGAGTCTTCCTGTTCACCTGCATACTGAAAAACCAACTGAACAGAAAGACTCAGGAACATGATAGGTCGGGACCTCAGCTAAAAGAACCCACAGCCTGTCCAGGCAGTCACGTTAGAGTAGTGGCGATGGAGATGGGCAGAGGGGGAAGTACTAAGGAAACCATATTGTCTCCATGGGTCAAAAGGCTGCCTGAAAAAGCCAGGAGAACTCCTTTAATGTTATGGTTAAAGGCGAATTATAATATGGGTGGTTTTGGCAGCTGCCTTGGGTCCCAGCTTTCCAGGGAGCCCATAGCCACCCAAAATGCCCACCGTCTTAGAAGACCACTGCAAGAAACAGAATAGAGACCACCACAGCATTGCAGCAGGCCACAATCAGGGCCTGTGCTAGGTGAAAGAACAGCCTGCAAGGGCTCTCCTAATTGTCATCACTAACACTAGGGTTTAGGCCTGGTGTTCTGGATTCATGGAGGAAGCGCAGGAATATGCGCAGCCAGCAGTGGGAAGGAATACAAGTGAGCAGGTCTCAATGTCGGCCCATATTAAAGAGGACCTTTCATGGGTCTGCACATTGTAAGATAACTATCTGGACATGTAGAGTGGCGACCAGGGATGTCACTGCACTTATTATTATCCCTGGGCGCCGCTCCGTTCACTGTGGCCCCGTTACCTTCTCCCGCGCTGTATGGTAATTGCTGCTAACTTCGACACAGAGAGGAGACATCAGCTTCTCTCCCTGGGCGTTCCTTCTTCCTGAAAGAACCCTCCCAGCCTGTGAGCTCTGCGCTGCGATTTGACAGCGCTACAACCAGGAAGAAGGAACGCCCAGGGAAAAACAGGGCAGACTCCTCCCTGGTTTACCGATAGAAACAATTACCATACAGCGCAGGAGAAGGTAACAGGGTCCACAGTGTGTGAACGGAGTTGCGCCCAGGGATAATAGTAAGTGCAGTGAGATCCCTGGGCGCCGCTCTTCATGTCCAGATAGGTATCTTACAATGTTCAGACCCATGGAAGGTCCTCTTTAACTTTAGCTATGATGAATAAAATGTCTGTGCAGAGTAGATGTAGGGGGCGGGGCCTTCCATGCGCTCTGGGCCCCCCTGTGCTGCAGGCCCCGTAACAACGGCGTGGTCTGTCTATATTGGCGGTACGCCATTGTCAGACACTTAACTCTGTGTTATATGTGGTGTTACATAGGACTGCAGGTAAGATCTACTACATTATCTGTACTTAGAGAATTATCACTGTGTTATCTATGGTTTTCCATAGGACTGCAGAAAAAAAGGTTGAGTTTGTGCGCCCCACTGAACACTGGAATAGGGGTTTATTCAGAGTGAGTGGCAGGGTGCACGCTCGACTGGTGATAGCCACTACATTCCAACTTCTGCACACTGCATGACCACAAGAACTTGAGTCCGGGGGCCCAAGTTGTGTGAACAGCCCACTGGTTCTGGTGCCACTAGGGCACCTGAGTCACGTGGAGGGGTCTGAGAGCCACATTTAACTCCCAAGCTACTGGTTCAGAGAATTACTGCTCTGCAGAGTAAAAGAAGCAAGCTTGTAAGTTGTGTTTCGTTCGAATCTCTGTAAAATGCTTTGTAACGACATATTTTCCTGTGATACAATACGATGTAATAAATCAGGACGACAGCACCCGCTGCCTGATAAAGGATTTATTACCGGCTCTGGGATTTTTTATTATGCATTTTTCCAGCTGAATATTAGAAATCTCGACTTGGTAAACCAGCTCTCATCTGCCGCTTTACATTTCGGAACCTGGAATCTTGTGTAAACTTCAGGCCTCCGGGCTGAATCGCCTGTTGTTTGTTTTTGCATCATTCAGAAATACTTGTCTTATGGTAATGGTTTTATAATATTGCTTGTTTAATAGATTCTCTAGTTCAAATAATAAGGCAGCACTCTGAATAATGTGAAAGGGTGGTGGACCCATTTAATCCCACATTCCCATGATTTTTTTTTACATAAATTATGTAAAATGGTGATGACGTGACTGTCCTATCAATATCCCGCACCGAAATTTGCATTAAACCAAAAATAAAAACATTCAAATAATCGTCCTAGAAAATCAGAGCTGTGTCAGACACAATCTTATCTCAGTATTCACATGGTTTTTCCCAATGTCTATGTCTCCAAGAGGATCACTATAAACTGCTGATCATAAATATGACCTAATACAGACTTGAAAAAAGCTCCAGCTAAAAATATTATTTGGAGGAAACCATGCAAACTCGAGCAAGTTCAGGATATGCAAAGTGGATTTATTGTGGTACAATCCAAAATTGTGAATAGGAAAGTGCTCAGAAGAAGGATAAAGAAGCAAAAAATTACCATCAGTGGAACGCCTAGAACATAAATCGGTCTGGCGTATGTGCTACAGCTCTAAGAGTCCAGTTATGCCGTGTAGGGTCCAGTGAAACTGCAATGATTTTGTATAGACGTTTCGGTCGTGGCTGACCTTTCTCAATGTATCGCTGTAACATAAAGAGAGCGATGAGTATCAAGAGCAAGCACCTGAGTGTCAAAACCTCATCTGGGAAATAACCTGTATGTACATGTATAAACACCTATTTATACATTTATTTGTTTAAGATTTTAAATCAGTCATCAACAATGTTTGGAACTATTTATCACTCTGGTAGTTCATCTGTAGTAATAATGGTGAAGGCATATTTCTAATTATCTCAAGGTACGAGGTGGAGGGTAGGCACAGACATTGGATGGAGACAGTTAAGATTGTAGAAAAGAGTTGGCAAGAGACAGGTGCCGGGTAAGTATGGTTGTGGAGAGAGCTTACCTAAAATGGAGATGGCGAGGTAGCGTATCGGCAGTCTGTATTAGAGCTGTGGTGTGGAACTGCAGTGTGCGCTGATTTAAGTACAGGGTGTGCGCGTCAGAACGCCGGTGTTCCGTTAATTTTCCCTACCCGTGAAATTTCCCTACTCTCGTCATTTCCGGTTCCGTCGGAAGTGACGTATGCGGGTAAGGGAGGAGGTGTGTCACGCCTCTCGCTTACTGAGTGGCTGAGTAGGATTCAGCGCAGGAGAGCGCCACTAACTGTGAACGCGCATAGGGTAGGGAAAATGTACGGGTGTGATTTATGACATGAACACATCATATTCACGGTTAAAGCCCCTGGGGTCCAAAGTCTCCAAGGTATGTATCCAGTAAAATTCCTTTTTCTTTTGGAGTCTGATAGGATTGCAACCGCGTCTTGGTCTTGATCTGTTCAATGATCTGAAAGCGCATTGAGCAACATTATGTCCTGCTTTTGTTAAAAGGTCCGGTAACGGAAGCCACGTTTTTTGGCACCGTATGGTAGATTTGTGGCTAGTTATTCTGTCCTTGATCGACCTGTGTGGTTTCACCGATGTACATACTGTAAGTCCACATGAGCATTTGATCAGATGTATTACAAATTTAGAGTCGCAAGTGAAATAGTGCCTAATAGGGAAAGGACGTCCTGCATGTTGATGATATATCACGTTGTCTTTCTGCGTATTAATAAAACAAGCGCAGTGCAAACATGGAAATGTGCCTGTCCTTTTTGTGCTTTAATAATTGTTTTATTTAGGCTGCCTAGGTCTTCCCTTATTAGGTGGTCCCTAAGGTTTTTTGGTCTTTTTAGTCACATTAAGGCTGGTGACTGAAATTCAGTGATAGTGGGATATGTACGTTGTAATAAGGGCCAATGTTTTCGAATGACCTGTTGAATTTTGGGAACTAACGGGTGGTATGTGTGAACAAAGGCTACTCTGGTTGTGGTAGTACTCCTGGTGGTATCCTGTGATTGTAGTATACTAGTAATTGCTTTAGTTAGGAGGTGATCTGGATATCCTCTGTCTCAGAATTTTTTCCACATGGTTTGTAATTGTGTCAATCGTCGCTCTGGGTTAGAGACTATGCGTCGTACTTGGGTAAATTGAGATTTGGTTAAGGATTTTTTGTATTGTTGGGGTGACAGCTCGTGTAGTGGACAAGGCCGTTCCTGTCCATTGGTTTGATGTAAAGGTCGGTTGAACATGTGCCATTCTCATCTTTCTGGACCACTGTGTCTAAAAAACTGATGGATCTGGAATCATAGTGTAGAGAGCTCTCTTCTTATCTAGTTAATGGTTTCAACAAACTGTGTGAGAGTGTGTGCTGGGCCAGCCCATATACAAAACACGTCATCTATATATCTATGCCAACAGACGGCGACCTGTTGGAATAGTGGGTTTTCATAGATTAATGTGGTTTCGAATTGTGCCATACATGTATTGGCATAGGGTGAAGCTACGTTCGAACCCATAGCGGTCCCGCAAGTTTGGATGTAATAAGTGTCCCCAAACAGAAAATAATTCTCTTTAAGAACCTGTGTTAGTAAGTCAATAGCGAAATTAATGGAATCTTTAGTGTTACTTCAATTCCGAGGTCATGAGTGATGGATGTATATAGGATATTTATGTCTAGTGTCACCAGGAGGGAAAACTGTAAAAAAACTGCAAGACGGAACTGTCCAGCCGCATGATAAGCGGAGAGAAGGATCCGTTCTTGCAATGCATTTGTGGACGAATCTGTACCCGGATCTGTCTACAAATGCTGTCAGTTGTCACACTGATCGGCGGATCCGGCAGGCAGCTCCGACAACGGAACTGCCTCCTAGATCACACTAACGAAAGTGTGAAAGGGCCCTTGGTTGTGTAATGTTCCTCATTAAAATGTACTTTAAGTCTTAGGGTTCTATAAAATCTCTGAAATTCCTGGTCTAAAATAAAAGTGTCGTATCCTGGTACAGGGCAAAATGAGAGTCCCTTTTGTAATACTTGTATTTCTGAAGGTGTTAGAGTGTGCGAAGAAATATTAATAGTCAAATCAGGTATCGTCTTACCTGACAGCGGGTCTGCATCAGTCTTGGGTGTTTTCCTGTGGCGTTGTGACCTCCAGATCGGTTTGCTCTTTTTCTGCGTGGTCCTAAAAAAACTGGTGGAACGCTTTGGCCATAAGAAGTCTCGCTTCAAGAGTTGGTTGAATCGTGATGGCGGTCCGTTTGTGATAATCTTGCATAATTGTAAGGTGGATCTTCCACCCATCTGTATACCCAGTTTGAAGTATAATTGTCGGTGTCTAGTTGGAATTTAGCTCTTTTTCTTTCTTGTATGATCTTTCTCTGTTCTGTCAGTGTTTGGTCGATCCTGGCCTTGAAAGCTGTAAGGTCCTCTGGTCGGAGGATGGAGGTTAGTTGTGCCTTGATTGCGTGAAGATTTTTTTGCGTTTTGATTATAGAAAGTTGTAGACATTCAAGATTCAGTAAGATCAAGTCCAGTGAACACTTATTTAGTATCTGTTGAAAACGGTTTCTGAAGTCTTTATCTTCAGAGAAGAAAGTGGGGCGTAGATGGCATCTGAGGCCACGGGGTATCCTGCTGAGTTTGTGGTATTCGGCTAGGGTGGCGCTGTGCAGCTCATATGCCAACAGTTTCTTTGATTCCTGTTCAAATTCACATGTGCGGAGATCTTGTGCAGAAATCGTCACTTGAGATAATATATTTTCTGCCGTGCTGGTATCATATGCCTAGCTTTGAGTAGACATCTGAGTCCAAAAAGGGTGCAACAATCCCACAAAAATAAAATATTGGAAAACAAGAGTGATGTGCAGTCCTCGGTTTCTTTTGAGGTGCTGTGGTGTACGGGTCAAAAGACCTTAAGTAATAACTTGGAGAAAACCACGCGCAATCGCGCACGTTCAGGATATGAAAGAAGTATATTGAAGAAAAAAATGACCATCAGTGGAACGCCTAGACCATAAATCGGTCTGGCATATGTGCTACAGCTCTAAGAGTCCAGTTATGTCATGTAGGTTCTAGTGAAACTGCGATAATTTTGTATAGACTTTTCGGTCGTGGCTGACCTTTCTCAATGTATGGCACTAATATAAATAGAGCAATGAATATCAATAGAAAGCACCTGAGACGGACTGTGCGGCAGATGCGGGCTTCTGCCTGCCCTTCTCTCCTGCTGGGCACAGGTGTATTGTGTATAAAACTTAATTCTATATACCCCCCTTGTAATTATTATGATCCTACACTTACTAACCTGCGTTCCCGGCCGCTGTTAATGAACTTTCCCCCTGCCTGCGCTGCCTGTACTAAGTGATTTCTGCTCACACAGGCATAATTTCCGGTGGCTACTTCCGGAGTGCATGTGTGAGCAGTAAGCGCTCACTACAGGGAGTGCAGGCAAAGGTAAAGCTCACTAATAGCGGCCGGGAACGCAGGTTAGTAAGTATAGGATTATAATTAATATAAGGGGGGATGTAGAATTAAGTTTTACACACAATACACCTGTTCCCAGCAGGAGAGAAGGGCAGGTGGAAGCCAGCAGCAGCCACACAGCCCTTCTCTCCCAGAAGACGGATGGCCCATAGCAACGCTCTTTTCAGAGAGCGCTGCTATGAGACATTTTAGCCCCAGTTTTCAAATGAAAATAAATGTTTTGGCTAAATAAAGTGAATGACATGTTCCCTGTCACTGCTCCTACACATTACCAAAAATAAAAAAATGAAATAGCAGTTACACTTTAAGATTGTAGAAAAGAGTTGGCAAGAGACAGGTGCCGGGTAAGAATGGTTGTGGAGAGAGCTTACCTAAAATAGAGATGGCTAAGTAGCGTATCGGCAGTCTGTACTAGAGATGTGGTTTGGGACTGCAGTGTGCACTGATTTAAATAAAGGATGTGCATGCCAGAACACCGGCGCTTGCGCATTGGAGTCAGAGCTCTATGCATGCGCACTGTGCAGGAGAAGATGGCAGCTTCCATGTTGCTTGTGTCTCCATTCTATGCCTGTGCCTACCATCCACCTCGTACCTTGAGATAATTAGAAATATGCCTTCCCCATTATTACTACATATGAACTACCACAGTGATACATAGTTCCAAAATTTGTTGATGACTGCTTTAAAATCTTAAACAAATAAATGTGTAAATAGGTGTTCATATATGTACTTACAGGTTATTCCCCCGATGAGGTTTTGACACTCAGGTGCTTGCTCTTGATACTCATTGCTCCCTTTATGTTACAGCGATACATTGAGAAAGGTCAGCCACGACCGAAACGGCTATACAAAATTATTGCAGTTTCACTGGACCCTACATGGCATAACTGGACTCTTAGAGCTGTAGCACATACGCCAACACGGCAGAGAATATATTATATTATCTCATGTGACGATTTCTGGAGATTTTTTAAAAACATCTACACAAGATCACCGCATACGTGAATTCGAACGGGAATCAAAGAAACAGTTGGAATATGAGCTGCGCAGCACCACTCTAGCTAAATACCACAAACTCGGCAGGATACCCCGTGGCCTCAGATGCCATCTACGCCCTACTTTCTTCTCTGAAGATAAAGACTTCAGAAACCGTTTTCAACAGATACTAAATAAGTGTTCACTGGACTTGATCTTACTGAATCTTGAATGTCTACAACTTTCTATAATCAAAACGCAAGAAAATCTTCACGCAATCAAGGCACAACTAACCTCCATCCTCCGACCAGAGGACCTTACAGCTTTCAAGGCCAGGATCGACCAAACACTGACGAAACTGAGAAAGATCGTACAAGAAAGAAAAAGAGCTAAATTCCAACGAGACACCGACGATTATACTCCAAACCGGGTATACAGATGGGTGGAAGATGCATCCTACAAGTATGCAAGATCATCACAGCCATCACGTTTCCACCAGTTCTGGAAGCAAGACTTCTTATGGCCAAAGAGTTCCACCCATTTTTTTTAGGACTATGCAGAAGAAGAGCAAACCGATTTGGAGGTCGCAACGCCACAGAAGAACACCCAAGACTGATGCAGACCCGCTCTCAAGTAAGACGATACCTGATTTGACTATTAACATTTCTTCACACACTCTAACACCTTCAGAAATACAAGTATTACAAAAGGGACTCTCATTTTGCCCTGTACCACGATACAACTCTTTTATTTTAGACCAGGAATTTCAGAGATTTTATAGAACCCTAAGACTGAAAGTACATTTCAATGAAGAACATGACACAACTAAGGATGATACCTCACCTCAACCTGAATTATCTATTGCAAAGTTAGGCTTACGTCAACCAAGCAACTATAATTCCCCTAAGTCCTATCATAGAATAGAAACTTACATCACCTTAATCGATCGGGATATCAGGAAAATTACAAATGATTTTAGGCAGGGCATATACCCCACAAAACTTTATCTAACTCCGGACGAACAAGCGGCACTACACAATCTCAATAATAACCAACACATTATTGTGAAACCAGCAGATAAAGGCTGCACAATTGTTGTCATGGATAAAAAAAGATTACATCACAGAAATTTAGGGACAACTTTCGGACACAACAACTTATTCCAGACTAACTTGTGACCCCATTCATTCAATTTGGTCCAAAATACAAGCCGTATATGATAAATATCTACTTAACAAAACAATTGACAGAAAAACATATGACTTCCTTATCAATCCACATCCAATTGCTCCGGTGTTTTATATTCTCCCAAAATTTCATAAATCAATTACCAACCCACATGGCAGACCCATAGTTGCTTCTACCGAGTCATTCTAGCCCCACTTTAAATTTTTCTTGAAAAAATGCTCACTCCACTGACAAGCAAAGCAAAATCCTTTCTATTAGGTACAGGTCACTTCCTAAGCATTCTACGGAAATGGCCATAATGCCCCCGACATCCCTCCTGGTGACACTAGACGTAAATAGCCTACCGTATATACATCTATCACCCATGACCTCGAAATTGAAGCAACACGACAATCTCTAATTGAATCACATACCCTTACTCAAGATTCCATTAATTTCGCTATTGACTTACTAACACGCATTCTTAAAGAGAATTATTTTCTGTTTGGAGACACTTATTACATCCAAACGTGCGGGACCGCTATGGGTTCGAACGTAGCGCCACGCCTATGCCAATACATATATGGCACAATTCGAAACCACATTAATCTATGAGAACCCACTATTCCAACAGGTTGCCCTCTGTTGGCATAGATATATAGATGATGTGTTTTGTATATGGACTGGCCCAGCACACACTCTCACACAGTTTTTTGAAACCATTAACCAGATAAGAAGAGAACTTACATTCACTCTACACTATGATTTCAGATCCATCAGTTTTTTGGACGCAGTGGTCCAGAAAGATAAGAATGGCACACTTTCAACAGACCTTTACTTGAAACCAACGGACAGGAGACAGAGGGTATCCAGATCACCTCGTAACTGAAGCAATTACTAGTACACTACAATCACAGGATACCACCAGAAGTACTACCACAACCAAAGTAGCCTTTGTTCACACATACCACCCGATAGTTCCCAAAATTCAACAGGTCATTCGAAAACATTGACCCTTATTACAACGTACATATCCCACTATCACTGAATTTCAGTCACCAGCCTTAATGTGCCTAAAAAGACCAAAAAACCTTAGGGACCACCTAGTAAGGGCAGACCTAGGCAGCCTAAATAAAACTCCGAAACAATTATTCATGGGCACAAAAAGGACAGGCACATTTCCATGTCAACCCTGCGCTTGTTGTAATAATATACAGAAAGACAATGTGATATATCATCCACGTGCAGGACGTCCTTTCCCTATTAGGCACTATTTCAGTTGCGACTCCAAATTTGTAATACATCAGATCAAATGCCCATGTGGACGTATGTACGTCAGTGAAACCACACAGGCGATCAAGGACAGAATAACAAGCCACAAATCTACCATACAGTGCCAAAAAAGTGGCTTCCATTGGAGGACCATTTAAAAAAAGCAGGACATAATGTCACTCAATTGCACTTTCAGATCATTGAACAGGTCACAAGACCAAGACGCGGCGGCAGTCATTTCAGACTCATAAAGAGAAGGGAGTCTTACTGGATGCATACCTTGGAGACTTTGGCCCCAGGGGTCTTAACCGTGAATATGATGTGTTCCTGTCATAAATCACACACGTCATTGTACATATCACGTCTCTACAGATATAAGCGTGTGTTGAGAAATTTTGTTACATACATGTGAATATATTATGAATACGTGGTTTCATCTTTTTCCCCCAGACTCGTTGAATTGCTTCTCTATCCAGCACAGGTAGTATTAGGCACTGGGTCTCCTCTGTTCATACATACTCTTTTCTTTAATACCTTTTTCTTCTTATTGCCTCTTTGCTCTCCTTGTGTTTTCTCCTTTTCCTATATTCTCAACATGTCCCATCACACGATAGACACGCCCTACACATATACAGATACATTGATGCTGCACACACGCTCCCACAAAGAACATGGCCGCCACCTACTCCTTCAACCCAACACTCATGCACCAACCCTCTGTGCTCCGCATGCGCTCCCACAAGCGACATGGCCTCTGCCATCTTCTCCTGCACAGTGCGCATGCGAAAAGCTCCGACTCCAGTGCTCAAGTGCCGGCATTCTGACGCACACACCCTGTATTTAAATCAGCGCACACTGCAGTTCCACACCACAGCTCTAATACAGACTGCCGATATGCTACCCTGCTATCTCCATTTTAGGTAAGCTCTCTCCACAACCATACTTACCCGGCACCTGTCTCTTGCCAACTCTTTTCTACAATCTTAACTGTCTCCATCCTATGCCTGTGCCTACCCTCCACCTTGTACCTTGAGATAATTAGAAATATGCCTTCACCATTATTACTACAGATGAACAACCAGAGTGTTACATAGTTCCAAACTTTGTTGATGACTGATTTAAAATTTTAAACCAATAAATGTATAAATAGGTGTTTATGACACTCAGGTGCTTGCTCTTGATACTCATTGCTCTCTTTATGTTACAGCGATACATTGAGAAAGGTCAGCCACGACCGAAACGTCTATAAAAAATCATTGCAGTTTCATTGGACCCTACACGGCATAACTGGACTCTTAGAGCTGTAGCACATACGCCAGACCGATTTATGGTCTAGGCGTTCCACTGATGGTAATTTTTTGCTTCTTTATACTTCTTCTGAGAACTTTCCTATTCACAATTTTGGATTGTACCACAATAAATCCACTTTGCATATCCTGAACTTGCTAGAGTGTGTGTGGTTTCCTCCAAATTATTACTTGAGGTCTTTTGACTCTTACACCACAGCACCTCAAAAGAAACCGAGGAGTGTACATCCCTCTTCTTTTCCAATGCCAGCTAAAAATATAGTCACCATGGGTTATGTTCCCCTTACATTTTCTATTCAATTTCTTTCATAGTTGTTATCCTTAAAAGAGTCATCCCGTGAGTAATGTAAAAAATGAAAATCAGACATGGCAGAACCTTTCTAAAAAAAAAAAAACTAGATCCAGCCCTGTACCCTACATGGATCCTGAGATCCTTACATCACTTTTTAGAAACGATTTTGGAGAACCCCTTTAAATCAGTGTTTAGACCAGTCGCACTAATTTTAGTGACTGGCAGGGGCCCCAGTGGTTGGACCCCTGCCAATCAGACACATTCCCTATCCTGTTGAAAAGTCTTCATAATAGGACAACCTCTTTAATTCAAGTGAAAGGAATATGCAGAACACTAACCACCTTACGGCATATAAACTCATAGTCTGAGAGGTCAGATCAGAGATCTACATACTTAACAGGTCGGGTAGGGGTTAATATTTTTGCAAACTCTTTCCATGCATTAATATTACATGCGTGCAGTGACTTGACATTGAAGTCATTATAATGTGCTATGTGAACCAAAAGTCAGGCGCTCTCAATAAAACTTCATCTTACTCATAAATGAGATCCCAATTTCTCCTTGACCTCCTGCCTCATTGCATATTTCTGCAAGTACTTATAAACGAATACATGGTTGGTATGCAACAACGGCAGTTTTTAAAAACAGCTTCTGGAAAGAGCTGAAGGACCATTTATCAAACCAAAGCACTTCAGTTTATAGTGCCTATTGTATGGCTGTCCTTGTACTAAATCCTGGTGCGTTAATTGGATTGGATTGTCAAAAAAAAAAAAAAAACTATTTTTGTTGTGACTCTATGTGGTGCCATCTCTCGAGTATTCCGCTTGGCTCCATTTGTGCATACAGTTGATCTTCTATCTCCTCAGTGATATTGGGGGGTCTATAGATCACACCAAGAATAATTTTTTCATTACTTTCTTTCCACTGTAATTCCACCCACAAGGTGCGGTTTCCACTTCTTCACAACCTTCACCCACCACACACCACCACTTTTTGTGTTTAGCCCTATCATTTCTAAAGAGTGTAAAACTTCAAGGATTTACAGCCCAATTATGAGAAGAGCCCAGCCATTTCTCAGCAACACCAACAACATCAATATGTTTCTCCAGTACCAAGGCTTCAAGCTCTCCTATTTTACTTGCTAGACTTCTAGGAACACACATTTTAAGTTGTCATCAAATTTGACACTTTTCGGAAATTTATTTGTTGATTCTTTACAATAATTTTTTCCTCCCTCAGAGTTGGTTTGCAATTGACAGATCTCCTTATTTACTTCTAATCCTCCCCACCATCAATTCCCCCAACCAATATATTCTGACCTCTCTCTAACCTGTCTACCTCCATATTTATAACCATATCCGCCCCCCCCCCCGCCCCTCTATGAGTTATATATGAAATGCCAGCAGTCTGCAATAATGGTCCAGATGGATGTTCTAGATATGTTATTACATGGGGAATGTTAAGTTGTTTCTGAAGCAGAAATGTCAGGTCTTCAGTAGGATGCCCACTTAGAATTGTATAAAGCCCATTGTACCATAATAGAAGAGGAGTGGATATTCTACGTCTTATCCTCTCTGGCCAAGATGGATGGTTGACAGCTCGTTTTATTGTGCCTCAATTTGTCTAAATCCTAGCAAACTGTAAATCAATATACAGTTCAGCACAGGGCTAGGATCTCAGCACCCTAGATAACCATAAGGTATTTCGAAGCTGGGGGCAGGTACCCAGTGCTTCACAGCATGTGCCAAACTGCAAAACAAATGGCATCTCTGTGGGTTAGTAGTTTTGCAAAATCAACATGAAGTTCTATTGTTTGCAGGAGTTTCTTCTGGGTACTCCTGGGCCCTAGCGCAACAACTGCAACAGCCCCCCACCTACCATGTATCATTTACAATACATGTGTCCTCTTGGGCTTTTGTCCCATCTCCAGTGCCAAGGCACCCCTTATAGTTGTCCCCTTGTTTCTCTAACTTTCGTCCAATTCCTCAGTTTAATTAGTTTTCTATAAAATATATGCGCAGAACCTCAGACCTGGGGGTATCTGCAAATTGTAAATAGTTATGTAGTGTATATCATATTGTACATATCTTGGACATATCTTCCAGTAAGGCAATAGTTAGCAGCAACATGACTAACCAGCCTGTTCCTTCCCTCTTGGTAGGAGTGGGCTGGTCCTGTTTCCTGTCAGGAGGGGAAGTTCCTATGTGGAGACAGTGAAGAGAAGATGCACACTGAGAGCTGCTGCTCCTGTAAAGGATTCTCCAGAGAGAACATCTAAAATCAAGCCCTTAAATAAATCCTTGAGAAGTTACACAGGAGAGTGACCAGCTTACATTTGCATCAAAGATACTGCTGGAAGGTGAGGGACTACAGATAAGACACCCATCACCCAAGACTGCTACCAGGCCGGTTACAATTCAAGTCCAGACCTGATATTGGATCTACACTTACAAGTGCTAAACAGCAGCCATCCAGCGTGCCTCCACATTCGTTATTGGTGCCACAAATTGCACTTTGAATCTGCTGCTATTGAATGTACCTTAAAGTTAAACTTTGCACTTAGTGTGATTTTTCAAAGTACATTTCCACTTCACCGATCCCCAGGAAACTACGACACACTGTGACACAATGCCTCATCAGGGCCACTACCACTCCCATCCTCTGCATTGGTTCCCTGGGCTCGCTGAATGTGCAGTTTTGTATATTAGATAGCGAAATAGTTTTTTCAAGGAAAGATCTTTCGTCCAACTATTGGACAAAAATATTAAACATGGCTGACTTCTTTTCAAATGAAAATGGTCTATCATTGGCCAGCAAAAACAATAGTTCATGGTTAAATTTCATCCAGTGAACTTTCGTTTTGGTTGAAATTGTCCGGTTTAAACAACTTTAGATTAATGTGTCCACGTATCTTTAGACTATAGAATTGCAGCTACAGTTTTACCTCAAGACACGGAGGCTCATATTGCTATCTCTTCCTTTACTGTCCACCAATAGCAGCAAAGAGAAAATTTACATAAACATAACAACCAAGGACCCTCCCCTATCAGATCCTATAACAAGCAGCTCCTCTTCTGCAACTTCCTCTTTCTTTGCTGCTGCCACCAGATAAGTAACATCTATGCCTTATATTTGTTTGCTATCGCATGTTTTGCTGCGATTTTAGGATTTATCCCTGAGCTTCACCTGGCTCAGGGGCTCTATATGCTATTATCTCCTGTCAATTCTGGTTTTTTGTCCCATTGGTTGTTTGTCTGTGCGCTTCCCTCTGCGCCTGCTTTTCTGTCCCCCTTTTACCCTCCGGTTTCCTGGGGATCAGTATATTCATTTCGGGGGCCTTATCACCTCTTCCCCCCCCCCTCCCCTTTTACCCAGTGCCTATGTACTGCTGCGCCGCCATTTCTCCTCTTACCCGATTGCCATCTTCTTCTTCTCCTTCTGCTCCGTCTCCTACGGTGCTTCAGTGCTTCCGAGATCTCGCGAGATCTCGGCGGCCATATTGGACTCGTCGCCCGTAGTCTCGCGAGATCTCGGCGGCCATCTTTGTTCACCCCGCTCGAGATCTCGCGGGATTTCGGCGGCCATTGTAGTTTCCTCACACTGCATAGTCGGCAGTGCAGCGGCTCCTGATCTCTGTCGGACGGCGTTCCTGCTCTGCGGCTTCTGGGGTGATTAACCCCTCATCTGTGGTTAGTTTTAGCGCTCTTAGGGCCATATAGATCCTATTATCGGCCCCTCTTTAGGTCAGTTGGGCAATAGGTAGTTCTGATCATGTCATCAGACCGTTCCCCATCTGGGTCCCCCCCCCCCCTCCATCCACTGGTGATCCCAGAGGGGCTATTATGAATATGCAGGCTCTGGATCTGCAGCGCTCGGTCTCCAGCGCAAGTATTGAAGCCATGGGGTCTATGTCATCCATGATTTCACAGACCATATCCCAGGCTTTGTCTGCCCATGCCCCTGGCCTCTCTAATCAGCTGCCTTCTATACCCGCCCCGCAGCCTACCGCTTGTGACACTCCTGTTGTACAGGAGGATTTGACTGGTGTGATACAAGCCACCCATGATAGCGTGCATAGATCACGCAAGAGAGCCTTACCGCGCCAGGCAGAAAAGGCGCGCACGTGGAAATGTGCCAGAGCACAAATTAGTGATAACGAATCAGACTTTGAGTCTGATGCGGAGGCTTTTGCGGAGGCAAGCGGCCACTCTGAGGAGGAATTAGAGCCTGATATTTCTGGCGCTTCTGGTCTTAGACCTTCCACCTCTGGGTCTGTGGGTTTGGCCTCCACCGCCCCTAATGCGGCATCTACTCCGGTGGATCCCTCTGGCGCCCCACTATTTGACCCTGACACCCTACACCACCCTCGGTCAGCTGAGTGGCTGCCAACGGCTCATGTGAGCGACTATCTGGAGCACTGGGTACGTCGCCCTCTTAGCAAGGAGGCACGTAGTAAGCTCCGCTCAGAGTGCCCCAGGCCATTGATCCCCAACAAGGTCTGTGAGACCCCTGCGGTCGATCCTAAAATGACCCAGTTTTTGGCCAAGACAGGCTGGAACCCCCGCAAAGGGTTAGACTCAGCCCTTAAGAGTTGCCAGGACAAACTCCTGGACATATTTGGTCCCCTAGCCAAAATATTTGAGATGGCCGAATCGGCCAGAGTTGAAGGATCCCCTATTGACCCGGAGGAGCTTACTGGCTGGATTCAGAGAGCCATATGCATTGCGGGTAGTTCCAACTCCGCGCTCGCTATTGAACGGCGAAAAGCCATCCTCTTTAGAGTGGATCCAAAATTGGCCAACTTGGCACTTACTGAGCCTGGCAAAGATGCGCAGGGGCTACTATTTGGGGACTCCTTTATTAAGGACCTCGGCCGTTTTGTGGGGACGTTCACTGCCCTGGACAAGGCTCAGTCCTCCATGCGCAGGGTCTTCCAGGGACGGGTCTCCACTAGGGCCGGCAGTAGTAGGGGCCGCCTGTCCGGCCGTGCCACTTTCCAAGCCCGCAGCTCGGGCAGAGGCTCCTTCACACAAAGGACATCCTTCCAGGAACCGAGGAACCCACCTCCATTCTTCCCCACCAGAGGCGGCCAGTGGCGATCCAGGTCCTTCAGAGGCAACCAGAATTTCCGAAAGTCTTTCGGTAAGTCTATCCCCAGTGGGGACTTCTTTGGACCTTTGTGTAGGGGCAGACTCCGTCATTGTTTCCACGCTTGGTCAAACATTACGGCGGACCCATGGGTTCTGACCACGGTACAGGGATTCCACATAGAGCTCACGGACTCTCCGTGTCTCATCCCACCGCCCCCACTAACACTAGTGCGTCCGGACACAAAGCTCGTAGACATCGAGCTGACATCTCTTTGTCAAAAAGGGCGATAGAAAGGGCCCCCTACTCCCGGGGAGTCCTCAGCAATATCTTCCTGGTGCAGAAAAGGGCGGTCAAATGCGACCGGTGATAAATCTTCGCGCCTTGAACGCGATCGTACGATATCGCCACTTCAAAATGGAAGGGATCCATCTTCTTCGGGATTTGTTGATTCCAGGAGACTGGATGGTGAAGTTGGACCTCAAAGATGCCTATCTGACGGTCCCAATTGCCACAACGTCCAGGGATCTCTTGCGCTTCCTTTGGAAGGGCGAAGTGTGGCGGTTCACTTGCCTCCCGTTTGGCCTCTCTTCGGCACCCTGGTGCTTTACCAAACTTCTACGTCCAGTCATGGCCTGGCTGAGGAGTCGGGGCGTGCGGCTTGTCATCTATCTAGACGACATCCTCATTATGCACCAATGTCAGTCGACCCTCTTACGGCATCTCCAATGGACCTCGGACCTCCTGACGAACCTCGGCTTCCTCCTGAACACAGAGAAGTCCTGCCTCGAGCCATCACAGCGGATGGAATTCCTGGGCTTTACGGTGGACTCTATTTCGGAATCCCTCAGCCTTCCGATGGAGAAACTGCGGATGATCCGCAAGGAGTTGAGGCGCGCCCTCGCGGCTACCTCCCTATCCTTGCGTCATCTGGCACGCATTATTGGCCTGCTGGCTTCATCAATTCAGGCGGTGTTTCCCGCTCCCCTCCATTACCGAGCCCTACAGCGGTTGAAGATCGCCCACCTACGTTCCGGTGCCACGTTTGCGGACACGGTTATCCTGGATCCAGAGGCTCGGGAGGAGCTCCATTGGTGGATATGTAGTGTACGGGAGTTGTACTACCCGTCACTACAGAAGGGTCACTTGGATGCTGTCGTTCCTCTCATTTATGGGGAGGCTGGTAAAAGTCCTATTTGTAAAATGTAATGCAATTTATGGTATTTAATTCCCTGTTACTGTGAAATGTGCCATGTGCAGGCCGGCTAGGGATGTAATTTCAGCTCTAGTCACTAGAGGGAGCTAGGTAGCCCTAGTCTATATAAGGCCCAGTCAGGGAAAGGAAAGTCAGTTCAGTCTACTCCAGGCCATGAGCCTGTGAAGTCTACACCAGGCCCTGGGCCTGGGAAGTTAGTGCAGACCCTGGAGTCTGTGAGGGCCACATGTCTCGGGCCTAAGCAAGTCAGCAGAAGTCAAGCAGAGGCAATCCCTAGAGCAAGAGGTACTAAATGTCAAGAGGAGGTACACTGTCAACTGGAGATTCAAGGATATAAGCCAGAAGTAGGGCATTGGGGCCTTGAAGCATCAATTCCAGTCAGGACAAGTCAGGAAGAAAGTAAGGTTCACCTGCAACTCTAAGTCCTGTTTATTTTACCCTCTGTTATACCTTGCTGGATGTAAGCCTGCTGTGACTGCGACTATACAAAAGTCTATTTTCTGCAACAAGAACTGTGTTAAGAGGTTGCCTGCTGTATTTTCCACTGTTTCAGTAAAGTTGGAATTCTGTTTTCAAGTTACAAGTCTGCACCTCTGTTATTCCTACTATAAATACGGTGTGCCACCGTTTACTGGCACTGGCGTCACGACACATCAGGGACTTAGCCAGAGGCACGTTAAACTACAACACCAAGGGCACCTCACATTCCACCTGGCTGTGTCCCTCAAGAACCCAGAGAGTGCCCCAGAGGAACCGCGTGCCGGCCTCTCCATCACTGGCATTCCCCAGGTTAGTCACACACATTGCTCTGACTTGGGGATGCTACATTTTGGCGTCACGAACAGGATACGCACGTTTTACGGACTGTGAACAAAAACGTGAACTTTGTGCCTTAACCAGTTTGCCAAGTGACAAAACGCCTGTTTATTTGAAGTAAACTTTGCGGACTGAAAACGTACAGAAAAGTGTCCCAAAAACCTCTAAAAAGCGCTGTGCAGTGTTGCGCTATCAAGAGGAAGAAAATCGCCACTTCCAAGTGTGTTTTTGTGGACTTTTTACAATTCTGCTTGCTGTCATTGAATTGATGCATCATGGCGCCCAAGATGGCCGCCGGCGCCATTGGACTTCTTCCTGCGCCATCACTGTCCTCAGTGGCGCGAAAAGTTGGCGCCGAAACCCTCCAAGAGGGAGGAGAAAGCTGCCTTGGGATACCGCCCACCTACATGGATTTTAATTTGGCCACCGCCTACCCTATTGCGGAGTGTCTAGGGGGCGGGTCCGATGCAGGGCGAGGCCTCCTGAAGCAGTGGGAGGTCCTGAAAGATGCGGTACGTGCTGACTGGCGGAGTGATACGGAGCTGTTAAAGAAAAGTGATGAGGCGTCCCCCGTCCCTGCTGCGACTGAACCGGAATCCAGCTGTGGGAAAGACGCGCTAGAAGAACAGATTGCAACAGACCTTGATGGCCTGCGCCAAGTTGCAGCATCCCGTCCAGCGGAGCCAGCAATACCCTACAGACCGGAGCTCAGCTATGCATGTTGCCGCCGACGAGTTGCCGGCCTTAAAGAGGAAGTTGAGCCGGTTGTGACCCCGGGGAGTTCGGTGCCTGTTATCGTTTTCCATCCGGATGGCACCCAGCGGTGGTCTGCTCCGCATGATCAGCAGGCGCAAGAGCCACCCGTGTCACCCACAGAGGAGTTAGATGAGTTTGACACGCACCTGTGAGTAGGCCTGCTAGGCCATTTTGCTCATCCTCACAGGGACATCATCTTTGTTTGCAGGAACTGTTCCTTTAAGTTTGCCAGGCTGGTGGAGCTTGCTGCCAGTTCCCCACGGCCGGTGGCATGTTTGTGAAGCTAAGTTGCCACTGTGGAACCACTGCTCCCAGCCTGCCTCTTTCTGTTCCGGGACATCCTGCCTGCTGCTACCATTTTGCTTCAAGTACTGTCATAATTCCAAGTTGTGCTTTTATTTGCACTTTATCCCCTTTTAACCCCCATTTCAGGTTGAAAAGGGCTTTTATGTCAGCACTTTAAATATACGCAGGACTTGCCAGGAAGGTGTTACCCTGGTATTGTCAGAGTCCTGTATGGTGATTTTATGTATGTACTGCTGACTGTATTTATTGCTCAGAGTTTTATCTAAGTCTATGTGCCCAGAGATGGACTCCCTATGTGCGAGCCTCTGAGATGTTGCTCTTATTATGGACCTATCGTTTTATTCAGTCATGGACTATCCTGGTATTCCCTAACATCCGCTGTGCCAGGTCAGCGCCCCAGTTCCATTCACTATCCTGAAGAAAGAGAACGACGCCCCTTGTCACCGCACTTCTCCGTCAGCCAGCTGGACCTGATAATAATTGTCAATGCAGATGGAATTGATTACTGATATGTATGTATGCCTGCATGTTTTTCTTGTCTCTTTCAGGTGAAAATTCCAGCCGGGCGGTACCCTGTTGGAGTACGAGGTCGTACTCAGCTTAAAGCAGCGGGGTATGTAGTGTACGGGAGTTGTACTACCCGTCACTACAGAAGGGTCACTTGGATGCTGTCGTTCCTCTCATTTATGGGGAGGCTGGTAAAAGTCCTATTTGTAAAATGTAATGCAATTTATGGTATTTAATTCCCTGTTACTGTGAAATGTGCCATGTGCAGGCCGGCTAGGATGTAATTCCAGCTCTAGTCACTAGAGGGAGCTAGGTAGCCCTAGTCTATATAAGGCCCAGTCAGGGAAAGGAAAGTCAGTTCAGTCTACTCCAGGCCATGAGCCTGTGAAGTCTACACCAGGCCCTGGGCCTGGGAAGTTAGTGCAGACCCTGGAGTCTGTGAGGGCCACATGTCTCGGGCCTAAGCAAGTCAGCAGAAGTCAAGCAGAGGCAATCCCTAGAGCAAGAGGTACTAAATGTCAAGAGGAGGTACACTGTCAACTGGAGATTCAAGGATATAAGCCAGAAGTAGGGCATTGGGGCCTTGAAGCATCAATTCCAGTCAGGACAAGTCAGGAAGAAAGTAAGGTTCACCTGCAACTCTAAGTCCTGTTTATTTTACCCTCTGTTATACCTTGCTGGATGTAAGCCTGCTGTGACTGCGACTATACAAAAGTCTATTTTCTGCAACAAGAACTGTGTTAAGAGGTTGCCTGCTGTATTTTCCACTGTTTCAGTAAAGTTGGAATTCTGTTTTCAAGTTACAAGTCTGCACCTCTGTTATTCCTACTATAAATACGGTGTGCCACCGTTTACTGGCACTGGCGTCACGACACATCAGGGACTTAGCCAGAGGCACGTTAAACTACAACACCAAGGGCACCTCACATTCCACCTGGCTGTGTCCCTCAAGAACCCAGAGAGTGCCCCAGAGGAACCGCGTGCCGGCCTCTCCATCACTGGCATTCCCCAGGTTAGTCACACACATTGCTCTGACTTGGGGATGCTACAGATAGACAACCTGGAAGCATGGAACGGCAGAGCGATCTTCGGCTTCCAACCGGAGTTCACGGTGGATTCGGACGCGAGTCTTCAGGGCTGGGGTGCCCACTGCGAGGGGATCTCCACGGGAGGTCGATGGTCGGATGTCGAAGCCCGTCTCCACATCAACGAGCTGGAGCTCCTGGCGGCTTCGTTTGCCATCAGGAGTTTTACCAATGGCACCGCCCACGCATGCATCAGATTGCGCATGGACAATGTCTCGGCAGTCCGCTATGTCAATCACCTGGGGGCACCCAGTCGGCTACATTGGCTCGTCTGGCGAAGGAGTTTTGGTCCTACTGTCTTTCCAGGGACATCATTGTGCAGGCGGAATACCATCCGGGCCTACACAACTATCGAGCGGATTGGAGCTCCCGATACTTCGCGGACGGCAGCGACTGGAGGCTAGCACCCGAGATCTTCTCTGCGGTTTCGGACACCTGGGGTCCCTTTGCCATAGACCTCTTCGCATCCCGGCTCAATACTCACCTGCCCCGGTTCTTCAGCTGGCGCCCGGATCCGGAGGCAGAGGCAGTGGATGCGTTTCTCCAGGACTGGTCGACTGCTCTACACTCACGCGTTCCCACCGCTTTCTATGATTCCGAGGATGCTGTTGCAGACTCGGCGTCAGAGGGCGGAATTGTTGGTGGTGATTCCCTTCTGGGTGACTCAGGCCTGGTACCCGATCCTCCTGGAACTCCTTGTGGACGTACCTCTTCTCCTTCCGGGTCGGACGGATCTCCTCCTGGGCCCTCAGGGCATTCTACATCCCCTATTGATCGACGGCTCGCTTCAACTTCTGGCGTGCCGAATCTCAGGACACCCGGAGAGGTCGAGGGCATTTCGGAGGCAACTAGACGCCTCCTGGACAATGCCTGGGCTCCCGGCACCCGAAAATCTTATCGGGCAGCCTGGGGAACTTGGGTTAGCTGGTGCCTGAACGGGACCTGGATCCCATTTCGGCGCCTGTGACTCACCTCTTACAATTCCTTACGCCTCTCTTCGAAGCAGGGAAAGCCTACAGGACTATTAACCTGTTCCGTTCGGCAATCTCCTCTACTCATCAGGGTTTTGACGGGGTCCCGGCTGGACAACATCCTTCAGTTTCGCGCTTGTTACGTGGCTCGCGTTTGGCTCGTCCTCCCCGGCCACGCTTTACCACTACGTGGGATGTTTCCTTAGTCCTTTCCTTTCTCTCCGCGTGGCCAGACAACGCGGCCCTTTCTCTCCGTCAACTGTCGGCTAAATTGCTGACCCTCTTTTGTCTAATTTCTTGTAAGAGGGTCTCGGATGTCAGGGCTCTGGATCACGACGCTAGGTCTTTCTCTCCTGAAGGTGTTACGCTTAACATCTCGCGCCGCACCAAGACCAATATCAGATCAGTGTCCTATCCTTGTTTTCCGTCTACTCCGACACTCTGTCCGGTGGCCTGCTTGAAGGAATATGAGTTGCGGACTCGAGCTCATCGCTCTTCGGATGTCCCACAGCTGTTCCTCTCTATTCGCCATCCGTTTGGACCGGTTTCTAGTCCGACTTTGGCGCGCTGGATGAAGTGGATCATGTCCCTTTCGGGTATTGACACGGCAGTCTTTACCGCTCATTCGGCCAGGAGCGCTACGGCCACTTCCCTGGCTATTTCGGGGGCTCGCTTGGAAGACATTTTGCGTTTGGCCGATTGGTCTAGGGCCACTACGTTTAGGGAATTTTACTTTCGGCCGCCTCCTCATGTTTTCTCGTCCATTATTGATCAGCTTTGAACTTGCAATATGAGCCTCCGTGTCTTGAGGTAAAACTTAATGATTTTCCTAGTCTATGACGTAAAGTCATAGTTTTATTAAAGACACGGAGGCGAGTATTGCCCGTCCTGTTATCTTCCCGCCCGATTATGTTGTCTTTTCTTATATTTCTACTGTAAGTTATAGTTATTTATTACATATTGTTATGTTCTTAGTCATTTATTTCTTTATGATATCTATTGCGGCCTTAGGATTTACTGCCGTCTTGAGCACTATGTGTGCCACTTTTCTGCATGACTCTTACACTGGCTATATTATTTACTCTGTTTCAGGTTGACTTCCCACGGTGTCTGGAGTTCTACTTCGTTTTGAGTTTTCAGATGAGTTAGCCAGGTTGGCTCGTTTCTTCGGTTTGACGAACGGAATGGTGGTCGTTGTTCGGGTCCAGTGCCGGTTCCAGTTCCAGTTCCGATGAAGATGTTGGTGTCACGGTTACAAAGAAAGAGGAAGTTGCAGAAGAGGAGCTGCTTGTTATAGGATCTGATAGGGGAGGGTCCTTGGTTGTTATGTTTATGTAAATTTTCTCTTTGCTGCTATTGGTGGACAGTAAAGGAAGAGATAGCAATACTCGCCTCCGTGTCTTTAATAAAACTATGACTTTACGTCATAGACTAGGAAAATCATTAAGTTATATCCTACAGTTGTGTTCAAAATTATTTAACCCCCAATGCTGTAAAGGGTTTTAGGGAATTTAGTGTACATTTGTAATTGTGTTCAGAATGAAATCTTACAAGGACTTTTTAAAGAACCAAATGCAAATGACATTAATTGTTTTTGTAATACAGTATTAAATGTTTTTTTTGTGTTTTCTTCATTGACACAATTACTCAACCCTTTAAAGACGACCACTCCTAAGAACAGAGGTTCATACAAGTGTTTTCAATCAGGTATTGAAAACCCCTGTAGATGTCAAGGAGCAGAAATCAAGCATAATAAGCACCAATTAGGCAGATTTAAAATGACTGTGATACTCAGCTCCTTCTAGACATTTACTGGTGTGTTTGCAAACATGGTGAAGTCAAGAGAATGGTCCAGGAAGACAAGAGAAGAGGTGATTTCTCTTCACAGGAAGGGCAATGGCTATAAGAAGATTGCAAAGATGTTAAACATACCAAGAGACACCATAGGAAGCATCATTTGCAAATTCAAGGCAAAGGGTTGAAACGCTACCTGGTCGTGGCAGAAAGAAGATGCTGACTTCGACTGCTGTGCGCTACCTGAAGCGCAAAGTGGAAAAAAGTCCCTGTGTGACTGCTGAGGAACTGAAAAAAGATTTGTCAGATGCGGGTACTGAAGTTTCAGCTCAGACAATAAGGCGCACACTGCGTAATGAAGGCCTCCATGCCAGAACTCCCAGGCGCACCCCCTTGCTGTCTCCAAAGAATAAGAAGAGTCGACCGCAGTATGCCAAAAGTCATGTGGACAAACCACAAAAGTTTTGGGATAGTGTTCTGTGGACTGATGAAACAAAATTAGAACTGTTTGGGCCCATGGATCAACGCTATGTTTGGAGGAGGAAGAACAAGGCCTATGAAGAAAAGAACACCTTGCCTACTGTGAAGCATGGCGGGGGGTCAATCATGCTTTGGGACTGTTTTGCCTCTACAGGTACAGGGAAGCTTCAGCGTGTGCAAGGTACCATGAATTCTCTTCAGTACCAGGAGATATTGGATGAAAATGTGATGCAGTCCGTCACAAACCTGAGGCTTGGGAGATGTTGGACCTTTCAACAGGACAATGATCCCAAGCATACCTCCAAGTCCACTAGAGCATGGTTGCAGATTAAAGGCTGGAACATTTTGAAGTGGCCATCGCAGTCACCAGACTTAAATCCGATTGAGAACCTCTGGTGGGACTTAAAGAAAGCAGTTGCAGTGCGCAAGCCTAAGAATGTGACTGAACTGGAGGCTTTTGCCCATGAAGAATGGGCGAAGATACCCGTAGATCGCTGCAAGACACTTGTGTCAAGCTATGCTTCACGTTTAAAAGCTGTTATAACTGGAAAAGGATGTTGTACTAAGTACTAAGATTGAATGTCACTTGGGGGTTGAATAAAACTGATAATGATGTGAGCACAGAAAAGACATTTGTGGTTATTTCATTATAAATCTTATGTTATATTTGTCTGACTTACAAGGGCCTCTGTGATTTAATTGTAAACAAGATGACTGAAATGATCAAAATCATTGTCAAACTGGCCAAAACACTCAATTTCAGTGGGGGTTGAATAATTTTGAACACAACTGTATATAGTTTTGAAAAACATATGTCTCTCATGTTAATCAGCCAACCAGAACATGTTTCATGTCGTCAGTTTGTTAACTGTAAATTTTGAAAACTATGCAAAAAAAGTCAGCTGTCCTCCGAGAACTGTCTCCAAGGAAACTGTCCTCCTTCTCCAACTATCCAGCCACTGATCATCAAGTCTCTTTCTCTTTCAACTTGACATCGCTAGCGTTCTGAACGACGACCTTTGCTTTCCCTTCTACATTTAATCTGCTGCAGACAAGTCACGTACACTGCCAAAAGAGAAAACAAAAAGCGAATCTGTATTGTCATTATGTTGCTGGAGCCTCATTAGGATATGATACATTTACAGGAACTTTCGCCTCTTCTGGAGAAAATAAAACAAGGTGCTTAGAAAATTTGCAGACTTTGGTCTAGTAATGAGTGCTGGATTACATGTCTCTATTGTGCTGCCTATATTTGATGCTAATGCCTCATTAAAAGGTATTTTTCACATTTGACAAGAATTCTGTAACAACCTCATGGTTGACTGATCACTGTACCATGTACCTCTAAAAGAATCCTCCAAGTCCTGAAGCTCCTCTCTAGGCCTCATCCTTTACCACTCTTGCATATGCAGTGGCCTGCTAGAGGAGATTCGGGAGGAAAGGAATGGTAGTTATGGCACTGTTAGGAGGTAGTGGTTCACATTGGCTGTCCTCACCCCAGTGCTCCCTGGAATCATGGAGAGTGGAGGGCACATCCTGGACTTTTTGGGGCTCCTGCCTGGTGTTAGGTGAGGTACCCTTCACTTTAGGTAGATGGGAGCAAAACAAGACTCCATCAGGGTGCAGGCAATGCAATGGTGGCAGCAGTGTAGTGGTTGGGTGCAAGGCAATAATGGGGCCAGTGTAATAAGTCCAACAAGCTTTACTGAGATAATCTTGAGAAATCACATTTGTGAGGATAAGTTCAGTCTTTCCAGGGTACACACATAATCTTTCCAAGGCTGAGTATTGAATTGCAGGCTGTGAAGTAGCTACCTCTGAGTCGCTCTTTACTAAATCCAGATAACTTCCCAAATTGAACAAAGGTAACTATGCAGTTATGTTCTCATTAACACTTTCTGCAATTTCTGGTCAGAGGGGTGCAGATCTTAGATCAGATGGGCAAACTGTCTCCAAAGTGTGGTGGGTGCCAAGCAGTATACTCTTTCCACAAACAGCAAAGCTGAAAATCATATACCTGTGTTACCTTTGCTATTACACACTGTCTCTTATGGTTGGCAACAGTCTGTGAATATCTGTTATCTTTTTGTCATAAGTTTGGAACTTGTCCTCAGCATGTAAGGATGGAAAGCCCATGTAGCAGGCCTCACATTGCACAGACCCATGCAGCTCCTTACAATATGGCTGCCAAGGCAAGACTTACTGGCTGATGCAATCAGACTACACAGCACTCAAAGAGGGAAGGACAAGCCACAAGAACTATGCTGGTTTCCCATTTTCAGATCTTGGAGTCACACAACACAGCACTGAAAATACATGAACCCTTTTAGCAGTAAAATAACTCTTTTAGCAGTGATCCACTGGGTCACTGCACATACAGATCCAACAAAAGTTAACTTGACACTTAATGTGTTAAATACAGCGAACTTTAAATTGACACTTAACACAACAAAAGCTGTTGAATAAATCAATACAAAGTTTGATACATTTGTAAAGGGCATCCCAGTGCTCGATGCATTGAATCAGACATTCTTTCCCAAGGGGGACAATGTTTGGTTACCATGGGTTCCTATGAGACAATGAAAGTCTATAATGAACCAAATTCAAGTGCCCCTGGTACTGTACCCACAGCATTATCAGGCCCACGGGTGCATTATCATATTATATAAATGAAGAGCTAATTATCTAAGCTACTATCCTGAAGCGACAACATAGAAGAGAGGGGGACCTTTATAGTAAACATCAAATTGGGCTGCCCACTATGGTTTCTATTTTGCTACCCAGCACCTAGAAAAAAAAGTCCTGGTGTTTCATCCTCCTCCATACCCTTTCCATGACCCTTGGGCACTTCCTGACCACCTTGTTTCTTACAATGCAGTTCATTTCACAAGAGGACACCACTACAGGTTCTTACTACCCAGTAGCCAAAGGGCATTGGACCCGTCAGGGTTGTGTGTGTGTGTGGGTATATATATATATATATATATATATATATATATACATATATATACTACATAAATACATATACACACACAAATCATTGCTTCTGACTATATATTTCCTCCTTTCTAGGTTACAAGAAGAAGAGGAACCTCTACCTCAACTGGAAACAGATCTTCTGGTACCTTGTCATGTGTTGTATAAATGTTTATCAACAGATCAGGTCAATGTTGCATGAAGTATCAACCTATGGTAGCCTATACACTTAACCCGTTAGTGACCAAGCACATATTTTTTTTTTCATCATTCTCTTCCAAAAGCTATATCTTTTTTTTTTTCCATCTATGTAGCCATATGGGGGTTTGATTTTTGCAGGACAAGTTGTACTGTAGTTTTTTGTGGTGTCATTTTGGGGTAAACATAAGTACATAACTGGTATAAACTGATTCTGGGAGAAGGATAGGAAAAAATAGTAATACTGCCACTGAGTTTTTACATTGTAAATTTTGCAGTGTTCATTTTTCAGCATAAATAACATGATGACTTTATTCTCTGGATTAGTACAATTACCTAATACATATAGGTTTTTTTTTTACATTTTGCTACTTTTGTGCAATAAAACTCTTTTTATTTAGAGAAGAAAACATTTTTGCATCGCACATCTCAAGACCCATAACCAGGGATGGGCTGGGAAAGAAAAAAGGCCCTGGAAAAAAGCCTAAAAGTGGCCCCATGTTGGAGGTGGGTCAAAATAGACATGAGGAGGACTAGTGCTCCACCCTGTGCATCGGCCCATCGGGAAATTTCCCTGGGGCTCTATGTCCAATATGCCTCTTTGAATAACTTTTTTTTATTTTTCTTTCTATGGAGGTGTGTGAGGACTTGATTTTTGCAAAATGCCTTGTAGTTTTCATTGGTATTTTATTTTGGGGTACATAACACTTTTTGATAGTTTTTAATTTTTTTAGGTGAATGGCATAAATTTCCTCAGTGTGGCGTCCCACACTTGAACGGTATTGTACCTTGATAACTTTGATTCTCCCACAGTCTGTCGTCGGTGGTGCGATGTTCACACATAGCAGTGGTTCCTAGGCGGCTCGTGGGCAGCGCGCGCGCGTCTCTTCTGATCGGCGTTCCATGTGGCGGTGATGGCACCGGATGTATTGGTGTCCGCGTCAGCGGGGGGATGTGATCAGTTAGCGGTATGGTAGCGGTATGTCCGTTATCCAAAATGGGGATCCCCTGTAGCTGGATCCTTATGTGCGGTCTTCCAATATTAATCCAAGATATGCAGGGTTCTTGGGTCGGTACCAAATGCGTTTCTGGGAGTATCCTTCCCCTTCATCAGTGGTACCCGCATAATCCTACTTTGGACTTTAAATACCTTCAGGTTGAATATAATTATCCAATAAAGATGTTATAGAAAAAATGTTATAGAGAATGTTATAAAAAAAAAAAGGGTTGGGTTCCACTATAGACGTTGGCTATTATAGTCATAATAGATTAGAGATGATAAAAGAAAATATAGATTATACTATAGGTGTATAATAAACAAAGAAATATAGGAATAAAAAGAATGATAAAAAGCGTAATAGGAAATTAAGATGATAATAAAAGATGATAAAAAATATACATATGAGTCCTCATGATTAGTTCAAGTGGATATAGTGATATATGGTGGTATAACAAGAATAATGTTGGTATACGTGTTATGTAATATTCTGTGTGTTAGATCTGGCTGGCTGAGACTAGTAGTTCTATGGTGAAGAATCTGTATTTATTATTATAGAGGGATTTTGTTGTCAATTTTCGAGATTGGTGGTTTATTCTACAATATTGTTAGGTAGAAGGTAGAAAGTGGGTGGAGGTCCGCGGTCGAGGGGCGGTCATAGTGCTGATAGACAGCCAGACTATGACTCCACATCGTACCAGGGGCCCCACACCCAATTAGAGGAAGCCGAAGATCTCCAATTCAGAATTCAGTCCCTCTGGGATGATGGAGTTAAATTCAAAATATATTTAGATTCTATACGTGATATTTTTCTAATATGGTCACCTCCTCTCCAGTCTCTCTCTACTTTTCCAATAGCAGCAAAGGAGAGACCAGTAGGATCTTGGTTGTGGTATCTTCTAAAATGTCTTGAGAGTGGATGTTTTTCAAAGCCTGATTTAATTTTATTGATGTGTTCTGATAATCTTATTCTTAATGTCCTCTTGGTTCTCCCTATGTAATATTTGTTACATGGGCATTTGATCGCATATATCACACTTAAACTGTTGCAGGTTAAGGCTTGTTTTATTTCGTGTTTATAGTGACCATAAGTAGAGGTGATAGATTTCGTAGTTTTAGGGAAAGAGGTGATCTTACAGTTTGGGCATCTTTCACATCTGAAGAACCCTTTTAATTTTAGCCAACCTCCCAAGGAATTAAGTTTTTAGTTTGTCTGTGGCTTCACTGTTGGTGAAACTTTGAGTTTTAAATTGGGGGCTTTAGTGTAAACAATTTGTGGTTTTGTGGTGATGGATAGAGCCAATAGTTTTATCTTTCTGTAGAAATAGCCAATGGTTATTAATAATCTTTTCTATTGACTTATAATTCTTGTTGAAAAGGAGCATAATTTTTGGGGTTATGTCGTTCTCATTTGTATCCGTCTTTTCAATTTCTTCAGATCTTGCACTTAAAAAGGTCATATCTCTCTAGATCTCTAGTGACTTCTAATGATTTCTCAATTTGTTGGGCTGGATAGTTCTTTGCAATGAATTGTTGTGTCATTACTATTGCTTCCTGTTCAAAAGTTTCCTTCTCAGTACAGTTTCTCTTAAGTCTTCTAAATTGGCTGCCTGGAATATTGAGTAGCCACCTAGGTAGGTGGCAACTACCATATTTAGTAATCAGAGCGGCATCGCTGGATTGGCGAAGGTTTGAGCAGGCAAGTATAGCTACTTTTTTATTTTCTTAAAGGGGTTGTGCAAAATTGGGGGAATGGGTTGTTTTACAAAACCCCCATCTTGACCAGTCTTGTGAATGGATGCGTACTTATCTGCTTCCCAGCGCTGGCTCTCTGCTCCTTTTCTTCCAGGCCTGGGCTGCCACCCCACTTACCCGCCTCCCCTTCTCCAAGGTGTTTTGGTATCTTTGTGTTTATTGGCTTGAGAATCTTTAAAGGGTTTTCCACATCTGGAGATTAATGACATATCCACACCGCTCTCTCCATTCACTTCTATGGGATTTCCAAAAAAGCTAGGTAAGGGCGCTTGCTCAACTATCTTCAGAAGTCCCATAGAAATGGATGGAGAGTGGTGCGCATGCACAGACCAGGCTCCATTCTCAAGACAGGAGCGGACAGATGCGGGTTGCAGAGGTGAGAGCCACAGCAATCAGACATTAAAGGGGTTATGTCATGATTAAAGTAAATAATCAGCCACACACGACTCCATGGGCCACAGATCCCTTGGTAAAGGTCACAATTGACCGAAACGTCGGGACCACTGTAATTTGACCCTATGCTATAGTTATATGTAAAATCTGGATATGGACTAAAACTAAAATGTTGTAAAGAAGATATTTACACATCTATGAATTAAAAATACAACTTTAAATATCTCATTGTGTGGTTGCCATAGATTTCTACCTACAAATGATTAAAGTAAAGATTGAAAATCATACCTCATATAGCACTTGACAATCTGTTTCTAAAAAAAAAAAAAAAAAACTAGAACCAGCCCTGTACCTCACTAGTGATGTCGCGAACATAAAATTTTCCGTTCGCGAACAGCGAACGCGAACTTCCGCAAATGTTCGCGAACGGGCGAACCGGGCGAACCGCCATAGACTTCAAATGGCAGGCGAATTTTAAAACCCACAGGGACTCTTTCTGGCCACAATAGTGATGGGAAAGTTGTTTCAAGGGGACTAACACCTGGACTGTGGCAAGCTGGAGGGGGATCTATGGCAAAACTCCCATGGAAAATTACGTAGTGGACGCAGAGTCGGGTTTTAATCCATAAAGGGCATAAATCAACTAACATTCCTAAATTGTTTGGAATAACGTGCTTTAAAACATCCAGTGTGTGTATACGATCAGGTATGATGTTGTATCGATCAGGTAGTGTAAGGGTTACGCCCGCTTCACTGACATTGACAGACCAAATTCCCCTTTTAATGCACCGCAAACAGTTCATTTGCACAACCGCAAACTCCCCATTTGCACAAGGTTGGATACCAAGCTAGCCACGTACCGGTGATGTCATTGAAGGTTTCTTCCTCCACCCAGCCACGTACACCAAGGGTCCCCGAAAGGTGAATTGAATTGATTTTTCAAACGGGGAGATGGTTAAAAAAACGCTGGCTCCCTCCCCTTTGTTTTTATCCACGGTGACTGCGTCTGCGCCGTGCAATTTACTGTCACACCCGATATGAGTGGTATTTTCTGTAGTACTATTCTCATCAGTTTAATCCCTGTTACATCCCATATCAGGGATTGCCTTTTGTGAAAAAAAATTTAGGCCGGGTACCTTCGACTGCCTTCACAGTGACAGACCAAACTCTCATACACCAAACTGAATTGATTTCAGGAACCAGGAGATGGAAAAAGTAGCTTGGTCGGTCCTCATACTCCCAAATTGGGGCACTGCGCGTGCACAGAGCAATGTGCAGTGACACCCTATATGAGTGGTGTCTTAACTAGTACTATTCCTATCAGCGGCGGGCGGGTGCGTGGTAACTTGAGAGCAGGTGACCGAAGCTGAGCTGGAGGAGGATGGTGCGTCAAGGTTCTTAGCGGAAGCTGTTGAAGATTGGGTGTCCTGTCTAAGCCAGTCAACTATGTCCTCAGAATTTTTCGGGTTCAGGGTACGTGGCCTCTGAACACTGGGCATTATTCCAGGGACAGTGGAAATCACAGCACCACGACCACGATGGCCCCTGCGGGGTGGCCTGCCTCTGCCTGTCATTTTTTTTTTGATAAGTGGTACTACGCGTGCTAGGTACTGTGCCACCCGGTATCAGTGGTGGGCACTGGCAGTGGGCACACTACAGTCTGTGGAAGTGGGCCTGACACACACTGGCAGCAGGCAAGCAACTGAAATTAGACTAATGTGTAAAAATTAAATGCCTTATTTATCGGCAAGCTACTGTGCCACCCGGTATCAGTGGTTGGCACTGGCAGTGGGCACACTACAGTCAGTGGAAGTCAGCCTGACACACACTAGCAGAAGGCAAGCAGCTGAAATTACACTAAAGTGTAAAAATTAAATGCCTTTTTTTATGTAAAGTCCTGTGCCAGCCGGTATGAGTGGTGGGCACTGGCAGTGGGCACACTACAGTCAGTGGAAGTCAGCCTGACACACACTGGCAGGCAACTAACCTTAGATTAAAGTGTAAAAATTAAATGCCTTTTTTTGATGCAAAGTCCTGTGCCACACAGGATGACAGGGGTGGGCACTGGCAGTGGGCACACTACAGTCAGTGGAAGTCAGCCTGACACACACTGGCAGGCAACTAACCTTAGATTAAAGTGTAAAAATGAAATGCCTTTTTTTGATGCAAAGTCCTGTGCCACACAGGATGACAGGGGTGGGCACTGGCAGTGGGCACACTACAGTCAGTGGAAGTCAGCCTGACACACACTGGCAGGCAACTAACCTTAGATTAAAGTGTAAAAATGAAATTCCTTTTTTTTGATGCAAAGTTCTGTGCCACACGGGATGACAGGGGTGGGCACTGGCAGTGGGCACACTACAGTCAGTGGAAGTCAGCCTGACACACACTGGCAGGCAACTAACCTTAGATTAAAGTGTAAAAATTAAATGCTTTTTTTTTATGCAAAGTCCTGTGCCACACGGGATGACAGGGGTGGGCACTGGCAGTGGGCACACTACAGTCTGTGGGCCTGCAGCTCCTCACACACAGGCAGGCCAGGCAACTGCAATATGTATATAAAGGAAAAAAAAAGCAGACTAATGTTGCAGCCCTAAAAAAGGCTTTTTGGGGTGCTGTCAGGATGCTGTCCTTACAGCAGAGATCAGATGAGTCTTTCAGGACTGGAGTGGACACTGAATTCACTAGCCTAGCTATCGATTTCCCTATTAAATCAGCAGCAACTACACTCTCCCTCCTCTCACTAAGACTGCAGCTTCAGAATGAATCTAAAATGGATGCTGTTCAGGAGGTGGGAGGGTCTGGGAGGGAGGGTATGCTGCTGATTGGCTGGAATGTGTCTGCTGACTGTGAGGTACAGTGTCAAAGTTTGCTCAATGATGATGTATAGGGGGCGGACCGAACATCGCATGTGTTCGCCGGCTGCGGCGAACGCGAACAAGCTATGTTCGCCGGGAACTGTTCGCCGGCGGATAATTCGGGCCATCTCTATACCTCACATGGATCCAGAGATCCCCCTATTGTTTGGTCAAATTGCTCTGCTAAATTTATTTTAGGCTGTCAGCCTTTAATGGCATATTTTGTGGATATGCCATCAATGTTAAGATGGCAACCTCTTTAAGGTCATCTTTAAAATGAGTACAATATTAGATTATAAGTGAAGAGAACGGGTGAACAGAATGAATAAAATATTAATATCCAATATTGCCTAATATAGAGCAATGCTAAACAACATAATGATTATCATAATAATGATAATGAAAATGTATTGTAGCAACATCTTCTCATGTACCAGCAGGGAATCTAGGATACAATTTATAGTATTCTTGTAAAAGTTTGCCTACACTCTAAATATAAACCTGTCACAACGGTCTATACATTTCACCAGCCCCTATTTATGTTCTCTCTCGTCTCATGGATGTCAGTAAAACAAAGATGTCTGTCTTGTGAACTTCATCTCAGAGTGCGTGGGAAATGATTAAAGCCTGTGCTAGGAAGAATACTTTCTTCAGACTGGTTTGTCTAACTCTGGTGATGTGAAATATTCTGATTTGATCCATACATCTTGGTTGACGTCTGACGTGTTCTACATGTTACCTTGTATTTCTAATACTGAGTCACTACGGATTAGACTTGCATTACCTTCTTTCTATTTGAAGAAAGCAGAGTATTCCAAGGATTCATAGGTACAATATTTACTTTGTGTTACATTGACAGTACATGTCCATCGCAGCCCCGCTACTTTTATTAAGAACATTATTTATTCAACTACCACTACTCTCCTTACTGTGTGCAGTTGCACGCCTGCCTCTAATTGTTAATCAGCTTCTGCTATAAATGTGGGGTTACCCTCCTACTCCTTGCCTGTGCTTAGGTTCCCAGTTTAACAGTGAAGGTGTGCTATTCTGTCTGCTTGTCTACTGTAATTCTGCCTGTTTACCAACTCTGTTATTCTGCTGCCTGCACTGATCTTAGTCTCTTCACCATACTGACCCTGTGCCCTGCCCATGGATTAGCTTCACGGATTTGCATGAACTCTGCCTGTCCTGACTTTTGCTTGTCAGTATTGCTTAACCCCTTGGTGCTTCGCACTGGTGTCTCTGACCCACGTGGATCAGCTGCCAAATACATTGGGACTATTCTAAGAGGTAGTAGCTTGGTGGGTCCCTGCAGCAAAGGCCAGATCCCTGTATAGGGTTTAAGAGTGAAAACCAGAGGATTACCAGCATAACACCCTTAGGACTACGTTAGAGTCAAACCGGTTAGTTGGTACAGTGGGTCCACACCCACTAGCCATTACATCTTGCAGTTAGTTGAAATTCTCTCAATGTATTTTGTGTCCCGAGCATATTGCATCCTGGTTACTCAGTAAATAAGCCTTCACTTTATTTTCACTACAGTACATCAGTGCTACAGACAACTTGATACTTGCCTGTCTAAAATGCTTTTATTTATCATTGGGAAATATCGGAAGGGACTTGGGACCCGACTCATTTTTTGAACCAATAGGACATACCTCAAAGAATGTTTCTGAATGACTAAATTTAAAATATCAATTCCAGTTCTTTTTTTAAGGCTACATGCACACGACAGTTGTTTTTTGCTGTCCACAAATCGCGGATCCGTCTTCCTTTTTTTTCACATCCACATCCTTTCCGTGTGTCCGCAAATTTTGTAGGTTGTGTTTCCGTGTGTCTTCCATTTTTTTTTTGCTGGCTTAAACCAGTTTTTTAAAGTACCTGTACAAGTTCCCTGGTTTCCAAACAACCATCCGCAAAAAAAAAAGGATGCGGATAACAAACGGATGGCTTCCGTTGGTCATCCGCATTTTTTGCAGACCCATTGACTTCTATGGGTCCGCAAATCATTTTTTGCAGACAAGAATAGGACATGCCATATTTTTTGCGGACGTGAAATGCAGACGCGGACAGGAAACGAAAGAGGCATCTGCATTTTTATCGGATCCATAGAAATGAATGGGAAACCATCAGATCTACAAAAAAAATTGAACGGAGGCAGCAAAAAACCACTGCCGTGTGCATGTAGGCTAAAAGAACTACTTCACCCTCAACGTTTTTCCTCCAACTCTTCCAATCCATTGACTGACTCCCCACTGCCGAACAAATTCAGATTGAAATAAATAATAATTAATAATAGTATACAAAGCTGTTCATAATCTGTCTCTTCCATAAATATCTGATTTTATTTCCTGATACATTCTTTTTTCTCCTCTTGACTGCTCGTCACACAATTATCTACAAGATTTCTCTTGTGATTCCCCTATTCTCTCAAACTCACTACCTCAAGACATCAGACTCTCCCCAACCTTATAAACCTTAAAACCCAGCCTGGAACCTACAATAACTCTGCTGTCACTACACCACCATCTGAGCAGCTTCTACCTTCACCTTCTGTTTCTACAGAAGAAAAATGATGGGATTGATGGAGCCATTTTATATATTTTTTTAATTTACTAGGTTTAGTCATACTAAAGAAACAGGCCTCCTTCTTGTATTGTCTTTATGGCAGCTGCAAGAAGTGGGAGTCCGTGGTTAGAAAAAGGATATGTGAGGGGCCAATGTGGTTGTCATTGATATTGAGGGCCATGTGGCTGTCACTTATATGAGAGGAAAAAGTGGCTAAATATGTTTTTTGGTGCTGTGCATCTAGCACTGTCAACGATCCTTAGCACTACCGTCTCATCGCTCCTATTACAACTCCAGTAAATTGCCAGTAAAATTGCTATAAACTGCAATACAAAAGTATTGCAATGTATAATAACCAAACAGTCAAATGTTCAAGTCCCCTAGCGAGACTTAAAAAGGTATTAAAGTTTTTAAAATATTAAAAAAGTTAAAAACTAAAAAAAAAAAAAAAAAAATTTGAATATTTCTCTCTATTAACTTCTATGGGAGAGTTTTCTAGGCACGCTCTGTGACCTGTGCAGAGGTCATTGTACAAGAGAAGAATAGATAAGCTCTGACAATCACATTTTGTTATTGGTGGATCTTGTTTTACAATATCTGTTATTCTAATCCTGCCTGTAATGATATCACCTCCGTGTACAGATAAGCAGATAACTGCAGTAAAGTGATACAGATTCAGTGTACAGACCCAGAAGGGAGACCGTATTATTAGGCTTGGTGGTCAGAGCGAAAAATGAAGGATTTAATGGTGTTTGCATAGATATAGACATGGAGAATAAATAATAACATCAAAAATTCTTTAAAAATATGTTCAACATAAAAACATGATTTAAACAATAGGTCATTTTCTGAGGAAACATTTCTGTTAAGGGGTTAATAATACAGTAAGCTAGATCCTACCACTTAGTTCATCAACTCTTGTCACTGGAAGCAGATCTGCACAAAATGACAGGTGTAATCTCAGAAAAACCCTTTCGCCAGCTTGATGTATTAGCTGTGACAGTACGCCGCGAGCTCTGACCATGGAGCAAATCAGTGCAGTTGACAACTTGTTTCTATAGTTAGAAAATGTTTGCAAAGTAAATTCAATGTTCATAGCTGTCCTGCCAAACTGTTAAAGTGGTTGGCCCATCTCAGATATTCATGGCATATAGCGAAGAAGGACCTGCATTCCCTTTCTTGATGATATGAAAAGACGTTTATTCAAGGCATAATACCATCATCAGTGACTAGTTTCGGCTCAAGCCTGCGCCTTTTTCAAACTACAAAGCCTTGAATAAATGTCTCTTCATATCATCAAGAATGTGAGCGCAGGTCCTTCTTCGCTATATACTAGTGGGACGCTCTTCCCTGGACACATGCACCACGTGCAAACCAGACTGCCGACCCATCTTCTTCAGATATTGATGGGTAGTGATGAGTGGCATAGGCAATATTGGAATTTGCGATGCTTAGTGAATTTTTGGCCGAATATTCGCCATAAATTTTTGAATTTGTGATCTCCAGTCATTATTTACTGGATTGCGAAAATCGGCAATGTAATATATTGGTGATAAAAATTCGCGATTACAATATTCACGATCAACACTAAGGGGTAGGCAACTTTCCAACTGGTTGCTAGGGATGTTGCTAAGTGCCGATATTCGCAGTAAATTTGCAATAAATTCAGCACTATATTATAAATATTTGCGAGTTCTCGAAGTGGCGATATTCACAATTAAAATTTGTGATTCGAATATTCGCGCTCAACACTATTGATGGCATATCGCCAGAACATGTCAATGTCAGATAGGTGTGCCTCCCACCTCTGGGACCCGCTTCCCAGAACGGGGCCAATGAAAGTGGAGGATAGTGCATGGTCTCCATTCATCGCTATGAGACTTCTTAAAATTGCTTGGTTCGAATGTTTTCAGAAGTTTCATAGTGGTGAATGGAGGGTGCACCATACAAGTGAGGTCACAGCTCAATTTGCCACTATGGGACAGCTGGAAATAGCTGAATCGGTGCTCAGAACTCCCACAGGTGTGAATAGAGGGAGGCCGCGCATGTGCAGCTGCTTTCTGTTCACTTTGAGCTGGTCCCAGTGGTTGGACGCACACCTATCTGACATTGATGGCAAGTTCCAGAGGCATGCTATCATTGTCCCAGATGGGTCAACCCTTTCAAGTTTCATGTTTATTTAGGTTGTGATGGCTGCACAATGGTTTTAAAGGGTAGCCTCACACAAAATACACAATGTCTCACTGTCTTACCCAATCCTCAGTCGCTCATATCTATAGCTGTTTTGATCAGGTCTAATCTCCTGACATCCAATACTGGGTGCCAGTTGGGTGCTACCATTACAATTGGGACTTGTCCCTAGATAGCTTGATACTTTCAACACTGATATTGTCAGACCGTATAGCGGTACACCCCCAACTGGTAACACCCATTTTATCCAGTTTATCCATACATTTATTCACAAATTTATAAGAGGAATAGCAGAGTACAGATGAACAAAGTGCAGCATGCACCTGAGTGGTCACCCCTACACTCCACACATTCTCCAAAAGAGCAATACATATAAGAGGTGTATGGGCAGCATTGAGTAGAGTCAGTCTCATACAATGCTCTGATCAAAGTCTCCATACAAGCGGTAGACAAATAATATTGGCTGAGAACCACTCATGAAATAACTAAAATACTGTAGCTTAATTTCAGTGTCTCAGTAGTACCTTCTTTTAGATGTTAGGTTGGTTGAAAGGGCAGTTTTTGGAGAATTTCCTGCACCCCTACCACTTATTATGTGGTAGGCGGAAAAGTCCAAATCCCCAAAACACTTTATTTCATCACAGCCCCACCAGATATATAACATGGTACCCCTTTCCTGATCAGATTTCTGAGATGCATGGGCAAGGGAAAGCTTGTGGCTTTCCGTGTTAGATCTGCTTTATCCCTTATGTCCTGCTCCCAAGCCTTCACAGAGCCTGGCCCATCAAAGTCATCATTCCATCCCAAAATGTTAATATATGATAGTGAGTTCAGTAGAAATAAGCCCTTAAAGAGAGAGAGAGAGAGATTAAGAGGAAGGCAGAGGTCTTTCTAAAGAGAGGAGGTAGGATCATAGTTACATGTATGCCTTCTAAGAGGAGCATCACAGAAGATGTGAAGATTGGAGGATAGTGAGAACTGAAAGAGTGGATCATGTTAGAACATGTTGGAATTGGGCCTCACATCATGTATTCTAACAAACAAGGGGAGTAAAGGGTCCACAACCTCCTGAGAGAAACCCCTTATGTACCATCACATCTAATTTCCTCAAAGGTGCCTTCAAACAGATTTCTTCTGAGCATATGGGATGTCTGCTATCAGGTCCAAGTCAGAGGAGTGACTATAAGAGCTGAGAAGTTAGCTTCTGTTCCAGAGTAACCCACTGTTTGGAAGATTTAAATTAACATGAAACTAATAGTAAGTTTTTTCTGCTATAACTTAAAATTAGGAAGCCCTGCTCCCCCAGACTATTGTGTCTAGAAAAGTGTGAATGCCATCATATGGTTTTAACTAGGTTGGCTTGAGCTTAAAAAATATACTGGTGCGACTATAGGAACTGCTCTAGATATTAAGGAATTAAGGAAATATATCTTAACTTAAAGGCTATGTACACCTTTGGGGGCATTTATTTATTATTGCATTGTATTTTGAGTTAAATCATTTTTTAGTTGGTCTGTATTAAAAAAATGTTGAGCCATTTTCTCCGTACAGCCTTGAGAATCTATAAGAGCATGCTGTCTGTTTTGACTTTGTTCTGTCAAGCAGCTCAGCTGCCAGCTCCTTATCTCTGATCCCTGACCTCCTAAACCTCAAATAAATGTGGCTTAAATAAATGTTTTGACCTTTTAGTAATTTAGACATAAGCGTTATTCGATGACACAATGAGTAAATATGATTCACACAACTAGACAGTTAACCCTTTGTGACATATTTTTTAATAACGACCAAATTGAAAAAATGATTTTTAGCCCCAAATGAGTAAAATGCAATCATAAAAAATTGCACCTGAAGATGTATATAGCTTTTAAGGGTATTTATCCACTCTGTGATGAGGTTGAGTGAAATTTTGAAAATGTAAATTGTATAGCTTTTTCTTATACTATAAATAATCGTTATTTGCTGAATCTGTAATGGCCTTTTAATGTTGGAACGATGCAATATTTTATCAATCATCCACACTATTCTTCAATATTAATAGAATTCTCCCTTTGCTTAAAAAACACTCATTGCAAATGAAGACATTTGTAGCTTGTTGTAAGTCATTAGCAGTATCATAAAGAAGAATCTCGCTCCTATGACTAGATGACTTCAAAAATCCCATCATGTCAAAACAAAGTGATCTCTCTGGGAAAATCTTCCTGGCCTGCTCTTGACTGACGATATCTGTTCAGCCTCTCAAAGACACCCTCTTGAGTTATTATCTGTGAAATATTGCCGGGTATGGTCATTACCATGTATACTAACATAAGGCAGAACTATTTTCTTGCGGATGTTTAGCCCTTGGTGGTTTCCAAAACCTTCAAAGTATTCAAGTCTCTTTTCAAAGCATTTCTAAGCCTCCTCATGTACTCTCATTAGTGTGCTCCCCTGATGAGAAGATACATCTAGAAATCCAGGAGTAAAACTTCAAAACTATAGAAAAAGTGGCTTTGAAGTGCTTAGGAGAAAATGGACACAACAATGAGGATACATGGATACATTATATCAGAAACTACCTCTAAGAAAGTAACTCAATGTTTGTGTCCAGAAGGACTTTTAGACCAGGACTATGAAATTGGCTAACCAGAAGGTGATCTGTTTAAGTTGTTCATGCCTTACAATTTGCCTAAAATTCTACATATGAGGTAGCAACCTCATGTAGAGAAGCAAAATCAGCAGAGGATTTAAATATAAACCAGGGTTTCTAAATCTTTTGGAAATGTGGATGGGAGACTGACCCCCACACTGACAGCTTCTTTAAGTTATAGATATGATTTACCTTCTAGAGCCATTAGGAGATAGAAGGGGTTTGGGTTGTTTCCAGGTTAATGGCATTATCATTTTAGCAGCCGAGAAGAACATAAACTGTTTTAGGGTAGATTTGGACATAGGAGGCAGGCAGGTGTTTATTAGGTGCATTCTCGACATTAGGGTTTCACTCAATGAACATACGGTAAGTTTTAAATAAGAGACCCAAAGGAATTTACTACAGAACAATGCTACCATATATGAATTTAGGTTCCAGACTCCCGTAAGCATCTCCAGCAATTGTCAGATAGTACTTTTTTTATCTGAAGTTTATTTGTGGTGTAGTATCAACACGAGATTATTCTTCTGTAATCGAACGCACCATGACTGACTGTGAGACCTCAAATATAATTGATTAGGCTCACTTTCACTTAGAAATGGAAAGATCTCTTTCCTAAGAGGATATGAAGGTCTGGACTCTGAAGGTGACAATAGAGCCCGGATAATAAATGTTCTGATGAACTAACTGGAAAGGAGAGTCTTTCGAATGAAGTCTCTTCTGGTAGTAATTAGCAATTTAGAGGGGGATACTAAGGCCTTCGGGAGTGTAGAGTGCAGATGATGTATATTAAAGAGCATTGATTAAGTAAGTTGAGGCGGTTAGAAGTACCAAAATAGAAATTGACTGTAGTCAACAAGGAGAGATCTAGCAGGTCTTTTTGATAAGAGAAACAGTCTAGGAACTGTGTGGTGTAACATTAATGTAGATCTTTTAAAGTCATGAGAAGAGAAGTCTGTGGGCTTAAGTATCTTTAACATGTCATTCCCCCTATTTTTTAAATGTACCTTCTCCCTGGAAAACCTTGTAATAAAAATTAGCAAAGTTCCCAAAACTATTTTCTCATCCAATTTGATTGAATCGGCTGTCAGACTCAATTTAGTCCAAAAAGAAAATTGGTCCAAATTTAAAGTGCCCCAATTGCCCTGAATTTGCGTATAACACTCTGAAGTTTCCTAAGGCTGTGTCCAACCCATTTCAAACTATAATGCCATGACTGCATTAGTAATGTCAAAGTGACAGTGACATATTCAGTATGTCTATGGGTAAACAGATGGTAGCCGGTGGTAACACACATTCTGTTTAATAAGACCCTGGATTTTTCATTTCAATTAAAAAATGGTCCAAAATTTCAAAAATGGTCCAAAAATGATACCTTTTTGTGGCAGATGCCTTCTTCTAAAATAGTCGCTACTATTTATTGTTTTTTGTGCAGGATAAATTCCCAAAAGTTCAGATTCATTGGGAACTAAAGTTTTTGAGAAGTTCATAAAAGGTTTTGTTCATTTAGAATTGATTTGTTCATCTCTGCCTTTTAACATTAATATGAAGAAAAAAATTATCAGAAGAAAACTGAAATATTAAGGTTTATCAAAAATGAGATCCAGCTGACAACATTAGTTAAAGGCTGGTCATTATTGCCTGGAAAACATGACCCATACTGATAGCAAAATGATTATTTACTATATTTTATAAAATACTGATTCCCTGCAATGATGGGCAATTACCGCTTTACAAAATATTTCAGCATATTTACCAGGAAAAAATAATGAACACATTTTCTGATGTTTTCCTCATAAAGACCTCTGCAAATTCCTTTGAGAAGTTTGTATTGTTACAGCCGAATATTACTTGCGTGTCAGATGAATCCGTAGGGTCGCTCAGCGTTGATGATTATACGTGCCATTTCAGTCCTTGGCAGTATTAACCTTTTGTTTTTGTAGGCTAAGCTCTTTATTTCCAGACAGCGTAATATAACAAATTATATGTCTTAATATTTTCACTGTATTGGACAAAAAGTTCAAAAGTGTCACCAATAAAACGTCTAATACTGTTATAATCTAAAACAAAAATAAGGCTTCATGCAGAAGACCGTGTTTTTGGTCAGTGTCCGATCCACATATTTTGAAGATTGGATGTAGATCCATTCATCTCAATGGGGCTGCAAAGAATGTGGACAACACAATGTGTTCTGTACGCATCTGTATTTCCATTTCACTTTCCCAAAAAAAAAGACAGAACATATCCCATTCTTGTCCATTTTTAATGGAAAGTGAGGAATGCACAAGGGCGATATCCGTGTTTTGTGGATTCACCTTTTGCTGTATGCAAAACGGATATGTTTGTGTGTATTGGGCCTAAGTTAAGCTGTAGGACAATATAAAAAAAATGTCTTCCCAATGAGATGAACACAAGTTATAAAATTAGTTTCAGATAACCAGAAAACTTGTCCCTTTGCCCAGGGGAAAGGGCGACGGAGTGCTCAAGGTTCTGTCTGCTCAGCACTGTAGGCCTCTTCCAGCCTCTTGACTGTTATTCTCTGCCTGCACTCTCCCCAACTCTTAAAAGACCAGAGCACATGGCCTAATCTGTCCCGAGCAAATGGCTGCCTGTCGTGGGTTATGAAAGGCAACTTCCCTTATGGGAAGGTGCCTGACCAATAAGGTTCCTAGATAGTCTAGCCCTGAGAAGGCGTATTCTGTTGTCTTATTTTCCGTGCCTGACTTCTGTCTGTTCACCAAGTTATACATGTTCTGCCTGCAATGACCTCTCCCTGTTGAATGTACTGAATCTGTGCCGCCTGCCCTGACTATTTGTCTGTTTTCTGTATTGAACAAACTGTGCATGCCCTAACTTCAGCTTGTCCGCTGACTACAATTTAATCTGTCCCATTGGTGCCTTCAACTGCTTTCTCTAGACCTGCTTGGCTCAGCTGTCACTGAACAGATACTACTCCAAGAGGTAGCAGCGTGGTGCTTCCTCTGCAGCGAAGACCAGATCCCTATAACAGGGTGAAAGAGGGAAAACCAGGGGAAGATAGTTAGATAACACCCTTAGGAGTACCCCTAAGCTAAATCAAATCAGTGATACGGTGGATCCACCCCCACTGTTATGTTATTTATGAATCAGTCCCTAAGAAATAGGCCCATCTGGTAAGTGATTATCTTAAAAGTATTCTAATGGATTCTCAATCCACTAGATAATCCTTACGTACTCTGGAAGGCCAGGGTAGCCATGAAGGCAACATACTTAAACTACAGCAATATAAAGTTTTATTTGTTGAATTGTTTATATGTCATTGTCTAAATTTGGAGACAACCTGGTAAGTGGTTGGAGAGAGCTTATGTTAAAAACAGTCATTAGTATTTAATATATATCCAGGCTGTTGATTTTTAGAAGGGACATCAAGGCAAACTGCAGCTAGCTTTATTTTGTTGTTCTGCAGTTATGAGAACGTGAAAAAATGATATTTAATGGTGTCATTTCCCTTGATGGCTGCAAATAGAACTTGGTAAAAAGTTTTCTATAAACTGTTGTTTGATTCCCGCCTACAGAGCTACAACTTTGTGAGGATAAAAAAATAGGATTGTATTAAAACCATTGAGTCTAATTAATGGGCTTTATCTTCCTTTGGCTAAGGAGCTCAATAAATAACAGTTCTATTTAATTGGAGAAGTTAGAGACGCTGATGTCAAAAAGTTAGAATTCAAGACAAATGTTTCCTCCAGTCTGGGATAAAAGTGACCATCCAACTAAATTAACACAGCGAAGCGATTAAAGGCTGAAGAATCCGGGTGGCATTTTGATCTGATAACTGCAGTAGAAAACAATAGTTCACAGAGATGATAGAAAGGATGATTGAAATAATTGGCAATTTTGCGAAGATTGTATCTATAATAGCCAAACCATTATAGAAAAATGTCACAAGAGCAAATAAGCATTGCAGAGTATAGTGGGGTTATTTTGTAACCTGAAACAAGTAGCAAGATGGTTCTGGCGCTTCGTCAATTAATGATTTGTAATCTTTAAAATTTAGTTTTTAATAGGACATTGTACATTCTATTTTTGAAATTCATCATCATTAAAGTGGCATCCAGGTTTCAGAAAGTAGAGGAAAGGTCTAGTTCTACATCCAATACATATCATTGTTGACATCTAGAATGGTGAATTGAAGTGACTTTGCAAATGGTCTTCATTAAACATCTCTTATTTTATTAGCATTTACAGTTCCTGTGCCCCCATGGTAATATAGACTATAAATCCTGGAGTCATACTCTCTTTAATTTGTCCCCATTACGTAGGTTAGAAAGAAGTAGGGAAAAGATGAATGGGGATTGGCAACCTGACTGTGGGTTCAGACTACACAGGGTTAGTTTGTAGTCTGTTACCATGAAGACACATAGGTCTGCATAGAAGCTGTAGGCACAAAACAATAGAAATTTGCTACTTTTCTTCATTTAGGATTGAATGGAACAATTAAAACAATGGTTTCAAAGGTGAACCTTTCCTTTTATCCTGGCACTATAAAATGTTTTTCAATGTTTGACTATTTTGTGTTTCGGTTTCTCACTGTTTTCTAGATCTCCGCTTGCTGTTACTGAATGTAGAGCTTAAAGGGGTTGTCTCATCATAGACAATGTGGGCAGCCCTTATTCATTTCTTTGGGGCTGACAGAAATAGCTGAGCCAGCGCTCGGCTATTTTCGTGGGCCCCATAAAAAATGAATGCGCCCTCCTTCCCTTGTGAGGCTCCATTCTCGATATACCGCTGGGACCTGCACCTATAAGACAATGGTCCATGATGAGACAACCTCTTTAATTGTTTACTTCCATAGGTTTAGGATCTGTCCTGGCCATGTAATGATCACACTGGTACTCTGGTACAATGTTGCTTCCTGCTCCAGTCCTAGGGACCATTTGATTGCATGGGACTGGTAAAATGCATGAGCTTCTGGTTTTTAGCAGACCAGGATTTTCTGTGCAGTGAGGCTTGTCCTGTCTGTAAAACCTCTCTGGGGGCTGTTTTCCCTTTTAACTAGAGTAATTTATCAGCCTTAATTCCAGGAGAAATCCGCAATAACAGAAAAAAAAGTAAAGTTATAATGTCTCCACCATCGGACTTGTATGACAAAAAGTGTAAAAAAACAAAACAAAGTAAAAACATTTAAAAATAATATTAAAAAAATTCTACCTCTACAAAGCAGCTTCTCACCCTGCTCCCTGCAACCATAACCCATACATCCCTTATAGAAAAAAAAAAAGAAAGGAGACATCATTTAAAAATATTTTAGTTGTACTTTGTTGTATTCAAAAAATGAAAAATGAGCAAAACACTTTCTCTACTTTTTTAAAAATGAAGTAAAAAACTAAAAGTCCCATGTATAACTAAAAAAGGAAAACAAAAACATGCAAAAATTCTTTAACTGAATGGAAAACAAGAAATTAAGGCTTTCGAAGACATATATACTAACTAAAAAATGCAAAACAAGTCTGGTCAGGAAAGGGGGTAAATGGCCCATCTTGAACTGGTTAAAAATGCCACTATTACCTCAAACATCCTACTACAATATGCTTATAGAAGATGTATGGAGATTATGAAATTATCACATATGAACCTTCCAGGTTCACGCCAGCCAATGTCATCCCACCATCTACAATTCCCTTGTTGCCATTCACCTTGGTTGTGAAGATTGAAGCTTTGGCCCCTAAAGCTCAGATTAAATTGGTTTCAGAGAAACTCATATATTTTCTAAATTAAACTTTGCTGTAGGATTCGTTTAGCAGCTATGATTTCTGACTCACAATGCACTGAGGCAAAATACAGTATGAAGAGGTCTGTCTATTGTATTGAAAGCCTCAACAGAACAATATGGTGGTCTGTAGTGATGAGCAAAGTTATGAAAAATTAGATTCGGCTGCTTTGCCAAATTTCACTAATAAGGCATCATGCACACGACCGTATGTGTTTTGCGGTCCGCAAAAAAAAACGGATGACGTTCCATATGGCATCCGTTTTTTTGCGGATCTGTTATTTTTGCGGATCCACTGTAATAATGCCTATTCTTGTCCGCAAACTATAAAAAAAATAGGACATGCTCTATATTTTTGCAGAACGGTAAAACGGACATACGGAAACGGAATGCACACGGAGTACCTTCCTTTTTTTTGCAAAACCATTGAAATGAATAGTTCCGCATATGGTCCACAAAAAAACGGAACGGACACGGAAAGAAAATACGTTCGTGTGCATGAAGCCTTACTTTGTCACAAAGTACATTCCTGTGTATGTAGTGGGCGCAATAACGGGGAACGTCTATCGGGCCTCCCCGTCATTGAACCCTTCAGATGCCACATCTTCTGAGATTAAAATTAAGGTGTTTCAGGGGTAGATTTGGTTAAAGTAAATAAATAAATCAATATCCATTGTATCTACAAACAAGATGGCCGTGATGGCCTCTCCGCGAGCAAATGTATGAGGTGAGCATGTATTTTTACATTACATTTCAGGAAAAATAGATTCGTTAGCACAAGGAAATTCAACTTCAAGGCAAATTGAATTTTTTCTGAAATTCGTATTGAGGTCAATTTGTTTGGCTTTGATTAACTAGTGGTCTGCATTGTAACAAGGAGCCTTCACACATACACTGGAAACATTACATGAAAAGGAAAGGAAACAAATTAAATTTCAGAATTCAGAAAATATTAAACAAAAATAAATAAATACATGATAAAATAAAATTGATTAAAAGTAATGTTTAGTTTAGAACACTTATTTTTACATCCATTTAGTGAATTGCTTATCTCTTGGCCAGACTGGAGAGTAGTTGCATGAAGTCTGTCCTGCTTCATTACACAAAACATCAAACTGATTTGGATGAGAAATGTGTAATGATTCATTTCCCCTGTGGTGGCGCTGCAAGGAAAGTAAACCCTTGCTGTCAGATTACAGCTGATCACTGGGGGTTCCAGAAGGGAGAGCACTTTGTGGTTGCTACAAAAGGAAGAAAGTTCCAAAATGATATAGAAAGACTTTATTCACCCATGATATGATAGCAATGTTTCAACCACACAAATAACACCACAGCAAATTAAAGGAGGACACTGCAGGATACAGATGTTGCAAATATTACTTTAGTACTTAGCACATTAAACTTTTGATATTGATGGTCTATCATCAGAATAGGTTACCAATATCTGATTCCAAGCCCCATCATCCCCACCGATCACCTGTTTTAACAGGCAGTGGCATTACTTTAAGCGATGCCGTCTCCTCGCAGCTTACCAAGCACAGCGCTGTCCATTGTATGGTGGCCGTGCTTGGTATTGCAGCCATCCTCTTGAACGGGATTGAGCAGTGCCTAGTTCATGTTATCAACAAACATGGTCTAGGAAGAGGACTCTGCACTCACTGGAGTGCCACAGCTTATTCAAGAAGCAGATCAGTGGGGTTGCTGAAGATAAGCCACCAAAATTGAACTCTAGAGAAACCTTTTAAGTGTCAATTTAAACTTTTCTTCAGTGTACTAACATGTTAAGTCAGGCTATGTTCATACATGTGTTGTGAACTCTGCCGTAACAGACTATTGGAGTACACTGCATCCAGCATAGCCAGATAATGCTGAGGACTGCCAGATCTCCATTGACTAAAATGGGATCCAACAGGAATCTGGAAGCTTTCCTGTATAAATGACAGCTTCCGGATAAAAGCTAACATTTATGCCGGGAAAGTGTCTGGACCCCTTTGGATCCTATTATAGTCAATGGGGATCTGGCGAAATGCGACGCAATCTGGCTATGCCGGATATGGTAAACTCTAGTAGTCTGCTCCTCTGCTGGAACATACTACAGAAGCAGTTGCTGCATATATGAACCCACCCTTAAAGACCTTGTTTCTGCATAATAAACCCTATTTAACCAGGCATAGTAGTTAAATACATTTTTTAGATTTTTTTCATCAGTTATTTGTCTTTCTCCATCATTTACCCATAGTAAAAAGTTATAGTCCTACTATTTTGAATAGAGGTATACATGTAAAGATACCAGCAATATGTAGCTTTCTAAGTATAGAAAACCTCTATACTCAATATAGTAAGGATATAACCTTTTCTTTTCTTAAATGCAGGAGACAAAAATCTAGAGGTCTCTCCTGGGATTTAAACCTAGGAAATCTACATGGAAGGCTGATCACTCACCTTCTGGCTACAGCCATATCATGTTGAAAAGGGTGGTTTTCTTTACTTAGAAGCTAACACATATTACAGTTTTTTTTATAACCATAAACTGTGCCTATGAATAAACCAGTAATATGTATTAGCTTTCTGACTATTCTCAACATGGTAAAGTGATAGTAAGCAGTGTTAAAGGGAACCTGTCAGCAAAAAATAGCATCTAAATGTGTTAACAGTACCTCCTAGTGCCCGCAAAGTGTCTCCACATGGACCTTTTCTTCCTCTTTTCACTGTTGGTTTCACTGAGAAAATGCACTTTTATTCTGCCGCTGCCCCGTGCTTCAAGTCAGGCTTGAAGTCATGGGGGCAGCGGCCTCGGCGTCTTCCACGGTCCTCTCCCCGCCCCTTGCCTCCTTGACTGACAGCCGAGATGCATTGCCGGGACCGCGCTCTAAGGCCGCATGCGCAGTAAAGGGCGGCTGGAGCGCGGTCCGCTGCTGCGCGTACTACGCGCCGTCTTTCTTCGCCGCTGGCGCATGCGCCCGTCAGCCTGTAGTAGCGCGCTCGCGCCCGGCATCTGTGCGCGTTTGCTACAGGCTGTCTGGCGCATGCGCTGTGCGGCGAAAGAAAGACGGCGCGTAGTACGCGCAGCAGCCGGGACCGCGCTCCAGCGGCAGAATAAAAGTGCATTTTCTCAGTGAAACCAACAGTGAAAAGAGGAAGAAAAGGTCCATGTGGAGACACTTTGCGGGCACTAGGAGGTACTGTTAACACATTTAGATGCTATTTTTTGCTGACAGGTTCCCTTTAAATGCCAGGACACAGCTCTGCCCTAAGCATGCTGATGTCTAGCCCTGTCAATCAAGGGTAGGGCAAAGTGTTCAGAGCACAGGAGGGTTACAAAAGCAGTGCTCCAAGGATTCAGCCCCATCCTCTGGTGCTCCAACATGCTAATTTGCATATGAATAGAAACACAGATATCTCTGCACCTGTTTAACATACAGACAAAAATTTTAATTTAAAAGTTTAATTGGGTTGATCATGGTGAAAGAGGCTCTTTAACATCTGCTACATCTGTATATTCACACATGCTGCGAATGTGCCTTGATTTTGCGAATAACCTGAACAAAAAAAAAGAAGTATAAAAGTCAATGTTCACACATAGCAGTCAATCACTGTATTTGTGACAGTTTTATGCATGAGGCCCCATACAGTTTGTCTTATGACGGCGCCCCTGAGATGGATAATCATAGGCACACATTTTGCCAGCTAAAACACAGAAGCCTTGCTGATTATTGGCAACCACCTCCTGTAGCTGTGAGCTGCTGTAAGAAGACATCGATCTACTGTTCATTCTGTCTTATTACATTCTCAAGTCGATGAAAAGTGCAGTTAATAATAGTGAAGAACAATTGTTGGAGCCTCTAAATAGCACATCTCGACATGTTAAGGAATAGTTCCTACTTCATTGCCTGAGCTGTGTTTTAACATTCTTTGCAATGATATATAGAGCTTTGCATATGTGATATCCTTGTCTTACCTGAAAATTTAGCCTTTTCTATTGGAGAGGATCTGGTAGAGATCTCAGGGACTGTTAACAAAGAAATTGGACTGTACAGTAGTGATGAGCAGCATAAGCAATATTCGTATTCACGATATATCCCTAATTTTTGGCCTAATATTCTAGATCTTTGCAAATTCTCGAAGTGCCGATATTCATGATAAAAATTCTCGATTAGAATATCCGCGATCAACACTACTGGGAAGTTTCCTATATAGTAAGGGGTAGGCAACTTTCCTATTGGTTGCTAGGGATGTTGCTAAGCTCAGACAAAGCAAGTTGGCCCACAAGCAAGAAGCAGGGAGGGATCATGGGTTCAGAGGAAAAAAATATCTAGAATATTCGCAAATACGAAGAAATAGCACTGTATTCTAAATCTTCGAGAATTCTGAAAAATTCGCGATCAACACTACTGTACAGTAATTGAAAGAGATTGGGTCATCTCATCGTTAGGATAGGTTTGGGTCTCACCCCTGGGACCTGTTCCTGTCTCCAGAACGGGGCCCACAAAGTGAAGGAGAACATGCTATGGGAGTTCCGAAAAAAGGCAAGCGAGCACACTCAGCTATTTTCAGAAGTCAAATAGTGGTGAATGGAGAGCACACTGCACAAGAGTGGCTACTGCTTCATTCGGCATTATTGGGCTGCCGGAAATAGCCGAGCCAGCACTTTACAGAACTCCCATAGCGGTAAACAGAGGTGACTGCGCATGCGCAGCTACTCTTTGTTCACTTCCAAAGTTCTTTTCTGGAGATAGAAGAGGGTCCCTACGTTGATATGCCATCAATGTCTGAAGTGGGAATAGTAATATGCTAAATAACTGTGGTGCCCCAGTTACGGGTCTTCAACACAGTGAAAGCCAGCTATCCCTCAAAGTAGGGAAAACCGAGCAAAGGGGTGTCCCCATTACAGAGATCACCAAATCCACCATATTAAGTGGCCCCTATGTCAAGATCCCGCTTTTTTTTACAAGCTTTAAGGATGTGATGGGGAAAACCTAAGCCAGTTATCCATCCACAGACAGCTGTTGAATTGGGAATACCCATCTAAGGGCTCTTTCACATTAGCGTTGTTTCTTTCCGTCCTAGAGTTCCGTCCTCGGGGCTCTAGGACGGAAAGAAACTGATCAGGATAATCCTAATGCATCCTGAATGGAGAGAAATCCGTTCAGGATGCATCAGGATGTCATCCGTTCAGTATGTCAAAGTTTTTTGGACGTTGACAAAACCGTAGCATGCTGCGGATTTGTCTCCGTCCAAAAAGCCGGAAGACATGCCACAATGCCGGATCCAGAATGAATGCCCATTGAAGAGCATTATTCCGGATCCGGCATTAAGCTAAATGTTGATTCAGCGCATTGCCGGATCCGACGTTTAGCGCTGCGCATGCGCAGCAGCCGTTCCGATCGGGGCCCCAGTGTAAGCTGGGGCTCCGATCGGTTACCATGGCAGCCAGGACGCTACTGGAGTCCTGGCTGCCATGTAGTACAACCCAGCAGTGTACTTATCTGCGCTGCGGCGCCGGCCGCTCCATTATGACATCACAGGTCCGGGCGGCGCATTGATCTATGCGCCGCCCGGACCTGTGATGTCATTAAGGAGCGACCCGCCGGCCGCAGCGCAGGTAAGTACACTGCTGCTGAGTACCATGGCAGCCAGGACTCCAGTAGCGTCCTGGCTGCCATGGTAACAGTGAAAGCATGTTGAAGACTGATCAGGAAACTGATCAGTCTTCAAATGCTCTTCAAATGCTCTCAGAACGCAAGTGTGAAAGAGGCCTAACATAATTGAACCTACAACATGTGAGGAAAGGGATTGTCTAGGAAGAAAAATTATTGGGAAGGGCTTAGAATGTTATATAAGTAGAGATAAGCGAATCAAGTGTAAAAAATGTAATTCATTACAAATGTCACAACAAATTCAACTTTCAAACAAAGCCAAAGTTTTGGCACTTTGTTTTGGACAAAGCTCACAAAATGATACCTGCCATTTCACATATCGAACTCAGTACAGTCAGTACTAAGGGAAGCACAGCAGGGAAGATGACGAGGAGGTATTACATGACCCCTGGACAGGGCTCCAGCCAGCAGACTTGCCCATAATGTTTTGCAGTCAGCCTCACAGCCAATTAGGATATGTAAGGCAGGGCCGGACTAGGTATAAAAACCTGCCCTGGAAAAAATCACATACCAGCCCCATAGCATTGCATAATTATCCTCCGCTGACAGCAAGCCGCAGAAGCAGTGGCCGGTGCTGGTGCGGTTCCGGCCGCAGCTGAGTCCGCGGCCACATAGACTCTAACAGGAAATAATATTATGTGGTCCAAAAGTGAAGGCACATCCAGTGGCGTACACACAATCCATGGGGCCCCGGTTCAAAACTGATCAAAACTTCCCCGCCGTCGCCCCAGTGGCGGATACAGAGCCTAGTCTCGGGAGAGGCACTTCCCCGGGCAATAGGAGATTATGGGGCCCCTGTGTCCCCGCCCACCCTCAAGCCACACCCACATACAGCCCCACACATATATTGCACCATACCTCTTACATCCAGTGACGTCTCCTTTGATGTAGATGTTCTCTTTCTTCATCTTCTCCATTCAGACCAGACCACCATGATGATTTCTTTCAGCCATCTCTCATCTCTGCAAATTAAGACAGACAGACATCTTAGTTTCCTACCCCCATCAGACCTCATATCAGCCCAAAGACCTCCAGTCAGCCCCCAACAGACCTCAAATCAGCCCAAAGACCCCAGAACCAATCAGCCCACCCCATCAGAAATATGGCCAGGATTGTGCGCCCACAGAAATATGCCCAGCTGTGTCCCTTCAGAAATATGGCCTGCCAGAATACTATACCTTAGCAGAATGGGCTCAGTGTGTCCCGGCCGGTTTCCCGCTGCGGTGCTATAATTTTTACTTACCAGTGGATCCACGCTTGCACAGCACCACACACACCATCCTCCAGCTGATTCCGGTACGGACGCTGTACGCGCTCAGGACAGTGAAGCGCCAGCAGGGGAGGGTAAGGGGAGGGCAAGGGGCGGGCTGTGCGGTGGTGGTAAAGAGGAGAGGAGGTGAGGAGCACTGAAGCGGCCCCGAGGCCGGGGGCCTACCGGGCAATTTCCCGGTATCTCGGTAGGCCAGTACGGCCCTGATCTCAAGCAGAGACACCATTCTGAGCTCAGCCAATGATGTGATGGGACTAGAGATGAGCGAATTCATTGATTAGAAAAAGAGAGAGCGAGCGAATAAGATTCTTCAGGCATTTAAAGTAGTTTTAATTTGAGTAGAATTCCATACTCATCAACATTTCAGTTAGTAAAATCAAGGCATATAAACCTCACCCCCAGGAATGCCCAGACCCCACCTGGAAACAGTCACTTACTTGCGGGGTTTATGCTTGCCCCTCCAATTTTTAGCCTGGGACAGCACAAATTTGCCGGGACTGTTCCGCCGCAACTAGGGAATTGATTTGTACCCGAATCAAATTTCTTGTCAGTTTCGGACAAATTGGACTGAATAAAATTTTAGGAAATGTTCTTATCTTTAGATAGGAGGTGCCTGTCACAGACACAGCAATTACACACAGAAGACACCCAGGGACAGGGATCAGCAAATTATGCCACCCCAGCTGTTCTGAAACTACAACTCCCAGAATCCTCCTTTCACTTTTATGGGAGTTGCAAGAACAGCCTAGTAATTGGCACCCTGCTCCCCACGTCGCTCCTGGTCCCCACATGGCCGCCACTGCTTCTCCATGTGCACATATGAAAACATCTGGTGTTGGGGGGGGGGGGGTCAGCCAAGGGCAGGCGGTAACGGTGATGAGCTTACCTAGCGTCACCTGCGATTCTAGGGAGGCTCATCCTCGTCACCGTCTGCCATTGCTGCCCCCCACACCGGATGTTTTTATCCATGTACAGGGAGAAGTAGGGGCAGCCATGCGGGAACCAGGAGCGATGCGGGGTGCCAGGTAAGTAGAATCAGTGTGTGGTGCCTGGGCAGTAGGGCAGGGGGGTGGGGCATTTCAAGCCTCGGATAACCCCTTTAATAAGGCCCTGCACTGGTGGTAGATCCGCCGAAGTTATGTAGAGGCGCCAGATTCTACATAACTTCATTGGATCCACCGCCACTTCTAAATCTACACCAGCTCCCTTGCTGGTCTAGATTTAGACCATTTTCTACACCTAAAACAGCCGTAGAAAACGATGAATGAGACAGGCTTACCGGCCCGTCCTCTTTCCCTGCCCATGCCACACCCACTTTTTATAGACCTGGCGTGAGCGGGGAAAAGTCGCAGATTGTGGCGCAAAGAACTTTTGCGCCGCAATGTGCACCATAAATATGCCTAATATTGATGTATTTCTGTTAGTAAATAACCCTCTATGTCTTCCGGTAGGCTCTTTCTTTGCCAGAACAATTTATCCCTGTTGTAAAACTACCCTGTCTACACATAGGAGTCCCTGGTTTGGTTGGTAACCAGGTTTGAAGATTTTTGAAAGTGATATTCCCACAATATTGCAAGGATAAGTCATCACAACTGAATACTGGGGTCTGACTATTAGGACCACTATTATCATAATGAGTAAAGAAGCAGCGGTTGGGCATAATGGCTTTTGTACAGATTTCCTCTACATGGTGACTTGCCCAAATACCAGGGAATGACAACACAGGCCAATTCACGTCACAAGACCGTGTCGCAGATTCCTGCACAATGGCTGCCATGGAGGATTAAATTGTAGGGCATAAACCAAAAGGACCCAATTCTTTTGCTCTAGTGATCAATGGGGATTTCCGAGGGATATAACCCTTTAATAGGTCGTAACTTGATTTACAGTGAAGTCACTTCTAGAAGGCACCAAGAGCCTGTTTTCTACAGTCTGGAGAAGAGTTATTTACATACTTCTTCCCAGGGAGCATTTCCCTTAAAAATGAAGAAATCATCCCCCTCCCCCCCACCTCTTACCCAGTCTTCTGTATTCCTCCTTAGGGTATTGAAATATTAACGCGTCCATGAATGAATCAGTTTATGATTATATAGAAAATGATCTTGTCTTGTCAGAGCAGATAGGAATGCGAGTCATACCTCATCTATAATGAAGCACCAGGTAGACTTGATGGAACGGATGGTCGTTCAGGCAGCCTTTGTGGCCTTGGTAAAGTGCTCAGCCAAGCGAAGCATCTTAATTTGATAAAACAATTGATTTTCTCAATCCAATACATGACAACTTGTCATTTTAATTAGTGTTCTTTCCGCTGCAGTGAAGTCTCCTAATATTATTGTAGCATGACTGATTTCTTTTTGAATGTTAGAGGAGACATTGCTGAAAAGTATTAGGAAACAAGCATCGGGCCTTGTTAGTATTATCCATAAACCGTACAGCATAAGCTTGGAGAAGGAGCTGACATTCTGTACTTTAATATGACAAATAGTGTGTGGCGAATCAAAGTATCCGAAATCAACTTTGATTAGAATTTCAGGAAAAATTTGATTCGCCACAAAGCCGAATTTCCTTGCACTTCGTGGTAACAAATCAGTTTTTCCTAAAATGGTAGCTGAAAGTAAAAAAAATTATACTCACCTCATCCACTTGATCGCAGAGAGGCCCAGAGTGATCACAAGGTGGGTGGGTGGTGCAAGTAGGCAGGGACAGGAGACCGGGTGGCAGCTCAGGGGGTGCACCTTCGCTCTATCTTGATACCCGTTACTCTACCCCTGACACAAGTGGATGAGGTGAGTATAATTTTTTTTTTAACTGCTGATTATCCCCTGAGCAGCTGAATGTGAGTCACAGATGCCTTGAGCAGTGTTGAACGTGGAATTTGAGGGGTTAAATGACGGGGCGCTGTGATCGCTGATCCCCGTCATTGCGCCCACTCCATTAAATGGAAAGCGATTCATGATGGAGAAATTCGTAACGAATCAAATTTATTCTCGAAGTTTGGTGAAGCGTCCCCCAATGCAGATCCTTTGTAGATGGGAGGCCTGCACATGTACTGTACTTAGCATCTGGAGGCAAAGAGGACAGGGCCACCCCCTGCTTGAGCCATACACCCCAAAGACCACATAGTAGGATACAAGGGTAAACTCCAAGCTAAATGTATTAAAGGCTATGTATACCTTTGGAGGCAATTTTTGTTTATGATTGCATTTTACTTATTTTGGCTAAAAATCATATTTTTAATTGGCCTTTATTAAAAATATTGAACCATTCTGTCACAAAGGGTTTACTGTTTTTCTAGCTGTGTGACTGGTACTTTCACTTTTTGCTGGTCATCTAATAAACCTAATCTCTAAATTACTGAGAGGTCAAAAACACTTATTTAAAAGGGTTGTCCAAGTTACATAATGTCACATCATTCTTTGTTTAAAAAACATATTATAGCATGTACAAAAAACACAAATCATGTAGTGGTAGCAGTGCAGGACAATACTGAGACAAGCAGAACCTCCTTCCCACAGGACTCCCACAGTAGATAAAAGCCCTCACTCCGATTGCAAATATACAGCAAATAAGCGTCAGAGTAACTGTGTGACACACATGAGAAAGATGACTAATGTAACATAATTTGCTGACTACATATCAGAGCGCAAAACCATACTACCATGCATACACAGCGCTGCTCATATACACAGTGTATGGAGTCACCAAAGGTGCACTCTCTAATACATATATCTAACCGCACTGTATGTCATGAGCAACCTAAGTCCTGCATGAACTACAGGTAAGCTAACAGTATGAAAAGGGCATTTACCCACCAGGAGCACAGGGGGAGAGAGGATACCAACCGGACACGCGTTTCGGCCTTGCTTCTTCAAGGGGCGTCTTCAGGCGAGGCAGTGTTAACTCTTCTCACAGTAGGTAAATTGTTCCGGCTACCATTAGAGGGCGCCGTGCTGTGCAACACAGGGGTCTCAGCTTCAGGCTGAGTGTATGTAGCTTTATTTCATGCTAACTGTATTTTAGAGCTGTAGGTCAGGGATGCTCAACCTGCGGCCCTCCAGCTGTTGTAAAACTACAACTCCCACAATGCCCTTCTGTAGGATGATAGCTGTAGGCTGTCAGGGAATGATGGGAGTTGTAGTTTTGCAACAGCTGGAGGGCCGCAGGTTGAGCATGCCTGCTGTAGGTGATATTGCTGTGCTTCAGTAAAGAAGTTTTTGTTTGCAAAAGCCGGTGTCTGTGTCGCTTTCCTCGTCTGTGACTTCGCTGTATCCAGAGTCCACCCTGGTACACGGCTTACAAGTATGTGAAACACATGGAGGTAACTTCACATCAGCTTTTTATGTCAGTTTTAATTGAAAGACCGAGCAATTTTCGGGGTTTATGAAATTACTTTCATTTTTTTTAGTAAACTTTGAAAAGCTGATTTGTTGGTTTCTGAGAATATGAATGTAATTTGCAAATTGTGTTCCCATTAATGAAACCGAGTAATTAGAAAAAGAGACATTTTAATACTGGAACCAGTCGAGTTTTCCTAGTAATGGAAAATGTCTAAATGAGCTACGATGAGGGTTATCTAAAATATTACCGAGGCTGGTGCCTCACATTTACTGGTGGACTGACACAGTGGTGGGGGGTTTTCTGGATAAGGTGGTCCATGGCTAGCTCATCAAACTGGCGGCTGAAATCTAGGGGCCCAAATACTATTTTTCGCACTGGGACCTCCTTGGGCCCCTTGGGCCCTGTCATTCTAAATATCACTCTATTGCAGAACATTTTACAGACCTTAAAGAGGACATTGATGGCATATGGCTAGGCTGTGGCATCAATGTCAGATTCGCTCCTACATCCAGAATGGGGATCCTGAAGTGAACAGCCGCGCATGCGCAGCCACGCTACTATACGTTCACCGCTTCCAAAAATAGCCAAGCAAAGGCTCGGCTATTTCTAACAGTCCCCATACAGGTGAGCGCACTCGATTGGCTGATTTAAGAGCTCCCATAGAGATGAATGGAGGTAACACCGCACATGCGCAGTGTGCTGTCCCTCATTTTCAGGGCCCTGTTCCAGATATAGGAGCAGGTAACATAGGTGGTACTTGCATCTGTCTGACATTGATGGCATGTTCTAGCTATACGCCATCCATGTCTAAGATGAGCCAATACCTTTAAGAAGAAGAGAGTTTCTTTAGAATATAAGAATGTATTACAGCATCTCTGCTTTAGGCCTCATGCACACGACCACCCGTGTGCATTCCGTATTTTGCGGAACGGAAAAGCTAGCCTCCAATAGAACAGTACTATCCTTGTCCGTAATGTGGACAGTAATAGGACATGTTCTATTTTTTTGCGGAACGTAAATACGGACATACTGAAATGGAATGTGCACGGATTACCTTCTGGTTTTTTTTGCAGACCCATTGAAATGAATGATCCCGCATACGGTCCGCAAAGAAACGGAACGGACACGGAAAGAAAATACGTTCGTGTGCATGAGAACTTAGAGGTCTGTGTAGTACCATTCCTCTGTTATTCCTCCTGGAAATATAGAAATATATTGACAATTGAATATATTAATCATCCTTGTCAACAGGATGGTGTGCCCAGTAGCCTGACTTTAGTAGAATTTATGGAATAGAGCTGGACCGTCCACTAGACTCAGAGGCAACCTGGATTAAAATCAATAATGAACACATTATTTATTAAATGCATTATTCATAATTTATTTTACATTTTTTACATCATTTACTATACATCAATCTGCTCAGCTTTCTTGTTCTACAGGATAGAACATGTTCAACATACTGTATTGCTGTAGCCAGGGGCGGATTAAGTGGGGCTGTCTACCCAACTTGGGCCCATCACTCCATTTTAGTTTAGTTTTTTCTGTATGAAGAGGCTGCGGTGCTTCATGAGCGCCACAGTCTCTTCCTAGGCCATATGACATCTTCAGACTAAAAAAAAATACCCCAAATTACACAAAAATGGGCTCTAAACTGAAAATTTTGGTTGCTAAATTTAAAATACATATAATTATAATAAAAAAGACATTGAGGTGAATGCAACACCACATACCTCTTACATCCAGTGACATCTCCTGTCATGTAGACCTTCTCTTTCCTCTTCTCCTCCGTTAGACCGCCATGGCAAATTCTTTCAGCCGCATCTCGTCTCTACAGAGATTGTAACAAAGACACGTTAGATTTCACAATTTTTCCATCAACCTCCCCATCCTGGTGTCCCCACAGTGTCATCCTGCTGCCACTCCCAATACTGCGCCCATGGTGTTCCCCACTGTTTCAGGTACTATACTGCTGAAAAAATAGTGACCCCAGTAGACATAATTGGGACCTTTTATCAACCTGGTGTAAAGTAGAACTGGATTTCCAAAAGAGCTGTCAAAATGAATGGTGGAACCTGATTGGCTGCTATGGGCAACTAAGCCATTTCTAGTTTACACTAGTTTGATAATTTACCCCAAATGTCCCTATAGTGTCCACAGCAGCTATTATGTCTCCTAGAGTGCCCCCAGCAATAATACTAACACTCTATAATGTGCTCCAGACAGTAATCCCTGTATAGTGTCCCCAAAAATAATAGAATTGCCCCTAAAGTGCTTCCCCAATAGCTATACCCCCATATACTAATTTCCCCCACACTGCGCCCACATAGTAATCACCCCATAGTAATTTGCCCCCACACAGTACTTTCCCCCTCACTGCCCCCACATAGTAATTTCCCCCACACTGCCCCATATAGTAATTTCCCCCTTACTGCCCCACACAGTAATTCCCCCCACAATGCACCCATATAGTAATTTCCCTCACACTGCCCCCAAATAGTAATTTCCCCCACACTGCCCCCACATAGTCATTTCCCCCACACTGCCCCATATAGTCATTTCCCCCACACTGCCCCATATAGTCATTTCCCCCACACTGCCCCATATAGTCATTTCCCCTACACTGCTCCATATAGTAATTTCCCCCACACTGCTCCATATAGTAATTTCCCCCACACTGCCCCATATAGTAATTTCCCCCACACTGCCCACATATAGTAATTTCCCCCACACTGCCCCATATAGTAATTTCCCACACACTGTCCCCATATAGTAATTTCCCACACACTGCCCCATATAGTAATTTCCCCCACACTGCCCCATATAGTAATTTCCCACACACTGTCCCCATATAGTAATTTCCCCCACACTGCCCCCAAATACTGATTTCCGCACACTTCCCCATATAGCAATTTCCCCTAGACTGCCGACAGATAGTAGTTTCCCCCTCACTGCCCCCTATAGTAATGTTTCCCACATACAGTAGTTATTTCCCCCACACTGCCCCCACAAAGTAATTTCCCCCACACTGCCCCCCTATAGTAATTTTTCCCACATACAGTAGTTATTTTCCCCACACTGCCCCCACATAGTAATTTCCCCCACACTGCCCCACATAGTAATTTCCTCCACACTGCCCCCACATAGTAATTTCCCCCAAATAGTAATTTACCCCACACTGCAGTTTCCCCCACACAGTAATTTTCCGGCACACTGCCCCATATACTCATTTGCCCCACACTACAGTTTCCCTTACACAGTAATTTGCCCACATACTGCCCCATATACCAATTTGCCCCAACACAGTAGTTTCCCCCACACTGCTCCACATAGTAATTTGTCCCCACATAGTAGTCCCTCATATAATAACTTGCCCCCACACAGCCCCCACATAGTAATCCTTCCATAATAATTTTCCCCCACATAGTAATTTCCCCTGATGTCTCTTAATATGTCCTCGTGTGTCCCCACATTTCCCCCAAAGTAGGCACATGAAATAAAAATAAATAAATGAAAAAAAATTAAAAGCTAAATACTCACCTATGTCCTAGGCCAAGCGCTTGCTCGCAGAGAAAGGCGGGATGAGTCAGGCGCGCTCACGTCACAGTGCTGCGTCCCGACACAGGCGCGCGATGACGTCATCACGGCTGCCTGCGCCGCGATTTCACTACCGCATGGGCATCAGGCCTACTAGGCCTGAAGCCTATGGCAGTAATTGGTGGCGGGGCAGGAAACTATGCACTCCCGTGCCCCGCCGCAGTATGTGGGCATTCGGGCTGGCATTGGGCCCCCCAGCGATGCTGGGCCAGGGGCAGCTGACCCGACCGTCCTTTTTGTAATCCGCCACTGGCTGTAGCTAGGATTTTCTTTTACCCTGCCCTGCATCTAATTACACTGGTAAGGGGTTTTCTTAAAGGGAGTCTGTCAACACAGTTGGCCTTTATACACCGCTTACATAGAGCTGTAGCATAACTATACATGAGCCAAATGGTACCTTTCTACATAGAGCACATTTTAGTCAGTCTAATCAGCCAGTCTAAGGCTTCGTTCCCATCACCATTCAGTCAGACAGATTCGGCACATAACGGTAATGTGAACGAAGCCTAAGGACCCCATAGACTATAATAGGGTCTGTTAGGTGTCCGCTCAGAAGAAAATTTTTGAAGCGGAGACAAAATTCCTCCTCGCACTACTTTCGTCTCTGCTCCAAAATCATCTGGGCGGAAACGTACCCCTTTATAGTCTATGTGGTCCTTGGCTTCGTTCACATCACCGTTATGTGCTGAATCCATCCTTTCCTTTCTCTTGCTCCTAAACGGAGCAGGGGAACGGAAAGGCTGAACGGTGATGTGTACGAAGCCTAAACCAGTTTGATCTAACCAGCAAACATGTAAAATGTGAGAGCTTAGCCTGTCCTGGAGCAAGTACCAACCAGGACAGGGCAAGGCCAAAAACAGAACATCTACCAAAAGCAGGCCAGGATAAAGAATAGAGAGGCGCACACATTGTTTTTTGTCGCAGCATCTCTGTCTGACCTCATCATATTCTGGTGTCAACCGGCAATGCCAGATTCAGAGAGCTCCAGCAGGCTGTCCTCTGCCGGAACTACTAATGTACTAATGGCAGTCTGAAACTAGCCTTAGTGATCTGTTGCTTCATTTTGGAAAAAATTGCTTTAAATAAGTATTTTGGAAATAGTAAGCTATCCCCTATCCACAGGATAAGGGATACTATTAGATCAGTGGGGGTCCTACTGCTGGAAACCACACCGATTAAGAGAACAGGAGCCCCGTACCCCTTGGAGCCCTCAGAAATGAATAGAGCGGCTAGTCAGGCAGGCGTGAGGCTGCTCTATATGTTTCTATGGGAGTTCTGGAGATAGTAGGAGCACTGTACGCGACTATTAGTGTTGAGCGCGAATATTCGAATAGCGAATTTTTTTAGCGAATATCGGCACTTCGCTAATTCGCGAATATTTCGAATATAGCGCTATAAATTCGCTATTTCGAATATTCGTTTTTTTTTTTTTTAGTTATATTTTTTTCTTTCCCTCTTCCCAACAGTAGTTCTTACCTGTCCTGAGGATTCCTGGCTTCCTGGCTGCTCTAGTCAGTGCCCATTGCCGCTTCTGCCGACTTCCGTGCTCATGGAGCGTCCCCATCCATGGGAACGTCTCCATATACTAAAATGTACTGTCGGATTTGAGGAATTACGTTGAAATCGCAATGCGATTAATTCAAGTTATATTAATCGCATTGCGATTTCAACTTAGAGCTGGGTTTATAATGGGTCAGCTTGCTAGAATGAACGAAGTTAACGAATATGGAATATAGCAGCAGTGCTAAGTTGAATTCCGCAATGCGATTAATTTAACTTGAAGTAATCGCATTGCGATTTCAACTTAGCACTGCTAGTGCCACTGCTATATTCCATATTCGTTAATTCTAGCCTATGTAAGATAGCAGTGCTAAGTTGAAATCGCAATGCGATTACTTCAAGTTAAATTAATCGCATTGCGAATTCAACTTAGCAGTGCTGCTATATTCCATATTCGTTAACTTCGTTCATTGAATCGTTAACTTCGCTCATTCTAGCAAGCTGACCCATTATAAACCCAGTTCTAAGTTGAAATCGCAATGCGATTAATATAACTTGAATTAATCGCATTGCGATTTCAACGTAATTCCTCAAATCCGACAGTACATTTTAGTATATGGAGATGTTCCCATGGTGATGGGGACGCCCATGAGCAAGGAACTTTATGGTTGGCTTGGTAGAATTAGCGAATAGCTTAATATGACGAATGTATTCGTCATATTCCTCAAAACGAAGATAACGAAGTATTCTACATCTTCGTTTAGCAACCTATTCGTCAACCTCGCTAATTCTAGCAATCAAATAGGAAGGTTGACTATAGAGACAGCTGTGTTAAATTCGCTATGCGATTTTTTTTTTTAATAGAATAATTATATTACTTGATATAATTATTATAATTATTCTATTTATTAAAAAAATATATATAAATAATCGCATAGCTTAATTAAACACAGTTGTCTCTATAGTCAACCTTCCTATTTGATTGCTAGAATTAGCGAAGTTGACAAATAGGTTGCTAAAACGAAGATGTAGAATACTTCGTTATCTTCGTTTTGAGGAATATGACGAATACATTCGTCATATCCGTCATCTTCGCTATAATTCTAGATATGAAACCAATAGGAAAGTAGCCTTAAGTTAAAATCGCAATACACGATTATTTAAATCGCATATTAATCGCGGTAACTAGAATAATGACGAATATTCGATTTCGACGAATATGAAACGAATATTCATTCGAATATTCGCGAATTTCGTCGAAATCGAATATGGCACCTGCCGCTCATCACTAGCGACTATCTCCAGCACTCCTATAGAAATGAATGGAGCAGACATGCATATGCCCAGTCAGCCTCTCTCTTCATTTTTGGGGGCTCCATAAGCTAAAAGGCACCCATTCTCGTGATCGGTGGGGTGCAAACTCCACCAATCGAATCCTATGGGTAGGGGATAACTTAATATAAGGGGAATTCCTCTTTAAATTCATATGCAAATGACCAGTTATGTGCACCCAGGGAGAGTCCAAGCCACTCTGTGGACCCTTGCTCCTCCTGCTTTCTCTGCCAGACCCTCCTTCTTCTTATTGGCAGAAGCCAAGTTCCTGCAAGTCGTCTCACCTGAAACTGTAATTTAAGAAAGAGGGGGAAGGGCTAGCAGAGGAGGTAGGAAGAGCAAGGTTGCACAGAGTAGATTGAGCCTGTCCTCAGTGCACTTAACTGGTGACAGATTTCCTTTAACAATTATTCCAACAGTTACACGTCTTGATAAAAATCTGAGAACGCATTTACACCACACAGTTAGGCTACATGCACACGACCGTTGTTTGTTTCCGCGTCCGTTCCGTTTTTTTTCACGGATAGGATGCTTCCCCATTCATTTCAATGGGTCCGTCAAAAAATGCGGATGGTCAACCGTTTTTGTTCCGCATCCGTGATCCGTGTTTTCATTCCGTCAAAAAAATAGTGCATGTCCTATTTTTTTCACGTTTGCGGACAAGGATAGGCATTTTTACAATGGATCTGCCATAAAACTCGGATCCGTCAAAAAAAACGGTCCGTCATCCGTTTTTTTTGACGGACGCAAAATTTCAAGGAGGAGCGGACGCGGAGGCAGGCAACGGTCGTGTGCATGTAGCCTTAAAATTAGAGCATGAAGTGACATCCAGAGACAGGTAATCATGCACTTGTTACAGTTAGTGGAAGAAGAGTTAGGACAAATTGGGCATTTCTATACTTTTCTGGACATGTCTACAGTATGATAGGAAATTCTTGTATTTCCATAAAATAACCCTATTCATGTGTCTAGTTGCTTCTCATTCAAGAACACTGCCATGAATAAAGAATGGGATTAAAACAACTTCCAGGAGCAATTTCTCCCAACCATCCAAGAGCAACTTTTCCCAACCATCCAAGAGCAACTTTTCACAACCATCCAAGAGCAACTTCTTCCAACCATCCAGGAGTAACTTCTCCAAACCATCCAGGAGTAACTTCTCCAAACCATCCAGGAGTAACTTCTCCAAACCATCCAGGAGTAACTTCTCCAAACCATCCAGGAGTAACTTCTCCAAACCATCCAGGAGTAACTTCTCCAAACCATCCAGGAGTAACTTCTCCAAACCATCCAGGGGCAACTTCTCCAAACCATCCAGGAGTAACTTCTCCAAACCATCCAGGGGTAACTTCTCCAAACCATCCAGGAGCAACTTCTCCCAACCATCCAAAAGCAACTTCTCCAAACCATCCAAAAGCAACTTCTCCAAACTATCCAAGAGCAACTTCTCTCAAACATGCAGGAGCACAAGAGCAACTTCTCCCAACCATAAGGGAGCAACTTATCCCAACCATCCAAGAGAAATTTAGTGAAGAATAATGCTTTTTCCAGCATGATGGAGCACCATGTCACAAGGCAAAAGTGATAACTAAGTGACTCAGTGACCGAAACGTTAAAATGTTGTCTCCATGGGAAGGAAACTCATCAGATCTCAATCCTGTTGAGAATCTGTGGTCATTTTTCAAAAAGTAGGTTGGCAAACAAAAAAGAAAGGTCAACACTGGAAATATTGAGTCTTTGCATAAACTTGATGTATTTGTCAATAAAAGTAAAAAAAAAATGCTTATAATTGTACTCCACCATACCATAGAAATATCTGTCAAAAAAATCTAAAAAAGCTAGTTTTGTGAAAAAAAAAACTTGGTGTCAGTCTCAAACGTTTTGGCCAGAGCTGTAGATAATACCAGTTCCCTTGATAATATGATGTGTCCCTACACTGGCTGAAAATTGTCAGTACTGACCTAGTTGTCATACTTTTTCAAAAAGATTAACAAAGCAAGCTGATAATGCAGAACTGTAACAACAGATGTTCCAGAATTGTCAGTGCATGAGGAATACAAGTATTTACTAGAAAAGACATACCGGGAGAGATGACAGGTCCTCTATAAGAGAAAACTAAACCTAGAAATTAATGAGAAAAGAAAATGAGAGACAGGCCTTCCTCACTGTCAGTCAGTTTGTGGGATTTTCTGCAAGTTTCAGAAACAAATTGTCATGTCGAAATACTGCAGGGAACAAATAAGCTAATCCTATGCTAGTTCAGTCCATTTTCAGCTAAAGGGTGTGGCTTAGCAAACGAGGCTGGGAATTATCAATCTTTTTGTGCTACTACACACAGAGCAGAGGGGAGGAGGCTCCTGCTCCAGCCAGTTGTCCTACAGCCAGGACAGTTAGGAGGAGTGCAGCAGCCCGGGGCGCAGGGGCAACGCGTGAGGATACAGTGGGTCAATGGGGGTAATAGTTCAGTTAGCAGAGTCACTAAATGCTCCGGGGCACTCTCTATTGCAGGGAACACCAGCCAGATGGAAGTTGAGGTGCCCCTAATGGTAGTGGATATGCTTAGGGTGCCTTGGTGGCTGGTCCCCTGTGTCGTGACGCCATCACAGTCAGGTGCGAATGTTGAGAGCAGTAGAAAGGATGAGGAGTCAGTTGTAGTAGAAACAGTTGAACATTTACTGAATCAATCATCTCAGGGCAGTTGTTACAGTTCATCAATACAGCAAAAGCAATAATCCAGATGTTTGTTTAAATTGAATTACTTATAACAGGTCTGGCAATTGTCAGTTGAGGAGTTCTCTCAAGACTTTAGTTTTAACAGGCAGAATGGCAAGTCTTGTTTAAATAGTTTTGCACTAAGTCCAATCCCCAGTACTCAGGTACTAAATATAATGGTTTCCTTACTTTATGTTGAGCAATCCAATAGGGGCGTTCCCCCTCATGGTAGGCAAACTCTCTGCTACATTTTTTGATGTAGAATGCTCTCCTGAAATATTCAGGTTCACTATGTCCCAGAAGGCATTTAGTGAAAGGGATAATTTTGCGCACTAATCATCCAGTCATGTCAAGATACCTTTAGGTTCCTCCTGGTCACTGTTGCTTGTGAAGTCCCTTGGCTAGACTCAGCTCTGATCTTCACTAGACTTGCTTTATATTCAGACACAGACTTACTTGTCTGTGCTGCTTAAAATACTTTGTTTGTCCTCTCTAGGCTTGATCAGGGCCCAGAGGAAAGAAAGGCAGCTACATTTAGGACAGAGCCTGTTTTGCTCCTCCATACACTTCTTTCTCCTCTCTCCTCACTTTCTACACTGATTTCACTTCCTCTCTGTTAGTAAACCCCAGCTATATATATTATGTGGCTCCAGCACCACCTACGGGTGAATAGAGGTAATGACAATGCCAGTCTGATATTAGGAAATACAATACATTAAATATGACATTTAGCAGCAAAAGTTTAACGTGCCCACATATCTAGCACATAGTGGGACAGCAGGAGGAGAAGAGATCTCCTGGGGCACATTAAGATGATAACTTTATATTTCTAACCCCATCACCCCTGGGCAGTATTTCATTCTTGAGTTTTCATTTTTCACTTTCTGTCTTTCTGGGGCCATAACATTTTTATTTTTCTGTTCACATAGCTGTATGAGAGCTTGTGTTTTGCAGTACAAATTGCACTTTCTAATGGCACCATTTAAAATTGCATAGGATATAGTGGGAAGCTAGAAATTCCACCACAGCTTTATAGGCTTTGTTTTTATGGCATCCCCTTCCCCTATGCAGTAAAAACAACTTGTTGGCTACATTCTCCAGGTCAGTATGCGTACAGCTTTACCAAATTTATATAGTTTTGCTTGTGTTTAGTACTGCAAAATATAAAAACCTTGAAAGCAAATAATTTTTTTCTTTTTGTCACCATATTCTGATCTCTATAACTACTTTTTTGTAGTAATGTCTATGGAGCTGTATGAGGGCTTAATTTTTGTGGGGCGATCTGTAATTTTCACTGATACCATTTTAAGGTGTGCTTGACTTTAGTGTTGAGCGCGAATATTCGAATAGCGAATTTTTATTGCGAATATCGCAACTTCGATAATTCGCGAATATTGTGAATATAGCACTATATATTCGCAATTTCTAATATTCGTTTTTTTTTTTTTTTTTAGTTGTTAATCTTTGTTGCTCTCTGGTTGTCTTCCCACTTCCCAAAAGCTGTTCTTACCTGTCCGGAGGATTCCTGGCTCCCTGCCTGCTCCTGTTGCCGCTTCTGCTGACTTCCCGTGTGCATGGAGCGTCCCCATCCAAATGGGAACGCCTCCATGCTAAAATGTACTGTCGGATGTGAGAATCACGATCTCACAAATTTGACTAAGTGGTAATTGCAATGCAATATAACCTGAATTATTCGCATTGCGATATTTGTTATATTCTAGCAAAACAACCATTAGTAACCCAGCTTTAAGTTGAATTCGCAATGTGAACATATACTCGCATTGCGAAATCAACTTAGAGCTGAGTTCCTAATGGCTGTATTGCTAGAATATAACGAAGATTGAGAATATAGCGATATATATTCGGGAATTCGTGATATTCGTCATCTTCATTATATTCTAGCAATACAACCATAAGGAACTCAGCTCTAAGTTGTAATCGCAATGCTATATTCTCAATCTTCGTTATATTCTAGCAATACAATCATTAGGAAGTTGGATTCGCAATGCGATTAATGCAGGTTATTTTAATCGCATTGCGAATTCAACTTAGATCTGAGTTCCTAATGGTTGTATTGCTAGAATATAACGAAGATTGAGAATATATCGCTATATTCGTGATATTCATTATCTTCGTCAATTCTAGCAATACAAGTTACAACCATTAGGAACTCAGCTCTAAGTTTAATTCGCGATGCGAATATAAATTCACGTAACATTTGCAATATATAGAATAATGAGGAATATTCGATTTTGACGAATCTATGACGAATATTCAATCGAATATCGCGTAATCGACTATGGCACCTCCCGCTCATCACTACTTGACTTTTTGATCACTTTTTATTCAGTTTTTTGGGGGAGGTGAAGCAACTAAAAAATGTTGAATTAGCCACTTTGAATTTGTTTTTCATTTAAATCAAGCTGAAAGCCCAAGGGGAGTGTCTTTTCTGCTGCAGCTTAGGGGGCGTCTCCATTCTCTCCCTATCACAGCTCAGGAGGCAGTCGAAAGATGAAACTCAGCATGTGCGGCCATCTCAGTGAGCAGGTCAAAGAAATGAGAAATTAAATGGCGCTATACAGATAGGTTTTATTGAATAACTCAGTAGCTATACAAAATTTGTAATTACATGCAATTAAAAAAATATTCAGATCCAGGGGCTGGTTTGAAAACTGTAGAATATTTTTCGTGGGAGAACCACTTTAACCGTTTGCCGTATGAAGTAAATATTTTTAAACAGGTTTTTTCACATGGAGTGATGCATATGATTTTTTTTACTGTTTATCTATTTTTTTAATCTATTTTTATTTTGGGGAAAGAGGGGTTCTATGGTGCCTGCTGCTCTCACGAGTGAGTGCTATCTCTAAGATCTGCCGAGTGCCGGACATGTATGACGCTGGGCGGGAAGGGGTTAATTCGAATATGTGACCCAAAAGTATCAAATGAGATTAAAGGAGGTACTGTTTTCTGTGTACGTTCTTTGTTTAGTTCTTGAAAACTGGCTTTTATGCAAATGAGAACGGCCAATGACAAAAAGACACAACAAAAATGGACACACTGAACCCACATGGACGCAGCAGGGACATTCCTACGGATGCAAAATGATTACTTTGCTGACAGGGTCTCCAGGACAGAACCGTCTGAGGCACAGGCTACTACGGAGACAATGTGCTTTTAACAGTTTTAGGCATTTGGGAATGGGGGTCAGGTAATATTTGCATGTAGCTATACAGTTTTTCCTTCAGAATTTTGCTGGTGGGTCCTAAGCATCCCAGTCCCACACTGGATGCGAGGAGCGGACTACAGAATAACCATGCATGTTTATATCCTGCAGAAGAAGGGTCGCTATGGCACCTAATGTTTCACTTCAACATTTGCCTGTTTAGGCTACTTTCACACCAATGTTTTTGCTGGATCTGTAACAACCCAGAGTGGTGTTACCACTTCTGCACCTTGCTTCTGTCTTTATTGGTCTAACCGGTATGTCCTTTTATGCATTTATATCTCCACAATGTGCATTTTGTTATGTAATGGTTATGTTCATATGTAATGTGCCTGGTTCACCAGCAGATGGCAGCAAATATGGCAGAGCTATACTTAGATAGAATGGAACTTACCATTCCATTCTAACCCCCCTCTGTGGGGGAAGGGTGGGGACCAGTTTCTAGTTAGTCTAGCTTATCCCCTGCTAGGGAACCAGTGTGCAGGGGAACATCTCTGCTGTATGTGCCCATGCCAGCCAGAGCACCCTCATCTCTGCTGGCCATGGAGGCCAAAGCTTAGAGCCTCAGGAGCCAGGAGGAAAGTTCCCTAATCTAGAGACAGACCATACAAAGAGAAGTGCAGCATACAAGAAGAAGCAAAGTCATACAGTCAGCCTGTCAGTACAGCATAGTTAGAGAAAGATATAGCAGAGTGGAGTTTCCCTGCCAGTTTTAATGCTAAAGCCTGCTGGGACCAAGACAAAGCTTGAAGACTGATGAACGTTTATTCAAGTAAAGCTGCTGTTCAACTACATACAAGGTCTGGACTCAATCATTTCTTCAAATCCCTTAATTATTCACCCTATTTGTCTTCTTCGGAGCCAATGCCTGGGGTCCAGTCATATCCAGGTAGGAGCACTGTGACACACATAAAGAGACATTTTAGGCCGCACTATAACACTCGGCATTCCTATACCTGGGATGCGTTATAGAGGGCCCTATGGGGAGGCGCCCATTGCAGATTGTCTTAGGCAGGGTCTCATTTTTTGCAGGATAAGATGACAGTTTGATTGGTTTGCTTTTGTGGTGCTTATGACCTTTTTAATCACTTGGTATTACACTTTTTGGGATGTAAGATGACAAAAAATGGCTTTTTTACACTCTTTTTATTTTATTTATTTTACGTTGTTCACCTAAGGGCTTAGTTCATGTGATATTTTATACAGCAGGTTCTTACGGATGCAGCGAAAGTTAATATGTATACTTTATTTATTTATTTAAGTTTTACAAAATAACGGCATTTTTGAAACAAAAAAAATCATGTTTTAGTGTCTCCATAGGTAAGCAGAGATATGTGGTAGGTGTGCTCTACCCCGCCACACCCAGCACGGACCACGCCGGGAACCACAGCGTTACAAGGAATAACAGAGGAAAAAGGTCCAGCTAGGTTAAAAATGTTACCTTTATTTTTCAGTGCGATTTAAGAGCCAGTTACAGTCCAGTCTACGCGTTTCGGATCAGAGACAATAGCGATCCTTACTCATGACATAAATGCTCTTAAATCGCACTGAAAAATAAAGGTAACATTTTTTAACCTAGCTGGACCTTTTTCCTCTGTTATTTAGTGTCTCCATAGTCTGAGATCCATAGTTTTTTTTATTTTCTTGGGCGATTGTCTTAGGTAGGGGCTCAGTTTTTGCAAATGAGGTAACGGTTAGATTATTACTATTTTGGGGGGCATACGCCTTTTTGATCGCTTGGTGTTGCACTTTTAGTGATGTAAGGTGACCAAAAAATGTTTTCTTAGCAGTTTTTATTTTATTTTTTTAATGGTGTTCATCTGAGGGGTTAGGTCATGTGATATTTTTATAGATCTGGTCGATACGGACGCGGCGATATCTAATATGTCTACATTAGTTTTTTTCCCTACTTTTAACAAATTTTTTTTTTTTACTTTATTTCGGGAAAAGGACACTTTTTTTTTACTTGAAATACGGCTATCGCTGACTGCCGGACCCCGCCGCCAACCGTGGACCCAGCTCCTGCACCCGCCCGATCAGTGGGCAGTAATAGTATGGCGCTGGGTTGCAAGTCACGTCCCGCTGCGGCGTACTATTACGGAGCTGGTCGGGAAGGGGTTAATATAATCTTATTACGAAAGTGTAGCATTTCTTTTGATAAAGCTTTACTGATGTGTGTATGTTTATGAATGTTTTTATGCTCGGCCTCAATTATTTTTGAGTAAAACGGTTATGTTCTAGTGAGGGTCCAACTGACCCCTAGAACATCTCACCACAAAGAATACACGGAGAAATAACAGTGAGTTGAAAACTGGATCAGCAAGTAAGGAACCAGTGGCAAGAGTTACCACTGGACCAAGTACACTGGTTTTACTTGGGACCAAACCCAGTGAGCCCCGTTCTTCACAAAGCACCAGATGGTAAGAAGGAACTTAGCCGAAGTTCAATGGTTGCACCTCCAGGATGGTCCCGGTGCACTTGGCCACTTACCTGCAGATCCAGTTTCCAACTCACTGTTATTTCTCCATGTATTCTTCGTGGTGTGAGGTTCTAGGGGCCAGTTGGACCCTCGCTAGAACATGACAGTATGTTTTACAAGGTGGCCAGACTGGGTAGAAAGAAAACCCAGGTAAGGTGTATAGCTCCAGTACTCAACAAGGACTGGAGAACAACTAGCACCCTGACCTAGAGACCACATCCAGACCAAGATCTTAACCCCACAAGCACCAGACAGAGAAGGAGTAGTGTTGATCACGAATTTTCAAATTGCGAATTTTAATCCCGAATATCGCCACTTCGAGAATTCGAGAATATTTGGAATATCGCAAAATATATTCGCAATTGCGAATATTCGGTTTTATGCAAATTTTTATATGCAAATTTTCGCAAGCAAGAAAATAATGTCATTATCTTCTGGTTGTGAAAATTTGCATAAAAAATGTGCATACATTTGCATAAAAATTCGCATAAACTGGCATTTAAAAGATAAAAGATACCTTTTAAATACCAGTTAATGCAAATCTTTGTGCAAATTTATGCGAATTTTTGCAATCAAGAAAATAATGACTGGAGATTACGAATTTGCGAATTTTCGAATATAGGGCGAATATTTGTCCAAATATTCGCGAAATATCGCGAATTCGTATATTGCCCCTGCCGCTCATCACTAGGAAGGAGCAAGCATTCAAGGAGCAGTGCACAGGCTACCTAAACTACGCGTCGCCCCTTGCAACCAGCATACACGCCAATAACTGCAGCCAGTGCGCCAGAACACAACAGTGAGAAACGTGGAACCCGTGTCACAGTGAACCACACAGAGACCGTGACACTACTGTCACAAAAACAAAGCACCACATTTTTATTCAGGGGTGTCCGTCTTTTCTTCATGTTTAAATCTGTCTAAAACATGGTGAGAAGAAATGACCAGACGCTTACCACCACTGAAAAGACAATCTAAACTGAAACATAACTAGTGGAGGACCCATGGGATCCAACTTCCTTGTGGGCCATTGATATACAGGCAAGGATTATGCAGTGCCCCACTATGTGCTATAGGTGGGAACTTTAAATTACTGCTAAAACATCATATATAATGTATCTAATATATTGTATTTTTCCAATTTGCCCCTAGGTGATGCTGGTGCCACATATTATTTGTATCTTGGGGTTTGCTAAGAGTTAGACAGTAAGTGAATTCGGTCTAGAAAGGAGAGAGAGAGGGGAAAGAAGTGTATGGAGGAGTACAGGCTTAGTCCAATATGTAGCTGCATTTCTTTCCTCTGGGCCCTGATCAAGCCTGGAGATGACAGACTAAGGAGTCACAGCAGCCCAGCACAAGACAGTAAGTATATGTATGGATATAAAGCAAGTCTAGTGAAGATTAGAGCTGAGTCTAGCCAAGGGACTTCACAAGCACCAGTGACCCAGGAGAACTTAAAGATACCTGGACACAACTGGATAATTAGTGCACAGAATTGTCCTCTTTTCACGTAATGCCTTTTGGGAACATAGTGAACCTGAGTATTTCAGGAGAGCATCCTGCATCAAATAATGTAGCAGAAAGTTTGCCTGCCATGAGGGAGAACGCCCTTATTGGATTGCTCGAGATAAATAGGAAATCATTATATTCAATACCTGAGTGCTAGAAAGTGGACTTAATGCAAATTTACCAATTCTTTGCCTGTAAAGTAACAGTATTAGGAGAACTCCTCAGCTAACAATTGCCAGACCTATTACAAGGAATTTTGAGTAAACCAACATCTGGATTATTGCTATTACTATATTCGTGAACTTTAGAAACTGTCCTGAGACTATTGATACAGTAAAAGTTCAACTGTGTTTTACTACAACTGACTCCTCATCCTTTCTACAACTCTCAACATTTGCACCTCATGGAGCTGGCATCATGAACGCAGGGGCCCAGCCTCCTAAGCATACCCAATACCATTAAGGGCACCTCAACTTCCAACTGGCTGGTGTTCCCTGCAATAGAAAGTGCCCTGGAGTATTTAGTGCTGTCTCCCCATCCACTGCACTGCCAGCCCAGGGAGGCTCTGCTAACCATGAGTAAATGAACTACTACCCTCACTCGGCACACCACGGTAACACTCACTTTCCCCTGAGGCCCGGCATGCTGCAATTATCCTCCACTCCCGTAGATCCGAAGTCGATTCTGTACAGTATTATAATGTATTGGCTCTAATGAGCTGAAGTTATTGCTTTGTGAAGTCTCGCACATTCTGACTCTTGGATGACAAGGCCTCGGTCTTTTGTTTTATAGTCTTATGCACTTTCATTTTCCAAATCATTTTTTTATGATGCCTATAAATGCCTAAATAAAAGTCAAAAGTTTAACACACAGAATATTGAATTGATCTAGCAAAATTGCAGATGTTTTTCTGTAATTTAAAGACAGAACACTGCACACTGGTATTGACAATTTTCTTTGGTAACAATGCAGTTTTTGCAGTAAAATGTATTTCAACTACTCAGTATTTTGCATTATTACAACACAGCAGTAAAAATAAAATGTGTTTAATAACATGTATAAAATGGTCTTCTTGCAGTATTGCTTTTGCCGTAACTACCCGTTATCTTGAAGTAATATTTAATGTGTATAATAACTCAGGTATAAAAATGGCATTATTCCAGTATTGCTTTTGGTGTAACTACCCGTTACCTTTCTGTAATATGCAACATGTTTAAATAACACAGGCATAAAAATGTACATTGAGTGCGGCAGGTGGGGTGGTGACCGACAAGCAGACCCGTCTGTCCACAGACTCAGTGGATAGACTGACCTTCATTAAAATGAATGAGTCCTGGATTGGTAGCGACTTCACACAATGTTCAGAATTTAGACAAACAACTCAGAACTCATAATAAATGCAAATTAAGTGGGGGATATATCTGATGTATTGATGCCTTTTACTGGAATACAGACTAATGACTGAAGTTTATGTATACACACACACGTACTTATATTTATGTGTGTGTGAAACGGACGAAATCAGCCGGTTACATCATACATCTGTTCCTCACTGTGTGAAAAGGTTTAATATTCTAGACTCAAAGTGTCACACTCTAGTCTAGCCCCTGAGCAAAGGGTACATGAGATTGTGAATTTGGGGTTTTCATAAACTGTAAGCCATAATCATCCAAATTATAGCAAATAAAGGCTTGAAATATCTCGCTTTGCATGTAATGAATCTATCTCATATATTAGTTTCACCTTTTAAGTTGCATTACTGAAATAAATGAACTTTGCAGGGTATTCTAATTTTTCGAGTTTCACCTGTATATACACTGTGTATATATTTCATAATTACTTAGTATTTTGTGTGAATATATGAAATCAGCCGGTCACATCATATATCGTATCTCTACCTCGCGGTGTGTATAAATATATATATATACTCATAGAGATGTATGATGTAACCAGCTAATTTTCTATGTGACACACCAGAAAGTAAGTAATCATTTGTAAAGGGATGAAATACTTGTTTGCATAACTGTATATATACATTGCAGAGTGTGGGTAAGAGATACAGAAGTAATGTACGCATCGTACCTGGGCATATTCTGTCATGGATCTGGGTGAGATCCACCCGATATGCCTCCTCTTTAGATCAGACCAGTGCTTGATAATGGCCATCACACTGTGCTTCCCCTTAAACTCCCTCCGTAGCTCCTTCCGTATCTCCCTCACAATGGTCAGCTTTTCTTCTTGGACCCGGGTCCTGTCATATCCCCGCTCCAGCATGCACTGCAGGATAAAGAGGCAAGCATAAAATTAAGTATTGAAAATAATGTCCTCAACAACACAGCAAAAAGAATTTGTCTTTGAAGGAGAAATATTAGATTTAATGTTACCGTTATATGATTGGATTGTATTGCGATTGTATGTGTGTGGGGTCTGAGCAATCGGATATTGGCCAACTGAGCAGAGATGTACCTGTCTAGTGAAGTGATGGTACGGTATGGAGTGTAAAGCTGGTTCGCCTCCCCGTGCACCCTGGGTAGCGCTAAATCAACCAGCAAATATTGGCGGTCAGATAAAGAAAGCTTCTCCTGACCAACAGGACACAAACTCTAATCTTTAGACTATGTGTGTGTGTGGTATATAGTGTGTGGCAGGAAAATGGATGTGCCATGTGCATGTGAGAGATATTTCTCTGCTGTCCATACATACGTGCTACAGACACAGTGCTGTGATGTCACAACAATACTTAGTGCAGTGTTTCCCAACCAGTGTGCCTCCAGCTGTTGCAAAACTACAACTCCCAGCATGCCTGAACAGCCAAAGGCTGTCCGGGTATGCTGGGAGTTGTAGTTTTGCAACATCTGGAGGCACACTGGTTGGGAAACACTGACTTAGTGCACCAGTCAGTAATATCTACCAAGACCTGATAAAACGTGAAGTTTCATGTATTGCGAAAAAATATGCACTTCATTAGTGCTGATTTGCGCAATCACAAATATATTGGCGCACTCTATCTGCGTATAAAGCTATCGTTCTGCCATGCATGCAAATTGTCATCAAAAACAGTGCCAACCATTTTCTCCACTCTCAGGAAACTTCTAGCCACTTGACAAATGTAGTAAAAGTGCTCCACGATTTTCGCAATCAAGAAAATAGTCTGAAGATCGCAAATTCTAGAATTTGCAAATTTATGGCGAATATTAGGCCATAAATTCGCGAAATATCGCGAAAACTAATATTGCCTATGCCGCTCATCAACGCATATAGTAACAAGGCCATAAAAATAGTGTTATTGCAGTATTGCTTTTGTACCTGTTTAATTACACATTATTTATTTTACTCACTTATATTGTGCTGACATTCTTCTAAAAACTTGCGATAAAAAAAAAAATACTGATTGTTCATATGCAGAAAATTAGTTTTGTAATGCAGACGCCCGTGATGAGAACATAGTCCTACCACTTTACACATCACTAGTCAGACCACACATGGAGTACAGTGTACAGTTCTGGGCTCCTGTGAACAAGGCAAACATAGCAGAGCTGGAGAGGGTTCAGAGGAGGGCAACTAAAGCAATAACTGGAATGGGGCAACTACAGTACCCTGAAAGGGTATCAAAATTAGGGTTATTCACTTTAGAAAAAAGACGAGTGAGGGGAGATCTAATAACTATGTATAAATATATCAGGGGTCAGTACAGATGCAGCGTACTCAAGTTAGGGTTAATAGTGTTCCTGAATGTGGTAGTGCAATGGTGACCACTAACCTGAGACGGCTGACTCTCTGCAAGAGCAGGTAGTGATTGGTAATGTTCGTGACGCCAGTGCCAAGTAACGGTGGCACGCCGTTTGCTGATAGTAGGAATAACTGAGGAACCACGTTATGATAAAACAGAACTTGAACTTTACTGAAGTACTTGATGGTTATCATACACGGACATAGATGGAAGCGCAGTTCCTTTGAAGACGGTTGGTTTCAGTAAGTTACAGGTTACAGTACATACGGCAGTCTCTGACATAGCAAGGTGATCACAGAGGGTTAACACACAGGACTCTTGCAGTACAGGCGGCTTGCACTCTCTACCTGTCTGATCCTGGAAATGTAGACACTTTCCTCCAAGGCCCCAATGCCCTCAATCTGGCGTATATCCTGGGTCAACAATTACTGAGTACCTCCTCTGGTATTTGTAGTCCTTCTTGCTTTCTCTGTACTTGGCTCTGCCTCTCTCAGCTTCCTCCTACTGTAAATACGGACTCAGGAGGGGAACCTTCTCCTTGGATCTGGAACCCGGTTACAGGGACTGAAATGCCCTCTCCTAGTCTGCAGGCTCCAGGCCTGCACTGCCTTCACAGGCTCATGGCCTGGGCTTGACTTTACAGGCTCAAAGCCTGGGCTTAGACTGCTTGTGCCCTCCCTGACTGGGCCTTATATAGACTAGGGCTCCCTAGCTCCCTCTAGTGACTAGAGCTGGAATGAAATCCCTAGCAGGCCTACACATGCAATAATCACAGTAACAGGGAAGTACATAACATTACATTACATCTGCAGATTATTTATACCAACCTCCCCATAAATAAAGGGGAAACGACAGCACACCAGTGACCCTTCTGTAGTGACGGGCATTACAGCTCCCGTACACTACATACCCCGCTGCTTTAAGCTGAGTACGACCTCGTACTCCAGCAGGGCCCGCCCAACTGGAATTTACACCTGGAATACAAAAAGACACATGCAGGCATACATATTCATATATATCAGCATCATCTGCATAGATATTCATATCAGGTCCAGCTGGCAAAGGTGAAGTGCGGTGACAAGGGGCGTCGTTCTCTTCTCTCAGGATAGTGAGTGGAACTGGGGCGCTGACCTGGCACAGCGGATAAAAGGGAATACCAGGATAGTCCATGACATTATAGAAGTCCACAATAAAATATTATAAATTTTGGCTCACACTCAGGGAGTCCATGGAAATAAAGATCACAGAGGCTCGCACATGGGGAGTCCATCTCTGGGCACATTGGCTTGAATATAAAACCTGCAATAAATACGGTCAGCAATACACATACTATTGACATCACAGGACTCTGACAATACCAGGGCCATGTTATCCTGGCAAGTCCTGCGTACCCTAAAAGTGCTGACATAAAATTCCCTTCCAACCTGAAATGGGGGTTAAAAGGGGAAAAGGTGCAAACAAAGGCACAACTGGGATTTGTTGAGATTTTTCTTTTTTAAAGCAGGCAGGGTGTCCTGGAAACCAACAAGGCAGGCTGGGAGCAGTGGTTCCACAGTGGCAACTTATCTTCACAAAAATGCCACCGGCCGTGGGGAACTGGCAGCAAGCTCCACCAGCCTGACAAAACTTAAAGGGACAGTTCCTGCAACAAAGGACATGTCTCTGTGAGGTTATGCTAAAATGGCCTAGCAGGCCTGCTCACAGGTAAGTGTCATAAGAGCCTTGCTCATCAGATGTAGTGCAGCCCGGTTCTGCCCGCAGCCTGGGCCATGTACCAGGGAGACTTGAAGGTTGTGCCCACCAGACAGAATGGGCCGGAATCATCACTGGGACTGGGCCTATCCATCTCACTGGCCCGCTGGGCTGAGGATTCACAGGAGCTGCAGGTAACGGGACACTGGCCGGCGCTGGGGTAGATACTTCCTCTGGCCGGGACATAATGCTCCCGTCAAGGCGGACTCGGCTCCTGGCATATGTGAGCTTATCTGCTTTCCTCTTAATTGTGGGCTGCACATTATTGACGGTAGGACCTTGGGCTACAGGATCAGAATATACAGGGGACACAGGTGACTCACCACTGCTGGGCTGCTGCGATGCGGTCCTGGAACTTGCCACTTGACGCAGGCCATCCAGGTATGCTTGCAATCTGCTGATCCGCTCTTCCACGGCGGCGATCTCACTGCTGGATTCCGGCACACTTGCAGCAGGCTCCAATACTTCCTCTCCGCTTGCCCAAGTCTGCGGCCACTCCCCCAGACTCGGGAGTTCTCGCCCAACTTCAGGCCCGCCCACATTGTGATCCACATACAGGGGCAGCATCTCAGGACAGTTGTCTCCTCCCTCTTGGAGGGTCTTGGCGCCAAATATTCGCGCCACTGAGGACAGTGATGGCGCAGGAAGAAGTCCAATGGCGCCGGCGGCCATCTTGGGCGCCATGATGCGGCTATTCACTGACAGCAAGCCGCGGTAGTAAAACAGCATAAAAGTCCACAAAAATGCACCCTGATGCGGCGATTTTCTTCCTCTCGATAGCGCAAACACAGCACAGCGCTTTTTAGAGGTTTTAGGGACACTTTTTGTATGTTTTTCAGTCCACAAAGTTCACTTCAAATAAACAGGCAATTTGTCACATTGGTCACAGGGCAAACTGGATAAGGCACAAAGTTCACGCTTCTTGCACTAGAAAGCGTGCGCATCCTGTTCGTGACGCCAAAAGAGAGGGTGCAGCGTACTCAAGTTAGGGTTAATAGTGTTCCTGAATGTGGTAGTGCAATGGTGACCACTAACCTGAGACGGCTGACTCTCTGCAAGAGCAGGTAGTGATTGGTAATGTTCGTGACGCCAGTGCCAAGTAACGGTGGCACGCCGTTTGCTGATAGTAGGAATAACTGAGGAACCACGTTATGATAAAACAGAACTTGAACTTTACTGAAGTACTTGATGGTTATCATACACGGACATAGATGGAAGCGCAGTTCCTTTGAAGACGGTTGGTTTCAGTAAGTTACAGGTTACAGTACATACGGCAGTCTCTGACATAGCAAGGTGATCACAGAGGGTTAACACACAGGACTCTTGCAGTACAGGCGGCTTGCACTCTCTACCTGTCTGATCCTGGAAATGTAGACACTTTCCTCCAAGGCCCCAATGCCCTCAATCTGGCGTATATCCTTGGGTCAACAATTACTGAGTACCTCCTCTGGTATTTGTAGTACCTCTTGCTTTCTCTGTACTTGGCTCTGCCTCTCTCAGCTTCCTCCTACTGTAAATACGGACTCAGGAGGGGAACCTTCTCCTTGGATCTGGAACCCGGTTACAGGGACTGAAATGCCCTCTCCTAGTCGGCAGGCTCCAGGCCTGCACTGCCTTCACAGGCTCATGGCCTGGGCTTGACTTTACAGGCTCAAGGCCTGGGCTTAGACTCCTTACAGGCTCAAGGCCTGGGCTTCAACTGCTTGTGCCTTCCCTGACTGGGCCTTATATAAACTAGGGCTCCCTAGCTCCCTCTAGTGACTAGAGCTGGAATGAAATCCCTAGCAGGCCTGCACATGCAATACTCACAGTAACAGGGAAGTGCATAGCATTACCTTACATCTGAAGATTATTTATACCAACCTCCCCATAAATAAAGGGGAAACGACAGCACACCAGTGACCCTTCGGTAGTGACGGGCATTACAGCTCCCGTACACTACACAGAGATCTCTCCCATCATCTATTTATCCCCAGGACTGTGACTGTGACGAGGGGACATCCTCTGCGTCTGGAGGAAAGAAGGTTTGTACACAAACATAGAAGAGGATTCTTTACGGTAAGAGCAGTGATACTATGGAACTCTCTGCCTGAGGATGTGGCGATGGTGAGTACAATAAAGGAATTCAGGAGGGGACCGGATGTATTTCTGGAGTGTAATAATATTACAGGCTACAGATACTAGAGAGGGGTCGTTGATCCAGGGAGTTATTCTGATTGCCTGATTGGAGTCGGGAAGGAATTTTTTTCCCCTTAAGTGGGGAAAATTGGCTTCTGCCTCTCAGGTTTTTTTTGCCTTCCTCTGGATCAACTTGTAGGAAACAGGCCGAACTGGATGGACAAATGTCTTTTTTCGGCCTTACGTACTATGTTACTATGTTACTAGAACTAGTTGTCAGCAGCTGTTTTAAACACACAACTGGGTAACCAGTCCCTCACTCCCTCATGCTTTCCCTGATTAACAGTCCTAAAATATACCAATTTATATCTCCTTATTCTCTCGTTTTCAGTCTCTGAACCAGGGCAAGTCCCCCCCTACTTCCTTCCAGTGCCTTGTGAGCCTCCATCTTCTTTCTCCCTCATGGTTTGCCCTGCCAATAGTCACAGTAAAATGGCGATGGGCGTCCTTTTTACGCAATTTGACCAAAGTGAATCATAAAGACTTCAGATTTATTTGTGAAAGTCACAACACATCTGATTAGTTTAGAATCGATTCACTCATCTCTACTACACAGATAAAGCATTAGACTAATAACGTGCACACATTTGTACACGAGAAGCATCTGTTCATCTAGAGCTATATAGCAAACTAGACATTATCACTAAAACTTGTACATCCTCTGTTTTTACAGTGTATGGCCCTGTAATTAATGCTGCAATAATAAAATGTCGCTTAATGTCCAATGTGCCTCCGTAGTCGCTGTGCACAGCAGTTGGGACACATACTGAAAATTGATGTGGGCAAAACAAATTAAAGTGCATTTTAAAACATAAGTGTATGTGCATAAGTGTAACAACACTGGAGCAACATTGCCCTCTAGAGGATAGGATTGGGTACTACAACAGGAAACATGATAAAGTGGATTTCCTAAAAGGGTTGAAGAGGTTTTTGCAATATACTGTATTGTAATTTGTAACTAATTGCATATTGTACATCTATACTGCTCCTTTTTGTAACTGCCAACCCCCTATATTACTCCTATATGACCGTATATAGGGTGATGTGTAATGCTGTAAGTGATGCTGATAACAATAATAATCATGAGAATAATTTTTACTACAAATGCAATAGCATCAAATACATGCAATCCCTGTTAGCTTACCATTCTTAGGGTGCAAGAAGGAACCAAGTAAGGCCCCATGCACATGGCCATGTTGGCAGGTTCCCGAATTGCAGCCAGAAAACAGCAGGTCCTCCATATACGGGCACGTACGGGACGTTTGTGCCCCGCATCATGGAAGCGGACGCATTCACTTAAATGGGTCCGCAATCCAAAAGGTGCAGTGTGGAACAGAGGCACAGAGGCACAGAACCCCACGGAGGCACTACGGAGTGTTTCCGTGGGTTTTCTGTCAAATAGTAGTGCATGCACTAAGTTTTTGCGATGCAGACCGTTGGTGGCGGATTGCCGACCCCATTCAGGTTTGTGTCCACATATGGCGAGCACATGGTTGGTACCCATACATTGCGGACAGCAATTTGCAGTCCACAGCATGGGCACCAGGCAACATCGGCCGTGTGCATGAGGCCTAAGGAGTTGTTTCCCTGTCTCATCACTAGCTTTTCTGGGGGCAGTAATAGTGCTGCCACACTACAATTATGGGGGTGAAGGGGGGGGGGTGGCCATGAAATGTTTACTAATGTTCTACTGGCAGCATTTCACACTACATTTTATATGAATTTTCACTTCATTTTTTGGCAGTCACCACAAGGAGTGGAGGGGTCAGTGCAAAAAGATTTTTACATCTTCCATGGATATTAATAGCAACTGTGTAATATTCCACGGATTGAAATCCCCCTAGTGGCGACTGCAGACAGGCAGTTTTATAATATACATCTTAGAGTATATTACACTGCACCTCACATATAGTCCTGTATATTATACAGCACCCCACATATAGTCCTATATATTGCACTGCACCCCATGTATAGTCATGTATGTTACACGGCACCCCATGTATAGTCCTGTATGTTACACTGCACCCCATGTATAGTCCTGTATATTGCACTGCACCCCATGTATAGTCCTGTATGTTACACTGCACCCCCTGTATAGTTCTGTATATTACACTGCACCCCATGTATAGTTCTGTATATTACACTGCACCCCATGTATAGTTCTGTATATTACACTGCACCCCATGTATAGTCCTGTATATTACACTGCACCCCATGTATAGTCCTGTACATTACACTGCACCCCCTGTATAGTTCTGTATATTACACTGCACCCCTTGTATAGTTCTGTATATTGCACTGCACCCCATGTATAGTCCTGTATATTGCACTGCACCCCATGTAAAGTCAGGTATGTTACACTGCACCCCATGTATAGTCCTGTATATTACACTGCACCCCATGTATAGTTCTGTATATTACACTACACCCCCTGTATAGTCCTGTATATTGCACTGCACCCCATGTATAGTTCTGTATATTACACTGCACCCCATGTATAGTTCTGTATATTACACTGCACCCCATGTATAGTCCTGTATATTACACTGCACCCCATGTATAGTCCTGTATATTACACTGCACCCCATGTATAGTTCTGTATATTACACTGCACCCCATGTATAGTTCTGTATATTACACTGCACCCCATGTATAGTTCTGTATATTACACTGCACCCCATGTATAGTCCTGTATATTACACTGCACCCCTTGTATAGTTCTGTATATTATACTGCCTCCATGTATAGTCCTGTACATTACACTGCACCCCATGTATAGTTCTGTATATTACACTGCACCCCATGTATAGTTCTGTATATTACACTGCACCCCCTGTATAGTTCTGTATATTGCACTGCACCCCATGTATAGTTCTGTATATTGCACTGCACCTCATGTATAGTTCTGTATATTACACTGCACCCCATGTATAGTTCTGTATATTGCACTGCACCCCATGTATAGTTCTGTATATTACACTGCACCCCATGTATAGTTCTGTATATTACACTGCACCCCTTGTATAGTTCTGTATATTACACTGCACCCCTTGTATAGTTCTGTATATTACACTGCACCCCATGTATAGTTCTGTATATTACACTGCACCCCATGTATAGTTCTGTATATTACACTGCACCCCATGTATAGTTCTGTATATTACACTGCACCCCCTGTATAGTTCTGTATATTGCACTGCACTCCATGTATAGTTCTGTATATTACACTGCACCCCATGTATAGTTCTGTATATTACATTGCCCCCCCCCCCCATGTATAGTCTTGTATTTTATACTGCACCTTGACAGGGGCTGGGCCTGAATTGGCTTTGCCCCTCATGGTGCCATTGAAACAGGGATTTTGGTGTTGTTTTTCCCCCCCCTCCCTCTCTTTCTTTGTGATTTCTCCTCAGGTTTTCAAGATCTCTAGTTTTGATGGACAGTGTCTGGATTGGTCAATTTGATTTGAAAAGCAGCGTTACTATTGGTTAAATCGGTCGCTGTCCTGTTGCTGGGTCTGTTTCTATTTTTAACTAAGTTATGGATTGGTCCCTGGCTTTTGTGGCAGGAATTTCACCTATTTATGGACCCTGTCTTACCTGCTGGACTTCAGTTCGCCGTGTCAAGCCACAGATGAAGATCTTCATACAGCTGAAGGTTGAAGCGCTGGCCGAAGAGCTCAACTGAGAAGCAGCGGCGGCGGTGAAGAAGCGGCGCTGATCGGCGGGGTAATAAGGATGTGGGACTATGGCTTAGTTTGATGTTACCACAGAGAACGGTAGCACAGAGTAAGCCAGTATCATCAGGACCACAAAATTTGATTAGGAAGGGCCTCTGTTTTGCCTTCAACGAGTCATCATGTAAGTGGCTCAATTCTTGTAGATATAAACATGAGTGCTCTGTCTGTTCGGGTCCTCACCCTATGTTTCGGTGTTTCAAAAGACCGTTTGGACCCCAGCAGTCAGGAGTTAGTCGTGAGTATCCTAAAAGCTCGGACTCCGGTGAAGTTGCAAAACATGCGTCCATGGTTAGAAATTTACCCAAACAAGGAGAAAGCGGAGTTACTTCTTGAAGGTTTTAGTACCGGATTTTTTGTTCCAAAATTTACTGGTCCGGAAATGGTGTGATAACCTGAAGTCTGTTTTCTTGAATGTGGATATAGTAAGGGAAAAAATTAGTAAAGAAGTTTTAGCTGGTAGAGTGGCCGGCCCCTTTGCTTCCCCTCCTTTTGCAGATTTTCGCAATTCTCTGTTAGGTTTAGTTCCGAAAAAAGCTAGTAACGAATTTAGGTTGATTCATCATTTATCGTACCCTAAAAAATTTTCATTAAATGATGAGATTGATAGCCATCTTTGTTCTGTTTCGTATAGTTCTTTTGATGAAGCAGTGGTTTTGTTGAATCGTTTTGGCAAGGATTGCTTATTAGCTAAGGCCTCATGCACACGACCGTTTTTTTATGCTGTCCGCAAAAAGGGGTTTTGTTGTTCAGTGATCCGTGTCCGTTTTTGCCTTCCGTTGTGCTTCCGTGTGTCTTCCGTTTTTTTAGCGGACATGACCCAAAAGATTTTACCAAAAGACAGGCTGACAATGTTTCCCAAGTGCCTGCCAAGGGATCCGCAAAAAAAACGGACACAGAACACGGATGACACACGGATGGCCATCCGCATTTTTCACGGACCCATTGACTTGAATGGGTCCGTGAACCGTTTTTCACGGACAAGAATAGGACAGGTTATATTTTTTTGACGGACTGGAATCACGGACCACGGACACGGAGGACAAACGGTGCATTTGCCGAGGTTTCCACGGACCCATTGAAAACCAATGGGTCCGCAGAAAATCACGAAAAACGGAGCAACGGACACGGAAACAATCAACGGTCGTGTGCATGAGGCCTAAGGCTGATATTAAATCTGCCTTCCGTTTATTACCTGTTTCCTCTGAGGGTTTTAATTCATTAGGGTTTCATTTTGAAGGTAATTATTATTTTGACATGTGTCTGCCAATGGGCTTTTCTTTGTCTTGTTCATATTTCGAAGCGTTTTCTTCTTTTATTCATTGGGTTTGTATGTTTAATATTAGTGTTGGGGGTTTATTACATTACCTTGACGATTTTTTGTTTATTGGTCCTGCTGGTTTGGATGTTTGTGCTAGTTTGTTAAGTCGTTTTTATGAGGTTTGTTCTAGTTTTGGTGTTCCGTTAGCTGAGGAAAAAACTGTTCTGCCATGTTGTTGTATTGAATTTTTGGGCATAACGATAGATACGTCTAATATGGAATTTCGGTTACCGCCGGAGAAGATAAATAGAATGTTGGTTATGATTAAGAAGATGTTGTTAGTCAAGAAAACCACGTTGAGAGATTTGCAAAGTTTATTAGGTTTGTTTGCATTTGCATCCAGAGTTATACCTATTGGCAGAATTTTCTCTAGAAGGCTGTATATGGCTACTAGTGGTTTAAAAAAGCCTAGCGATCATGTACGTCTTGGCAAGGAGCTGAAGGAGGATCTTAGGGTTTGGGAGGAGTTTTTGATACATTTTAATGGTTCTAGTATTTGGCAAAGAGAATTTATTGATGCGGAGGCTTTGGGTTTATTAACGGATGCATCGGGATCATGGGGTTATGGGGCTTTTTTACAAGGTCAGTGGTCAGCGGAGTCTTGGCCTGCGTCTTGGGTCTCTGCGGGGCTTACTAGGTGTTTAGTTTTATTAGAGTTATTTCCAGTGGTTGTAGCTTTAGTCATTTGGGGCAACGAATAGCTAATAAAAGGGTTTTGTTGCTCACAGACAATAAAGGCGTGATGTTCGCTATCAATTGTTTGTCGTCCAATAATAAGTTAGTTGTTAAATTATTACATGTAGTAGTTAGATGTTGTCTGGCTAGGAATATCTGGTTGAAGGCTGGTTATATAGCGAGTAAAGATAATAAAATAGCCGACTCTCTTTCTCATGCTCAGTGGCAAGAATTTCGGGAGCTGGTTCCGGACGCTCAGAAGGAAGGCATCCCTTGCCCGGACTACTTATGGGAGATAATTTGGCATTGATGAGTGAGCATATCCAAAATTCGTTGGCACCTAATACGTGGAATGGGTATGCTTTAGCCTGGAGTAAATGGTGTGTTTTTTGTAATAATCGGGGTTTGGGGGTTTTTGATTATGGTGTTGGCAATGTTATGGATTTTTGCTGTATGTTAGTTAAGTCGGGTTTTGTTTTTTCATCAGTTCAGAAGACGTTAGCAGGTGTTTCTTTCTTTTTTAAATTGGCGGGTCTTCCTCCTGTCAATAATTCTTTTGTTGTTAAGCAGTTCCTTAAAGGTTTAAGGAAGTCTAATTTTGTGTCTGATAATCGTAGGCCCATTACTTTTGAGTTACTTTGCAAGTTGGTTTCTTCTCTTAAGCAAGTTTCTTCTTCCCCGTTTGAGTTTTATTTGTTTAGATCAGCCTTTGTCATCGCATTTTTCGGTGCTTTTAGGGTTAGTGAAATAGTGGCTATTAATGTTTGTACTGATTCACAGTTGTTGTTTTCTGATATCAAATGTGGGGATGGATGTGTTTTAATTTCGGTCAGGAGATCTAAGACAGATCAGTTGGGCAGAGGTTCTGTGGTATCTTTAAACAGTATTGGCGTATCTGAGGTTTGTCCTGTTTCAGCAGTTTCTGATTATCTAGTTGTTCGCCCAGCAGGCTATAATTCCTTTTTAATTCATGCAGATGGTTCTTCATTGTCAAAATTTCAATTTAATGCAGTTTTTAAAAAATGCTTAGATTTGTTGGGTTTGGGTTTTGAGCGTTATTCGTCCCATTCGTTTCGCATCGGTGCTGCTACCGAGGCTTCGTTAATGGGTCTGGATAAAGCCTTGATAAAAAGAATTGGCAGATGGGAATCAGATTGCTATAGAACTTATGTTAGGCCTAATTTGGTTTTGTGATTATGATTGTTTTGCAGGTTCAGATCAGATTATAGTCTGGATTATCGGGCATTCATTCATTTTCTGGGCCGAGAAGAGGTCTTCTGTCCGCAATTATGCTCAGCAAGTGTTTTTTAATATTCCTTCTGTTTGTTTGTATTGGTTAGGCTTTAGAGGTTTGAAGTGGCATCAAGTGGTGCCTATTTTAAAAGGTGAATTGCAGTCTCGCCTTCCTCCTCAGGTCATCATTTTTCATGCAGGTGGCAATGACCTGGGCAGGAGCAAGACATTGGATTTGTTGGAGGAAATGAAAAGAGATCTGGCGTTCATTAGTGAATTTATACCTGGGGTAGTTCTGGTTTTTTCTGAGATTGTCCCGAGGTTTTTGTGGAACAATCCTCAGTTAAAATTTTTGGAAAAAATTAGGAAAAGAGTAAACAGAGGCATGGAAAAATTCATGCCAATGGTTAATGGGTGGTCATACCGTCACTATGAGTTGGATGGTTCGGTTCTAGGTTTGTATCGGGAGGACTTAGTTCATCTTTCAGATATTGGGATGGACATTTTCATTAATGGTTTACAGTCAATTGTTGAAAGGGCCGCGGTTTCGCTGGTGGGGGGGGGGGCAAGTTCGGCTAAAGCCTCACTTGCCTGTTGGGGTTAGTCGCTCAGAAGTCTGGGTGGATTTTTAACTATTTTATGGATGGACTTTAATATTTATTAATTTATTATTGGAATGGTTTTAATTAATTTATTGATGTTAACCCCCAGGTTTTTAATAAAGACCGCGGCCTTTTCATCCACAAGTGTTTTTTGTGTATTATTTATTTAGTAGTATTGTGAATATGGCACCATGACAGGGGCTGGGCCTGAATGGGCTTTGCCCCTCATGATGCCATTGAAACAGGGATTTTGGTGTTGTCTTTTCTCCCCCCTCCCTCTCTTTCTTTGTCATTTCTCCTCAGGTTTTCAAGTTCTCTAGTTTTGATGGACAGCGTCTGGATTGGTCAATTTGATTTGAAAAGCAGCGTTGCTATTGGTTAATTCGGCCGCTGTCCTGTTGCTGGGTCTGTTTCTATTTTTAACTAAGTTATGGATTGGTCCCTGGCTTTTGTGGCGGGAATTTCACCTATTTATGGACCCTGTCTTACCTGCTGGACTTCAGTTCGCCGTGTCAAGCCACAGATGAAGATCTTCCCGCCCTCCCTCCCTATATTTTCAGTCGCGGTCTTTACAAATCCTGGGTGGGGTTAGTCGCTCAGAAGTCTGGGTGGATTTTTAACTATTTTATGGATGGACTTTAATATTTATTAATTTATTATAGGAATGGTTTTAATTAATTTATTGATGTTAACCCCCAGGTTTTTAATAAAGACCGCGGCCTTTTCATCCACAAGTGTTTTTTGTGTATTATTTATTTAGTAGTATTGTGAATATGGCACCGTGACAGGGGCTGGGCCTGAATTGGCTTTGCCCCTCATGGTGCCATTGAAACAGGGATTTTGGTGTTGTTTTTCTCCCCCCTCCTCTCTTTCTTTGTGATTTCTCCTCAGGTTTTCAAGTTCTCTAGTTTTGATGGACAGCGTCTGGATTGGTCAATTTGATTTGAAAAGCAGCGTTGCTATTGGTTAAATCGGTCGCTGTCCTGTTGCTGGGTCTGTTTCTATTTTTAACTAAGTTATGGATTGGTCCCTGGCTTTTGTGGCGGGAATTTCACCTATTTATGGACCCTGTCTTACCGGCTGGACTTCAGTTCGCCGTGTCAAGCCACAGATGAAGATCTTCCCGCCCTCCCTCCCTATATTTTCGTCGCGGTCTTTACAAATCCTGGGTGGGGTTAGTCGCTCAGAAGTCTGGGTGGATTTTTAACTATTTTATGGATGGACTTTAATATTTATTAATTTATTATAGGAATGGTTTTAATTAATTTATTGATGTTAACCCCCAGGTTTTTAATAAAGACCGCGGCCTTTTCACCCACAAGTGTTTTTTGTGTATTATTTATTTAGTAGTATTGTGAATATGGCACCATGACAGGGGCTGGGCCTGAATTGGCTTTGCCCCTCATGGTGCCATTGAAACAGGGATTTTGGTGTTGTTTTTTCTACCCCCCCCCCCTCTCTTTCTTTGTGATTTCTCCTCAGGTTTTCAAGTTCTCTAGTTTTGATGGACAGCGTCTGGATTGGTCAATTTGATTTGAAAAGCAGCGTTGCTATTGGTTAAATCGGTCTCTGTCCTGTTGCTGGGTCTGTTTCTATTTTTAACTAAGTTATGGATTGGTCCCTGGCTTTTGTGGCGGGAATTTCACCTATTTATGGACCCTGTCTTACCGGCTGGACTTCAGTTCGCCGTGTCAAGCCACAGATGAAGATCTTCCCGCCTCCCTCCCTATATTTTCGTCGCGGTCTTTACAAATCCTGGGTGGGGTTAGTCGCTCAGAAGTCTGGGTGGATTTTTAACTATTTTATGGATGGACTTTAATATTTATTAATTTATTATAGGAATGGTTTTAATTAATTTATTGATGTTAACCCCCAGGTTTTTAATAAAGACCGCGGCCTTTTCTTCCACAAGTGTTTTTTGTGTATTATTTATTTAGTAGTATTGTGAATATGGCACCATTGTATAGTCCTGTATATTACACTACACCCCATTTACAGTCCTGTGTTTTGACTGCACCCCATGTGTAGTCCTGTATATTACACTACACCCCATTTACAGTCCTGTGTTTTGACTGCACCCCATGTATAGTTCTGTATATTACACTATCCTCCAATTATTATTATTTATTATTAAAGCGCCATTTATTCCATAGCGCTGTACAGATAATAAGCGGTGCACATACATAATACAGGCAATTGCCTTAAGCATGAACGAGACAAGTTACAGACTGGTACAGAAGGACAGAGGGCCCTGCCCGTGAGGGCTTACAATCTACATGGTATGGGGGAAGGAGACAGTAGGAGAGGGTAAAGCTGGTCATGGCGGTGTAGAGGCAGCAGGGTCACTGGTCGTAGGCTTGTCTAAAGAGGTGAGTTTTCAGGTTTCTTTTAAAGGATTCCACTGTAGGTGAGGGTCCGAGGGGTAGCGAGTTCCAGAGTATGGGGGATGTACGGGAGAAATCTTGGAGGCGATTGTGGGAAGAGGTGATAAGAGGAGAGGAGAGAAGGAGGTCCTGTAAGGATCGGAGATTGCGTGTGGGGATGTATCGGGAAAGTAGCTCAGAGATGTAGGGAGGGGACCGGTTGTGGACGGCCTTGTATGTGTTGGTTAGTATTTTGAACTGAACTCACTGGGCAATGGGGAGCCAGTGAAGGGATTGGCAGAGGGGAGAGGTTGTAACAGGGTGAGAGGTGGATTAGTCGGGCAGCAGAGTTGAGGATAGATTGGAGGGGTGCGAGAGTGCTAGATGGAAGGCCACAGAGGAGAATGTTGCAGTAGTCTAGGCGGGAGATGATGAGGGAATGTACAAGCATTTTCGCAGACTCAAAGTTGAGGAAAGAGTGGATGCGGGAGATGTTTTTGAGTTGGAGTCGGCAGGTGGTGGAAAGGGCTTGAATGTGAGGTTGGAAGGAGAGGGCAGAATCCAAAGTCACTCCAAGGCAGCGGACTTGTTTTACTGGGGAGTGTGCAGTCATTGATTGTGATAGGTCTGTTGGGGGGGAGGGGAGGTTGAGCAAGATGGGGGAAAGATTATGAATTCTGTTTTATCTATGTAAAGTTTTATAAAGCGAGAGGAGAAAAGGAGGATATGGAAGATAGGCATTGTGGGATTCTGGATAGTAAGGTGGTGATGTCTGGACCAGAAAGGTAGATTGGTGTGTCATCAGCATAAAAGTGATACTTAAAGCCATGGGACTCTATAAGCTGTCCCAGACTGAAAGTGTAGATAGAGAAGAGCAGGGTTCCTAGGACAGAGCCTTGTGGGACACCAACAGAGAGGGAATGAGGCGGGGAGGTGGTGTAAGAGTGGGAGACGCTAAATGTCCGGTCTGTGAGGTATGATGTGATCCAGGAGAGAGCCAGGTCAGTGATGCCAAGAGATGAGAGAGTTTGCAACAGAAGGGATTGGTCGAGGGTGTCAAAGGCAGAGGACAAGTCAAGGAGAAGGAGGACAGAGTAATGTTTTTTGGTTTTGGCAAGTAGTAGGTCATTGGTGACTTTGGTGAGGGCAGTCTCAGTCGAGTGGTGGGGTCGGAAGCCAGATTGTAGCCGGTCAAAGAGGGAGCAGGAGGAGAGATTAGAGGACAGTTCAGAATGGACATGTTGCTCAAGTAGCTTTGAGGCATATTGAAGAAGTGATATGGGGCGATAACTGGACAAAGAAGATGGGTCAGTGAAGGCTTTTTAAAGATGGGTGTAATGGCAGCATGTTTAAAAGCAGAGGGGAAGAGACCAGAGGTTAGTGATAGGTTGAAGAGATGAGTTAGGGCTGGGATAAACACTGTGGTGAGGTTAGGGATGAGGTGGGATGGGATTGGGTCAAGTGCACAAGTGGTGAGATATGATCTGGAGAGTAGAGTGGAGAGTTTTCCTGCTGTAATAGTGAAGAAGTGGATTTGGGGAGAAGAGGACTGAGCAGTTGTATGCAGGTCTGTGGGGACTGTGCACTGAAGCTTTCGCTGATGTTGATTATCTTTTGTTTGAAGTATGTGGCAAAGTCCTCAGCTGAGATGAGAGGAGAGGCTGGGGGACGAAGAAGGGAGTTAAAGGTGTTAAAAAGTTGTTTAGGGCTGTGGGACAGGGAAGATATGAGAGATGAGAAGTCGCCTGTTTTGCATCAGAGAATGACAATTTGAAAATGAGGAGGGATTGCTTGTATGCGGTGAAGCGATTCTTAGAATGGGATTTCTTCCATCGCCGTTTAGCAGCCCTAGAAGCTTGTCTGAGATTTTTGGTCAGGTTGGTGTGCCAGGGTTGTCTGTTGATTTTTCGGGTTTTGTTGTGTGTGAGGGGGGCAACAATGTCCAGAGCTGTACTTATTGTGGTGTTATATAGGGTGGTTGCAGTATCTGGGTCAAGGGTACTATGACAGAATGCATCTTGGACTCCAATGTCGCTGCTGGGAACGATGTTGTCCAAGTTGTATACCACTTTTACAGACTAACAAAAATACACACAACCCCGCCCCCCCCCCAAAAAAAAAAATCTATTTGACTAGAAAAATTGTTAGGAAACATTCTTTCCAGTATATTCAGTTGTATATACAGTGCAAGTGCTGCCAAAAATTACAAGAAATAAGCACTACGATACAGCCTGTATTTCACATAAAGGAGGGCCTCATTCACATTGTGGTACAATAGTTCAGGTAGTGGAACTCCTACGCCTATGCACTAAGTGAAAGGGCTGCCAAATATTACAAGGCACTCCAATACACCCTTTCTTACACATAAAGGAGGGCATCATACACACACCCTTGAAAAATTATCCCTGATGGCCTGCTGGTGACCCTCCAAAAATTCGGAGCAATGGCCTGATGAAGTGACCCGATCAGCACAGAAAGAATGACCAATTTCAATTTCAAATATTTTTTTTTGGGGGGAGGGGGGTTAGAGTTAACATTAACGTCACATAGCAGAGTTAGCGCAGTGAATGGCGGTCAGCACCAGCTACGAAAAAATTACATTTAATTTCACAGCTATATTTTGCATGAGCTAACGTTACTCTGCAGATTGAGCGCAGGGAATTTCGTTCAGTACCGGCTAGGAAAAAAGTTTGAAATATTTACTCCAGTGCATAAAAACCTGAATCCTGCAAAAAAAACACATGCGTGAAAGATTCACCACTGAAGGAAAGAAAATTATGTTTCCTTCCAAGTCTGAAACATAGAAAAGAATATACCATGTGAGGTGACCCCCCAAAAATTGTAGGTGAGAGCCTGCAGGTGAGCAAACCTCCCTGAAGAGGGACATGAGGATATCTTATGCACTGATCCCCAAACTCTTCAGCATCCACAGTCAGAAGAAGATGACGGGGGAATGGCAATTAGTGTTTCACTTGGTGGATGATGGGAATAAGACACAGTTGTCAATAAGTAGGGTCTTGTTAGGTCAACACAAATCAGGAGGATGACCAGAGTGAGGAAGTGGATTTGGAGATGGGGGATGATGACAACACTGATTCAACCTGGAAAGGTGGAAAGCCAAGCGAGGACATCAGGACAGAGGGGGAGGGATCCACAGCACCGCAACAGGCTGGAAGAGGCTGTGGGGTGGCGAAAGGGAGAAGGCGGGCCATAATAAACAGGCCCGCAACTGTTCCCCCTTGCGCAAATCTCCCTTGCCAAGGAGTAGGTGTTCCGCAGTCTGGGGCTTTTTTGAGGAAAGTGAGGACGAAAAATGATATTTAATTAGCAAACTGTGCCATACCAAAATAAGATCTCAACATTTCATGAATAACAATAACCATAACATATTTTACATCCTATTAATGAACTAACTCAAACCATAACAATAAAACCTCAAACACGGGAGCTTAATGGGGAAAGACTGTACACTGGAGGCAAAATTAGTAGGGGTGTGAACACTAGCAACCTCACCACCACCAGCATGATCCGCCACATGGCATCAAAGCACCCAAATAGGTGGGCCAAACCCCTGGGTCCACAATCAGTGTCTGTGGGTCACAACATTGCCTCCTCTTCCACCCCTGTCCTAGACGCAGGCCTGGATGTCTCCCGCCCTGTAGCTGGGCCTTCGCAAGCACCATCAGCTAGCACACCCACTTCTGTGTACAAGCACAGCGTATAGATGTCCCCAGGCCTTTGAACGTAAGTGCTAATACCCCACCACCCACCCACAGGCCATAGCACTAAATGCATACCTTTCAAAATTTTGAGCCATTGAAATGGACACTGAGGCTTTCCTCAGTATCATGACGGCGGCCGTTCTTCGTTACGCAGTCCCCAGCCGCCACTATTTTTCTCGGTGTGCCATCCCCGCATTACACAAGCAATTGTGTTCCTTAACATAACCTGTGCCCTGAACAACAAAATTATTGGGAAGGTCCACTTAACGACGGACACAGAGACAAGTGCTTTTGGCCAGGGACGCTACATTTCCATGACAGCACACTGGGTGAACCTTGTGGAGGCCGGTAGCGAGTCATACCCTGGGATGGCACAGGTGCCACTGACACCAAGTATTGCGGGCACTACTTCCATCAAGATTTCTGCCACCACCTACTTTAGTGGCTGCAACACCCCTTCTTCTCCTCCACCTGCACCTCCTTCTCCACTGCAAACCCTGAATTCTCATGGGGAAGCGGCAACAGGCCTTGCTAAAATTCATTTGCTTGGGTGACAAACAGCACACCACCGCAGAGCTGTGGCAGGGTATAAGGGACCAGGTTGGTTGTGTCTGATAATGGCCATAACTTGTTGGCTGCTTTGTAGCTCGGCAAGCTCACACACATGGCAATCATACAGCATATATGTATCATGCACAACAAACCTTCCAAACTTATACATTAATTTAACTAAAAACCTAACACACAAGAGTGGAGGTAAACCAATGGCATGAACTTTTAAGAACTCATAAAAACCAAATAACCATAACATATTTTATTTTACAGCCTAGGCAGAAACTCAAACTCAAACCATAACAATAAAAAATCAAACCCTGGAACATAACATGCCCAGCCCTCAGCGAATCCGGGCCATCACAGTGGCAGAAAACAACCTCTGCCCAGTGAAGAAGGGAAAATTGTACACGGGACAAATGCTGATATGGCCATGTGTATCCCACCTTAATGTCTGCGATCCGGCCATACCATGCCTAGGCCACGTGTTCTTAATTTTCTTGATTTGGCAACGCTGCTGCAGCGCTTGCATTTGCCAGCTAACAGACTATTGTGTGACGTGAGCACACGTTGGAACTCTACGTTCTACATGTTGTCCAGGCTTTGTGAGCAGCAGAGGACAGTAGTGGAATACCAGCTGCAACATGCGTTTGTATGTCTGACCTCTGTGAGGTTTTACGCTACTTTGAGGGATAAACACAGATGGTAAGTGGCGATGCCACTATTATCAGCCTAACCATCCCACTTCTGTGTCTAGTGAAACGATGACGGCGGACGCTTCAAATGTGGAAGAGGTGGAACTAGGGGAAAGACATTACACAGGGTGATAGCCAAAACACCATTAGTTCGGCTTCTCAGTGTGAAATGGATGATGAGGAGGAGGAGCAAGAGACAGTTGCCTATGCTACAGAGGGTAGTAAATATAGCAGGTTTATTCCATCTGTTCTGCAAAGATTGGCAGGAGAGGAGGAAGAGGCTAAGCAGAATGAGAGTCATCCTCCTGAAAGTCTTGCCTGTTGGGAATCTGGCACACATGGCTGACTTCATGTTAGGCTGCCTGTCCCGCGACCCGTGCGTTACACGCATGTTAGACAACATGGATTACTGTTTGTTCACCCTTATTAACCCTACCTACAAATTTCTCATCTCTCATTCCTGTGTTGGAGAGGACGAGGAAAACAATTCAATAACAGAATGTCCTTGTTTAAAAATTGCTTAGAAAATTTCCATATGACAACACTGGAGGCAGAATACGTAGTTACTTGGGCAACCCAGGAGGGGAGATGAGGGGGACTCACCGCAGCTCCAACAGAGGTAGGACAACACTCTACAAGGCCTGAGACAGTTTCATGACACCCCGCCAGCACCCTCACCCTGATGCGCGACCTAGTGTCACAAGGAGGGAAACATTTTGGAACATGGTGAAGGAGTACATGGCAGACCGTGTCAGCGTCCTCAGTGATCCCTCCGTGCCTTACAACTATTGGGTTTTCAAGCTGGACACGTGGCACAAACTTGCACTCTATGCCTTTGAGGGGCTGGCCTGTACACTGTATTCACTAAAACCTCATCCAAAACGGGCTATAAAATACAAACATAACATACAGCAGTGGTGGTAAAACAATGACATGGCCTGTTGAATAACTCCTAAATAACAAAATAAATAACAATAATAACATATCATAAAGACTAGTCATAAACTCTAACTCAAACCATAACAAAAAAAAGTCGAACATAGTACACATTGTGATAGCCAGACCACCCTCAGTTTGTCTTCTTTACGCCTCAGAGGTGCTGGCCTGCCGTGCCGCTAGCGTTTTGTCACAGCGGGTATTTAGTGCTGCTGGGGCCATAATAACAGATAAGCGCATGCGTCTGTCAACTGAAAATGCTGACAGGTTGACTATTATAAAAATGAACCGGGCCTGGATTGCCCCTGACTTCTCTACTCCACCAGATGAAAGCGGCTGAACATAAAGGCACTTTAACTGTGTTATTTGTGATGTACTGAATACACTGTATTCCCATACACCTCTGCCACCACCAAAAAGGTTATATGGTTCAATCTTTCTTTTCTCGTCCTTCTCCTCCTCCTCCTCCATCATATCAACATGTTTTTTAGGCTGCCCTCGCTCATAATGTTTTGTAGGGTCAGCAAAACTCTTGCACAGGTGCCAGAGGCAGCACTCAGAGCCCTCTCTGTGGTAACCCTTACCCTTGAAAAACTCTATGGTGTACCAATATGCCTTACACTTTTCCAGCCATTCATCAGCGTCGGGTACTCCATGATTGGCACAGGCAGCACATTGACTGTAGGCAGGCTATTATAGCTAAATAATAAGGAACATGGAAGATATACTATATTGGACTGTAGTATTCAGGATAAATGATCATATGGGCACTTTGCGATAAATAAGTGTGTTTGTGGTTGCAGTTTGGGCAATCAGTCTCTAAAAGGTTCACTATCGCCTTTACAGTTTTAGTGGTTTACCGCACCCGGAGGCCCTCGGCTACATTATTTTACTCTGTTTCATTGAGCCCAGGGCCACAGACTCTGCGTGAACCATCAGCATCATGGCCACTTCCATGTCCGGTACTGGCCGCCTTCTTAATATTAAATGTTATATATTCTTAAAAGTATGTCATACTTACAGGATCGTAGGATTTGTAAGTGCAAATAAATAAAACAGGTATTTTGGATGCGCACACTTTACACAGGGGATGTAGCTCTGATAATGTCACAGACTACCATACACCATCTGTGGATGAAGTACAGTATATGTTAGTGATATGTATGAAATGCACACACAGTAGATGTGGCACAAATATTTTACTTTTCCCCCAAATACCCTGTTTTCACAGGGTCGCAAGACACACAGATTTTAAATTTGAGTCAGTATATGTCCCATTAATGAACAGAATATGGACACTAAAGTATGCACAGATTATCTAGATTGGTGCAACAGACACTCTTTTCAAATGTGGTAGAGTATTTGTCACAGAAATCCACACTATATGGACAGTATGTTTGGCACAAAACAGTTAAATTTGTCCCGAATACCAATAATTCTCTGCTGGAGTAATGAATATAATGGTTGCAGATTGAACGCACACACAGATGTGCCCCAAACTAGTTAAATTTGTCCCAAATACAAATAATTCTCTGCTGGAATACTGTATATATGGTTGCAGCCTAAACACACACACAGATGTGCCTAAAACGAGTAAAATTTGTCACAAATAAAATGTGTTCTCTGCTGGAATACTGTATATACGGTTGAGGCCTAAACGCACACACAGATGTGCCCAAAACTAGTTAAATTTGCCCAAAATATAAATAATTCTCTGCTGCAGTAATAAATATAACAGTTGCGGATTAAACGGACACACACATGTGGCACAAATTAGGTTAACTTCCCCAGAAAAAAAATATTCTCTGATGGCGTACTGTAGATCTTACTTGCAGACTCACTCTAGTGAATAAGCCCCCTTTTATAATGTCTGCTAAACACACTGCTTTCTGATGGAGTACTGTAGATCTCACTTGCAGACACACTCTAATGAATAAGCCCCTTTTTATAACGTCTGCTAAACACACTGCTTTCTGATGGCGTACTGTAGATCTTACTTGCAGACACACTCTAGTGCAGGGCTGGCCAACCTATCGCTCTCCAGCTGTTGTAAAACTACAATTCCCACCATGCCCTGCTGTAGGCTGATAGCTGTTGGCAGTCTGGGCATGCTGGGAGTTGTAGTTTTGCAACATCTGGAGAGCCTCAGGTTGGCCATCCCTGCTCTAGTGAATAAGCCCCTTTTTATAATGTCTGCTAAACACACTGCTTTCTGATGGAGTACTGTAGATCTCACTTGCAGACACACTCTAATGAATAAGCCCCTTTTTATAATGTCTGCTAAACACACTGCTTTCTGATGGCGTACTGTAGATCTCACTTGCAGACACACTCTAGTGAATAAGCCGTAGTCCACTGTAGTCCTTAAGAGGACTGTTTGGTCATTCAATAGTTTTTTTGGAGTTAAATCTGTGAATTTCCAGCAAAAAGCTGGCTGTCCCAGCCTACTGTCTGCTATCCCTGACGTTGAATGATCCGAGCGTGGGACATTGGCTCCTATATAATATTGTATCACATGTTCTAGCCAATCAGTGTAAGGCTAATAGCTAACATGGCTATGGCATCACACTGAAGGGAATTACTTACCTGAATGTTGATTGGCTGCTTAGGAGGCGCCAAACGTGCGTGGGGGGGGAGACTCGAGCAATGCGACGAGCACACGTGGTATTTGGCCGAATACCACCACATGCCGAGCATAGTGATGGTCGAGCCGAACCGGTACTCAGCCGAGGATGCTCGCTCATCATTAGTTAAATACAAATAATTATGCAGAAATTTAAGGGGACCACTTGTACACACATAAGTGGGACGCTGCAGATAGTCTGGATGTGGGTCCGACTGTGGGCAAGATGTCAGCAAGAAGGGGGTCGTGCTGGTGGACCATTCGTCTCGGAGAGGGATGGACATGATGCTAGGTATGAAGGTGCTGAGAGACCTAGACCATCAACTCTATGCCAAAGAAGGGCAGAAGTGTTAGCAACAGGCCACCACACACCGGCCGACCCAGAAGGTTCTACAGCAGATGGTGAGGAGCTATAGTCTGAAAAAGAGCAACATGTCCGGTCGGCCCACTGGACACGTGAAGGTGCCATGGAGGACCCCAGTGAAAATCCCACCTCGACAAGAACAAATGTTGATGCTGCTGGTGGGGGCTGGACGACAACTGAATGGACTAATAGTCCTGATCTAGCCCGCTTACCAGGAAGAAACTCAGACTCGCCCACTGGTATCCCGGGCCCTTGCTATTGTGAAGGATGGATGTGTGCCTGTACGCTGCCTCAATGATGAAGACTGCGAGTTAACCATTCCTGGGAATACCTTGCCGGCCAAAGTTTAAGTGTTCAAGGGGGATGTCACGCTACAGCCTGATAGGAGATCAGCGTGGACCTATGCTGTAGAGGTTCATCAAAGGGAGACCCCAACAGCGGAGTGGAATGGTCGAGTGATCATGGCCCGGATGGGGGTGGACTGCAAGACTCTGACTCCCGGACAACAGAAGTTGCTGGAAGACACCCTTTGGGAATTTCAGGAGGCATTCTGGAGACATGATGAGGACTTCGGGTGTGCTTCCGCCATCAAACACAAAATCCCCACCAGCGATGCTGCACCGATCTGGGAACGTTACCGGCAAATCCCACCAAAAATGTACCAGGAAGTTAAGGATATGGTGGCCAGCATGTTGAAAAACCGGGTGATCCAGGAGAATCAAAGTCCTTGGGCTGCTCCAGTAGTCTTGGTGCCAAAGAAAGATGGGAGTCTCCGGTTCTCCGTGGATTATCGGAAGCTGAATGCCCAGACCGTCCGGGGTGCCTACCCCCTTCTGCGGATTAAGGAGTCGTCCGCCCTGAGTCATGCAAAGTTCTTCTTGACTCTTGACCTGGCCAGTGGGTATTTGCAGGAATCGGTGGCCAAGAAGGACAAAGCGAAGACAGCCTTCACCCTACCTATGGGACTCTACTAGTTCAACCAGATGCCGTTTGGCCTGTCCAATGCCCCGGGAACATTCCAGCGGTTGATGGAGCACTGTCTGGGGGATCTCAACTTTGAGTCGCTATGGATATACCTGGATGACAAAGTAGTGTTTGGGGCCTTCTTTGAGGATCACCTCCAGAAGCTGCGACAGGTCCGTGGACGGCTGTGAGACCATGGGCTCAAGATTAAGCCCAAGAAATGCTAACCATTTAGACAGCAGATGGAGTATTTTGAACATTTGGTCACCCAGAAGGGGGTAAAGCCGGCCCCCAGCAAGGTGGAGGCTGTCCAGAAGTGGCCCCAGCCGCGTACACTACGAGAGGTGTGGGCAATCGTGGGACTGGCCGGCTACTACAGGAGGTTCATACCCAAATTTGCTCATTTGGTGGGCCCATTAAACAAGTTATCAAGGGGCACTGCGAGGGGCCCAAAGAATCCTGTGGGGACCCCGGCAACATTAGGCCTTTGAAGCAGTGAAGGAGGCGCTGACCAGTGCCCCGATTGTACCTTATGCACGGTTCGACACCCCATTCCTGCTGTACACTGATGGAAGTCTACATGGTCTGGGGGCCGTGTTATCCCAAGTTCAGGATGGACATGAGAGAGTCATTGCCTATGGCAGCCGGTCTCTGAGGGAGTCAGAGTGCAACCCTGCAAACTATAGCTCCTTTAAATTGGAACTACTGGCACTGGTGTGGGCCATGACTAAAAGGTTCTCAGAGTACCTGACAGGTGCAGAGGTGACCATGATCACGGACAACAACCCGTTAGCACATCTGGAGAATGCCAAGCTCGGTGCGCTTGAGCAGAGGTGGTTGCCTCGCCTCTCTAAGTACCAATACAGCATCAAGTTCTGGTCAGGTAGAAAGAACGGCAACGCCGATGCACTCCCTGATTCCCTGTAGGGTTGTTGACTCAGAGTGCCGATTAGGAGCTGAAGGACACTGAAACTCCTGACCTTGGGGAAGACAAAATGTTCAAGTGGCTCCAACGGCTGGTATACTGTCCATATCTGGCAGACATGGTGGCCAAGGCATATCTTAAGTGTCGACCCTGCGGGCTGAGTAAGAGTACTGAACAGCGGGCCATCCAGACCTCAGCACCCCTAGAGCTTCTTATGATCGATTATGTACAGATTGGTTTCTCTACCAACTATATGAGATCGAACATTCACGCACCACCCCATATCACCCCCAGGGAAACGGGGTGTGCAAGCGGTTTAACCACACCTTGCTCCAGATGCTGTGGACTCTGGAGGACATCGAAAAGGCTCGGTGGCCCGAGTACCTACCTGAACTGATGTGGGCCTATAACAACAGGGTACACAGTACCACCGGATACTCACCACATATGCTCATGTTTGGATGAGCCAGACGGAAGATTGAAGACCTCCACGTGTCTGATCCGATGTAACCACCACCGCATGGGTGTAAGAGCACCGCCACCGGCAGAGAGCAATACACAAGGATGTGGGGGAGCGCCTGGGACAAGTGGTGCACCCTAACCCAAGACCAGTGCAGAGGGATGGGTATGCCCCGGGTGATCGAGTCATGGTCAAAGCCAAACGGCCATCCAGGAAGTTAGATGGGTGGTGGGGGGCGGTTCCATACATGTTGAAAAGGAGGGTAGACCCTGCCATCCCGGTCTATGAGGTAGAGATAATAGAGACTGGGGGGCCCTCATGAAACTTGCACAGTAACATGTTGAGGCGGTGTAATTTTGATGAGCCCATGTGCGTGAAAGAGATGCCCCCTCCTGCTCAGAGTACAGAGGAAATCCACTTAGAGGAGGAGGAATGGTGGGTTGTCCCTACCCCGGTACCCACAGAGGCTCCAGCTTTGGCAAGTTTGCCACCCAGGGAAAGTGTTGAGCATTCAGCAGCTGCTCTCCCATTAGATGTGCCTGATGTCCCCAGTGCTTCCGAGTCTATCACTCTGTGAAGGTCAACCAGGCCCAATGCTGGTGTGCCCCACAGAGCTATGCCGAATATGAGTTTGTATGGGGAGGGTGGTCAAGGACGACAACTTCTAGTGGGGTGGCATGTGAGATGGGGAAACAGCTCTCCTTGTCTGAACACTGTTTGTGTAGATTAAATGATCTAGATTGACAGTCTGCTGTTTGGCACAAGATGCCGCTGTTTCCTAAACACAGCTACAGACTGCATATATTTCCATATTCATGAGAGGTGGAGTTACACAGAGCCTGGAGAGGAAAAGAAAGGAAGCAGCTATCTTAGATGGAGCTGAGACTTTGGAACTATGTCAGCAGAGGATCCGACGGCATCCAGGTTTAAGAGCATTCCTCAGTGATGGAAGTGAAGCTGATTGTGTCCAAGACCCTGGTCCTGTCCATAGGAATGGGGATTGCTTCCAGGAATGCTGAAGAGAGGTGAGGAGAAAAGCTACATACACTGCGGGACCGCATGCTTGTTGGAGAGGCATTTGTTCTGTTCAGAATCACCAGTGGATGCAGGGCAGACCCGGGTCGGTAAGATCATGCACGCACCTCATTACAGTGTTGGTGCCTAGAGACCGACTGTAGTTAGTTAGTTTAGGGTCTCTGTTTTTGTCAGGCCATAAGTGTTGCTATTGTTCATTGCAAAGACTCCATAATTTAAAGAGACATTTCACACCGGAGAGCTGATAAACTTCCCACAGACAAAAGCCATGCTGACGTTTTGCTCAGGAGGAATACCCAGGCACGTGCTACAAGACCAGTTATGGGAGGGGGAATACTGTAGAGCTTTGTAAGATTATCAGCTGTTATGTTGCACCGCAGGCTAGCCCCTACCACACACCCATACATTTATTCTTGTTTTTTAGGGTAATAACTAATAACAGGTAAGGTGTGGCAGTTTAGTTGTGCCTGTCAGTAGGTAAATTACCATGCTTTCCTCCTACATCCATCAGAGGGCGCCAAGCTGTGTAGCACAAGGGTCTCAGCCTTAAGACTGGGTGTATGTAAATTTATTGTATGTTCCCAGCATTTGTGATTGTGTTCATTACCACGTTTAAGTAAAATTCTGTGTTTGCAAAAGCTTGTGGTGGAGTTGTTTTCTTTGTTCGTGACTTCACTGTATCCTGGGGAGCCCACCCTGGTACATGGCTTACATATCCCACCACTCATCCTAAATTTTATGTTAGGAGAATGAAGAGATATGAAGAAAATTTCAGGCAAGAACATGTATGTAGATGCTGTGATATAAAAAAAATTGTCCCAGGAGCAAAGTGTAAGCCTATTTAATTCAATATGGCCGCTTCCATGCTAAGGCACTTCTTGTGATTTCATCATTGGAATGGCACAATCACCCCTGTCCCCCACCCCACCACCACCTTGCTATGTCTCTTGTGTTTTTGTAATGAGTCATGCCCTTTTACTTGTGATGTCATAATGGGGGGCATGACTAATTTTCTTGGAGTGTCATAATGGAGGGCACAACTCACTTATGACATAATAATCAGGGGGTGTGGTCTAATCCTATAAATCGGGGTCACGCCCTACTACCAGTGTCAGATTCTCTAGCTGGCTGTCACCATGGGGAAGTCTAGGAAGAGGAGGAGGTTGGTGCCTAAGACAGTTCCTGTGGTGAACACGGTAGAGAGTATGGATGTTGGCCCTCAACAGTATTCGGATGATGTAGAGATGATGTCTGTTGACAGTGATCATGACAACCAGGTAGATGTTGGCCCTCGCCAATATCCTGATGATGTCGAAATGAAGGACCTTCATACGCATGTCCACAACAGTAGGGTAAGTTTTTGCGAACCAACTCAATCACACCTGCAAAACATTGTCTGTTTTCCTTCTGTACCATGGCACTGTCATCCTCCCGCTGACCTTATCTATTTTTCTCTACCTTCCAAGAGCTATTTTCAACTCTGTCACCCCTTGTCACTATTATTCACTTTGTTGTATTCAGCCCGCTCCTACATTTATATGTATGGTTCTGGTACTCCTTAGGGACCCTCCACCTTCTTACATATCATATAGTCATATGGATCGTGTCTCTTCCTTTACATATTCATGTACTATAGTTATGAATCCTTTATTACAATCATGAATTCTTTTATTTTGGTATTTTTATTTACCCCTTTAGTGGAAGCGTGAACTATATATAATCACGTACCATATCGTAATCATGTATGTATTTGAATATAAATTATATACAATCATGTACCATGTACCATATTAGAATTATGTATTTATGCAACTGTGAAAAACCATTATGTTATATGTTTTTGTTCTTTAGCTTGATGAAGGGCTGCATATAGCTCGAAACGTTGCCTGAATTCACTTAAAAATCACTGATTAGTCTCACTTTCAATATTGGAGCGCTGTCAATTTGTGTCTTGGAACAGAAGTGTTCCTGAGGTGGCGCTGGGAACGAACCTAGACGAACACCCATAGAAAGCCAGTAATTAGATGATCGCTATGACCATTTGAATTGTTTGTCGAAATGAAGGACCTTCCAGGGGCCACCACCAACATCAGGGCCTCTAACCCCCAGAAGAGAAAGCGGCCATCTTGTACCATCTGCCGCCCTCAAAATAATATCTGCCCCTAAGCCATCTGAATACCATCTGCTGCTTGGTTCCCATTTACCATCTGCCGCCTGGGGCCATTAATCATCTGCGGCTTGATGCCATTTACATCTGCAGCTTAGGGCCCATTTACCATCTGCCGCCTGGGGCCATTAACCATCTACATATGGTTTTTACCATCCAAACCATCAGAAATTCCCATGAAGATGAGCAGAGCTCCACCAGGTCCGGCAAGTTTGACCACTTCCCTCCGTCTTCTCCTTGTGTTTTTGTAAACAATTTTTCTTATTTGGATATTTTCTCTTCTAAGATCCGACTACAAAACAACATGAGGAACCTCTTGTGAGACTATTCTGTTAGCGGACCCGAATCCAGCCATTCCTGAAGACTGAGCTATCGCCTACCTAACCGAGCAGGGACCGCAAAAACGCACTGATAACCTAATATGTTTTATATCAAACGTACCGTATTTTTCCCTCCTTATGGGGCGAAAGCTGCCATTTTTATATCGTTAACACTGATACATCGCTGGCTGCGATGCTGCACAGCGCAGCCTGCGCTCACAGCAGTATTCATATGTAAAGTGTAATCCATAACCTCTTCTTAACTTTAGTTAAAGTAGCTCTATCCCGTGTACTACTACTTACTATCAAGCTCCCGTACCGTAGCAGGCAGAGCGGCCGGCATCTCTGCCTGCTACGGTACAGGAGATTGATAGTAAGTAGTAGTACACCAGATTGGATGGCATTACTTTAATTAAAGTTAAGAAAAGGTTAAGGATTACAGTTTACATATGAATACTGCTGTGAGCGGTGGGGCCCGGTGTATTGGGGGACACTGTTATGGGGGGGGGGATCTGTGGATGACACATATATAGCATAAGATGCTATATATGTGTCATACACAGATCCCCTCCATGAACAGTGACATCCACAGATCCCCATAACAGTATCATCCACAGATCCCCCTTCCATAAGTGTCATCCACAGATCCCCCATAACAGTATCATCCACAGATCCCCCATAAGTGTCATCCACAGATCCCCCGTAATAGTGTCATTCAAAGACCACCATTAGTTCAAAAGCACACCTTTTGGTTCAAAAAAAATAATTCTTATTTTTCTCCTCAAAAACCTAGGTGTGTCTTATAGGTGTGTCTTATATGGCGAAAAATACGGTAGTTGTTTTTTTAAGAAAAAAACTAATTGTACTCTACTGGAGCCTGAAGGTGTGAATTACCAATTTCCAAAAGCGTGTTTTATTTAAGTCACAACTTTTTGCATCAAATATGCATGTGCAAAAGTCTGTGACTTTTAGTTTGCCAAAAGACTAACACAAGTCTTAAAATAAATTACCCCCCACAGGTAATCCTTCATCTACTCGTGAAATCTAATTTAACAGTATGTTCATAAATAGTGTTGGGCGTGAATATTCGAATCGTGAACTTTAATCGCGAATATCGCCATTTCGAGAAGATTTTGAATATAGTGCTATATATTTGTATTCGCGAATATTCTAGATTTTTTTCATCTGAACCCATGATCCCTCCCTGCTTTTTGCTTATGGGCCAATGAGAAGGCTGCAATGTCTTTGTCTGAGCTTAGCAACATCCCTAGAAACCAACAGGAAAGTTGCCTCCCACTTACTATATAAGAACCTCTCCAGCAGCCATTTTCTGCAGTTTTTTGCAGTTTTGAGAGAGATAGCAGTGTCATTGCTGTGCTCTGTGCTTTGCTGTGTCATTACATTAGATAATTAGTTCCAGTGCAGGGTGTTAGGTAGTGTGATAGGTTCTGCTGTCCATACATACATGCTACAGACATAGTGCTGTGATGTCACAAGTTCACAACAATACTTAGTGCACTAATCAGAAATATGTAGTCAGACCTGCTAAAATGTGAAGTTGCATGTATTGCGCACAAAATATGCGCATCATTATTTGCCGATTTGTGCAATTGCGAATACATTGGAGCACTCTAACTGCATATAAAGCTATTGTTCTACCTTGCCAACCATTTTCTCCCATCTCAGGAAACTAGCAACTTGAAAAATGTAGCAAAAGTAAACCACGCCTGTATTGCGCATGCAATACGCGCATATTACATTGCCACTTTTTGCAATCAAGAAAATAATGGTGAATTCTCGAATTCACGAGTTTATGATGATTATTTGCCCAAATATTTGCGAAATATGGCAAATTCGAATATTGCCCCGGCCGCTCATCACTATTCATAAAGTGTGAGCCCATTACATTCAAGATGGACGCTCTCATGCAAAGGCACTGTCTGCGATGTCATCATTAGAATCCTGGGATGGTCACATTTTTTGAGATTTCATTATTAGAATCCTAGTATGATAACACTTCTTGTTTCCTTAGAAACACTATTTGTGAAGTCATCGGCTAGAGCAGTGATGGCCAACCTTTTACAGACCGAGTGCCCAAACTGCAACCCAAAACCCACTTATTTAATGGCAAAGTGTCAACACGCCAATTTAACCTGAGTACCAATATAGTGTATCTTCCATGTACTTTATCTTTTAGCTATAATAGCCTGCCTACATTCAGTGCGCTGCCTGTGCCATTAATAGCGTGCCCTGCGTTGATGAATGGCAGGAAAATTCTAAGGCATATTGGTACAGCAAAGACTTTTTCTAGGGTGCGGGTACCCACAGAGAGGGCTCCGTGCCATAGGTTCGCCACCAATTGGCTAGAGAGTCTGAATGTGTCATAATCAATGGCATGACTCAGGGGCAGATAGGGGTTAAGCATCCGGCTCCTGAGTGGGCCCCCAAGCCAGATAATGCCACACCATGACTACTAGCAATACCGCTAAATAGTGACTGAATATTACCACCGTACTGTTACTAAACCAACCACTGTATGGAGACCAGTATTACCCCCATACATTAATTACCTAGTAACATAGCTTGTAAGGCTGAAAAATGAAATACTGTATGTCCATCTAGTTTAGCCTGTTTTGCCCACAGTGTGCGCTGTCACAGTAGAAATGCCCACATGTTCCCCTTTCACAGTAGTTATGTCCATATGTGCCCCCTTCACAGTAGTTATGCCCACATGTGCCCCATCACAGTAGTTATGCCCAGATTGTGACCCCTCACAGTAACTATGCCCACATTGTGCCCCTCAATGTAGTTATGCCCACACTGTGCCCCTCACAGTAGTTATGCCCCCATTGTGCCCCCTCACAGTAACTATGCTCATATTGTGCCCCTCACAGAAGTTATGTCCACATTGTGCTCCCTCACAGTAGTCATGCCCACATGCAGGGGCATACATAAAAATAATTGTGCTAAATATGCCAAAATGCCCTGGCACTGGCCCCTTGCACTGTCTGCCTGGCCCCTCCTTACCTGTCCCTACCGACAAACTTTGTGGACTGGTACAAACTTACCCATACCTTCCAACCGTTTCGGATCTGGCGGGACAGTCCCGGATTGCAGTGGCTTTCCCAGTACGGGGGAGGTGTGTCCCGCTTTCTGGCAGCTGTCTTTGCTTCCATAGGAAGCAGAGCCAGTTGCCTGTAATGATAAAGCAGAGAGCTGACATTGGCTCCCTGCTTCATCATTCCTCATCATTCCTCTCTCCTGCCGAATTTCCACACCTCTGATCTGTGCGGGGGGCGTAGTCGGCTGGCAGTCAGCCTTGGCTCCTCCTCCTCCACAGACCAGAGCATCCAATGTCTTGCTGCTGCTAGGAACAAGGTAAGTATGTGGAGTTTATTTTTTATTTTTTTTCTGTCAGGGTATATTACTGGGGGACAGCTGGGCATATTACTGGGGGCACATAACAGGGCATATTACTAGGGGCACAGCAGGGCATAATTCTGTAAGGGGGCACATAACTGGGCATATTGCTGGGGACACAGTTAGGCATATTTCTGTGAGGGGGCGCAATGTGGGCATAAATACTTTGAGGTAGCATGAAGGGGGAAAAACTACTTTGTAGGGGCATTAAGGGGACTGGTTTGGATTAGGTGCATAGTTATGTTTTGTGCGGAGTTAGAGGCGTGGCCTACTGCAGGGAAAATTTGCCGCTATACGCTTCGTGCAATGCAAATTGTGTTCCTCTTTGTTCGTTTACAGTTGGGAGGTATGACTTACCACTCCCTTACCCTCACCCATCATCATGAACTGCTGCACTCTGATCATGTCCCCCTGAACTTGTCTGCAATCCTATCAGCTTCCCATGAGCTGCACTCTGGCTCCAATCTTATGAGCCACACACAGCACCCCCTATGCTACATGCTAACCAGTAGCAGTTCCGTCAAAAATAAAGGGCAAAAAAACGCTGCATGTAGTGGTATTTCATCCTGCAAAGTACCTGTACTCAGGCCAGATCCTGACGGACCCCATTATTGTGAATGTGATACAGCGGGTGCCGGAGGTGTTCAGCACATGCTGGATCCATTGATTCCGATGCTGGAACAGAATACAAAAATCTGGTCGCAAGTGAGCACCTGGCCTTACCCAATAAAGTGTGCCCACTGCTACTAACCCCCAAACCCCCCCCCCCCCCGCCCCCTTTGCTGAATCACTGTTTGTGTCTCTGTAGCTGCTGTGACTGTGGCAGGTCAGGTTACAGTGTGACTCGTGCTGACAGAGGAACAGGGACGGGACAAGGTATTTGGTGCCCTAAGCAGATTAGGCAAATGGCGCCCCCCCTTTGTAGAATTAATTAAAACTACCTTACTTCCTAATAAAATAAATTTTACAAGGTGCCGACACAGAATGCTGAAGGATTTAATCCAGTCGCAATTGTTTCTCTATTGGAGTCATTCACTTTTTTTTCTTCTCCTTTGGCCCAGACCACCATGAAAAGTTCTCCAAAAGACTGCAGAGTCTCTATGGCCAGTGACGTAGCTATAGATAGTTATGAGGCAGTAGTCGCATCTGGGCCAGTGCAAACAAAGACTCCTCTGCCATATAACAAGACACCAGTATTCAGTGGCGTAGCTATAGGAGTCGCAACGGTCGCAATTGCGACCGGGCCCCTAAGTCCCCCCTCATGTCACATTTCTCCCCCCTCCATGTCACATGACCCCCCTCCATGTCACATTTCTCCGCCTCCCCCCTCCATGTCACATTTCTCCCCCCTCATGTCACATTTCTCCCCCCTCCATGTCACATGACCCCCCTCCATGTCACATTTCTCCGCCTCCCCCTCCATGTCACATTCTCCCCCTCATGTCACATTTCTCCCTCCATGTCACATTTCGTCCCCCTCCATGTCCCATGACCCCCCTCCATGTCACATTTCTCTGCCTCCCCCCTTCATGTCACCCCCCTCCATGTCACATTTCTCTGCCTCCCCCCTTCATGTCACTGGACACCATTCGGCTAAGTTCACATCAGTGTTTGGCCTTTCCGTTCTCCTGTTCCGTTATAGAAGCAGGAGAAAGGAAAGTACGCATTCGGCACATAACTGAGCCGAACAGAGCCTACGGATCCCATAGACTATAATGGCGTCCGTTAGGGGGGTCATGTGACATGGAGGGGGGAGAAATGTGACATGGAGGGGGAAGAAATGTGACATGGAGGGGGAGAAATGTGTCATGGAGGCGGAGAAATGTGACATGGAGGGGGGAAAAATGTCATATTTCCCCCACCATGTGACATTTCTTCCCCCGCCCACTATGTCACATTTCCCCCCCCCCCCCGGATGTCACATTTCTCCCTCCATGTCACATTTCGCCCTCCATGTCACATGACCCCCTCCATGTCACATTTCTCCGCCTCCCCCTCCATGTCACATTTCCCCCTCCATGTCACATTTCTCCCCCTCATGTCACATTTCTCCCCTCATGTCACATTTCTCCCCTCCATGTCACATTTCTCCCCTCCATGTCACATTTCGCTCCCTCCATGTCACATGACCCCCTCCATGTCCCATTTCTCCGCCTCCCCTCCATGTCCCATTTCTCCCCTCCATGTCACATGACCCCCCTCCATGTCACATTTCTCTGCCTCCCCCCTCCATGTCACATTTCTCCGCCTCCCCCCTTCATGTCACTGGACACCATTCGGCTAAGTTCACATCAGTGTTTGGCCTTTCCGTTCTCCTGTTCCGTTATAGAAGCAGGAGAAAGGAAAGTACGCATTCGGCACATAACTGAGCCGAACAGAGCCTACGGATCCCATAGACTATAATGGCGTCCGTTAGGTGTCCGCTCCGAAGATGATTTTGGAGCGGAGTCAAAAATCCTGCATGCACAGCTTTTGTCTCCGCTCCAAAATCATCTTCGGAGCGGACACCTAACAGACGCCATTATAGTCTATGGGATCCTTAGGCTCTGGTCGGCTCAATTATGTGCCGAATGCGTACTTTCCTTTCTCCTGCTCCTATAACAGAGCAGGGGAACGGAATGGCCGAACAGGGGGAGGCCCAAGTTGAACTCTTGCACCAGGGCCCATGAGCCTATAGCTACGCCCCTGCCAGTATTATAATAGTACCTTAAGGGTACTATAATCAGCCCTCAGCTGCTGCAGAACCTCTTAATACACACCTCAGCTGCTGCAGAACTTTATAGTACATACTTCAGCTGCTGGAAACCATAACAAAACACCTCAGCAGCTGCAGAACCGCATAAAATATAGCTCAGATGTTACAGAATATAATAATACACACCTCACCTGTTGCAGAACCTCATAATACACACCTCAGCTGCTGTAGAATATAATAATACACACCTCAACTGCTGCAGGACATCATAATACACAACAGAGTCAGCAGCACGAGCAAATGGAGGAGGTTAATGTTTTTTGTTTTTTTTTAATTAACAATTAGTAGAAGTCCACACAGGAAAACAATTACCGGCACTGGCAGGGCCATTAAAATACCTGCCTTGCCGGTGAGATACCGGCCGGGTAGCAACCCTAGATGGAGCAGATGACTAGGACAGCGGCCCTGGACACTGGCAGAAGTAAAGCAGTGGCGGGCACAGACCATTGCCATAACACACACAGGTCTCCTCTGGGGAATGAACACTAAATATATTGAATTTGGATCTGAAAATGGGCAGGGCTTATATAAGCCTCATCCATAAGTGGGTGCTCCTGGTGGGTTTGGGACATTGCAGGGGGCAGGGCTTACATGAATTTACCATTTGCAATGTTGGCAAGCATTTGAATATTTGATCCAAGCAAACACATGTTCATGTCACCTTGTCAAACTTGTTATAATGTTGCATACGGTGTCACTGGACCCAGTGGGTCCTCCTTTAAGATATAGTGTGTGTTTATCTATCTATCTATCTATCTATCTATCTATCTATCTATCTATCTTCTCTCATATCTATCTATCTATCTATCTATCTATCTATCTATCTATTTATCTATCTATCTATCTATCTATATTGCCCATGTCTGGTTAATGTGGTCCTTGACATTGGCTGCCCCAGACACAAGTTTTGACTGGGAAGTCATGGGAGCTGCTCAACAACCACTGTGGAGATGCACAGGCGAGAGGCTGTTGAGTTGCTTATGTTGACTGAGGTTAGCCAATAAGTAGGGTGGGGTTGTTCCCGTGAAAGGAGTGATAGCAGAGTGACTGGGTGTGTAAGCCAAACTGTCCCTCTGGTTCACCAGTCTAAGCTGAGTTTGTGCAAAAGCACTCCAGTCAGCAGCTGGTTGCAGGAATAAAATGTCCTTGGCTGATCCGTATTAGCTGTCCTGCCTCAATTTGAGTAAGACCCCTATCGCCCATTACCTACCAGTGGTCAATTGTTTAAGACTGTGCCTTTCCTCTGTCTGAGAAGATAGCAGCATCAAGTGAATATAATTGTGTTTTTATAAGTGACTGAATGCAACTGCCCTTCTGGCAAAAGAAAACGCTTGGATACAAAAAGTTTTGATGAACCTTCCGTCTCTCCTGTGTTGATGATTTCCTTGCCCAGGCACATTTCAGGTGGGCAGCCAAGTGCAAGTGTTGACACAATGAACACCTTGTCCAATTGTATTAAACCTAATCAGGGTAGGGGGATTGTAATGCAACGTGAATGGGATTCTAAAATGGAGTCTCTCTTGTATTATAAGTATATTTTAGAATAATATTAATAGAGATGCTGACCTTTGCAATGTTTAATGGAATGTTGGTTATCAGACAATGAGACGCGGTTCACATCAAGAGCCAAAACATCCTGGCGGGAGTTGGCCCCTCCTGACTGGATGGATGGCTTGTTTACTGACAACGCCTCCCAGGTGCCCACGGTGGGCATGTGGGATGCAAGTCATGGTTGTGTAACGAGAACTGGTATATAGCCTTGGGAGGTTTCCTTGGTCAAGTGTGCACAAATCTGATTCACTAGATGAGGACGCTTGTCTAGTTGAAGATTCCCGTCACATCGGACTCGGGAGACTCCCTGAAGCTTATGCCGATGCGTCATAATCATTGACTGCTTGACGGTGAAGTAAGTGTTGTTTCTGCTGAAGTGCTATTCTTATATATGCTGACCTTATATAAGTGCTATATGCTGTTTTTGAGTTTAATATTCTAATTTTTATATATGCAAGCTTTTACATACTGAATAAATTACTTATTCTTTATGTGTCTGGTTTTTATTGTCATTTAACTATTCCCGAACTGTAAGCAAAACATTTTTGGTGTCAGAAGTGGGATAGTTTGTGACAATGACCAGTTTTTTTAAGAGAAAACAAGCTGAAGCTCTCCCCATAGCTAGTGATGTTATTCCAGGATGGGAGCAGACTCCATATTCTGTCCTAGCTAAAGAGTGGGGAAAAGGTACTGGACTTGGAGTCCAGTTTCTAAATGTATGTCTAGAATAACTATGCAGAAAGGAGATGAGTACAAATCCCTCTGTAGAAAGGGTTGGTTGTTGTTGAGTGCATATAGATTTATGGATTATTGCTCTGAATACTAAAGTGATAGGAGCACAAGAAAGTTTGCATAAATGTCAACAGCAGCTGCTGGCTGATAAGATGGTTCAGTTTAAAAACATAGCAGAAAAAGCTGCATGTCGGGTAGCTCAGTACAAATATAGGAAAAGATTAAAGGTGCCTCTTTACTCCTGTTTTCTGTGCGTTTGTCTGAAATACTGCTGTTGAGATGGGCCAGTCCCAGTATTATAAAAAAGAAGAATATACAGCCCCCTAGCTAGTAGCAAGGGAAGAGGGAGATTATAGGATGTGATATTAATGGAGAACTGAAAGTTGAGTGAGGAAACAGAGCAGTGTCAGCATGTTAATTGATGGCACTAGCACGAAAGAAAGCGGCCGAGTGTCTACAATCAGAAAGGTGTTAAATGTTCAGAAATGAACTGGTTAAGTTTTGTTTTGTTACCATAAGTGTGTCCAGATAGGAAAGATCCGTAGCTCTAGCATTAGAGATCACAGCAGTAAAGGATGGTCAGTTAATGGATAGGTATTGTACCTAGTGTGTGCCAGTAGATGTGTGGTTAGGACTAAGAAGATGAAGGCGTTAGAAAGATATCTCTGTTGAAGTAGTTCTGCTTTCCAGACTGTGAGAATCTGTAGAAAGCTTAAAGAAAGTCTCGTATAGTCCCGTCCCCCTGTGTTTATCTCGAAGTCTCAGGAAAGCTGAGTGAATCCTTGGGGCTGTGGTGGGATTCACTTTCCCCGCCTTACCAGAGAAACATTCCTAAGATAAGAGAAGCAGGCAAAGAGAAAGGGGAGGGAATCCTGCAGAATAAGTGATGTTATATGTGTAATAACATTATACAAGACGAAGAATTGTTTAATAATTTTCTTTCTTCTTTCCCAAGCAGCGTAATGTGGGAATCCAGCTTTTAATAAAAATTATTATATATGTGCAACACTAACTAAGACCACGTGGCATATAGGAAGATTTGGGTTTAACAAAATTACTGTATGATTATAACTTTATGCTGTTTTTTATAAGATTTGATTAATCACAGAGTGAAGACCAGAAGACATTGGAAAACACCGCACAACAGGGACATAGACCATGAGCAATTCTGGGTGTGGTGTGTCTGTTTCCAGGAAAGCTGTGTTTGTTTGTGCTGCAAGTTTGTGGCTGGGTTAGAAGACAAATGATTCAGTGGAATGTGAATGGGTATGGCTCTGAGTTGTAGTTAAGTCGAATATGTGTGAAAACTGATGGATATTTTAGCAGAGCTGTGTATGCAATTCATATTTTATTTTATGTAAGGGTGTTGTTATGAGCTGTTTGTGAAAATGAATACATGAAAATGTGACTACGTATGGAGCACGATATTTGTTTTCATATAATATGCGCATTGACAATTTTATTTTATTTTTCTTGGAAGATTTTTGATTTTTTTGGTACCAAAAGTGTTGATTGAGCTCTAAATTTTTTATTTTTTTTAAAGAAGTCAATGAAACGTTTCTTATGGGCCCTTCATGTGTCTATGCCTGTATTGTCAGATCTGTTCGTTTAATGTTTGTAGTTACGTGTTATATGTTAAATGTTTGTGCTAACATCAGAGATCTGTCCACACAGACGGTTCAGACAAAATTGACCAAGCAAGAGAAGATCAGAGAGTCCGACTGGAAGGGGTGGACTTAGATGACTCAGAGGGGAGGGAGGAGGATAGGGGTGGATGTTACAGACGACAGCCCTTATGCCCATCCCCTGGTTATAAGACACTCCCATGAAAGATGAGAAGTCACGTGTTCCAGTCTATTAGTTTCTGTATTAAGGAAAGCTGGGTACTTCTGTAAACTAAAATGCAGAATAACATCAAACAGCATTGGTGGTTCATTGATGACAACCACACGTAGTGTTCCTCGGGCATTGCTTCAGCCCTGATGCCAAATGCCTCACTGAAGTGGGGAAAAGTAAGTTTGCCATTTTATAATGGTTCTGGGAGATGGACCGGCAGAGTCTGCAGGACCCAGAACTCAGGAGAGAGAGTGAGTTGTGCTGTGTGTGGTACTCCTCCTCCACACCGCACGGGAGGATTGTATTCTGTGTTGACCATGCCCGGATCACAGTCCGTCCCCACAGACACCCATAAGGACAACACAAAGACAGGTGAGGGAGAAAAGTTAGATCAAGATTAGAAAACAGGAAATCCAGTATCAGCTGTGCTTTTAAACATTTTTAGCAGATTCAGTGTAGCCCCGAGGATATCCCTAACTCTGGGTGATAAAGAAGTAGTCCCTTTATTGATTGATACTGGAGTAGCCCAGACTGTTGTGCACAGCAAAGATGGACTCCCTCGATTTAGTCTCCAAAGACACCAGTCTTTGGGTAGAAGTGGATGGGAAGGTAGTACACTCCCCTTTCAACAGAACCCATCCATATTAGATTTGCCCCTAACAAAGAGATGGCTTAAAGAAAATACAGGTCCTCCTGTTTCAGCAGAGATGATAGCAAAAGGTCCAGACAATGTGGTGATTACCATGAAACCAGGACAGGAAGGATACAATTTTACCCCGTCGGGAATGTATATCTACGAGACTAATGTTTTTCTTTATTTTCCTCAGCTGCTATTGCCAACCGTGAGTTTCTTACTGGCTGTTATATGGATATGGAACAACCAGGGAACCATGAAAGTGGGGCTTCGAGCAGAAGAGACTTTATGGAAAACAAAAGAGAACTTGTGGCTGTTTCTAGCCAAGAGTCTGAACCTGACAGATTTTTGCCTTCGGACAACTATGTCTGCATCAAATATTTTGGAAACTTGTTTGGTCGCAATACCTACCCCCATTGATATATGGACACAATTGTTGCGTATCCAACTAAATGATACTGATCTAACAGAAAAAGATATTATATATGGACATGTTAACCCTTATTATGCATGCTTTAATTGTTCTACTTATGAATATTTGCAGGAGAATATGATAAGAATCATTACTGGACTCGTTGCTGCTGCAAATGTCTGTTATAGTTTTACATGTGATGAAAAACTAATGCCATCTTGTATACAAGCGAAAATACAGAATTAAAGTAAACCTTCCATCTGTAATAGGAAGGTGAATAGTTGTAAGAAAATAGTATCGGGAAGAAATATGCAATGTAATATAACCACAGGACTATAGCTAAACTAGCTTGCTTTATGGTAAAACAAATTAATGTTACTAGTACAATATTACAGGATATATTGTTAGATATACAATCATATAAAAAGCAATTTTACAAAATAGAGCTACTATTGATTACTTATTATTGCAACATGGTATAGGATGTGCTACTTTTGCTGGAATGTGTTGTTTTAATTTCTTAGATCATTCAGATAGCATCAAAAATAAAATAGGTCAATTAGAAGACATGGTAAAACACATCAAACAAGATGTAAACCAAGGGTGGTGGGATTGGCTTTTCAGTTGGCTGCCTGATATAGGACAGATAAGATACATTATTGGAGTGATATTTACCATCATTGCAATATTGGTAGGTATATGTTGTTGCATACAATGCATTCCATCCTTTTGTGCCATGAATGTTGCTTGTGGGACTTATAATGTTCCATGAGAGACTCTAAGGGTGGAAATGTAATGCAACGTGAATGGGATTCTAAAATGGAGTCTCTCTTGTATTATAAGTATATTTTAGAATAATATTAATAGAGATGCTGACCTTTGCAATGTTTAATGGAATGTTGGTTATCAGACAATGAGACGCGGTTCACATCAAGAGCCAAAACATCCTGGCGGGAGTTGGCCCCTCCTGACTGGATGGATGGCTTGTTTACTGACAACGCCTCCCAGGTGCCCACGGTGGGCATGTGGGATGCAAGTCATGGTTGTGTAACGAGAACTGGTATATAGCCTTGGGAGGTTTCCTTGGTCAAGTGTGCACAAATCTGATTTACTAGATGAGGACGCTTGTCTAGTTGAAGATTCCCGTCACATCGGACTCGGGAGATTCCCTGAAGCTTATGCCGATGCGTCATAATCATTGACTGCTTGACGGTGAAGTAAGTGTTGTTTCTGCTGAAGTGCTATTCTTATATATGCTGACCTTATATAAGTACTATATGCTGTTTTTGAGTTTAATATTCTAATTTTTATATATGCAAGCTTTTACATACTGAATAAATTACTTATTCTTTATGTGTCTGGTTTTTATTGTCATTTAACTATTCCCGAACTGTAAGCAAAACAGGGGATGTGGGTGATTGTTGTTGTTTTGTATGCTTGTTTTAGGCTAGGTTCACACAACGACAATTGTCGCGCGACAAATAGAGCACAACTACACTGCAACATTTGTCGCGCGTCATTTTATTGCTTTAATGACGCGCGCCCATTGACTTACAGTGGATTTAGTTTCGGATCCGTCTTGTTCATTTGGGATATCATACGACGGGATCTATTCTGGACAGATGCAGACGGTTGTATTATATACCAGATGTGAAAGTAGTCTAAGGCTAAGTTCACAGAACGACATTTGTCGTGCAACAATTTTTATAATGGTAGTCTATGGTATCGCATTGCGACATGTTGCAATGCGACACCATAGACTACCATTATAAAAATTGTCACGCGACAAATGTCGTCGTGCGAACCTACCCTTAGACTACGTTCACATCTGGTATATAATACAACCGTCTGCATCTGTTCAGAATAGAACCCGTCGTATGATATCCCAAATGAACAAGATGAATCCGAAACTAAATCCACTGCAAGTCAATGGGCGCCAGATTCGTTTTTTTTAGTGTCCGAAAAAACAGATCTGTCAACATTGACTTACATTGTGTTTCATGACGGATCCGCCTTGATCAGTATCTCCCACGATGCACTCAAAAGCTCTGCTTGCAGCGCTTTTGTGTGCATCATGGGAACGGAACGGAATGCTCTTCGTTTAGTTCAGTTTTGTCCCCATTGACAATGAATGGGGAGAAAACTAAAGCAGTTTCCACCGCTTTTGAGACCCTATGACGGATCTCAATAACGGATAGGAAAATGCTGATGTGAAAGTAGCCTTATATGCAAACCAAAAATTGTAACAAATAGTTATCTGATTAAAAAAATATATATACCAATTTTACTTAAAGAAATTTCAAATACCTACAGTCCTATATAAAACCACAAAAAAGAGTTAATTTCTTATACACAGTGCATAGGTCTGATTATTGAGTAGCTTTACTTGGTAGATGCTCCCATACTGTCCTCTGCTGGTTCAAAGAATTAAAGCATGGGTAATGCTTGATTTAGAAACGACAGCAATCTACGTGTACTGCACAATATTTCTCCAGCTCTCAGATCTAGAAGACGGGCAGAATGTTTTTGTGTACCCATCTCATCATTTCAGGAGAAAAAAAATCATAGTACAGGAAGCAGGGACGTAGCTAAAGGCTCATGGGCCCTGGTGCAAGAGTTCAGCTTGGGCCCCCTTCCCTTAGTGCTTTGTGTGTCTTCTTATGCAGCACAAGTGTCTTTGGGCCCCTTCAGGCTCCTGGGCCCGGTGGCGACTGCTACCTCTGCACCCCCTAAAGCTACGCCCAGGACAGGAATATAACTTGTTCCAAAACGTAGCTACTAAAATGGTGGCTACTCATCCACACAGTGGTTGTACTAAGCTATTGAATAAAAATAACAAAGGGATATGATACTAATTAACTGTAGTGATAGGTCTTTAAAGGGGTGGTTCATTTGGTGAGAATGACTTTAAAAAAAATCTAATAAAAAGTTATGTATCTTGACGATCCCCCATTGCTCCCGTTCTGATGCTTCCAAGGTTCCCTGCTGGTCTTTACTTCCAGGTCCCTCTGGACACATGACATTTGACCTCCTAGCGAAGTGCATTACTGACATGAAACCTTAAGTGTAACTACAGTAACATTCAAAAAAACTAACAAAAAACACATCCCTGAATGTAGTGCGGGCAGAAATGTTGTGGTATTTCTTTTCTTTTGTGATCCTCTGAAAATGCACATTTCTTTGATCTCCATGTTGGCTGCTTCTGTATGGTGTGCTCTAAGGTAATCCAGCCTCCTTCCCACTGCTTCTCCCCTTCCCCAGTGTTTGACTGGCCCAGCAGAGTACCAGAGGATCCTCCCGGGGGCCCATAACCTGAAATAATACTATGTCCCTAAAAAGACAGAGCCCCAGAGTTTTAACAGAAGACAATGTCATTTGCAGCTGATTTTGAAACTAATAACCCCTGGGGTGGCCAAACTATATACCCATCATTTGTAGCAGCAGTAGAAAGAGGGGCCCACAATCAACTTACCAAGAAAACAGCCATGTTTCCTAATGTCTACTTCATTGCATGTAAAGGGCTGTTATCTGTTGTCATAATTGTATTGGTTGACTCAATCCGAAAGAGAAGGTGGCACACCATTCAATAGCTCGCTATGAACGAGCCCTATGATGAGCACCTCCTCCCAACAAACATTCGTAAAAGGGGCCCTCATACCTTTATTCTTCAAGGGCGCTTTGAAGTTTACTGTATGTAAGTCCCATATGTGGCATGCATGAAAACAAAAATTTCTTAAAGGTAGACATCCCCATGCCCTGCATATATAAGAGCTTGGGTATGATTTCCTCTGGTGGGCCCAAGGACAGGTCATTCAATATTATGCTTTGGGAAAACTTGTACGGTACTTAACACCATAAGACGATCATTCTCGTCCTAGGGTTAACCGGCTGCCCCACACGTGCTGCCGATCAGCAGCAAGGACCCGGCTAATACTGACAGCTGGGCCCCTGCTGTATCCGCCAGCAACAATGAAAATGTAAGATGAAGAAACATCTCGTACTGTTTCTGTACACATAACTTCATTAAAACTGTCATTCTGCATTTTGCCACAAGAAGCTGCTGTTTCCCCACACAGCTAACATACTGCAAGTAATTGAATATGCATTGATAGGTGTGTTACTAGCTGAAGAAGAACCAGAAAAAGACTCGACAGACATGTTTTGGCAGAGACAGGATCTGGAAGACAGCATCTAGTGGCATCCAGGCGTCAGTGAGACCTGGAGTGGCCAGAGTCACTGTTGGAAGTGACTGATGACTGTCAGCAATCCAGATGTTGTCCAGGAAAGAGAGGATAGGTTCCCGGAAGTCTGGAAATGCTTTGGAATGGAGCTACAGACCCTGCAGGGCCTCATTGTGGATTGACAGACTTGTTATTTGGTTTAAGTCACCATCGGATGAAGAACAGACCTGGATCGGTAACCCAGATCGTGCACGCACCGCAGTATATTGTGGGAGCCTGGAAAAACTAAAGACTGTGATCTAGCCTGCATTTAGTTAGTCAGATAGGTATCCTGTATGAGGCAGGCTGCAAGGATTGTGCTATGAAGATTCTGAAATTACCCAACACCAGGACCTACTAGTTATAAGTTTATAGTTCTAGGGACTTCACTGCAAACTTCAGCTACTTCAGCATCTTGACACATGTCACGATATTGTTTAGGAAGAAGGGAAGGGAAACTATTGTATAAACCTGTAAGATTGTGAGCTCTTGTGCTGCACTGCGGGCTGCCTGCATATTGCACCCCATACAATTGTTCCCGTTTCCTAGGGTAATAAGTGGTATGGCAGGGCAGTTACAGTTGTGCCCGCAATAGGTAAATTATCGCAAGTGGTGTCTGTTGGCCATCTTGGGGCGCTGTGCTGTGCAGCACAGGGGTCTCAGTTTCCAGGCCGAGCATATGTAACTTTATTAGGGTACTTTCACACTAGCGTTTTGGATTCCGTTTGTGAGATCCGTTTTAGGGCTCTCACAAACGGTCCAAAACGGATCAGTTAAGCCCCAATGCATTCTGAATGGATAAGGATCCGTTCAGAATGCATCAGTTAGGCTCCGTTCCGCCTCTATTCCGTTTTGGAGGCGGACACCAAAACGCAGCATGCAGCATTTTGGTGTCCGTCTGAAGAGGCGAGCCTAGCGGATCCGTTTTTACAATGTAAGTCAATGGGGACGGATCCGTTGTCAGTGACACAATATGGTGCATTTGAAAACGGATCCGTTCCCCATTGACTTTCAATGTAATTCAAAACGGATCCGTTTTGGACTTAGTCATTTTTCTTTAAAGCTAATGCAAACGGATCCGTTCTGAACGGATACAAACGTTTGCATTAGAGGTGCGGATCCGTCTGTGCAAATAAACAGACGGATCCGCACCAACGCTAGTGTGAAAATACCCTTATATGTTCACTACAATTAAGATTGTGTTTTATACTTCTGTTCAGTAAAGTTTCTGTTTTCATAAAAGCTGGTGTGGTTGTTGCATCTGTGTCTTCGGTGTATCCTGGGGAGCCCACCCTGGTACCTCGTCATATAGGGCGTTTGTGGCAGCTTCCATCCCGATCAGGTCCTCGTGCTGTGGTGACGGGGACCAAATGGTTGCTATGGCAACCCCGAAGCCCTGCACAGGCATCGGACTGCCAGCTACGGAAGCCCAGGAGATCGGAAGCCCAGGCACTGACAGTTCCATACAGCACAATACAGATATATTGTGCTGTATTGAAACAGGGATCAGACCCTGAAATGTTAAAGTCCCACAGTGGGACAAAAAAATAATAGTAAAAGTGAAATAAAAGTGTTTTTTTACAATAACAAAATTAAAGTTTCAACAAAAAAGCCCCTTCCACATCAAAAGAGACATAAAATTGTAAAGAATAGAAAGAAAAAAAAACACACATATTAGGTATCACCGCGTCCATAACAACCTGCTCTCTAAAAATATCCCATGATCTACTCCATCTGGTCAACACCTTAAAAAAATAAAAAATAAAAACTTTCCTTAAAAACACATTTTTTGTCCCCTTTCATCACAAAAAGTGTAATACCAAGTGATCAAAAAGTCATATGTAACCAAAAATAATACCAATCAAACCGTCATCTCATCCCACAAAATATTAGATCCTACTTAAGACAATCGGCCAAAAAATAAAAAACACATGGCTTTCAGAAAATTGAGACATAAAAACATAATTTATTTGTTTCAAAAATTATTTTATTGTTAAAAACCAAAATATATTTAAAAGGAAATACGGTGGCTCTCCTGTATGGACAATATGCAATGTGCACGTGTCTGAACTGACTCACCCTAGCCAGAAAAGGCAGGCGTGTGGGAAACTAGGAAGACAGGCACTCTATATCTGGTAACCAGCAGATATCAACAAAGACAGGGATAGTATAGGCATGTTAAAAAAGAACTATATATATATATATATATATATATATATATATATAAATAGTTCTTTTTAAAATACCTATACTACCCTGTCTCTTGTTGATATCTGCTGGTGACCTGATTAAAAAAAAGTGCCTGTCTTCCTAGTTTCCCAAAATATATTTATGACAACAAACATATTTATGTATCGCCGCATCCGTAACAACCTGCTCTATAAAAATATCACATGAGCTAACCCGTCTGGTGGACACTGTAAAATAATAACATTAAAAACTGTGCCAAAAGATCCATTTTTTTGTCACCATATATCCCAAAAAGTGTTATACCAAATGATCAAAAAGTAGTATTTACCCCAATAGTACCAATCAAAGCGTCATCTCATCCCACAAAAAATGAGACCCTAACTAAGACAATCGCCCAAAAAATAAAAAAAGATTTGGCTTTCAGAAAATGGAGACATAAAAACATGATTGTTTTTCTTTCAAAAATGCTTTTATTGTGTAAAACTAAAATAAATATAAAAAATAGACAAATTAGGTGTCCCCACATCCGTAACAACCTGCTGTATAAAAATATCAAATGATTTAGGCCTCTGTCACACGACCGCGTGTCCGCCGTGGCCGTGCTGCGGACCTCAACTTGCGGTTCGCAATGCACGGGCACCGAACGTGTGACAGCTGAATGCGGATTGCGGACCCATTCACTTGAATGGCGTCTGCGATCCGTCCGTACTGCAAAAAGAGAACAAGTTCTATCTTTCTGAGGAACAGAAGCACGGAACAGAACCCCACAGAAGCACTCTGTAGTGATTCTGTTCCGTGGTTCGGTTACGTTCCGCACAGCATCTCCGGATTTGCAGACCCATTTAAGTAATTTTTTTTTATGACTATACAACACAAAAAGTGTAATACTAAACGATCAAAAAGTAGTATGTACCCCAAAATAGTACCAATCAAACCGTCACCTCATGCCGCAAAAACTGAGCCCCTACATAAGATAATCTCCAGAAAAATTATAAAATTATAGCTTTCAGAAAAGGAGACACAAAAACACGATTTATTTTTTAATAAAAATGCTTTGTTATGTAAAACTGAAACAAAAGAAAAATAAGTAGACATACTGTATCTGATATCGTCGCCTCCATAACAACATGCTCTATAACACGGATGTCAAACTCGTGGCCCTCCAGCTGTTGCCAAACTACAACTCCCACAATGCCCTGCTGTAGGCTGATACCTGTAGGCTGTCCAGGCATGATGGGAGTTGTAGTTTTGCAACAGCTGGAGGGCCACGAGTTTGACATCCCTGCTCTATAAAAATAGCACATGATCTAACCTGTAAAGTGAACACCGTAAAAAACAAAAAATAAAAACTGTGCCTGAACAGCCATTTTCTGGTTACTTTGCCTCACAAAAAGCATAATATAGAGCAATCAAAAGTCATATATACCACAAAATAGTACCAATAAAAGTGTCACCTTATCCTTTAATTTCCAAAATGGGGTCACTTTTTTTGTACTCTAGGGGTGCATCAGGGGGTCTTTAAATGTCATATGGCAACTTAAAATTATCCCAATGAAATCTGCCCTGCAAAATCCATATGGCGCTCCTTTCCTTCTGCACTCTGCCATGTGCCCATACAGCGGTTTAGGACCACATGTTGGGTGTCAGGGAAATAACTATTGAGTTTTATTTGGCTGTTAATCCTTGATGTGTTACAGGAAAAAATTATTAAAATGAAGGATCTGCCCAAAAAGTTAAATTTAAAAATGTCATCTCCTTTTCAATTCTTGTAGAACACCTAAAGGGTTAACAAAGTTTCTAAAATCAGTTTTGAGTAACTTGAGGTTTTATTTGGTTTCCACTATACAAGCCCCAAAAAGTGACTTCAAATCATAACTGAAGTGGTCCTTAAAAAAATGGGCTTCGGAAATTTTCTTAAAAATTTAAAAATTTACTTCTAAAATTCTAAGCCTTATAAGATCCTAAAAAATAAAATTATTTTTTAATAAATAAAGGTGCATTATATAGTCAAAATTTTTTCTGTATCATAAAGTGCAAGCTATCGCAAGAAAGAAATCTCAGAATGGTTTGGATAAGTAAAAGCATTCCGTAGTTATCACCACATAAAGTGACACGTCAAGTTTCCAAAAAACGGCCTAGTCCTTAAGGTGAAAACTGGCAAAGTCCTTAAGGTGTTAAAGTGAAAATATCAAAATATAAAAAGTAAATAAATAAAGTATCAGTCATAAACATGTATTCAGCAATGCAAAAAATGCAATATACCGTATTTTTCGCTTTATAAGATGCACCTAATGATAAGACGCACCTAGGTTTTTGAGGAGGAAGATAATAAAAAAAAATTTTAACCAAAAGGTGTGCTTTTTAACTATTGGTGGTCTGTGGATGACACTATTATGGGGGATCTGTGGATGACCCTTATGTGATTATAACACCCATGATCCTAAAGAATACACTCTTGTAATGTAGGTACTGTACATTGGTGTATTCTCAAGGATGAGGGAAGTAATAGTCAGAGTAAATATAAACACTATCCAGGGACTGTTCTGTAATTGTCATGTGTTGTTATTAAATATGACTATAAGCCCCCTCATCCATAGGAATCCACTCATACACTGCAGTACATGGGTGGTGTATGAGCAGAGAGCAGCAGGGCTGGCAGGCACAATAACAGAGGCGCTGGAACGCACAGTGTGACGGGAATCCAGCACATAGACAAGAAGACCTAGACCCTGGAGCTCAGGTCAGTGCTGGGCTCACCCGACAGCAGCTGGAGGAGGGGACAGGGGGGAGAAGCTTATATTTACTGTAGCTGCGGCTCCGGTCCCGGGTGCACACCAAATGCGCTGGCTGGCATCTGGAGGAGGGGACAGGGGGGAAACACTTTCACTTACTGAAGCTGCGGGCTACTGTCCCGGGCGCTGGCAGCAGCGGAGCATCCCTGGTGCAGTCTTGTTAAGGAAGTGCGGGCTGGTGGCAGAAGCCTTCAGTGAAGCCGCCAGCCCGCCAAACAGTTTAATGGCAGGCTCAGGAGCTGTTAGTGAGAGCTCCAGAGCCACCTAATTTGCATCCCATTCGTTTTATAAGACGCAGTGAAGTGACTTTTCCCCTACACTTTGGAGGGGAAAAAAGTGTGTCCTATAAAACTAAAAATACAATACATAAATATAAAAGTACTGAAACAAAAATGCTTTATTAAAAAATTCCATAAATTCCATATGTATATTTGTATAAAGGTACGACCACATGGTCTGGTCGTGGCAAACTGTGGTCAAGAACTGTGCAGCCAATAAGACCTCAGCTGCCTGATATTTAACTTATGAAGATCATGGTCTGAATTCTTAAAGGCTACACGGTATTGGAGGTGCTGAATGGTACATGTACTTCATCAAGTGCCCAGCCTCTCTGGTGAACGAGACCTTGGGAGCATGCATAGGACGGCGCATTTTCCTATAGTGTGCAAGCACGTCCACCACTTCTGGATTGCAGGGTGGTCGTAACCCCTGGAAACGAGCAGTGTATAACGTGATGGAAAAATGAATCCAGACAGCAAAGGAAGCAATATGGATAATAACAATACATTAGTAAGTGCCTTGTATGAACTTTCTCTACATTATAAATGCCATTTGCTGAAGTCAGACAACCCCTTTAAGACCAAAATTGCTTCAGAGTGTCAGGTATGTAAATTACCCTTTTTGCCATTCAAATTGTATGGCTAGCAGAGAAAAAGAAGTTCAACCCATATCCAAAAGAGTTTGCACGTGCCCCAAATGCCTCCCCCTTTCCCTCAATTGACAAGGCTATGATGATGTCTCTATTAGCTGTGTTGAATGGGTCGCTAAAGAACTACGTGAGATTTCAATGCAACAGACAGTGACCACAGACTAGACTCGTCAATCAAGACCAAAGGAGAGACCTGGTTATATGTCACTTTCTGATGATTCATTTCCTTTAAGGGGTTAAGAAGTTCCTTATTTATTTTTGTAAGGCAGGAATGCCCAACCTGCGGTCCTCCAGCTGTTGCAAAACTACAACTTCCAGCATGCCTGGACAGCCTACAGCTATTAGGGCATGCTGGGAGTTGTAGTTTTGCAAACAGCTGGAGGGCCGCAGGTTGGGCATGGCTGTTCTAAGGCTCTTCTTTGAAGGGTCTTGATTGTCTTGGATAAAATAGAATTGGAATAAAACTACTTTTTTTTTCTACCTTTCCAAAAAGAAAAAAACCCTTAAAGTCGATACCAGATAAGATCTGTAGATTTCCACCTCTTTGTTATTGAGACATACATCACTGCGCCCTCTTCTCCAAGCAACCGGTACCTGATAGATGAAAACACTGATGGGGAACAGATCTATAGACGCATCAATGGCCGTCCTGATTACACAAAGTTCCTCTACTTTCTACTTACCACTGGATTATTCCTTGCCTAAGATTTCTTTTCACCAACTTTATTCAAATTCTCTTTATTCCTATTACAAAATGTGTAGAAACAACAATTTTACAAAATTTCTGGGGTCAAAATTACGTAATCAGTAGTGATGAGCGGGAGGTGCCATATTCGATTTCGCGATATTGCGAATATTCGCTTGAATATTCGTCAATATATTAGTCAAAATCGAATATTCTTCATTCTATATATTGCGAATGTTACGCAAATTTATATTCACATTGCGAATTAAACTTAGAGATGAGCTCCTAATGGTTGTATTGCTACAACATAACGAAGATGACGAATATCACGAATTCACGAATATAGCGCTATATTCTCAGTCTTCGTTATATTCTAGCAATACAACCATTAGGAACAGATCTAAGTTTAATTCGCGAAGTGAACATATACTTGCATTGCGAATTCAACTTAGAGCTGGGTTCCTAATGGTTGTATGCTAGAATATAACGAATATCACGAATTCACGAATATAGCGCTATATTCTCAATCTTCATTATATTCTAGCAATACAACCATTAGGAACCCAGCTCTAAGTTGAATTCGCAATGCGAGTAATTCAGGTTATATTAATCGCATTGCGATTAAAACGTAGTCAAATTTGTGAGATCGTGATTCTCACATCCGACAGTACATTTTAGCATGGAGGCGTTCCCATGCACACGGGAAGTCGACAGAAGCGGCAATGGGCATTAACTGGAGCGGACAGGGAGCCAGGAATTCTCCGGACAGGTAAGAACAGCTTTTGGGAAGTGGGGAGACAACCAGAGAGCAACAAGGATTAACAACTTAAAAAAAACGAGTATTCGAAATAGCGAATATATAGCGCTATATTTGCAATATTCGTGAATTAGCGAAGTGCTGATATTCGCAAAAAAAATTCGCTATTCGAATTTTTGCGCTCAACACTAGTAATGAGTATCTTTGTAAATTCTTTTGCTCGTTGATCTTGTACTGAGTTTGAATTACAGGATGTCTTCTTCTGTCGTAACCCCTGAGAATATGGTGATTTTCCGTTTTTGGCATAACTTTTTTATCATTTCATTTATATATAGTAGATGAGAGCTTGTTTTGGGTGGAACAAGTTACACTTTCTTCATGTAATTTAGTATACTATGTAATTGGTAGCTGGAAAAAAATTCCAAATGGGGTGGAATTAGAAAAAAAAATCAGTTGCGCCATTGTTTTATGGTTTTGTTTTCATGACGTTCCTTATGCAATAAAACTGACCCGTGCCCTTCATTTTTTGGGTCAGTACGATTACAGTGATGCCACATTTATACAGTTTTTCTAGTTTTTTAATACTAAAAAAACAATCCTTGTAAAAATACAGATGTAGCAGAGTTAACAGTCACAGTCATAACACGTTAACTAGATGTGATAACTCGCCAAGTGTGAGTGTTAACGCTGCTACATTTGTATATTTTTTTCTTTGCATCACCGTATTCTGACCTCCATAGCTTTTTATATTTCCATCTTGGGAGCTATTTAATGGTATCATTTGTGGGGAGATCCATTTTTTTATTCATACTACTTTGGAGTGACTTTTTGATCACTTTTTATTCAATTGTTTTTTTGGGGGGGATGATGAAGAAATAAAAAAATTGGAAATGGCCCATTTCAATTTTTTTTTCCATTATGGCAATCACCATATGGCATAAATACATGTATATTTTAACCGCTCCCGGACCGCCGTACGCAGGATGGCGTCATGCGGGCAGCCGGGATCTTCTGTTCAGACGCATCTACGCGTCATCTCGAGAGACGCGAGATTTCGCGTATATGCGCCCGCGCATGCGCAGATTGCGCACGGCAAAAGGCGCAGGGCTAGTTGGTCATCAGCCTGCCAGCCAATCGGCAGCGCTGGCGGGCTGATGACTTTTAAAAAAACGAATGAGAAGCCATTTAACCCATCATATTTGTAAATATGATGGGTTAAATGGCTTCTGTGCCCTCTCCTGGGTCCTTTTCGTCGGTTGGACCCAGGAGAGAGCACACCTTACTGTGAGTACACACAATCACCACACATTAGCCCCCTGATCAGCCCCCCATCACCCAAATTAACCCCTTGATCACCCCTTTCATCACCTGTCAATCATCTAGTGAAAGGGAAAAAAGTGATCAGTGTAAACTGTCACTTTTTTTTTTTCACCAGTATTGAATGCTAGGTTTAGGTTAGTTTAGGTCCCTTTGGTAGGTAGTTAGCGTTAGCGCCCAGCCCACCGCACCGCAGTCACTGGTTCGCTGATTAGCGTAGCGCTAATCAGTGTTTGTACTTTTATAGTATCTGTAAGTGATCAGAACTGATCACGGTCAGATATATAATAATACTAGTGTCACCTTAGTTCGCCCTCCACCCAAAACGCAGTGTTTGCCCGATCAGGCCTGATCGGTCGCCCACACCTGCGTTCACCCACGCCCGCCCCGCCACAGTGACAAAAAAAATTTTTTTTTTTGTAATCACTGCACAATCCCTTCACAAGCGCTGCGGCGATAAAAAAATCAGTTTTGATCTTTTTTATCAATCGCAGCGGCTTCTGTACTTCGCTACCCTCTCAATTGTAAGACAGGCTTGCTTTTTTTCTTGGGTAGTCTCAGGGAATACCCCCTAAATTTAGACGCCCAAATGTCAAACAAGGGGTATTCTCCTGAAGAGGCCTACAGGATTCTGACCCAGTCGGATGAGGAATGGGAACCCTCATCTGACAAATCTAGCGGGTCAGAATACGAACCTGTAGAGAGCAGTGGCAGTCTGACCCAAAGTTCTGACGAGGAGGTTGAGGTCCCTGATAGCACCAGGCGTACCCGGCCCCGTGTTGCTAGACCGCAGGTTGCGCAGGATCCGCTTCAAGGGCAGCAGAGTGGGACTGGCGCTGCCGGATTACGTGGTGAGGCATACACCAGCAGCGCAGCCCATCCTGGACCTAGTACCAGCACTGCCGTACAACATGGTGAAGTGGCGAGCACCAGAAGGGCAGTAGAAGCTGATACGGTGGCACGTGCAGTAGTTCCCCCGTCGCAGCCACTGCGCAGACAGGCCCGTAGAGCCCCTAGAGTCCCTGAGGTGCTGGCAAATCCTGATTGGCAGCCCCCAACTTCAGCCGCACCAGTAGTTCCCCCTTTCACCGCCCAGTCAGGAGTTCAGGTGGAGACAGCTCAGATAGGATCGGCGCTGGTTTTTTTTGAGCTGTTCTTCACTGCGGAGCTCTATGACTTAGTCGTGGCAGAATCAAACAGATATGCCACTCAATTTATCGCCAACAACCCGGGAAGCTCTTATGCCCAGCCTTTCCGGTGGAAACCAGTCCAAGTTTCCGAATTTAGAACTTTTCTGGGCCTTCTCCTCAACATGGGAATTACAAAAAAACATGAATTGCGGTCATATTGGTCCACGAACCCAATTCATCACATGCCTATGTACTCTGCTGCCATGTCCAGGACACGTTTTGAGACCATCCTGCGTTTCCTGCACTTTAGTGACAACACCACCTCCCGTCCCAGAGGCCACCCAGCTTTTGACCGGCTCCATAAAATTCGACCCCTCATAGACCATTTCAACCAGAAATTTGCAGATTTGTATACCCCTGCACAAAACATCTGCGTAGACGAGTCCCTAATACATTTTACCGGGCGCCTTGGCTTCAAGCAGTACATCCCAAGCAAGCGCGCCCGGTATGGGGTCAAATTGTATAAGCTCTGTGAAAGGGCCACAGGCTATACGCACAAATTTCGGATCTATGAGGGAAAAGATCAGACCCTGGAGCCGGTCGGTTGCCCTGACTACCTGGGGAGCAGTGGGAAGATAGTCTGGGACTTGGTGTCACCCTTATTCGGCAAGGGGTACCATCTTTATGTGGACAACTTTTACACAAGTGTGGCCCTCTTCAAGCATTTGTTCCTAGAACAGATTGGCTCCTGCGGCACCGTGCGACCTAGTCGCCGGGGCTTCCCCCAACGGCTCATTACCATCAGACTTGCAAGGGGGCAGAGGGATGCATCGTGTAACGAAGAACTGCTTGCGGTGAAATGGAGAGACAAGCGTGACGTTTACATTCTCTCCTCCATTCACGCAGACACGACAGTCCAAATTGAACGGGCAACCAGTGTCGTTGAAAAGCCCCTCTCAGTCCACGACTATAACCTCCACATGGGAGGGGTGGACTTCAACGACCAGATGTTGGCCCCTTATTTGATTTCCCGAAAGACCAGACGCTGGTATAAAAAGGTGTCTGTATATCTAATTCAATTGGCTCTATATAACAGTTACGTTCTCTACAGTAAGGCTGGGAGAACAGGATCCTTCCTTAAATTCCAGGAAGAGATCGTCGAGAACCTCCTGTATCCAGGAGGTTCCGTGGCCCCAACCACCAGTGTAGTTAGCCGTCTACACGAGCGGCACTTCCCCAGCGTTGTGCCTGGTACCTCAACCCAACCGCCACCCCGAAAAAAATGTTGTGTCTGTAGCAGTAGTGGAATAAGGCATGACACCCGTTATTTCTGTCCTGACTGTCCTGACCACCCTGCCCTATGCCTTGGAGAGTGTTTCCGGAAGTACCACACCCAGGTACACTTAGGGACCTAGGGACAGCACTACACAGGTAGTTTTTTTTCCACTCAGGCTCTAGGGTCTCTCAGGACACTAGGTTTTGAGAGACCCTAACACATAGGGGATGGTGCTGCTGTGCTACAGCAGAAGATTGAAGCGGTAGAAACCTCTCCTTTCACTTGGGATAACGTGTATAATGTACTTCGCACCATCTCTGTGTGATTTACACTTTACACATTGTCCCATGGGAAAGGAGAGGTTTCTGCTAGGAAAATAAAATAAAATCTTGAGTTAGTTCAGGTTTTTATGTTCATGTTTTACAATGTTCTGGTTTTATAAAGTTTGCAACGTTCAAGTTTATGAGCCTGCTGCCTGTTTTTTCTTCTTTTTTTTTTTTTCCCCCCCATAACCACCCTTTATTTTCCAGGTAGACCAACCGACGAAAACGCCGCAGCACTGATGTGAATTCTGAGAGAAGCATTGCGCTGCTGTCAGAAGACACGTGAAGTCGGTGTATGCGGCGCTGCAAGACGAGATTTCTCCTCTGCAGGACAGGTACGTTTGCCCTGGCATATGAGCTGAGGAGAGGTGTTGGAGTTCATATGCTTTGGCAAACACTTTGTATCAAAAAATCTGGCAAAGATGTCTTCCTCCACACCGATGGATTGGTCGATGTGAATGGAGAAATCACGTTTGCCAGGACATAGGAGCTGAGTGGGTATGGATGTTTGGGCGGAGCCCCTATGTCCTGGCAATCGCCAGGCCCCTCTTTTTTTTCTTGCATATTTTTGGCAGAGATTTTTCATCCACATCGATCGATGCGAATGAGGTAATCTGTGCCGTTCGTTTTCTTTCAGCCCAGAGGCTGAACGAAAAAATCTCATTACCCGTATGCTCCATATAAGGAGAATAGCAGAAACTCCTAATGCTGGCCATACATGTAATGATTGCGGAGACCCTCAAATGCCATGGCAGTACAAAAACCCCACATGTGACCCCATTTTGGAAAGAAGACACCCCAAGGTATTCGCTGAGGGGCATATTGAGTCCATGAAAGATTGAACTTTTTGTCACAAGTTAGCGGAAAGGGAGACTTTGTGAAAAAAAACAAAAAAAATCAAATTCCGCTAACTTGTGCAAAAAAAAAAAATCTTCTATGAACTCGCCATGCCCCTCACAGAATACCTTGGGGTGTCTTCTTTCTAAAATGGGGTCACATGTGGAGCATTTATACTGCCCTGGCATTTTAGGGGCCCTGAAGCGTGAGAAGAAAAAAGCGTAAAAATACCGCACTAAAAGGTACTCATTGGATTTAGGGACGATTTGCGCAACTTGGCTGCAAAGAAGACACCCCAAGGTATTCTGTGAGGGGTATGGTGAGTTTATGTAAAATTGTATTTTTTGGCACAAGTTAGTGGAATATGAGACTTTGTAAAAAAAAATAAAAATCCATTTCCCCTAACTTGTGACAAAAAATAAAAACTTCCATGAACTCACTATGCCTCTCAGTGAATACCTTAGGGTGTCTACTTTCGGAAATGGGGTCATTTATGGGGTGTTTCTACTGTCTGGGCATTGTAGTACCTCAGGAAACAGGACAGGTGCTCAGAAAGTCAAAGTGCGGAAATTCACTTTTTTGCACCATAGTTTGTAAACGCTATAACTTTTACCCAAACCAATAAATATACACTTATTGCATTTTTTTTTTATCAAAGACATGTAGAACAATAAATTTAGAGACAAATTTATAGAGAAATGTAGTTTTATTTGATAAATTTTCCAACATAAAGTGAAAAATATCATTTTTTTTGCAAAAATTTCATCAAAAAAAGTAAAATATCAAAAAAAGTAAAAATGTCAGCAAGAAAGAAATAGCACCAAATGAAAGCTCTATTAGTAAGAAGAAAAGGAGGTAAAATTCATTTGGGTGGTAATTTGTGTGACGGAGCAATAAACGGTGAAAGTAGCATAGTGCAGAATTGTAAAAAGTGGCCTGGTCATTAAGGGGGTTTAAGCTAGGGGGGCTGAGGTGGTTAATAGTTTGGGCATTTCGGGACACAGCGGTGAATATAATCTTTAATTTTTTTTATTGTTTATTTATTTTTATTATAGGGAAAGGGGATGATATGATTAGAAAATTTAGTATATTCCAATCCAGTACTGCCACATGCAGGCCTAAATTAGAATACACCTGTGATAGGCCGAGTAGCCTCGTTCAGGCTCCGGCCTATCACAACCAAGGAACTGCTCCCAGAGCAGTTCCTTGGTTGTGATAGGCCGGAGCCTGAACGAGGCTACTCGGCCTATCACAGCACTCCCAGGGAAAGCTGCCTCAGATGCCATGGTCAAAATTGACCACGGCATCTGAGGGTTTAAGTGTCTTCAATCTGCGTTATCCCACAGACATAAGCCCCGGGTATCTGCAGTGTGAAACAGCAGACACCCAGTGGCTATGGAACGTGCTCCACTGCTGAGCAGGTACCATCTTCAAGATATGAAGGGGTTATCCACATGATAGGGGACATGTCTGGTTGACAGGAGTCTGACCACTGGTGCCCCATCAAACACTATAATGGGGTCTGTTTTACCGATTTGAACGGAGCATCAGGCACTCATGCATGTTCAATTCTCCATTCAACTCTAGGGGACTACAACATATAGCTGAGCTCTTGAACTGGACTCCTCAGAGGTTTTTCTGTTTGACTCCATCAGAGAAAAATGGTGTTATGCTTCATTGGATGGAGGTAGTTTTCCCCGCTAGAATTTTTGAAAAAGGCTACCAGGTGTAAAATGGGGGGAAGTGTGAGACTAAGGTTGAACTAGCTGTGGGTTTTTACTTAGGGTGTATGGTTGTGTCTGGTCCTGCAGCCAGTGGCGTAGAGTGTGTTGCCAGCACCCAGGGCAAGCCAAGTATTGCGCCCCCCCCCCCAACTTGAGGACACACCCCTTTTTACAGATAATGCGTAGATGTCACTTGCAGTCCTACATAACACCACAGATAATACAGTGATAACTGAGTACAGATAATGTAGTACATGGGTGTGAGGACCCATAATTCAGAACACACACAGTGTGACCTGAAGTCTGGGGCTGGGCTGCGTCAGTGTGGGCCAAATTCTATTTCCACACACCCCCCTCCCAAATCCTACCGTAAACAGATATGTGGATGGACATGACATACATTGCTACAATATATACAGTAGAATGCAGGACCACATACCTCTTGCATCCAGTGACATCTCCTGTGATGTAAACTTTCCTCAATGTCTTCGTTCGGCGATATTACAGCCATGATACCTTCTTTCAGCCGCGTCTTGTCTCTGCAGAGTTTTACACAATTTTTTTTTTTATTCCTCACTTTACTATCATCCTCCTGGTGCCCCAACACTGTCATGCTTCTGCTATCCCCAATACTGTGCTGGTACCAGACAGATAATCCCCCGTAATATTATTCCTCCTGTATATTATAGTCCCCCTGTATTATTATTATATGACCCCCTCTGTATTATTATTATTATTATGGCCCTTCTGTATTATTATTATTATATTGTTTATTATTATTATTATTATTATTATTATTATTATTATTACCCCCTCTGTATTATTATTAGTATGGCCCCCTTTGTATTATTATTATGGCCCCCTCTGTAATATTATTATTAGGGCCCCTCTGTATTATTATTATTATTATGGACCCTCTTTATAATGATTAAATATAGGGGCCATTATATTTAATAATTATACAGAGGGTCCATAATAATACTACTACTACAGAAGGGGCCATTATAATACAGAGGGGACATTATAATAATTTAGAGGGGCCATTCTGTATTATTATAATGGCCTCCTCTGTGGTATTATTATAATGGACCCTCTCTATAACTATTGTAATAATGGCCCCATTTTTTCTATATATAATTGCCTCCTTGGTATACTTCCTCTTGTGTGATAAGGCCGCCCCCACCCCCATAGTGCCCCCAGTGCGGCCTTCCTTAGGGTACTTACATTAAAAAATTAAATCAATGCTCACCTCTCTTCCTCACTCCATCACTGCTTGTGGTGTCACAAACACATCACTGTGCCTTCCTGCGCCGCGTCATCACGTCATCTCACGAGACCCGACGCAGGAGGTCATGGTGAGGTAATTGCGATCTCCTGCCCCCTCTGAAGCCTATGAGGCACAACAGAGGGGAAGGGAGCAAAAGGCTTCCATCGTCCTCATTTTACTGCCTGGCGCCCCCTGCAATTTGGTGCCTGGGGCAATGCCCCCCCCCCCCCACGCTATGCCACTGCCTGCAGCTCAACCATACTCATCCTCACTCACTTGAATTGGCTGAACTTCAGAACCAAGGACATTCACAGGGGTGCTTCCTGGGTTCCACTTTGAAAATTTTCAAACAATGTAGCATAAAGCTTATCACAATAAACTTAATGATTGCAGAACACAATTGCTGGTCATAACAGTTGGAATTCACAAATCTTAAATGTTATGTTATCAGAGAAAAATGCCTTGTTCTAGAGTAACTAGCTGTTTATTCGCTAAACTTCTAAGCCTTCTCTCTGAATTCTGTAATAAATTTGTCTTGTTAAAACCGGGACAGGCTAACAGCGCATTATCCCATAGAAGTCTATGGGATGGACCAGCAAGCAGCAGTGAGACAGAGAAACATAGATGGATCACACATCCACAAGCTATGCACAGATCCATTTCTTCTCAGCACAATTTACATTCCTTTGGTGGCAGTGGTTGCCATGTGGTGCTGTGCCAAATCAGAGCAGGTCCCACTCAAAAGAGATATCTTTGACGTGGTGACTGGGCAAAATGTATACAAATGCCACATGTACAGTTAGTTTATTATGGTCTTGTATACTATTCATTTTACTGAGAAGAAGTACAGTAATCTAAATTGTGCTGAGAGGCAATGGTTCGACGAATAGCTCGTGGATGTCTGAAACAAACTTTGTTTGTTTCTCTTTTTCTTTTATAGCAATAAATAGTCTGACCTCAAGTGTTTTTTCCACATCTATACTTCTCAGTCAGTACTTCTCTATAATGTGCCAAATGTGCTTCTGAGCAATTCTGAGTGAATAAGTAAGTTATGGAACTGAATTTGTTTTCTCTAAATTATTGAAAATTGCGGAAGGCACACGAGCGACATCCGTGTTTTGCGGATCCGCAATTTTCGGACTGCAAAACACGGCACATTCGTGTGAACAAGCCCTAATAGTGATGAGTGAATTCACAGAAATTCGATTCAGATCAGATTTGACCAAAATGGGTGTTCAATTCATTAGACATGAATCGATTCAACTGGAATCAAAAGTACTTCAATTGCCATGAAAAACTTTGGATGGCCTTCTGGTTCTTTTTTTCTCGCTCTCCTCTCTCTCTTTCCAAAAATTCTCCCAAATTGAATCACGTAAAATTCTGATTCTATTAAATGCAAACTTTTAACAAAATTAAATTAGAGTAGAAAAAAATCTGTTGAATTTCGATTCTGTTCGAATCTGTCTTTTTTATGTTTCTTTTGGAGTAATGGCTTCTTCCTGGCAGAGCGGCCTTTCAGCCCATGTTCATACATTACTCGTTTCACTGTGGATATTGACACAATCTTACCAGCTTCCGCCATCATCTTCACAAGGTCTTTTGCTTTTGTTCTTGGGTTGATATGCACATGTCGGACCAAAGCACGTTCATCTCTGGGACACAGAACCCGTCTCCTTCCTGAGCGGTATGATGGCTGGACATTCCCATCTTGTTTGTACTTGCATATAATTGTTTGTACAGATGAACAAGGCATCTTCAGGTATCTTGAAATTGCACCCAAGATTGAGCCAGACTTGTACAAGTCCACAATTCTCTTCCTGATTTCTTGGCTGATTTCTTTAGACTTTCCCATGATGTTACACAAAAAAGCAGTGTGTTTCAGGTGTGCTTTTAAATACATCCACTAGGTGTGTCTCTAATTAACTCAGATGTTGCCAACAAACCTAACAGAAGCTTCCAAACACATGACATCATCATATGGGCAGTCCAGAATTGTTTAAAGGCATAGTAATCTTAGTGTATGTAACTTTTGACATTGCAGAAAGTAATAAAAAGTCCTTAAGACATTCTCTCTCTCTCATTATTCTGGCATTTGGCAAATAATAATAATTATAGTAATCCTAACTGACCAAGAACAGGAAAGGTTTATTCTGATTTCATGTCAGATATGGAGAAAAACCTTGATATGTGTCTTTTTATATAATGTATGTAAACTTCTGGTTTCAACTGTATAACATACTGTAAGGGTAGTAAGGGTCCGCAAATTGCGAATCCACAAAACACGGATACCGGCCATGTGCGTTCTGCATTTTGCGGACCGCACATGGCCGGCCCTATGATAAAATGCCTATTCTTGTCCACGATTGCGGACAAGAATAGGACATGCTCTGTCTTTTTTGCAGGGCTGCGGAACGGAACTACAGTGTGTTGTCTGCATCTTTCGCAGCCCCATTGAAATGAATGGGTCCGCACCCATTCCGCGAAATTGTGGACTGGATGCGGACCCTGAACTATGGACGTGTGAATGGACCCTTAATGTAATGACTTTGGTTGTGTGTAGGACCACAGAAATTGACTTAACCCATATTAGTTGTCTTTCCCAAGTCCTAACAATGGCTCTTGTATTCAGATTTCCCCAGGACTTTTAGTAGGACTTAGCTGCACAACAACCACTGTTGGAAAAACAACATATACAGTAAGAAGCATGTGGTCCACACTGGCTAGAAAGAATGCAGTAAAATAAACTCTCCTGTGTATGGAAGTATTTAAATGCTGAGGGTCACAGAATGAGGAGATGATCAAGCAACGGAGTAGACTGCAGATGGATGGTGTACAAGTAGTGGATGAGTGACAGTGAACAGAAATGGAACAATTTAGAACTGACTCTATCTGAATTCAAGTCAGCAAACTGGCCTGAACAATACAACAGCGTAGCAACAAAGAAATCCCAAATACTGCAAGAGAAACTGTAGAACTACAGATCCCAGAATATATAGAAAAAAAACTAGACAAGAACAAGATATAAGTGTGGAGCTACAGATCTCAGAACACAGAACAAACTACATAATATCTGGAAGTGAACCAGAATGGAGTGAGACCTAGATATGTAAAGATGCACCAGGCTCCATGTGACCCATTACAGGTTGGCTTTATTGGCAAGCTGGGTTCTTGAGGGCATTTGAGGCACTGTATGGGACACATGTGGCCGGCAATCTGGGTGGCATCTAAGGCACCTATACCTGCAACTCTACTCATCTTTGTGGCAAGATTTCCAGAAGGCATCTCTAAGAGGCATTTAAGAAGCCAGACTTGACAGACCTCCTGTTGGCATCTGTAGCATGCTATGGAGACATCTTTGACACCTTAGTCTTAATCTGAAGCTACTGTAACCTGAATTTCTTTATTGTTGATTATTGGGATGAAAGGCAATAAAAAATAGTATCTACAAAAATACTAAAACTACCATTTTAATTTGACATATATTTAAATGTTTATTTTTTATTTTTTCTACTGCAGCTGGGAATCATCTTTGTACTTCATACTTCAGTGCAGCAACTGGACTATTTAGCTACAGTATATATTCCCTAAAACCCATAGTATAAAAATAACCATTTCTGATAGTGATGAGCAAATCAGTTCTACTGTATAAAAATCTAAATTTGACCAGTTTTTAACAAATAAAATTTGATTCTATAGAATCAGAATTTCTAGGGATTCAGTTTGGGAGTATTTTTTAAGAGGAAGGAGAGAGAGCCCTTTTGATACATATTAATTATCTATTATACATAGACTTTCTAATAAATGTAGAAATATGTCTTTCTACCACTGGGTGACAGTATAACCCAAGCAATGGACGTCGCTTCATATACGATAAGTGGGTAATTACCATTATATTGCAATTATAATTTATCTCTCGTCACATTTTGTAAAGACTCTGAAGACACTGAAAGTGATTGATAAGATGATCTTCGTAATCCTACAAGAAATCCCTGGAGAAATACAGAGATAGCCTGTTTAGAGGTGGGCTGTGATGTGTATTGTATTCATTTTTGAATATTTCCAGTTGGTACAAAAGTTTTACTGCATATGTACAATGTACTGTATATGGGACTCAAGGTCCTCCTACGGTAAATGAGAAGAATTTCAAAGGTCACCAGGAAGTTCTGGCTTGAGGCTGCAGGCTGATTGTATGTACGCAGGTCCAAAACTCTGAAGTGACTTGAAATATTTTTCATAATTCACAGTATTGTATTCCTTACAAAATATGCACCTACACTTCTGTAGAACCTTTTTCTAATTAGTAAGGACAAGATTTGAGTCTTCTAAGGATTAATACAAAATCATCACTCTCATCTCTTTCTCGAGGAAGGTCTGCAGCAGATGAGGTTATGAGGTAGCTCTGGTCCCTCCATGTTTGTCAATTTAGTGCCTATATGGATCAGTATACTGCAGTGAACTCCAACCCGTGGCTCTCCAGATGTTGCCAAACTACAACTCCCATCATGCCCTGATAACGGCAGGCTGTCAGGGCACGATGGGACTTTTAGTAGTTTTGCAACAGTTGGAGAATCACAGGTTGCTGAAAATTGCTATACAGCTATTCGCTGTTTGCGAGCCGCAATACGGGCCCGGCCGGCACACTGTTATGTGCACGAGCCCTTAGAGGGAGAAACGAAGGAGACTATTTCACTTAATAGTAAAAATATAAAGTACAGGTAGATATATAGGTGATAGTAAATTTGTGTGGTCAAAGGATAGGAGAGGAAGGGAAAATTTCTAATTTTTAAAGTTACTTTCTACAACACCCCTTTATTGGATGAAGATTGCAACAATTTTAGTGATTCTTTTATTAAAAAAGTCGTAGTTAACTTTCACAAATCAGCTCGACCATCTAAATAGACTGCTGGTATCCAGGGAAACAGGGTGGGGTATCACCTTTAACTCCCGCTTGGCCCCTTCACCCAACCTTGACCTATAACAAAAACACTGACAACTGTGTCACTTTATTGCTGGATGGTGATCGGCCACAGCTTCTTTATTAAAGCGGCAAACCTTAATAAACCATAATATCATAGCGGTATGCCAAACGCCGGACTCCCAGCGGGCAAGTTAAACCGTAATCATCAAGAGCGGTATGCCGGCCGCTGGACTCCCAGCGGGCAATTACGCCATCTTGTACCACCATATCTCCGCTGCACCCAAATGCCGCCAGCTGTGACTTGATAAACTCGACCAGAATTCACGTATCTCAAAAGCCGTAATCATCAGAGCGATATCCAAACCTCTGGACTCCCAGCAGGGCTCCTAAAAATTGAAAAACAAAGCAGAATAAAACAAGTATCCATAACCGATCATAACCTTGTATCTTGACCAGTCTCCCAAGTATATCCACAAAGGGAGGGAGGGAGGGCCAATTTGCTTCCACTGGCAAGAGGAAGTGCCAGAATATGGAGTGAGTATATGCAGCCTCCAGGATTCTCTGCCCCGCCCACATCCTGTCTAAGGAGCTCCCCAGTGAATTAACCTCTTAATGGTCCTATTCAGCCATCTACTTTACCATTAACTCGAAGGGGCCAGCACCCTAAAGCCCTAAGGGGAAAAGGGGGGAGGGGGGACGACCATCAGTCCCTGAGCACCCTCCTTATACAGTCGGGTGCTTGCCATATCCACTGTCCCATATGCTTTTCAAAACCTGGAGTGAGTGGTGTAGAAATGCAAGATGTTGCAAAAATTTTGTGCAAATAAATCCAAAAAGCCACAGAGCCCCATCTATTGCCACTTTTTGATGCTATAATTCTAGAGTGCAGGGATTGATAATTTCCACACTATACTGGTCATTTATCAAACTAGTGTAAAGTAGAACTGGCTTAGTTGCCCCTAGCAACCAATCAGATTCCTCCTTTCATTTTCCAAAGCAGCTCTCAAAAGTGAAAGGTGGAGTCTGATTGGTTGCCATGGGCAACTAAGCCAGTTTTCCTTTACACCAGTTGTGATAACTCTCCGCCTATGGGTCTTTGTTTGGACCAGTAAAAGTTTAATGTTTAAGGCCTCTTTCACACTTGTGTTGTACGGATCCGTCGTGTACTCCATTTGCCGGAAGTGCCCGTCGGATCTGGCACAGCGCAAGTGACCTGAAAGCATTTGAAGGCGGATCAGTCTTCAGTATGCTTTCAGTGTTACTATGGCAGCCAGGACGCTATTAAAGTCCTGGTTGCCATAGTAGTAGTGGGGAGCGGGGGAGCAGTATACTTACAGTCCGTGAGGCTCCCGGGGCGCTCCAGAATGACGTCAGAGCGGCCCATGCGCATGGATCACGTGATCCATATGATCACATGATCCATGCGCATGGGGCGCTCTGACGTCACTCTGAGCGTCCCGGAGCCGCACGGACGTAAGTATGCTTCTCCCCCGCTCCCCACTACACTTTACCATGGCAGTCAGGACTTTAGCGTCCTGGCTGCCATGGTAACCATTAAGAAAAAGCTAAACGTCGGATCCGGCGATGCGCCGAAACGACGTTTAGCTTAAGGCCGGATTCGGATTAATGCCTTTCAATGGGCATTAATTCCGGATCCGGCCTTGCGGCAAGTGTTCAGGATTTTTGGCCGGAGCAAAAAGCGCAGCATGCTGTGGTATTTTCTCCGGCCAAAAACCGTTCCGGTCCTGAACCGAAGACATCCTGATGCATCCTGAACGGATTTCTCTCCATTCAGAATGCATGGGGATAAAACTGATCAGAATTTTTCCGGCATAGAGACCCGAGGATGGATCTCTATGCCGGAAAACAAAAACGCCAGTGTGAAAGAGCCCTAAAGCATACTATGTTAGGATTTAGGTGTTTGGAGGGCAGGAGATGATTTTTTTTATTTTTCTTTCGTTCTGTGTTTCGTGTAGTTCAGACTAGGTTCACATTTCATTCTAGTGTAAAGCGTAAAATATAATTAAAATTGTTTATAAAAAAAAGTTTCATTTTTGTTACACTGGTTGTTGCCACTGAGGTTTTCTTATTTTGTATTCTTTGTGGTTGTGTGTAGTAATCTCTTATGTATTACGTTCTAGATGAATTGTTGATTACGTCTTTTGTGGACAGAAGATGTTTGAGAGCAATAGGGATGAGTTAGTGATATGCCTGTGTATCAAGGAGTGTCTTGTAAAATGAAACACTATGTATTTATGCACAGTAGATATATATTTATTGTAAGGGATTGTGTACTCGCAGTGGGGTTAGCAATGACAGACTCTCAGATTTCAGGGGCTAAAAGTTTAAACAGTGCTTCATTTTCCACTCCATTACAGGGCATCCACATTAACTGTCACTTGGCTGAAGCCACAGCACATAACACAAAAAAAACATAAAAATAAACACCTGCCCGTCTGGACGCTACCTAATACAGAAAAACATCTCTAGCTCCCCTATGGTTCAGCGTGTCAGGCTTCACACAGCATCACGGTCAAACAGCCTCTATGTTCTGACCATGACCAAAGCTGTAAGACGGCTATTTATTCCCCAGTAATGATCCCAGTAGCTAGATTTGGGATCTCTTCAGGCTAGGGGGAATGGTCTTACTGGATTAAGGGTGTGGACATGTAGGTCCCACTCAGGGGTGTAACTAACATAGCGGCTAGTGATGAGAGAGTATTCTCGGCCGAGTACCGGTTGGGCTCGAGCATCGCTATGCTCGGCCCGTGGTGGTACTCAGCCGAGTACCCCATGTGCTTGAGCGAAATGCTCGAGTCTCCTCCCCGCATGTTTGGCACCTCCTAAGCAGCCAATCAACGTGCAGGTAAGTAATGCCTCTCAGTGTAATGCCCTAGCCATGTTAGCTACTGGCATTACACTGATAGGCTGGCCGAAACGCGTTCTCAGGTGCTATATAGCACCCGATGACACGTGTTTGGCTCAGTTAGCGTCAGGGAGAGCAGAGCGTAGGCAGGGAAAGATAGCGTGTGAAGCAAAATTTAACAGATTTTATTAGAAACAAGATTTGCAAAGACACAAAAGTCCAGTGTGTGTGTTTGAGAGCAGTAATATATTTTTAGTACCTGCGCTCAATTAATCAGTCTCAGGGACAACCGTGCTGAGGAAGAGACACAGTGCAGGGAGAAAAATCGCTGTTTTAACAACTACCTAAAGCTTTTCATACAACCAATAATCCATTTAAGGGCTAGTGTGCGTGTTTGACAGCAGAAATATATTTTTCTTCAATACCTATTAGTGACATATACTGTACATCATCCGCAGACTGTGTATTTTTTGCATAAATTCAACTAATCAGCGCCACATTTATTGTCAGTAGTGTGTGCGTTTAATCCACATCTGTGGCATATACTGTACTCCATCCGCAAACTCTGTTTTTTGGGGAAATTTAAATAATTTGTGCCACATCTGTGTATGCGTTTAATCTACATCCGTGACATATACCGTACTCCATCCGCAAACTCTGGTTTTTGGGGAAATTGAAATAATTTGTGCCACATCTGTGTGTGCGTTTAATACACATCCGTGACATATACTGTACTCTATCCGCAAACTATGTTTTTTGGTGAAATTTAACAAATTTGTGTGCCACATCTAGTCTCCATAGTGTGTGGCTTTCTGTGTCAAATACTGTACCACATGTGAAAACAGTGTATTTTGGGGAAATGTAAATTATTTGTGCAACATCTACTGTGTGTGCATTTCATACATATCACTGACATATACTGTACTTTATCTGCAGACGGTGTATGCTAGTCTGTGACATTATCAGGGCTACATCTCCTGGGTAATATATGCGCATCCCAAATACCTGTTTAATTTATTGGCGCATACACTTACCAATCCTACGCTACTGTATGTGTGACATACTTTTAGGCATATATAACATTTAATTTCAGGAAGGCGGCGAGTAAAGGACGTGCAAGTGGCCGTGATGCTGATGGTGCACACAGAGGCCGTGGCCCTGGGCGCAATGAAACTGAGTAAAATAAAGTAGATGAGGGCCTCCAGGTGCGCTAACCCTCTAAAACAGTGATGGTGATGGCGAACCTTTTAGAGACTGAGTGCCAACACTGCAACCCAAAACCCACTAATTTATCGCAAAGTGCCCACACGGTCATTTACCCTCAATACTATAGTCCAACATAGCATATCTTCCATGTTCCTTATTATTTAGCTATAGCTGTAGAGTGCCAGTTCGTGCCACATGTCCAGCTATGACACCCAGTAGTTGTAAGGCACAGAGGGATCACTGAGGACGCTGACACGGTCTGCCATGTACTCCTTTACGATCTTCCAAATTTTTTCCATCCTTGTCACACTAGGCCGCACATCTGGGTGAGGGTGCTGGTGGGGTGTCATCAAACTGTCCCAGGCCTTGGAGAGTATTGTGCTGCCTCTGTTGGAACTGCTGTGTGTTCCCCTCATCTTCCCTCCTGGGTATCTTAAAGGAACTACGTACTCTGCCGCCAGAGTTGTCAGATGGAAATTTATGGAGCAATTTTTCTCCACCATAGGAATGAGAGATGAGAAATTCTCTTTGTAAAGGTGGTTGAGAAGGGTGAACTGAACAACCAGTAATCGCTGTTGTGTAAAATGCGTAGAATGCGCGAGTCACAGGAAAGGCAGCATAGCATAAAGTCAGCCATGTGTGTCAGAGTCCCAACAGAATAGACTTTGCTGTCCTCATCAGGAGTATGACTCTCAATCTCCTTATCCTCTTCCGCCTCTCCTGCTCATCTATGCTGAACAGATGGAATAAACCTGCTATGGTTACTACCCTCTGTAGTGGAGGCAGCCGTCTCTTGCTCATTCTCCTCCTCATCATCATCATCCAAGTCACACTAAGAAGACGAACTGAGGGTGGTCTGGCTATCACCCTGTGTAATGTCTTCCCCCTAGTTCCACCTCTTCCACATATAAAGCATCCGCCTTCATTGTTAGCAGCCAGCGTTTCAGGAGACACAGAAGTAGGATGGTTAGGCTGATAATAGCGGCATCACCACTCACCATCTGTGTTTATCCCTCAAAGTTGCATAAAACCTCACAGACGTCAGACATACTAGACCATGTTGCAGCTGGAATTCCACTACTGCCCTCTGCTGCTCACAAAGCTTGGCCAACATGTGTAATGTGGAATTCCAGTGCATGCTCACGTAGCACAACAGTCGGTTAGCTGGCAAATACAAGCGCTGCAGCAGTGTTGCCAGACCGTCGGCAGCTGTAGATGACTTTCTAAAAAATGGGCACACACACGGCGCACCTTCACCAATAGCTCAGGCAAATTTTAAAAAAAGGTTTTGAGAGATTTCAGAACACATGGGCTAGGCATGATATGGCCGGATCCCGGACATTAAAGAGGGATCCACATGGCATAATCAGCATTTGTCCCATGTACAATTTTACCTTCTTCACTCGGCAGAGGTTGTTTTCTGCCCAGTGATTAAGATTCTATTATTAGGACAGGTTTTTGAGGGACAATTTCCCGACGTTTTGCTGTGGTCACTGGGCAGAGTTGTCATTCTGCCTGGTGAGGGCCGTGATTGGCTGAGGGCTGGACCTGTTATGTTCCAGTGTTTGAGTTTTTATTGTTATGGTTTGAGTTTGAGTTTATGACTACGCTGTAAAATATGTTATGGTTATTTGGTTATTTATGAGTTCTTAAACAGGCCATGCCATTATTTTACCTCCACTCTCGTGTGTTATGTTTTTATTTATATTAATGTATAAGTTTGGGATGTTTGTTGTGCATGGTACATATATGCTGTATGATTGACATGTGTGTGAGGTTGCCGAACTACAAAGCTGCCAACAAGTTATGGCCATTATCAGACACAACCAAGCTGGTCCCTTATACCCTGCCACAGCTCTGCGGTGGTGTGCTGTTTGTCACCCAAGCAAATGACTAATGTAAGTGGTGGCGGAAATCCTGATGAAAGTAGGTTCCGCAATCCATGGCAATCCATGGCCATCCCAGGGTACAATTCGCTACCGGCCTCCACAAGTTTTACCCAGTGTGCCGTCAGGGAAATGTAGCGTCCCTGGCCAAAAGCACTTGTCCATGTGTCCGTCGTTAAGTGGACCTTCCCAATAACTGCGTTGGTCAGGGCATGGGTGATGTTACGGGACACAATTGCTGGTGTAATGTGGGGACAGCACACTGAGAAAAATAGTGGCGGCTGGGGACTGAGTAACGAAGCACAACCGCCGCCATGAGGCTGAGGAAAACCTCAGTGTCCACAGGCCTAAATGGCAACATTTCCATGGCCAGAAATTTTGAAAGGTGCGCTTTTGGTGCTATGGCCTGTGAGTGGGTGGCTGGGTATTTGTGCTTACGTTCAAAGGCCTGGGGTAAGGAAGGACATCTGTACGCTGTGCTTGGACACAGAAGTGGGTGTGCTGGCTGATGGTACTTGCGAAGGCCCAGCTGCAGGACGGGAGTCATCCAGGCCTGCGTCTAAGACAGAGGATTGGCCAGCACATAACACAGGGGTGGAAGAGGAGGTAGTGGTGTGACCCACAGACCCAGGGGTTCGGCCCACCTATTAGGGTGCTTTGATGCCATGTGGCGGATCATGCTGGTGGTGGTGTGTAAAGATGTCCCGAACTATTCGCCGGCGAACATCGCTTGTTCGCGTTCGCCGTGGCAGGCGAACATATGCGATGATCGGTCCGCCCCCTATGCGTCATTATTAAGCAAACTTTGACCCTGTACCTCACAGTCAGCAGACACATTCCAGCCAATCAGCATACCCTCCCTCCCAGACCCTCCCACCTCCTATCATAAAGCAAGGACAGCATCCATCTTAGATTCATTCTGAAGCTGTAGTGTTAGTTAGAGCAGGGAGAGTGCTGCTGCTGCTGCTTTAATTAATATAGGGATTCTAGGGAAAGCGTTAGCTAGGCCAGTGTTCTGTGTCCACTCCAGTCCTCAAAGACTCATCTGCTGTAAGGACAGCATCCTGACAGCATCCGAAAAAGCCCTTTTTAGGGCTGGTACATCAGTCGGCTTTTTTTTTTTAATTAAATATATATATGTATATTGCAGTTGCCTGCCTGTGTGTGAGAGGCCGCAGGCCCACAGACTGTACTGTGTGCACACCACTCATATAGGGTGGCACAGTACCTTGCAGATAAAAAAAAGTCATTTAATTTTTACCCTTTAATATAATTGCAGTTGCCTGCCAGTGTGTGTCAGGCCCGCAGACTGTACTGTGCCCACTGCCAGTGCCCACCACTCATATCAGGTGGCACAGTACCTTGCAGATAAAAAACTCATTTAATTTTTACCCTTTAATATAATTGCAGTTGCCTGCCAGTGTGTGTCAGGCCCACTGACTGTACTGTACCCACTTCCAGTGCCCACCACTCATATCGGGTGGCACAGTACCTTGCAGATAAAAAAGTCATTTAATTTTTACCCTTTATTATAATTGCAGTTGCCTGCCAGTGTGTGTCAGGCCCACAGACTGTACTGTGCCCACTGCCCACTACTCATATAGGGTGGCACAGTACCTTGCAGATAAAAAAGTCATTTCATTTTCACCCTTTAATATAATTGAAATTTCCTGCCAGTGTGTGTCAGGCCCACAGTGTGTACTGTGCCCACGGCCCACCACTCATATAGGGTGGCACAGTACATTGCACGGCGCACGCGCAGTGACCTAAAGTTCAAACGAAGCGGACTGAGCATCGGTCTTTTTCCATCTCCCGGTTCCAAAAATCTATTCACTACACCGGCCCTGGCCCTGATGAGGGACAAAACAGAGATTAAACTGATAGGAATAGTACTTAGTTAACACTAGTTGCATTAGTGGCAAATTCCATTGCAAGTGCCCAAAATTAGAAGGAAACGGACAGAGCAAGCTTTTTTCTCTATCTCCCCATGCAAGGATTCAATTCAATATACGTCCCCTGATAGGGGACTTAACAAAGATTAAAATGGTAAAAATAGTAGTTTACATTATTTGTATTGGTGGCACACTACATTGTGCGACGCACGCGCAGTGCCCCCAAATTGGAAGTAAGAGGACCGACCAATCATCTTTTTCAATCTCCCGGTTCCTAAAATCTATTCGATACATGTCCCCTGATAGGGGACGTAACAGGGATTAAACTGATAGGAATAGTACTATTTAACACACCACTCATATAGGTTAGCACAGTACATTGCACGGCGCACGCGCAGTGCCCCAAATTGGAGGAAAGAGGACCGACCAACCATCTTTTTCCATCTCCCAGTTCCTAAAATCTATTCCATACACCGGCCTCTGATAGGGAACAAAACAGAGATTAAACTGGTAAGAACAGATTTTTTTAATTTAAAAAAAAGAGGACAGCCTTTGCAGAGCTGGGTATTTTTTGGCCGCGTTACTGAACGCTCATGCACAATGGCTGTAGGCTCATGCGTCCTTTTGCGGAGGTGACAAACCTGGTCAGTCAAACCCAAGGCAACATCATCGACCTCATCCCATATGCATTTTTTCTGGAGAGTGCCCTGCGAAGACTGCTGGATGAGGCTGTAGATGAGTATGAAGAGGAAGAGTTGTGGTCACCATCACCATCACCACCCAGCCTTGTCGTTGTCGATTGCTGGTCCTGTGGCAACGCAGAGAGGGGAGTCTGAAGAAGAGGAGTCAGAGGAGAAAGGTGGCTTTGAGGGGGTGGAAGACCTACCACAGTAGGCACCCCAGGGGGCTTGTTGTCACCTTTCGGGGGCCCTTGGTGTTGTACGTGGCTGGGTGGAGGAAGAAACCTTCAATGACGTCAGTGAGGAAAAGGAACTGGACATGGCTAGCTTGGTATCCAACCTTGTGCAAATGAGAGTTTGCGGTTGTGCAAATGGACTGTTTGCAGTTATTTGCGGTGCGTTAAACGGGGAGTTTGATCTGTCACTCTGAAGCGAGCGTAACCCTTACACTACCTGATCTATACAACATCATACCTGATCGTATACACACACTGGATGTTTTAAAGCACGTTATTGCAAACAATTTAGGAATGTTAGATGATATATGCCCTTTATAGATTAAAACCCGACTGTGCGTCAATTACGTAATTTTCCATGGGAGTTTTGCCATGGATCCCCCTCCAGCATGCCACAGTCCAGGTGTTAGTCCCCTTGAAACAACTTTTCCATCACTATTGTGGCCAGAAAGAGTCCCTGTGGGTTTTAAAACTCGCCTGCCTATTGAATTCTATGGCAGTTCGCCCCGGTCGCCTGTTCGCGAACATTTGTGGAAATTCGCGTTCGCCATTCGAGAACGGAAACTTTTATGTTCGCGACATCTCTAGTGGTGAGGTTGCTATTGTTTACGTTCCTGCTCATCTTGCCTCCAGTGTACTGTCTTTCCCCATTATGTTTCCGGATTTGAGTTTTTATTGTTATGGTTTGAATTAGAGTTTATGAATAGGATGTAAAATATGTTATGGTTATTTGGTTATTTATGATTTCTTATTTTGGTATGGCACAGTTTGCAAATTACAATACTTTTATCGTCTGCACTTTCCTCAAAAAAGCGCCAGACTGCAGAACACCTACCCCTTGGCAAGGGAGATTTCCGCAAGAGGGAACAGTTGCGGGCCTGTTTGGTGTGGCCCGTTGTCTCCCTTTTTGCCACGCCACTGCCTCTTCTAGCCTGTTGCGGTGCTGTGGATCCCTCCCCCTCTGTCCTGCTGTCCTCGCTTGGCTTGCCACCTTTCCAGGTTGGGTCAGTGATGTCATCGTCCGCCATCTCCTCTTCCACTTCCTCACTCTGGTCATCCTCCTGACTTGTGTTGACCTAAGAAGACCCTCACTTATTGACAACTGTGTCTCATCCGCATCATCCACCTTGTGAAACACTAATTGCCATTCCCCACCATCATCTTCTTCTGACTGTGGATGCTGAAGAGTTTCGGTATCAGTGCACAAGAGTTTTTCGTAGCCAGTGCTGACCGCCATTCCCTGCGCTAACTCTGCAATGTAATATTACCGCAAAACATTTTTTTAATATTCAATAAATTTTATCGTGGCCAGTGTTTTTGATAATATCTCTGCAATGTCCTTGCACTGGCAGCCGGGGGTGACGTAACTCGTTAGCATGGAGGAATCTCATTGGTTATTGGAATGAACCAGACAAATCGCTCCACCCACTCACAACAGCCATGCACCACCACCCACAGAATCAAGAAAGAGGTATCAATCCTTTCAGTGTCTGGGCCGGGTGAGGTTACCCATGTGGAATCAAATCAAGAAGCAGGCTCCAATCCTGGTGGTGCCCTTCCATCAATTAGTTTAAATTTCAGCTTTGCGACCATACTCCCCTCGGAGCCGCCGGATCGTGTGTCGGATCGTTTTAAAACCAGGCTACAAATTTCATCCTAGATTAATGAAAACATTCTTAGCAAATGGCTTTCAGTGTGGTTCTTCTGGCGCCAATCAAACAATTTCCCCTTTAGCAGCGCAATACGGATACCTCCAGACGTCCATCCTAATCATGTTCTGATCCAGTTCTGAAAAAACCTACATTTTTGGCAGTACTTGCACTTTATATACAATTGAATATACAGGAAAGAATGATTCCTAACAAATTTTCCTGTAAAATTGTTTTTTTTTGTTTTGTTTGGGGGGGGGGGGGATTTGGGTGTATTTTTGTCAGTCTGTAAAAGTGGTGTGCACCTAGGACAACATGGTTCCCAGCAGCGACCTGGGAGTCCATGCTGTTCCTGATCCATTTCGATGGTGTTTCGGTCACTTTCTGACCTTTTCCTATGAACCAGGCACCCTCCCCTCATCAAAGCAAGGGGTGCCTGGTTGTCTCCCATTGACTTCCATTATACTCGGGTGCTCGGCCGAGCAATGTGTTCGGCCTGAACATCCGAACACCCGAATACTTTGGTGCTTGCTCATCACTAATAGCGGCAGACCATGGGACTGCTGTGGGGCCCAGGGCAAGAGGGGGCCCAGTCTTAGTTAAGATTATCTCCTCTTCTACTGGAGGTGAAAACTTGGTCAGGACTCTACCCTCTAAAGCAGGGGTGCACAACCTTTTCTTGTTGGGGGCCACATTCTCCTCCTGAAGCAATTCCAAGGGGCGAAAATAAAACTTAAAGGGGTATTACCAACTCAAATACTGTATTTTTGGCATATTGAACATACAGTATATACCATAAATGTCTAGTTACAGTTCTAGGACTCCCATCTAATAGGAGAATACATGAAAGATACATGTAAGAAGCCATAAGACATAGACCTACATGTCTTTTACCAGATGTTTAGGGGCCGCACAGAATGGCATCGAGGGCCGCATGTGGCCCTCGGGCCGCAGGTTGTGCACCCCTGCTCTAAAGGAACAACTTTTATCAAATGAAACAGTGGAAAAAATGGCCCAAGGGTCATTGAAAAGGGTTTAGGCAAAAACCCTTCTGTCCTGTGTGGGGGCCTGATTGATCATTGCTATGGGGCCCTTACTTCTCTATGTACACCACTAGTCCTACTACCAAACCAATCTGAGAAGTACAGACAAAGATCCATTCATGTTATTGTATGAAATATGTCACCGAGAAAAAAAACATATTAAATCAATTTATAAATATGACTTTATTTATTTACTTATTTTAATTTATTTTTTACTATTCATACTAGGAAACAATAAGTTTTGCAGAGGTCAGTAGTGCAGTAACAATAAGCTGATATTTCCTTTTTTTCTATAGCTTTACTGTATAGACAGGAACACCAAGAATAGCGACATCACACAATATATTCATATTATCAAAAAACATAATCTTTATTGTAACAAATCCAGATTAAATATATTCCATGACTTGCCTGGAGGAAGCGACTGTGGAACGGCATTGGGGTCTTGGGTGCTGCTGTGGACTGTATCATTGTTATTCCTCAAACTGTTTACTGGTTCTTATGCTGGTGCTTTGTCTTGAACAGTTGTGTGCCACATTGTAGCTCCTGGTTCTGTATGGGTATGGAGGTAGTAACATAGTAACATAGTAACATAGTATATAAGACCGAAAAAAGACATTTGTCCATCCAGTTCGGCCTGTTTCCTATAAGTTGATCCAGAGGAAGGCAAAAAAACCCTGTGAGGCAGAAGCCAATTTTCCCCACTTAAGTGGAAAAAATTCCTTCCCGACTCCAATCAGGCAATCAGAATAACTCCCTGGATCAACGACCCCTCTCTAGTAGCTATAACCTGTAATATTATTACACTCCAGAAATACATCCAGACCCCTCTTGAATTCCTTTATTGTACTCACCATCACCACCTCCTCAGGCAGAGAGCTCCATAGTCTCACTGCTCTTACCGTGAAGAATCCTTTTCTATGTTTGTGTACAAACCTTCTTTCCTCCAGACGCAGAGGATGTCCCCTCGTCACAGTCACAGTCCTGGGGATAAATAAATGATGGGAGAGATCTCTGTACTGACCCCTGATATATTTATACATAGATAATAGATCTCCCCTCAGTCGTCTTTTTTCTAAGGTGAATAACCCTAATTTTGATAACCTTTCTGGGTACTGTAGTTGCCCCATTCCAGTTATTACTTTAGTTGCCCTCCTCTGAACCCTCTCCAGCTCTGCTATGTCTGCCTTGTTCACAGGAGCCCAGTACTGTACACAGTACTCCACGTGTGGTCTGACTAGAGATTTGTAAAGTAGTAGTAGTGCAACCTAATATCTTATTGGCCTTGGCAGTAGCTGCCTGACACTGGTTTTTACAGCTCAGTTTGCTGTTTATTAAAATTCCTAGATCCTTTTCCATGTCAGTGTTACCGAGTGTTTTAACATTTGGTATGTACGGGTGACTTGCATTATTCCTTCCCATGTGCATAACGTTACATTTGTCAGTGTTAAACCTCATCTGCCATTTCTCTGCCCAAGCCCCCAATCTATCCAGATCCCTCTGTAGCAGTATATTGTCCTCTTCAGTGTTAATTACTTTACATAGTTTAGTGTCATCTGCAAAAAATGATATTTTACTGTGCAAGCCTTCTAGAAAATCATTAGTAAATATATTGAAGGGAATAGGGCCCAATACTGACCCCTGAGGTACCCCACCAGTGACAGTGACCCAATCTGAGTATCTACCATCAATAACCACCCTCTGTTTTCTGTCACCCAGCCAGTTACTTACCCACTTACAGACATTTTCTCCCAGTCCGAGCATTCTCATTTTGAATACTAACCTTTTATGAGGTACAGTGTCAAATGCTTTGGAGAAGTCCAGATATATACGACATCCATTGATTCGCCGCTGTCAAGTCTAGAACTTACCTCCTCATAGAAGCTGATTAAATTCGTTTGGCATGACCGATCCCTCATGAAGCCATGCTGATATGGCGTTATTTGCTTATTTTCATTGAGATACTCCAAGATAGCATCTCTTAGAAAACCTTCAAACAGTTTACCAACAACAGATGTTAAACTTACCGGCCTATAATTTCCAGGCTCTGTTTTTGGACCCTTTTTGAATATTGGCACCACATTTGCTATACACCAGTCTGGTGGAACATTCCCTGTCAGTATGGAGTCCGTAAATATCAGAAATAAAGGTCTGGCTATGACATTACTTAATTCCCTCAGGATTCTGGGGTGTATGCCATCGGTTCCTGGCGAGTTGTCTATTTTAATCTTTTTAAGTCACTGTTGTACTTCTTCCTGGGTCAGACAGGACACTTTTAATGGGGAATTTACTTTTACATTCTGCATTTAATCTGACAGTTTATTTTCCTCAGTGAATGCAGTGGAGAAATAAAATTATTAATAGTTTTGCTTTATCCTCGTCGCTCTTTGCAACAACCCCCTCATTGCTATGTAGAGGGCCGACTCCTTCAGATTTATATTTTTTACCATTTATATAATTGAAGAACATTTTAGGGTTAGTTTTACTCTCTTTGGCAATTAATCTCTCGGTCTCTAGTTTGGCAATTTTTATTAGTTTTTTACATATTCTATTTTTTTCCTTATAGTTTATCAGTGCTTCTTGGCTCCCCTTCTGTTTTAGTGATTTATATGCTTTCTTTTTGTCATGTATTGCTTTCTTTGCGGTTCTATTTATCCACATTGGTTTCTTATTGTTTCTTAGCCTTTAATTCCTATAAGGTATGTACCTCTCACAATTAGATGTTACAATGCTTTTAAAAATCTCCCATTTTGTGGTTGTAATTTACTTTTTGAGGACTTTGTCCCAGTTAGTTAGGCCTATGGCCTCGCTTAGTTGGCTAAATTTAGCTTTTTTGAAGTTTGGTATTTTTGTTCCTCCCTTTAGAAACTCTCGTTTGAAGAATAATTGGAAGATTATTACTTTATGGTCACTATTTCCATTTCACCATCCACATACTGGTAAAAGTTTTGGAGTAAAGGGTTTCTTTACTTGTGAATCAACAAATGTGGTATATCTCATCAAATTCCCTTGTGGCCTATTATATGTGGGTGAGACAATGCAGGCAGTGAGGGACCGGATCAGTAAGCACAAATCTGATATTAGAGCAAAAAAACTGATGCTGCCAATTCCTAATCATTTTGACAAATTGAAACACACTGTAGCACAATTACGGTTCCAAGTATTGGAGCAGGTGAAGAGACCAAGGAGAAGGGGTGACATCAAGAGGTTTCTCCTCAAACGTGAGGCCTTTTGGATGCATACCCTTGATACACTGCATCCAAGGGGTCTGAATAAAGATTATGAGGTCTTGCATTTATGATGTTTATATATATGCACATGTTTAAATATACCTTTGTGTATTCCTTTTAGACCTCTACCTCGTGATGGAAAGATGTTTAGATTCTCCAGCAAAGTAGAACAACCTCTACCAAATGTCAGTTTTTTGTTTCTTTTTTGCTTCTGTTTTTACTATTTGATTGACATATTTGTAAACACCACCCACTAGGATGAGGACGTCCCTGTGGGCGGTACCTGACACATATATATAGTTTGTGATTTTTCTGTTGGAAGTACCTGTTGAGAAAGGCTTGCATGGCGAAACACGTCCTGGTTATAGGACATTTCTGGAATGAAATAAAAGAAAATCTACCTGCAAAAAACACAGCTGCTGGGATTTATTGTTCTACTATTCATTGGAGATTGCTCCTTTCCCGTGCAGCGTGCAAATTGGAGCGAGTGCTGGCCTGCTTCTTCTTTGATTTCACATAGAGGCAGACCCCTCCCCCTCTCAGGTTTTGACGATCCTTTCTAAACAGATTGTAACCTTTTATATTACCTACCCAGTCATAGCTATCATCCAGCCAGGTAACTTCTGTTTTAAATATTTAATATTTTTAATTTGGATTTGTTACAATAGATTATGGGGGTCATTTATTGTGTATATTTATGTGTAACTCTCTCAGATTGCGGCACAAGGTTATTTTCCCTGCTCACGACAGGTCTAGAAAAGAGAACATGGGGTGGCCAGGGAAGGGTGGGGGGCCAGACGGCCCTACTCATTTATCGTTTTCTACACCTGTTTTAGATGTAGAAAATAGTCTAGCTCTATGCCAGCAAGGGAGCTGGCATAAATTTAGATAGGCAGTGGATACACCGAAGCTATGTAGAGGCCGGCGCTCTCCACATAAATTCTTCACATCTATCGCCAGCTAAAGGGGTATTAAGACTGGCATAAGTACCATCTCATTATCATTATAGGTTCGGCGTTACCAAACAATGGCCCTGATTTATCACACCTTCACTCCATTCTGGAGGCAAAAGATTGCAAAATAGGGCTTTTGTGACTCTTTTGCACTCGCCTGTGCAAAATTTAAGCGCAAAAATGTGCAACTTTTTACATGCAATAGCGCAAAATTTTGCGACTTTGCATTTTTACACCATTCACTCCAGTTTTGTAATATGGGTGGAAAAGTGGGTGTGGTTAGCTATGTTATTAAGGTTTCACTCCAGATTTATCATTGCGACTTTTAAAAAAAGGCGCAATCTCACTCCTGGAGGAGGGTGGAGTAGGAACATTGGAATCGCTTTTACAGACAGAAGTGTCAGGTTTAAGGACAAGCCAAATTTATCAAACAATCTGTGACATTTGATAAATGTGGCATAAGGTAAACCAATGCAGACTCAAGCAAAACTGACTTCAAATAAATTCCCCCGAAATGTGTTTAAAAACACACCACTTCAGACTGTTTGATGTGAATGATACACCTGTCAGTGTGTAAGCAATGCAGCATACAGCTTGTCCCCTACTGAGATGATTATCATCATCATCATCATCTTCCACTTCTTACTCCTCCTCTTCCAGTGACAGTTCCTCCACCATTGGAGTTTCTCCCTGTGGTTCCCCAGCCTACAGAAAGATAAGTTAGCTGCTCTTGTTCCACCATTGTCCCTTGCTGCATGAGCATCAGCTTCTGTTCTAAGATAAATATGAGAGGGATGAGAGGGTTCAGTTGTCACTGCTGACAAATTTTCTGGCCTTTTCAAATGGCTCCAGCCCTGACAAGCATTTCGGATGAAATAAGACCTGGAGAAAGAGGACAGACTTGTTTTGATTGGATATTCTGGCCAGTTGTATTTTCCCAAAGGATCTGGTAATGCTGCCTCATCTGCTGCAACAGAGCTCTGGTACCTATGTTTGTGTTTTAATGCGCACAGCCTATTTTAATCCTGCAGAATGTGCAGATCTTGCACATGGCTGTGGTTTTGTGTGCTCGCCTTGTGGGAAAAAAAATCACATAAGAGTTGCTCACATAGAGTTAACAGAAGACAAACATGGCGTAGATCTGCCACATTTTTCGTGGCCCTTGCCCACAGTATTTGCACCGTCACCTGTTCTCAAGCTGACCACAATATAAGCAGGTCTAGCCCTGCCAGTTCTTTTGGAGGTTTTGGCAGTACATTGCCTCCACTCTTTTTTACCATTGCGGCCATCACCCTTCTCCTCAGACTTCTCCTCTTCTTCGGAACCTTGATCCGGGTCTCCCTGGTACTGTCCAACACACAATCATCATCAGAGTCTTCATCCTCCCTGCCACTTTTATCAGACAGGGAGATATCAGGGTGGGATCTTTGGCCCTCCTCCAGATTCCTGTCTCTGTATTTGCCCCAATACCACTGTCGCTGCCCCCACCGCCAATACTGTGGCTACGAGTGTCACTATTACCACCACCAACACAGCTATGCACGAAGTCCCTCGTCTCCTCGTTGACCTGCTCCTCAGGGCAGTCAAAATGCTGACTGCTCTTACACAAGTAACTAACAGGGAGATCCTCTTGATTATCTGCCGTAGGGTATGGTGCAGTTTTGTTGCCTCTTCTTAGAAAAAAAAAAAGTGCCTTGCTTGGAAGAGGCAAGGAAGACAGAGAGGATAGCAATGAAAGGCTTTCCTAGGACTGAAAGGAAGAGGAGCAGGAGGAATGCTGTGACCCCTGGCTCCAAGGCACGGTGTCAGACTCCAAAGTCACCTACACCTCATCCTGCTGTGACTAAAAGGAGGAGTGTCACCCTCTTTCTCCTCAAAAGTAATGTTGCACTTTTCCAAACACAAGGAGAACTACAGCCTACTACTACTACTACTTCTATCCGGATAGCTGGTGCTCTTACTCTGCACATTCTGGCTCTGGCAGGACAAGGCCTGGACCTGGGTCTTTCGTTTGAAACCCTTCAGTATTCCAGATATTTGGCCTAATGTACACAGCAATGCAAAATATGAAACAGTTTGCAAATCTGCTTTGTGGAACCTAAAGCTGGAGAGATACAATAAAATGTCATTCTTTTTATACAAACAGACTGAAGATACTGCTACTTTACTTTGAGAATAATGCAGTATTGGCACCACTAACAGATTTGGGCCTAATGTTTTATGGACGTTTCAGATTTGCAGATTATGGAGATGCCTTACTATTTCCAGTGTTTTCAAACACTACCCTCTAGATTGAAAAACATGCGTTGTATGCATTTTTTATGCTTTTTCATATTAAAAACCTTCTGTATATTGTCCCTTAAAGGTGGGCAAGATGGTGTCTAAACATACATAGCGTTATGGGAAAAAACAGTGGCTTGTTGGGTCCAAGCATCCAAAAATTATACCTTAGACTACATGCACAATACAGGGAAATAAAAGTCAATTAAAAACGGACATTGATAGAACATGTTCTATTTTTTGATGTTTTTCACTGACAGTAAAAAAAACTGCCGTGTGAATAACCCCATAGACTACCATCGGTCTTTAAAAAGACGTATGATGGCCGTTAAAAAAATGTACATTATGGGCCAGATTTATCATTACTCTTGCAGTTCACTCCACTTTCAAAGAAGGCGTATGTGTATTTGAGTCAAGTCAAATTTATCATGGGCTCTTTCAGAGGTTGATAAATCTGGTGTATTTCTGGTTCCTAGTTGTATTTTGGCTTTGTCTTTGGAAAAGTCGCAATTTTAAAAAAGTGATTTTGTCAAACATAAGCATGGTCATGAGTGGAGTGAGTTTGCGCAATTTTTTGTGACTTTTTTGCGACTATTTAAAAAGTCGCAATAATAAATCTGTCTTGCAAGTGATTTACATACGACAAAACGCCCATAAACTTGGTTTTGGAGTGAGTGGCGTAAGTCTCCAAAAAGTCGCAAAAAATTGCGCAATTTGGCTTTTTGCGCAATTTTTTGCGACTTTTCAACTCCAGAAAAGTGACTTAGGCTAATGATAAATCTGGCCCTATATGTCTGTTTTTCGCGTGCATATAGCCTAAATGGTAGTAGTTCCCTGCACGAGATTATACACACATTAATATAAAAAAAAACAGTGGCTTCTTCTGCAGAAGTATCCAAAAAATATGAATTAACATGGGCAGAATGACTACTTGTATTTATACACACACAAGTGTTAATTGAGATGACACTGGAGGCTGACAAGACTATACAGAGAGAGAAAAATGGGCCAGCTCCGGCCACTGTTCCAATCTGACTGCCTAGAAGTCCATGAGGTCAGGGAACATCTTAATCTCCAGAGAAAGGCCATAGTCCAGGTAGGACTGAACCTGGGAATTGAGGTGGTAGGTTGCCGTTTGCTCATTTGCCTCAGCCTGGTGCGACACATTGAAAAATTTCTCAATCATATTGATGATACAGAACTGGCTGCTGCTGTTTCTGCTGCTTGTGATAGCAGAGACAGTAGAAGGTGGGTAACTTGGCAGGGGGAAGACATATCACCATCATTATAATCAGTTTCATCCTCCTGCTTCTCCTCTTGTGGCAGCTCCTCATCCTCATTCTACATTTCTTCCTCCATGGGACTTTCTCTTTGTGGGTCCCCAGCAGCTATAGGACAACCGGCAATATGCATAAGCTGTTCCTCTTCGCCATCCTTTGTTGGGTCCTTAGAGCATCTGTTCTAAGATAAATATCAGGGAGGGATATCATTGATGCCTCAGTTGTCCCTACTGACAAATCTGGAGACCTTTCCGAAGGTCCTGAGTACACATATATTTCTTATATGAGCTAATATTGCCTGAGCTCAAAACAACAAACGTGCTCCTGCTAAGGTAGTCTGGTGCATGATGAAATCATTCACCACTTTATGCTTCTCCTACAGATGCTATAGCATATGCAAAGTGGAATTGAAAAAAGATGGAACATTGTGAATCAAGCAGTACAATGGCAGACTGTTCTGTTACTGCAAATGCGAGGACAGTCTCCTGGACATTGCCAGCATCTTCTGCAAGCCTCAGTACAAGCAAGGTGCATGTGCTATTTCCCCCAAATGCAGCATGGCCAAGATGTTCCTACCATTGTCACTGACCACTTTGCCCAGTTGCAGTTGGCGGGGAGACAGCCAAAGGGATGTTTATTGCTTGTTGCACTTTAGCAACTGATTGGCTCTGTGGGTATTCTCACCGAGGGTGAACAGCTGTGATAGCAAAGAAGGGGGAGTGGGAGAGATGCTCTGCCCTACTTCGGTTGGGGATGGGAGAATGTCTATGAATTAGGATGATGAAGAAGCTGATAATTGGCTTGTGTGGGAACCAGACCGACACAAACATGGAGGGGCCAATAAGACCTCGCCTTCTTGCCGAGGTGCTGCCTCGCCTTTGACACGAAACACATTGACCCAGTGGTCCATGAAACACGTGTACTGTTTCTGCCTTTAGCAATTGTTCCAGGTGTCCATAGTGGAGTGCACCTTGCAACACAGAGAGAATTGCAGGCATCATTCCACATTCTCTGCAACGTGAGATTACAAGGCAGGGATGGCTTTTTTGAGAAATAATGGCGGCTAGGTATCTTCCAACACAGCTGAGCACACGCCATCAGTTCCTGAATGCCAACTTGGTCAGGTGGGAGTTAAGCACCAGAGAATTTATGAGCTCGTAGAGTTGTTTCCTGGCCACACATTCTATTATTGATGGCTGTTGGCGGAGCAGACTAGGAGAAGGAGTCTGAGCTGGAGAAGCAGTAAGTGATGATGACAAGGACACTTTACTGAGAGGGTATGTGGCCTGGCTGCTGCAAATGGGACTGGGAGAAGGAATACACTCATGTTGCACTAGGTAATGGCCATTTTGTATTTTCTCATAGGCACTGGTGATGCTTGATGTGCTGTAATAAAACCATGGTTGTTGTGGTGCCTACTTTTGTGTTTGAACCCGCACGGCTATGGATATTGTACACAGCAATGCTTTTGTCTTCTAGCACTGTGGAGAAAAACTGCTATATGGGAGATAATCTACTTGCACCTGCAACGACGCAGGCCACAGGGGGATAACTTGTGAGGTGTGGGTGTACCGAGGAATAATGACAGTTAGTTACTCACAGTTTTGACACTTCCTGGGCCGGGCTGCAGTGAAGGGGAGAAAAGCACCAGATTCTCCGGGCACACTCTATTACAGGGGACACCGGCCAGGTGGTGACTGAGGTGCCCTTGATGGTGATTGGATTTCTGTGTGCTTGTACGGCTGGGCTCTTGAATTAGGTAGTATCGTGACGCAAGCACCTTGGTGGTGCAAAATGATGAGAGTAGTTGGTATGACAATGAAAATGGAGACAAGCAGGGCCGGCGACCCCCGCCGATCAGCTGTTTGAGAAGGCAGCGGCGCTGGCAGTAGCGCCTCGGCCTTCTTGCTGTTTACCGCAGGCGCAGTGACGTCACGACTAGTATCACTGGCCTTGGCGGGGTTAAGCTCTGTTCACTTGAATGAAGCTTAGTCCCACCCAGGCTCCTACTGCCAGCGCCGCTGCCTTCTCAAACAGCTGATTGGCGGGGGTCCCAGGTGTCGGACCCCTGCCGATTAGTTTAAATAAACTGCAGAACCCCTTTAATATGGCAGATCATATGGGTGGGGCATTGTGATGTCACATGGGGGGGGACTGCAAACTTTTCTTTTGCCTAGGGCGGCAAAAATCCTTGCCCTGGAGACAAGAATTGAATCCAACTGTGAACTTTACTGTATGCAGAGTCTTGACAGCAATTACTTCCAGATATAAGCAGTCACTCGTGTGCATGTAGCTTGAATGCTGTAAATCCCTTATAAAAGGCTTTATGTGTGGTCCTGTATCAGGCTCAAGTCTTGCTAGAGTATGAAAGGTATCTTCTCACTGGTACTTAGCTCTTTGCCTTGTTCCCAGTAACGGTGGTTCACCGTCGTTATCTTCTTCACACAAGTGTTACAACAGATGGCCTGTCTGTCTTTGAAGTAACGGTCAGGCTGCCGGAAGCTAATAAACCTTCACCTTTGTACAAAGGCGCCTAAAGCCTAGTATAATGGCTATTGCCCTTCCTTTGTCTTTTACATAGAAATGTTAAAGTCCACTTGGCACTCCAGAAGAGTAGACGGTAGAAGATGGTCTCACCTCTGCCTGTTTCTTGGCTTGACAACTGAGACAGGGAATTTACTGCTAAGTCACAGAAATATGCAAATAACATAACATGAGATAAAATATAACAACTTTGCAGTGCTCACGTACATGAGTGGGACGCTACACACAGAGCTAGCGACAGCTAAGCTTGGCTTAGGTCTGGTACGTCTTCAGCCTGCGCCCACAATATCAGCAGCATCATCACTTCCCTTGTTTTAAGAGGTTCTTTCTGTACATTGCCTTTTCTCTTTATTGCCACCGCTATAGCCACCACTCTCCTCCTCCTGTAATGTCACCTCATACTCCTCAGCACCCCAATCTGGCATACAGGTCCTGTCCAAAATGCAATCATTGTCATAGTCCTCATCATCCCCGCCACTTTTATCAGACTGTGATATGTCATTGTGGATTCTTTGGCTCCCTTCCCGATTTGCTGCTCAGTATTTTCCCTGAGTGCCACTGTCACTACCACTGCCCTCGCTGCCACCACTGTGGCAACAAGTGCCACTACTACCGCCACCAACAACAGCACCACTACCTTCCCTTAAACCCCTCCGCATGGCAGTCCAAATGCTGACTGTTCTCACACAAGACATCAACAGGGAGACTCTTTGAACTATCTCCTATAGTGCATGGTATGGACTATCTCCCATAGTGTGGGGTTTTGTTGCCTCTTTTTAGGAAAAAAGAAAGTGCCTGACTAGGGGGAGGCAGTAAAAACAGACAGGATGCAACTGAAAGCCTTCTCTAGGGTTTCAAGAAGGTATAGCAGGAGGACCCCTAGCTCCATGGTATGGTGTCAGAGTCAGAGGTGACCTCAACATCATCCTGCTGTGACTAAGAGAAGGTGTAAGCCATCCAGTCCACAATCTCATCATTTTGTCCTCACTAAAAATCTTGCACTAATCTGAAGGTAGGGAGAAATGTGGCCTACTACTACTGCTGGCCATGTGGCCGGTGCTGCTACTGCTGTTTGCACTACTACCCACATTCTGACTCTTGGATGATGTTAGCATCTGTTTACCAGACATTTTATTATGAGGCCTATAAAGAAAAAGTCACAGGTTTCCTATTAATGAAAAGTTACGGGTTTGGTACACACAGAAATTTGCTCATCTTTGCACTGATGAGGACCAAGAATCATTGATCATTGTTGCTAAAACGATTATTATAAGGTTATGACCAGAAGGAGCCAGACTTAATCGAAACTAGAGACATGAATCAAAAAGAAATAAGGCTACTTTCACACTAGCGGCAGCCTTCTCCGGCTGGCTGTTCTGGTGGGGGAACAGCCTTCCGGATCCGTGTTGCCGCTAGTGCACCATGCAGCTGGAAGTCCGCTCCGGCTCTATTGACTATAATGGGGGCAGGCCGGATGTTTCTCGTGTTGCTGCCTGAACTCCGGCTCGCCCCATTATAGTCAATGGGTTGGAACGGACTTCCGGCAGCATGAATCCAGCAGGTTGTTCCCCGCCGGAGAAGGCTGCCGCCAGTGTGAAAGTAGCTTAAGACGTTTCTCCTGGTTGATTTGTATCTGGATTCCCAATAAAGCTCAACGATTACTTATATATATCTTATAAAAATGGTGCGATTCTGGAAGACTGTTAGCAAAATAACATATTTTACAACCAGCTGAGTTATCACAACGCAGAAAAAAATCTGTTATATCGCAAATTCAGCTTTGCTGGAGTCTGTTGGTCCGGGCCACAGCTCCCATCTCTGTAGTCCCTACCACTATTTTTGGGAAGTTTTTCATGTTATTCAAACGTATACTAGCCATGATAAGCAGACAGTCATAGGCGTGCGCAGCCTATAGCATTAGGGTGTGCACCCTAAAGCACAAACACACAAGCCGTGCACGCGTGCGCGTGTATGTATATATATATCTTATATCCACATACAGACCCACACATATATATATATATATATATATATATATACACAAATACACTCTGCATACATACATACATACATACATACAGACCCGCACTATCAATATAATCAAGGGAGAAGAGATAATTTTTAAACTTACCTGTATTTTTCGCCCTATAAGATGCTCACATCAGCCCCCCCCAGTGCGTGCCTCACATCAGCCCCCAGTGCGTGCCTCACATCAGCCCCCAGTGCGTGCCTCACATCAGCCCCCAGTGCGTGCCTCACATCAGCCCCCCAGTGCGTGCCTCACATCAGCCCCCAGTGCGTGCCTCACATCAGTCCCCCCCCCCAGTGCGTGCCTCTCTTTAGCCCCCAGAGCCTCCATCACCCCCCAAAAAACAAAACTAAAACACTTACTATTCCTGCTCTGGACGCCGCCGCCCCTCACCGCCCCTCACCGCCCGCACTCGGTAATCTTCTTGTACAGTCTGCTGTGTGGGCGTGTACAGTGTGAGGTCACAGCATGGCCTCACACTGTGCGCAGCCTTCACAGTGGATCGCCAAGGACCAGGAAGGAAGAGGTAAGTATAATGTTTTCAGCGCTTACCGGTGTTCCATGAACAAACCTTAAATCGTTAGGTTTGTCAATGATTTAAGGTTTGTTCATGGAACACCGGCACGGCACTGACAGCTTGATTAGGGTGTGCCCAGGCACACCCGGCACACCCCGTGCGCACGCCTATGCAGACAGTACTGCTTCAGCATAGACCTATCACGCCCATCACACCACTAACTGATACAACATCCATCTGAATTGCATCTGAAGTGGTTATGGGTGATACAAGCATTAAAACACCTGTTATCTATCAAACATGCCCCCTTGACTCCTAGTCTACCATTTGCCACTTTTCATAGATTCTCACTATACACAGTACACCTACTGTACTGCTATAAGAATCAGGCACCAGTAGAGTGTTTATATTATATTACCGGATCAATTGCTTTAAGTGCAATATAATAACTAAAAGACAAATTATGGCGGGTGGAAAGGAGGGAGACAAATACATAGGGGAGAAATGAGAATCAATATGCAGATCTGGGGTCAGCCGTCCAGCACACTACAGCTTTACAGAACACAAAGCTGTGCATTCTTCTTCAGCTTACTAGAAGGAAACATAACAACAGGTGAGGGAACGGTATCATGATGTTAGAGAATTAATAGTAATGAATAGTGATGAGCGGGAGGTGCCATATTCGATTTTGAGATATTTTCCAAATATTCGATTGAATATTCGTCATATATTCGTCGAAATCGAATATTCTTCATTATTCTATATATTGCGAATGTTACACAAATTTATATTCGCATTGCAAATAAAACTTAGAGCTGAGTTCCTAATGGTTGTAACTTGTATTAATGACAAAGATAACGAATATCACGAATATAGCACTATATTCTCAATCTTCGTTATGTTCTAGCAATACAACCATTAGGTACCCAGCTCTAAGTTTAGTTCGCAATGCGAAGATATACTTGCATTGCGAATTCAACTTAAAGCTGGGTTCCTAATGGTTGTATTGCTAGAATATAATTCGTTAAGCGAACATATAATTGCATTGCGAATTGATCTTAGTGCTAAGTTCCTAATGGTTGTATTGCTAGAATATAACGAAGTTGACAAATATCACGAATTCACGAATATAGCACTATATTCTCTATCTTCGTTATATTCTAGCAACAACCATTAGGAACTCAGCTCTAAGTTTAATTCGCAAAGCGAACATATAATTGCATTGCGAGTTCAACTTAGATCTGAGTTCCTAATGGTTGTATTGCTAAAATATAACGAAGATTGAGAATAGAGTCCTATATTCGTGAATTTGTGATATTTGTTATATTTTAGCAATACAACCATTAGGAACCCAGCTCTAAGTTGAATTCGCAATGCGAGTAATTCAGGTTATATTAATCGCATTGCGATTACAACTTAGTCAAATTTGTGAGATCGTGATTCTCACATCCGACAGTACATTTTAGCATGGAGGCTTTCCCATGCACACGGGAAGTCGGCAGAAGCGGCAACGGTCATTGACTGAAGCGGGCAGGGAGCCAGAAATCCTCCGGACAGGTAAGAACAGCTTTTGGGAAGTGGGAAGACAAGTTAGACAACCAGAGAGCAACAAAAAAAAAACGCTATTCGAATATTCTCGCTCAACACTAGTAATGAATAGATATCGATGTGACGTTCAGTGAGTCAGAGGTCACCAGTAAACAGTACTTAAGCCTAGAAGATGGTGCCCGTAAATAGGCATCTAAATGTAGAGGCCACAGCTGTACATGAAAAATCACACACACCAAAAAACCTAAAAAGAAGAGGCAAAAATGAGAATAAAAATACTGAATAGTGTGTCATTTTCTAATCATTTCCGGGTTATATTGTGCGTAAATCATCATGATTCAGACTTGTTTTTATGGACCCGTTGGATTAACCTGATCTTGGAGCCTATTAAAGAGGTGACCTGAAGAGGGGCGTGGCTTGACAGCCGACTGTGATGGCCGCTTAGTTTTCTGCTCTTGCTCATAGCGGCGTGGGGAAGCATATTTTACCCCTTATACCACTACTTTTTCACTGGACAGTGAGCCACAAACTGACGGATGATGCCCAGAGGCAAAAAAACAAGCAGACTGGGCAAACTCGACTTTTATTTTGAGAAGGACCCGAGCGCCGCGATTCACAACATGGCAGTGTTCCCGCCTTCACTGCAAGACGCCAGAGCGGCTTTCTCTTCTCCTCAGCCGGCTGCGCATACCCCGCTACACCCTCACATAAGGGACTCACCTACAAGGCAGTCGTCCTCGCCAGCGATGTCTGCCACTTCTAGCAAGGGTGAGTCCAGCTCCGTGATGGAGCAAGCGGGAGGTAGCGCGCGAGCCCAAGGAAGCCCCGTTATCCAACGGCCGACCCCTCGGGCCATGAGGCAGGAAATGAATGCACAGACGCAGGCCATCGCGTCTCCTATGACGGCCCTGCAGGGGTTCCCTACCACAGACTCTCCTGCTTCAGGAACCCTCCTTAAGGATATGCTGATCGCATTCAGTGCCTCTATCTACAATGATTTCTCCTCCCTGTTGACACCTCTCCTGTCCTCCATAGATGGTCTGGATAGCAGAGTGACACATGTGGAAACCAAAATGGGGGAGTTTGCTGCTTCCCACAACCAAGTTGTAGACAGCCAGGAAGAGATGGCTGCTGATATCGAGCGGATTAAAGCTAAACTCTGCGACCTGGAGGAACGTTCCAGGCAGAATAACATAAAGTTTAGAGGCATCCCCGAGGACGTGGGCCCCTCAGAGCTCATGAAGTATGTCCAAGATCTCCTACAAGCACTGCTGCCTTCCTATGCTGCTGGTGATCTGGCCATCGACCGTGCTCATAGGATTCCCAGACCGAAACATCTGTCTGAGACGTCCCAAGAGACACGTTAGCCTGCATTCACTTTTACAGAACCAAAAAAGCGGCTCTTATTGCAGCCCGTCGTCTTGCGGTGCTGCCTTCCCCATACCAGGAAGTGAAGTTGTACACAGATCTCTCAGCAATCACATTGAGGCAAAGGAGAACCCTGGCGCCCATCACGTCAGTTCTGAGAGAGCATCAGATTGCTTATAAATGGGGTTTTCCGGTGAAAATCCTGCTTACCTATAAAGGGAAATCTCATGTTATTGCATCGTCTGAAGCGGGCCACCGTTTGCTGCGTTCCTGGGACATTGTGGTACCAGAGGTGGGATCGGAGGTGACCCCCAGGCGGCATATCTCTTCCAGCTGAGTGGCACACAGTTGGATCCAAGAGGGGTAAAAAATTCTAACAGCTTCAGCAGCTTATAAAGCAGTGGAGCATTTGTTAGTTCACAGTCCGAACTGAACTCTTTCCCCCAACGTTTGAGTTGGCCGTTTTACAGGCCTCCAGAGTACGGTGTTCATTTTAGGACATGATCATATGAACACCGTACCAGAGAAGGTTTTCACTTCACTGTTTCTGTCTAACTTTGTTCTTATTTTGTTATTTTCGTTCCATTGCTTGTATTGTTATGGATCTCAGTCTACCTTTATTATCTGCCACACAGAATTTTCAATGTGGGGTGGGGGGGAGAATCTCATGGTTCTCCAAAGTGGGTTGTGGGCTAATACGATTATTCTTATGTCACTGTGTATGTGGAGTATTAGCGGCTTTGATTCGCTTATATATCACCCATTATGTCTCTACGACTAGTTTCAACTAATGCTAAAGGTATAAATAGCCCGCAAAAGAGGGCTTATTTTTGGTCCGAAACCCTAAACCTGAAAGCGGATATTCTATGTGTACAAGAGTCGCATATTGTCAACAAAGATGCTTTTAGAATTCGTCATAATCTATTCCCCCACATCGTGCAGTCTCATTACCGTAAGAAACAGAGAGGGGTTAACCTAGCTGTTCGTAATACTGTTGCATTCATACCTAAGGAGTCAGTAATAGATCCGAATGGCAGATACATAATTCAAATTTGTATGGTGAACAATATTACTTATACAATTGTGGTAATCTATGCCCCTAACAGTCACCAAATTCACTTTCTGAACCGTGTGCTGTCTAAAGTAAACAAAATTAAACAGGGACATCTCATCGTTTGTGGCGATTTTAATATTGGACTCCACTGCGGTTAATAGATGTCATTACCCCTCCCTGCAACCCTTACTACTTAGGGAAGAGCTGTACGATGTGTGGAGATTGTTGAATGCTGCGGATCATGATTTCTCCTTTTATTCCCGAGTGCATGGTACTTATTCACGAATTGATTTGTTCCTTGATAGCAGATCCCTACTTCAATTGAGTGCTCAGTCCACCATTGGAGTCATCAAGTGGTCCGACCACGCAGCTGTCACTTTAACCATCAAAGAGGCGAATAACCACAGAGACACCCTATGGCGCTGTAGTCCCTATATCATCTCAAATCCATTGTACAAGGCTGACCTGGGTAAGGCTATTTCTGACTACTTTGTGCTGAATGAATCCTCTGTCTCCAGTCCATTTAGCTTGTGGAATGCCCATAAGGCGGTTATCAGAGGTATTTTCATAAAGTTGGGCCATCACGCAAAAAAGTTGAGGGAACAAAAAACCCGCGACATACTCACTCAGCTAACCGCCTTAGAGGCACTGAATAAGAGGAATTTTTTGCCTGATAGAGCTGCCCAGATTCACTCTCTATGCACCCAACTCCGAGACAGTTTGCTGTTCGCCTATGAGAAGAATCTCCGCGCTATGAAAGCTCGGTATTATTCTCATGACAACAAGGCAGGGAAACTGCTTGCTAGTCGTCTTAAACACCGAGCTGCACGTATGAGAACCCCATTTATAACCCCCGCATCTCCGCAACCCAGAATCTATGACCCTAAGGGCATTGCAGACCATTTCGCAGAGTATTACGCAGCACTATACAACTTAAAAGATTCCTCAGACATTCACGTCGTGCCCACGCACGAAATAGAATCTTATCTAAGTAAGCTTAATCTCCCATCGCTGTCCCCGTCTCAAAGGGATGCCCTATCTATGTCACCCAAGCGGAAATTACTAAGGTTATAACCTCCCTCCGGCTACTTAAGTCGCCAGGTCCAGACGGGCTATCCAACACTTATTATAAAAATTTCTTGGACCTTCTGCTACCCCATTTAACACGGGTCTTTAACACAGCCTTCGATGAAGGATCTTTTCCGGCTGAAATGTTGCCAGCCACTATCGTGGCATTGCCGAAGCCGGACAAACCCACTGATAAGCCCCAGAATTACAGGCCAATTTCGCTTCTAAACACAGATCTGAAAATATTTGCTAAGATCTTCGCCTGCAGGCTGTCGGTGGTCTTGCCTCTTCTGATAGAACCAGATAAAACTGGTTTTGTTAGGGGTAGGCAGATCACGGATAATACCCGTAGGGTAATAAATTTCGTAGATTATGCTAACCGAAAGAGTATTCCAGCGTTACTGGTGGCGCTCGACGCTGAAAAGGCGTTCGACCGCATAAATTGGTCGTTCGCCTTTTCCGTCCTACAAACGATGGGCCTGGGACCTACGTTCATTACGGCGATTAAAGCACTATATTCCCAACCGTCGGCAAAAGTGTTTATCAACAGCGCTTTGTCATCTTCATTTAAACGTACGAACGGGACTAGGCAGGGGTGTCCCCTTTCCCCCCTAATATTTATACTGGCTATAGATCCATTAGCCCAGGCTTTTAGAAAACACCCAGATATTTCGGGGGTTAGAATAGGAGATAGACAGCACTGCGTCTCGTTGTACGCGGACGATGTACTACTGTCACTCTCCTCACCTCAAAAATCATTACCTCCGGTCTTCCGGTTAATAGCTGAGTATAGCAAGTTGTCTTATTATAAAGTGAACGACACAAAATCGCAAATCCTACCATTAAATGTACCAAGTCATACTATTGTGGAATTGAAACAGGCCTTCCCCTTGGACTGGGGGAGTGAGAGCATTCAGTACTTAGGGATAGCCATTCCTCCATCGGTCTCGAACCTGTACAACTTGAATTATGTTCCTTTGTTGGAAATGATCAAACAGGACACTTCGGAATTTCACAAATGGGAAGTTTCATGGGTTGGTCGTATTGCATCATTCCAGATGCTAATACTGCCGAAGCTTTTGTACATCTTCCGAACAGTGCCCATCAAGGTTCCTAATATGTTCTTTACAAAAGCCCAGGGGCTGCTCAGTGGTTATGTCTGGAAATGGAAAAAACCAAGGATAGTGGCTAAGATTCTCGCAAAAGTGAAAATTTGGGGAGGGTTAGGCCTTCCAATCTTGGCTGACTATTTCTTAGCTATACAGATTCAGGGGCTGTCTCACTGGTGGCTCTCCACTTTATTGACCACTTTATTGACCCCTTGGTTGCAGATAGAAACTGCTCAAGCACCCACTAGGGATCTACGTTCACTACTGATTAACACTGTTAGCAGCTCCCCGATACAGATCTCGGGTCTCCCAGCCCTTATAGAAGCTTCCATACATCACTGGAGAGTATTCCACCATAAGAGCGTTAGCTCATCCTTTTCTTTGTGCGATAGTACTCCAAGAATCACAAAAATAAACGTGGCCTAAATGGGTGGGACTGCTCCAGACCCCAAACACTGTGGCGTGTTTCTAACTGGGGGGGCAGTTCCTCCGCATGTGGTTCGCAGCGAACGGCTATCCCCAGCAAAAATTGCATACAATGGAGGATACCGGCGCGAACCACAAGCACCACACAAACATCCTACACAAAATAAAACATGTGCGGATGAAAATATATAAATACATAACTCACAGAAAAAAGATGCACCACATGGATAAGCACCTGACAACACTGGCTAATCCCTCACTCTGGTGTTAAAAGCTGAGAGATTCGCCAATATTTCCAATCAGGAACATATCGGAGCCCCTCCTACCACTAGACTACCTATGGTGTGTGAACAAGGTCTGAACAGGTATTAAGCAGCCTACAGCCCCCTCCCACTCACCTGCACTGCAGGACCAACAATGCAATGGGGAACAAATGAGGCTGCAAGCTACACCTACAACAGACCATGTGACACCGGCTTCCAGGTGCAACAGAATGTTTACAAGCCATATGCAATGGCACATTCAATACATATAAAACAAGAATCACAAAAATAAACGTGGCCTAAATGGGTGGGACTGCTCCAGACCCCAAACACTGTGGCGTGTTTCTAACTGGGGGCAGTTCTTCAAGATGTGGTTCGCAGCTGAACGGCTATCCCCAGCAAAAATTGCATACAATGGAGGATACCGGCGCGAACCACAAGCACCACACAAACATCCTACACAAAATAAAACATGTGCGGATGAAAATATATAAATACATAACTCACAGAAAAAAGATGCACCACATGGATAAGCACCTGACAACACTGGCTAATCCCTCACTCTGGTGTTAAAAGCTGAGAGATTCGCCAATATTTCCAATCAGGAACATATCGGAGCCCCTCCTACCACTAGACTACCTATGGTGTGTGAACAAGGTCTGAACAGGTATTAAGCAGCCTACAGCCCCCTCCCACTCACCTGCATTGCAGGACCAACAATGCAATGGGGAACAAATGAGGCTGCAAGCTACACCTACAACAGACCATGTGACACCGGCTTCCAGGTGCAACAGAATGTTTACCAGCCATATGCAAAGGCACATTCAATACATATAAAACAAGAATCACAAAAATAAACGTGGCCTAAATGGGTGGGACTGCTCCAGACCCCAAACACTGTGGCGTGTTTCTAACTGGGGGGGCAGTTCCTCCGCATGTGGTTCGCAGCGAACGGCTATCCCCAGCAAAAATTGCATACAATGGAGGATACCGGCGCGAACCACAAGCACTACACAAACATCCTACACAAAATAAAACATGTGCGGATGAAAATATATAAACACATAACTTACAGAAAAAAGATGCACCACATGGATAAGCACCTGACAACACTGGCTAATCCCTCACTCTGGTGTTAAAAGCTGAGAGATTCGCCAATATTTCCAATCAGGAACATATCGGAGCCCCTCCTACCACTAGACTACCTATGGTGTGTGAACAAGGTCTGAACAGGTATTAAGCAGCCTACAGCCCCATCCCACTTACCTGCACTGCAGGACCAACAATGCAATGGGGAACAAATGAGGCTGCAAGCTACACCTACAACAGACCATGTGACACCGGCTTCCAGGTGCAACAGAATGTTTACCAGCCATATGCAAGATGGTGTTTGGGGTCTGGAGCAGTCCCACCCATTTAGGCCACGTTTATTTTTGTGATTCTTGTTTTATATGTATTGAATGTGCCATTGCATATGGCTGGTAAACATTCTGTTGCACCTGGAAGCCGGTGTCCGATAGTACTCCAATCCAACTATTACGATTACACCTACCGGATGTGGAGCTTCATGTTTGGAGGGAAGCAGGTATCCAGTTAATAGGTCAACTATATAGAGACGGACTCCTGAAGTCCTTTATGCAGCTCCAGGAGGAATTTGGAGTACCCAGATCAGACTTTTTCAAATACCTCCAAGTCCGCCATCTCCTGGCCTCTAATACTATATGTCAGGTGTTAGCTAATAAGAAGGTGCTAGAGCTTTGGTCATCTCAGTGCAGATCCCCACATACAAAGGTATTAAGCCCATTTATTGAGCTATTGGGGAAAAAGAGGTATTTACAAAGACCCCTCCCCTCTTAGCATGGGAAAAAGAGCTTAACTGCGTTATCCCTGACCAGGTCTGGTGTTCCTCCTTTCGGTTTATAACCAGCACGTTTCACAGCACCTCTTTGTTAGAAGCAGCAACGAAAACATACCTCAGATGGTATTTCACCCCAGACAGATTAAGCAAGATTTACCCGGGTACCACACACTTGTGTTGGAGGGGATGTGGAGGTAGAGGCACGCTCCTGCATATATTGTGGTCCTGCCCCTTGCTCAAGAGCCTCAGAGACGAGCTATTCAGCTTGGTCTCTAGATTCAGTGGGGTATCTTTTCCGAAATCCCTGTCCAGGGCCCTGCTATTTATAGATATTGGCTCTTTACCAGCCAGGTGTAGGACCCCAGTAGCTTTCCTATTCCTGCTGACCAAATTGACAATCACTAAATACTGGAAATCTGCCACTATCCCTACAATGGCAGAGATTCTGACTTGAGTTCGCTCTACTTGCTCCTATGAGAAAGTCTTCGCATATAAGGAACACTCTATAGATAAATTTAAACACCGTTGGGATCGTTGGCTGAATTATGTGTATCCACATGACCTCTCGGTACTAAGCCTACATATGTAAGGTTTTTCTGAGATCCTATGTTCTTACGTTTTTAATGTTCCAATGTTCTTAATGTTCCTATATTCCCCCTTTTTCCCTACCTCTTCCTCTCCTCCCTCCCTTTCATTCCACCCCTGGTCCCTAATGTCCTCTATGTCTTACGGCTCTCTGAGCACAATTATTGGCTACTCTCAGACGCGGTATACGGGTCTCTGACCCTGCTAAAGGACTGGCCTATCTGTCCCTTGTGCTCCAATCTCTATTGAGTGCTGATGTGCTATTGTAACGATGATTTTGTACAAATGTCTATTTTGTATTTCCATTATTATGCTTAAACATAATAAAAAATTATTGAAAAAAAAAAAAAAAAAGAGGTGACCTGAGACTGGCTCCAGGCGGGGTGCAAAAGACTCTCCTGTCACTGGTCCAGCATAGGGCTACCCATTGCTTACCATTACTACTGGATCCGAAGTGTGATGTGCCATCTACTCACATGTCACCGCTGCCAGCCAGACAATGGCCTCAGTACTGGCAGCATTCATGTGCCTGTACAATTTTTTTTTTTTATCCCAGCACCTTGCCTGGCAATATCAAAAGGGGATCCCAGTCTCAGAGACCCCCTTTTGTTGCACCCCTCAATACAATACTGAACAGAGAGGGAATGCATGGATTAGGGATGGGAATTTTGACCACTGTGGGAGTTCCATCATCTATGTACAGTTGTGCCAGAGTGTCTGTAAAGTGCATGGACCACCTCACAAGGAATCACAGAGACGACACTCCCTACCACACAGCCTGTCCCAGAGTTTTAAATAAATCTTTCACTGTTCAAAACCGAAATTAAATTGAAAAAACATTAGGAAGTTGTAACAATAGAAGAAACCTCCTTCCGGCCACATCAACATGTAATCAATGGGATGAACACTGTTCTTTGTTTGCCTCACAAAAATAGACATGCCTGCTTCACTCTCTTGTTCCATGGGGATTAGAGATGAGCGAATTTTTTAAAAATTTGATTTGCCGATTTTTTGGGGAAAAATTTGGTTCGGTCCGAACTTATTCGCTGCGGAACTTATTTTGTTAAAAACGGCTATTTCCTGGCTGCAGAGAGCCTTTATAGTGGTGTGGAACACTGTGCCTTGCAGTAACACACATAGGGGTCTGCTTTGGTAGTCAAACAATACTGTGAGTCCGTATGACGTGCAGATGACAGGCGTCGCTCTTAGAATCACTGCAGACTTCACTTATTTGGGCAGTCACGGGGCCAAAACTGACCGAATAACTCAAGTATGAACTCAGCCTTACAGGTCGATGTTAGTGCCAAGAAGAAGCGCACTTATTTTACACTGCCGTCAGCTGATTCTACATAAATGTCTACAGAACCTGTTCTATTAAACACTTATACAAGTAGAGCCCCCCCCCCCCCAAGTGGAGAGGGTGTCAGCAGTAAGTTTGTGTTGACGTAACAGATTATTTTGCCCTTCGTCTGAGCCATCAGCACAATAACCCACAAAAAACGGATCCTGTCTGTGGAGCATCCACCTTCACTCGGTCAGCATTTGGTCAGTAATCAATCAGTATTGCTAATGCCAAAAAAAACAGGAGTGGATCCAAATCAGAGATGATACAATCGCTCCCTGCTTCTTGCTTGTGGGCCAATGAGAAGGCTGCAATGTCTTTGTATGAGCTTAGCAACATTCCTAGCAGCCAATAGGAAAGTTGCCTACCCCTTACTATATAAGAACCTTCCCAGAAGCCATTTTCTGCAGTTTTTTTTTAGTTCTGAGAGAGACAACAGTGTTATTGCTGTGCTCTCTGCTTTCCTGTGTCATTACATTAGATTGTTAGTTAGTTAGCTTATATATATAATACAGATAGTTAGTGGGAGATAGTCAGTATAGGTTAGATACTGATATAGTGTAGTTCCAGTGCAGGGTGTTAGGTAGTGTCCATACATACATGCTACAGACATAGTGCTGTGATGTCATGACTCACAAGTTCACAACAATACTAAGTGCACCAATCACTAATATGTAGTCGGACCTGCTAAAATGTGAAGTTACACGTATTGTGCCAAAATATTTGCTTTATTAGTGCCGATTTGCGCAATTGCAAATACAAACCGGATTCCAAAAAAGTTGGGACACTATACAAATCGTGAATAAAAACTGAATGCAATGATGTGGAGGTGCCAACTTCTAATATTTTATTCAGAATAGAACATAAATCACGGAACAAAAGTTTAAACTGAGAAAATGTACCATTTTAAGGGAAAAATATGTTGATTCAGAATTTCATGGTGTCAATAAATCCCAAAAAAGTTGGGACAAGGCCATTTTCACCACTGTGTGGCATCTCCCCTTCTTCTTACAACACTCAACAGACGTCTGGGGACCGAGGAGACCAGTTTCTCAAGTTTAGAAATAGGAATGCTCTCCCATTTTTGTCTAATACAGGCCTCTAACTGTTCACTCGTCTCTTGGGCCTTCTTTGTTGCACCTTCCTCTTTATGATGCGCCAAAGGTTCTCTATAGGTGAAAGATCTGGACTGCAGACTGGCCATTTCAGTACCCGGATCCTTCTCCCACCCTCTTCTCCCAATGATAAGGAAGCCCCTTCGTCACCTGGCTCCCAAGTGCGATCAACTACATCATCATCATTGAGTACTGTCTGTACATCACTAATGTCCTCCTCAACCGTCTCTGGGTCAGGAGCCTGACCGCTCGCAACAGGAAAACTACTATATGGGGGCAGTGTGTGGGAAATTACTGTGTGGGGGAAAATTACTATGGTGTGAATACTATGTGGGGGCAGTGTGGGGAAAATTACTATATGAGGCGTTGATATTGGGGAAGCACAATAGGGGCAATTCTATTATTTTTGGGGACAATATACAGGGATTACTGCCTGGAGCACATTATAGGGTGTTATTATTATTGGGGGCACTCTAGGGGACATTATAGCTGCTGTGGAAACTATAGGGACATTTGGGGTAATTTATCAAACTAGATAACTAAACTATAAATGGCTTAGTTGCCCATAGCAGCCAATCAGGTTCCACCATTCATTTTTGACAGCTCTTTTGGAAATCCAATTGTACTTTACACCAGTTTGATAAATTACCCCAATTATGTCCATTAGGTTCACTATTTTTTCAGCAGTATAGTACCTGGGACATTGGGGAACACCATGGGCGCAGTATTGGGAGTGGCAGCAGGATGACACTGTGGGGACACCAGGATGGGGAGGTTGATGAACAAATTGAGAAATCTAACGTGTCTGTGTTACAAACTCTGTAGAGACGAGATGTGGCTGAAAGAATTTGTCATGGCAGTCTGGGTCAAATGGAGGAGAAGAGGAAAGAGAAGGTCTACATGACAGGAGATGTCACTGGATGTAAGAGGTATGTGGTGCTGTATCCTCTTCCATGTCTTTTTTATTATAATTATATGTATTTTAAATTTGGCGACCAAATTTTTTAGTCTGAAGATGTCATATAGCCTAGAAAAAGAACTGTGGCACTCACAAAGCACCACAGCCTCTTCATACAAAAAAAACTGAACTAAAATGGAGGGAGGCGTCCAAGTTGGGTAGACAGCCCTGGTCCTATCATGCACTTAATTCGCCCCTGCTTATGACCTGTAGCTCAGGTGCAGGTACTCTCCTATTCTTAGTCGTCACAATGCCATTAATGTCTCTTTATGATTGCCCACATCATGCTCCCAGGTGTACCTTACTTTAGGTCCTACAATGCTGTATATTGATTGCAGACATAAGTATGTTTTAGTTATTCTATTCTAAATTATCTTTTCTTTATGTATTACGCAAGCAGATTGATAATGATATGGCATATGGAAATTGTTGTACTTGGATGGTTAACTTCAGCTTCTCAAGGTTTTTATGATTATACATATGGGCTGCAGTGGGTGATGTACATATAGATATATTCTTCTCTGGAAGCAATAAAAGTGTTAAATCAGTAGTTCATGCCCGCAACTGCCCTACTATTTCAGGTGCTGCTCCACTCACCTTGTGTGTCTTCATTGAACTTTACCTCCTTCTGCAGTACATCAAGGGTTAACACCCTCCTTGGCCCTGTGTGCTGCTGCTAGGCTGTTTCCAATTTCATAATTAGCTTCTGCTATACTGTATATGATGTAATGTTTCTTTTATGTCCTTGTCTGAGCAATTAGGTTCCTATTTTGCTAGTCCCTTGCTAAGGTGATGTTCTCTGTTGTCTGCCCATGTACAGACTTCTGCCTGATTTCTTCACTCTGACCCTCCACTGCCTGTTTACCGTTGGAATCGTTTGCTGCCAGCCCTCGGTTCTTTTCCACGCATTCACATGAATTCTGACTATGAATTTTGCCTGATCCTTTGGTGCTCTGCACCTGCGTCTCTGACTCGTGTGGGTCAGCTATCAACCATATAGGGACTACTCCAAGAGGTAGCAGACTGGTGGCTTCCCTATAGCAAAGTCCAGGTCCCTATACAGGACTTAAAGGGTGAATACAAGGGGACTTCCAGGATAACGCCCTTAGGTTTACCCCAAAGTTAAACCAGTTGGTTAAGAAAGTGTTCCACAATTACTACCATGGGAAAATCCATCTTTTTGATCAGTAATGGGGAACCTCATTAACCTAAGCCCTTATTCAGATGGTTTTCTTAGTCAGGGACTACAATGAGATCTTTACTGTGACCCCCATTGTGGATTCAAAGCTCCGTTCAGCCATTGAATAAAGGGGTCTCAGCAGGACTTTTTTGTTTATTTTGTGTATTTATTGTTATTCTGCGACAGCGATCACGGCACTTTGCAAATAGCGCTGCAACCACATCATTCAGTGACTACACTGCTACACAGTGATCTTTGGTCGTGTGACTACTTTCGCAGCCAAAATCCTCATGTAGCCCCAGCCCCATCTTGTGATAAAACATAGAAAAATTCTTCTTTTTTTTTAGAAAAAAAAAGCTGCTTATGTCGAACGACACATGCTCCAACATGGGATATGTTGAGCTAAGTGGAAGGATAAGAAAGTACACATCTACACAGAGCCGTGATAGGTTTGGCATAGCAGGCGGTTGATCCCTCTGTAGACTTTTTATTTCTCTGTTGGATTGTGTACTAGGCTTACAAAAACAAAAATGGCATGCTGTGTTACATTGCATTGCTTTTAGGGTGGGATAGCTCCAAACATACAGCACATGCAGCACTCAATGGAGCCTATGGGCAGCACATGGAGCCTGTGCAGCTCTGCATTCTGGAGCTTTACGGCCATACAGACTACAGGCCTGTGCGCATGAGCTATACTTTACCACCCTAAAACACCAATATATTGAAGATACATCAATTGTGTTAGTTTGCCTCCTTCACTAAGCCATAGAGTACAACAGAATTTCAAGGACCCAAAGGTCCAAGAGAAAAAAAAAAAACATTTAGAGCTGCTTTTGGAGCCAATCATTTGCCACTAGGGTCTCTTTCTTGGAATCAAAACCTATTAAACTTTATAGATAATATGGGTGTTGGGGCCCAAGAGTAATATCCTCTGCTGGGCCGAAGAAATGCCCGTCCGACAGTAGATTGGTCCTAAGATCATTCTGTTAGAGAGTCCCATAGAGTTGAATGAAGTGGCGGCAGTTGCCAGTAGCTGATTTTCTGGGACACATTGAGAACAATTCTTTCAGTTGGATGCACATGTTGCAGGTTTTCATAAAAACCTTGTGTGTTTTTACTGGTTGCTAATGTTTTGTGATGTGGTTTCATGTTTCACCTGTAAAAAGTGCATAGGCAATTCCTGCATGGAAAAACAGTAAAAATATAAGCGGAAATCTCATCCACACACTGCAAAAAAAAAAATAATAATAATATTTCATTGTAAAAGTATTGTACTTGCACACAGGGGCTGGTTTCAAAACAGAAATTTCATGCAGATTTCTCAGCATTTTCACACCACAATCCACCTGTGTTACTGCAGTGCCACAGAGGAACACAGCAAAAGGTTAATTTATTGTTAAATGTTGTCATATCCTGTTAAAGCACTTATTTCTTTATGCACTGTGTATACCTAGTAGCAATGTATGGACAATAAATAGTTAACACTGGCAGACGTACTTAGGTTACCAGGGTTATGGACTTAGTCCACTCCCTACTTAGTTAGTTCGAGAGTCTTAACCCTTTCAGTACTTTTCACCTTAAATCCCAGGCTGATTTTTACAAATGTGACATGTGTCACTTTATGTGGTAATAACTTTGGAACACTTTTACTTATTCAAGCCATTCTGAGATTGTTTTCTAGTGACACATTGTACTTTATGACAGTGGTAAATTTGAGTCGATGTATTTCACCTTTATTTATAAAATAATCCAAAATTTACCCAAAATTTTGAAAAATTCACAATTTTCTAAATTTGAATTTCTCTACTTTTAAGATAGATAGCAATACCTCATAAAATGGTTATTAATCAACATTCCCTATATGTCTGCTTTATGTTGGCATAATTTTGTAAATGTAATTTTATTTTTTTAGGATGTTAGAAGGCTTAGAAGTTTAGAAGCTATTTTTCAAATTTTCTACAAAATTGCCAAAACCATTTTTTAAGCACCAATTCAGTTATAAAGTTATTTTAAGGGGCTTACATAATGGAAACCACCATAAATGACCCCATTTTAGAAACTACACCCCTCAAATTATTCAAAACTGATGAAACAAACTTTGTTAACCCTTGAGGTGTTCCACAAAAATGTCAAAATTTCACTTTTTTTGTAGATTTTTTACGTTAATCAATTTTTTCTTGCAACAAAGCAAGGGTTAACAGCAAAATAAGCCTCAATATATATTTCTCTGATTCTGCAGTTTACAGAAATACGCCATATGTGGCGGTAAACTGCTCTATGGGCATGTGGGAGTGGTCAGAAGGAATATGGATTTTGGAAGCAGATTTTGCTAGAATGGTTTTTAGGCACCATTTTGTATTTGAAGAGACCCTGAAGTACCCCTACAGGGGAAAACCTGAAAAAGTGACCTCACTTTGGAAACTACACCCCTTGAAGAATATATTAAAGGGGGTACTGAGCACTTTGACCCCCTTAGCGTTTTACGCTTTGACCCCCTTGGCTGTAAAAATGAAAAGTTTAGTTTCTTCCAATAAAATGTTGCTTTAGCCCCAAATTTTTCATTTTCACAAGGGGTAACAGGAGAAAAGGCATCACATAATTTGTTACTCATTTTCTCCTGAAAATGGCAACACCTCATATGTGGTGGAAAACTGCTGTGGGGGCACCTGGCCATATGGCTTTTGCAGCACAGATTTCGATGGATAGGTATATGGCTGCCATTGGTTTTTATTTTTTAAGTGATTGTCTTATGTGGGGCTCATTTTTTGCGGAATGAGGTGACGGTTTTATTGCTACCATTTTGGAGTACATAAGACTCTTTGATCGCTTGGTATTAAACTTTTTGTGAGGCATGGTGAAAAAAAATGGCATATAATGTAAGATTTTTATATAGCAGGTTGTTACGGATGCGGCGATACCCAACATGCCTATCATTTTTATTTTTGTTAAGTTTTACACAGTAAAATCATTTTTGAACAGAATAAAATCTTGTTTTTGTGTTGCCATTTTGTGAGAGCCCTATTTTTTATTTTTTGGGGCGATTGTCTTAGGTAGGGTCTCATTTTTGCACGATGAAATGACGGTTTTATTGGTACTATTTTGAGGTACATAAGACTTTTTGATCACTTGGTATTACACATTTTGTGGGACAAGGTGACCAGAAAATGGCTTTTTTTACACTGCTTTTATTTTTTATTTTTTACGGCGTTCACCTGATGGGGTGGATCATGTGATATTTTTATAGAGTCGGTCGATATGGACGCGGCGATACCTAATAATTTTTCCCTATTTTTTGCAATTTTTCTTACTTTATTTTGGGAAAAGTACGCTTTATTTACTTTAAATTTTTCATAAAACTTTATTTTGTTAGCTTCTTTATCCACTTTATTTTTTTGTCCCACTCTGGGACTTCAACTTTTGGGGGTCTGATCCTCTTTACAATGCATCACAATACTTCTGTATTGTAATGCATTGGCTGTAAGTGTATTACACTGAATAATACACTTACAGCTTCCTGCCTGTGAGAGCGAGGGGCCTGGATCTTACAGGCTCTCACAGAAGGCAGCCACGATGCCTAAGGAAGGCATCGGGCTTCTTTCCCTGCCATCGGGTCCCAGTCACAGCAGCGCGGGGGACCCGATGGACACCCCGCACCCGGCAGTCTGACCGCTGCAGTGCAAACGTTAATAAGCCGGCATCAGTGTTTTCACCAATGCTGGCATACAGCAGGGGTCAGGCTATCAGTGACTGCCGGACCCCTGCAGCTGATCAGGTGGGCGCAGATCCTCCGCCCACCCGATCAGAGCGCAGTAGCTGTACGGCGCTGAGATTTCTGTCCCAGTTTCCAGTGCTGTACATGTACGGCGCTGGTATCCTATGGGTTAACAGAGAGAAGCTACAGACAAGACATGTATTTGAGAACTCCTGCTGAGTAAGCCCAGACAAAACCATAATCCAGGAAACACCACTCCGGAGACTTAAAAGCTGCCAGAAAGCTATTTTATACCCCCGGGGGAGAGAGAACAGACAACTGTAGATTGTCTAGAACCACCAAGGTCGTGCGCTGGATTCAGACAGTAAGGAACCGCTTGTTTATGGCAAAAGAGTTTACTGCTGTGGAAAGGGGTCATTACCACACTTTGAGATGGACTTTGAGAAGTTTCTGGGCTGTACCACTCAGCCCGGGAACTGCAGAAGGAGTTAACAAGTACAGAACAGTATGTCTGTGGTTAGTTTAGAAAGTTGAAGTATGTGTTTTGTGTGAGACTCAGTGACTATTACCATCTTCATAGTCGTTCTCCATACACAGCCATTGGGAAAAAGTAAGCTTCGTAATATACCTCAGGACTGTAACAATTGCTGCTATTTGTACTGCAACTCTCATCATTGACTTTATTTATTCCGATTAAACTGGATCTGGTTATTGCCTCCATCATCCGCTGACCTCTACTTCTGTACTCCTGCCTTGCACCCAATTCTCCATCGAGGGCATCCTAATTACCCCCAGGAAGGAGTTTTGAGAAAGTCAGGGAGTGCCCTGAAGGAAGAAAATCAATGTGGAAAAAACATATATAGTCCAAATGGGTTACATGTCGATTTCTGCTGCTGATATCACCATTTTTTATGGCATAGAGTGAAATCTGTAACAAATTTCTTCTGTGGGAAATCTGCCCCATGTGACTGTCCCATAAGAGCTAATAGAAGGGAGTTTTTTGATACATTTGTGTTTCAATTGCTGTCAGTGCCCTGAGTGCCGTCAGTTATTGGGAAGATTCTTGCTCAAGTTTAAAGGGGGCTATGCTTTGGATAGGTCCTCAGTATTTGATCGGTGAGGGTCCGTCCGCCAGCTATTTGATAAGTCAGCGGCTCTCGCACAACTTTTCCCAGGCCATGTGATGTCACGTTCATCAGACACATGGCCTAGGAGCAACTCAGCTCTATTGAAGTGAATGGGGCTGAGCAAGATACCAAGCACAGCCACTATACAATGTATGGCGCTGTGCTTAGTGAGCTGCGAGAAGGCTGCGGCGCTCACATGAGTGCCAGTGCCTTCTCAGAACAGCCGATCGGGGGTCACGTCCCAGATACTGATGACCTATCCAAAGGATAGGTCATCAGTTGTAAATACTTAGAAAACCCTTTTAAAAGGTAAAGCCCATATAGATCCAGTCAAATGGATAATTCATATAAATAAATAAAAATAAAAAACAGACTTGTCCAATGAGCTGGAATTTTATTCCATCCATATACATGCATAGTAACAACATTTGTTGAGAAATCATTTCTATCAGAAGTAGAACATTATCTCTGTGATCACCAGTTGCAGTATTGTGACACTTACAGGTACTGGAAATATATAATACATATGAATCAGATTCATACTTGCAGCATCAGGTTTAGGGTCTAGATTTTTCATTTTTTTTCGTCTTTAAAAGATAAAACTGGCTGACTTCAGAACTTACAATACTGCTCCCGGTAATTAATTCTTTTTTTTTTTTGTTCATTCATTATAAAGTATTGCATTAAACAGCAAATATTTTTAAAAATTCAGACAAAGATGCATCAGCAAAAGAAATTACAGTTACTATACAAGAAAAGAAAGAAAAAAATCCATCTTCATTTAACATACAGTTTTTCGGATTGAAAAAGTGAACAGGAACAGACTGCTACATACATATGCAAAGCCTAATGTCTAACTCAATGTGTCTGCTACAGTATATATGCCATGTTAACCATAGGTTTGTGGACTCCTTAAAGAGCTATGGTTGGAAATGGGTCAAACTTTCTCAGTTAGATGTCCTTCGTGTTCTTCTGTTCTTTAATTTAATGCTTCGGAATGGCTTATACGATGGTCAGCTACCACTGTACATAGTGCATATTCGTAGAAACCTCTTTCAAAGGCTAAAGTAGCTCTGAACTAGAAGATACACTTAGCCCTGATAAACCTGGTCCCAAAAGTACCAAACTGGTGACTCAACAGGGGAGTACATGCCATAGAGGAACACCATATGACTGCTGTGGGTCCTAATTGATCTTTTCTTCTTTGCTACACTTGGCCCAACAGTCAAAGAAATACTGGGGAAACCAAACACCGTTTTGTCCTGGGGGCCAATTATGATCTATCTCTTCCATGTACACCACAGGTGGCTGGATACGAGCCTATCTCATATGCCCCTCATATCTGCACTCTCAACCTTCTAGAAGAGCCAGGAGAGGGTCACTTGGTAGATTTCAGTACAGAAGCCATGGAGAATAACTTTTCAAAAAAATAGGAGTAAAGAGATGTTTGTCAAGTCCTTTTCCAAATCGTGTTGTTAGAATTATTTACCTGAAGCGACATCATCTCCTCTACTCCTCCTGGCAGATCCCCTACTCCTGGTCTTTCCAGTGCTTCAATGTACCAAGTGTCCAAGGATTTCTCTGGTCACACAAGATGGTGCAGAATCCAACTACATACTGCTAGGCCTGGATCTGCGCACCACAACTGAATCAGCCCCAATCGCCTGGTGAGGTGCCACACATTTAATAACCTAATGTGCACAGTACATTAGGCGCACCATGTGATTGTTTATCTTCTTCACTAGATAAGTCAATGTTTGGGGACACTTTATTAACCCTCTTGACTGTCTGGTGCTAAGCTCTGATAGGGCACCATGCAGGGGCGGACTGGGAACTTAAAAGTGGCCCTGGAAAAAAAAAAAAAACTAAAAGTGGCCCCATTTTGTAGTCGGGTCCAAATTGACAGACGGCAAAATACTACCCCAGCAGCAGAAAATATCTCCCCAAAACTGCCCCTCAGAACCAGCTGCCACGTTCTGTCCTCCTAGTCCAATTGCCTCAGGATGGCAATACAGTTGAATTCAGGAGTCAGGAGAACAGTATCAGATCAGAGGGCTCAAGTGACCCCCTGGACATCAGCCCACCGGGACGTTTCCCTGTAGCATCTATAGCCAGTCTGCCCCTGGCACCATGCCAATACCTCAACTAAAGGTATCTCGTGCTACTAAAGTTAGCTATACAGTTACACATTAGATGAATTTTGGCCAAACCTGTCAATTTTGGCAGGAATGGCCAACCATCTATTGTACACTTAGGTGTGCCAGCTCTCCCTCCGTGACATCTTGGATTTTAACTTGACCTTTGCTCTCAACAGAGATGAGCTGCTGACAGAGATGTCTGTCATCAGCTTTCACCACGTTCCCTACTAAGAATAAATATATCCAGGTCAAGCTGAGCGTACATGTGTACGGGGTGGTCGGAGAAATAGCTCTTGAATAAATAAGCATTTGGTCAATACCATTCTAAGGTGTATGGGCACTTTAACAGGTTCTCTCAGTCTAACGGGGTAATCTGGTGGTGACAAATTATCCACTAACCACAGGATAGGGGATAACTAATACACCTGTGGGGATCCTACTGCTGGGAGCCTCACCAATCATGAGAAAGGGAACCCTTAAAATGAACACAGCGGCAAGTCGAGCATGCGTACTGCTTCACTTATCTCTATGGGAGTTCCGGAGACAGACGAGTACAGTGTTTAGCTATTTCCGGAACTCCAATAGAGATGAATGTGGTGGCAACTCATTTCAGGGGGAGAGGAACACGAAAGGCATGGGTTACCTTTTTTTGTGATTCTGGGGTTACCAACAATAGAAGCCCCATTAAACTAATGGTTATCCTCAATCCTGTGGAAAGGGGATAACTCGTCACAACCGGAACACTCATTTGACACGGCACAAGTAACAGCAAGTCAATGACCGCCTTCTTCAGGGAGGTGCAGTCTCTTTGGGTATTGTACCTTATGCTTATTTTAGATACTTGATTGTATGTGCGTCATGTTATTAAATAAATATATGTATAAATATTTTCAATTGTACAGTATGACATTTATACTTCAGCAGAGACATCTACTCATTTGCAAAAGCGTAGAAGAAAAAAAAAAGTCTGTATACACAAGTGCTTCTGAAGCTATTCCTAATATGTCCTTTTTCTGTAATGCTGTGTCTATATTATTTAAAATCTACTATACAGGTGCAAACCATATGTGCTACACAATAACTATACAATAACATTACAAATGACTTTAATATAAAGTTCTTTAAATAAAAAATAACAGAACCACAGCTACAGTCGGGTCCAGCAGTGACTGCCGTGCTGGTTAAGTACTCATTCTCCATGTCGATGGCAGGGGCACAGGAGTGTGTGCTGGGCGCAACTGTATGAACACTGCTGGTAAAATAAATAGTAGGAAAAAAATGGCACCAATAATATACTTTTACGCATAACTGTCATGGAATTACACCTCAAATCTTCAAGTCATTTTTAATGAATGGTTATCCTGATTGTCCAGGTATCAGTAAAGCAGCATTGTTTTTTTTTTTTATGTTTTTTTTTTTTTTTTACGTCTGTTCTCTAATTGCAAGAAACAAATAGACTTCTTATGTTAAACCAAAATCGAGGCACGCGATCGTTCATTTGACGTGCTCGGCGGCATGTGATGAGCAGTAAAACTTTTTGTGAGTAATAAAGTTTGAAAGATTGTTAAACTGGATATCACACAGGCGGCAATATTTCCCACCGCCTGCAGCTGTACCAGAACCATTTAGGCTTTTGGTTAGGCTCGACACCTGATCCTCAGCAGCCGGGGTTGACGGAGATACATTTTCATTGGCTGTCAAAGGTTTGTCAGAAGCCCAGGAGGGGGATTTGCATCCGTCTTCTTGTGGAGGATTCTGGGAAATGTTTTCTTGCTGGGTATTGACTGCAGGCCTGTCCTCCTGCTTAAGTCCACCATTGACTATTACCATACCTCTGTTTTTTGGCAATAGCGGGAGTGACTCCTTCTTCAGCAAAGAACATCCATTTGAAGGTATCTGGCTTTTGGGAGACTCGCTTTCTACATTTGTGCTTTGATCTAAATCCGCATTGTGTATTACAAGAGACCCAGAAATATAATCACTTGGCTTGATGCCATAATACGGAGAAAGCTGATCTGCTCCTCTTGCTTTTTTTATTGCTCCTGGGTAAAGGCATTGTGGAAAAAATGCATTTTTGTTTTCTTCTTTCATTGCGATAAGCTGGGCTGCCTCACTAAAGACTTTAAGACCTTGAAGAGTTGCTAAGTGCGAAGAGAATAAGTTCCCGTTAGGTGAGGACTGTTTTGTGGTTCTGTTCTTTTCGCACTTTATGGTGTTCCTTTCAAAGTTGGCATCGGGGCTGCTCCTCTCATTTTCTGCATTGGGAAACACTTTGCTCTCCAGATTGCCTATGTCGTTGCGTTGGCTTGCTGTCACGGGACAGAAGTTTTGCTTGTGAGCAAGGTAGTTTTCAACTTTATTAAACCCTATTTTGCACACTGTGCATTCATGATAGTCCAGAAGCCTTTTCGGAGAGGTGGATGCCCTATCTGATTGTGTTAAACATTTTTTACTGAGGTCTATAGGAGCATCCATCTCCAGGGAGGAAATGGTTGAGTGTGAAGGATCACATTTCACCAATGGAATACATTTACTAATTGAAAGTGATGTTTCCAAATGCTTTGGAACAACTCCTGGAAAGATATCGCACCTGGGGTGATAACAGTCCCCGAGCCCCTCTGATGACTCTTGAGCAGATGTACATGGGTTGCTAAGACTAGCTACTTGAAGAAAATGCTGTTGCACTAGCTGTTGCCTCTGGTCGTGTTCAGGAAGACACATCTCATACATCTTCCTTCTCTTCCTTGTACGCATAGTTCTCTGCATGGCAGGCACTTTGTTAGTTGCAGATCTTTTTAGTGGTGGGTCATGACGCGTTGCACAGTAGTACTGTTTATGGACCATAAAGGTCTCGTGTCTACTAAATGTGATGTTACAGGCTTCGCAGGTGGTTTTTGTTGGGTCACTGTTGTCCGCCTCCAGCTGAGAAGGAGTGGTATTTTTAATTTCATTAGGTTTTCCATTCATTTTCTCGTCATTGCTATTGGCGTTTGTTATTTTTTTAACATCAGCTGCAAAGTCCTTATTGTCCCTTGGCTTAATATTTGACCCTAACAAATCTAAAACATTGCCTGAGTTAATGCAGGATGTCGGAAGGAGCTGGTTGTCGGGTTCAGTAGAAGGAAGAGGAGGATTAAGGAGGTTTACAGAATTTTGGCCATTGGTTGGGCTTACAGCTTCTGGCATCTTCTCGGTAACACCGGGGAAGTCTGTTGTCTTGGCTATATGTTGCCACCGGCTACTACAGTAGTGTTTTTTATGTACCAAATAATTGTCCAAATTATTGAATGTTATGTTGCACTCAAAGCATGTAGCCCCCTTTGGCATCAAGGGGCTGTAAATTACTGGAGGGTAGCTATTGCTGCCATGTCTTAGCCTCCTATGTACCAGTTCAGACATCTTTGCGAGTATTTCTGAGGCTTGAGGAACAACTGTGATATCATGTGGGAAAGCAAACTGGGAAAGAAAAGGTCCCATTGGGAAAGAAGGTCCAAGGGTGGGTTGTACTGGAGATGAAGCAAGCCTTGGGCTTGATGGCTCAGATTTAATTTTTGTGTATGAAAAAACGTTTTTGTTTGTTGCTTCTGGTCTCTGGTTGGCGAGGAAAAGATTGGGTTTCTTTTCACTCTTTTCCAGTTCACTGTCTGAGCTTGCATCTTTATTCTGCACAGTCTTTTGGCTCCGCATTAGTTCATTTTTATTCAGCAGTTCTGGCGTCTGTTGCGCATTTGCTTCGCTGGCACCAGGCGAATGTTCAGTGTCAGCTTCCCGTTGTAGTTTACTTCCAGGGACATGAAGCTCCTGGTGTTGTAGGAGTTCCCTCTGAGTTTGAAAGCCAAAATGGCACTGATTGCATCTAAAGGCAGCTTGAGTAAGATGAGAGAACAGGTGTTTGTGGAAGTTAATCACGGATTCTGCAGTGTAGTTACAAACTGTACATTTCAGGCTGGCCCCGGGGGAAAGGAAATCTTCAACTTTAACACCTGCAAAAGATGGAAAAATGTAAATACGTAAATAAATCTCGCTGATGTATCATTGAAATGCAGAAATATTGGTTTGGATTGGACGTCCTCGCATGTCCCCGAGGCTTTGAAATAATGTGTCATTCTGTTGTTTTCTTCTTAATGAATGCAAAATAAAATCTCTAATACTCAAGAGGGAATGTGGATATGTGACATCTAAGCAAAGTGCCTTATTTATAGTTCCATATGATATAGCATTACGCTAGTGTGGTGTATCATAGAATCCGAAATAGCCTAGGTATGTAACATACACTAAGTACAGCAGTACCCACAGACCAATATGATAGAATTGTCAAACATTGTTATATATTATATCTAGAGATGAGTAAATTGCTCAAAATTTGATTTGGGTTCAAGTTGACTTATTTGATTTGAGTCTTAGTCATCTCTAACTGTTTTGAAAGTGTTCCAGTTGGTCTGAAACTTTGTGTATGACACTGTGTTCCCTGGGACTCTCATCTCTCACTTTTATTTTTATTAATTTTTTTTTTTTGTCTTTCCAAAATTCACCTGAATCACTGAAAATTTGGATTCAGCTCCACCTCCAATTTTCTGACAGAATTCTGATTTGTCTAGAATCAATTCACTCATCTCTAATTATATCCAAACAGGTACCCACAGGGTTAAGCTATGGCTTGCTGGTTTGGCTTAAGTGCTCCTAAAGCAGTAAATCAGTTAACACTTGGTGATGCCATGGACGACTCTTGTCTTCTGGCTTACGTATATTGGATAAACTTGGCTTAATCACATACAAGTATTAAAGGGTTTTTCTGAGTGTATTAATTACTATGCCATTGTCACCAACCAACTAAGGTACTAATAATGCGTAGCCAACAAGTTGCTGGTTGTCCACTTTTGACAATCCGTTTTGTTAGAAGGATTCCCAGAAAATAGACATGTAGCCAATGCTATCCTGACTGGCTTAATGTACTAATACAACAAAATCATATTACATTAATACACGTTAAAATGACTATACTGATGTGTCTGGAGTCAGCATAATGCTGGTTACATCTGTGAGCTGATCACAGGGAGCTTTACTGAGGAGACCTCCAGAATCAGCTATAAACTGCAGTGAAACCCATCAGCAAATGTTCAATTCCCCTGCCGTGCCACCACAAGAGAAAAGAAGCATTACATGGTGATTAGGGTAATGTACAGTATGGTTGAGGCTGAACATAGTGGTAGGGGAGCATTAACACCCTAACTATATATAGGGGTTCTTGCTTGTAGTTTCTTATGTTCACGTGCAAAAAAAAGTATGTTTGGGATTACGTGAAGAGTCAAAAGGATTGGAGCAAGGCTATCTCCACAGAAGATGTGTGGTAAGTTCTCCAAGATGTTTGGAGCAACCTCCCTGCCAAGGTCCTTCAAAAACTGTGTGCAGTGTGTCTACATAGAAGAACTGGTGCTGTTTTGAAGGCAAAGGTAGGGCTGAGGCACACCAAATATTGCTTGGACTTAGATTTCACTTCGTTCATTCACTTTGCATTTTGTAAATTGACAAAAATAAACTATTAATACTTCTATTTGTGAAAGCATTGTTATTTTGCAAGATTTTTTCCACATCTGCCTAAAACCTTTGCACAGTACTGAATATCAGTTATACTAATGTTACCTGTATACACGGTAATGTAACCTTCATACATGCTGATGCCTACTACTGTACCTAGATATAACCTACATACAAGCTTGAAAAGTGTCTGTTACCTATAGACATGCCAATGTCTGCATATATGCTTGATACTGTACTTCTAACATTTGCATATCCATAGACTCATGGCCTGGTGACTGCCTGCTTCTATGATTTGAAACTCAGAAGTGCCTGATACCGATTAGTGTTGAGCGTGAATATTTGAATTGCGAATTTTAATCGCGAATATCGCCACTTCGAGAATTCGTAAATATTTAGAATATAGTGCTATATATTTGTATTCATGAATAGTGTAAATTGCGAATATTCTAATCGCAAATTTATCGCAAATTTATCGCGAATATCGGCACTTAGCAACATCCCTAGAAACCAATAAGAAAGTTGCCTAACGCTCAGTGTTGATCTAATTTTTATCGTGAATATATTGCATTGACGATTTTCGCAATCAAGTAAATACTGATTGGAGATCACGAATTCTTGAAATTTGCTAATTTATGGCGAATATTCAGCCAAAAATGTGCAAAATATCGTGAATTCGAATATGCCGCTCATCACTAATACCGATATGAAAGGGTCAAACCATTTGCTGATTTCAGGCCACCAGAGATGATTCTACCTCCAGGACTCCAGCCGATGTAGGTTACCGATAGTTCTAAATAATATTTTTGAAAAATCAAAAAGATTTTCTCAGTAGAATCCTAAATCTCATTAATAATTTATTCAAGATTAAGAATACAATGAAATGACTAAACCTGGCTAAGACACTCACCAGTGTGAGAATTTAAGTGCATTTCTAAAGCTCTTGCATTAGAAAAGCTTTTTGTGCATTGTGGGAATGGACAGACACTGGGCATCTGCTGGGAACTGTCCTCATTGTCCTCAGGGAGCTGAGATGGTTCCCTCTGACGACCGCTGCAGTAGTACATCAGGTGAGCTTGCAAGTTACGTTCACTCCTGTACCAAATGCCACACGATTTGCAAGGGAAGATGTCTTCTGCAAATTAACAGAAAACAGAGAAACTTTTTGAAAACCATTGCTTATCCCTCCAATTATTCTTGCCCTTGCATAGCCGGATACTGCCTTTCCCAGCCGGAGCCCGTAATGGAACCCAGCCTGTTTCTGGCATGAGTGCTGGATTTCGGCACATGCCGGAAACACGCCAGATCCTTGCCTGTTTCCATTATAGCCAAAGAGGCCTGGCGGTGCTCCAGCCTTTTCTGGCTATATGATAAACTCCAGCAAGCTGTTCCTCTGCCAGAACAGCCTGCTGGATAGTTGAAATGCTGGTGTGAAACTAGCCTTATGCAGAATGTCAATTTACCCACTGTTAGGACTCATGCACATGACCGTATATATTTTGCGGTCCGCAAAAAATACGGATGACATCCGTGTGCATTCCGTATTTTGCAGAACAGAACAGCTGGCCCTTCATAGAGCAGTACTATTCTTTCCCATAATGGAGACAATAATAGGACATGTTCTATTTTTTTGCAGAACGGAAATACGGACATACGGAAACGGAATGCACACGGAGTAACTTCAGTTTTTTTTGCGGACCCATTGAAGTGAAAAGTTCCACATATGCAAAAAAAACAGAACGGACATGGAAAGAAAATACGTTCATGTGCATGAGCCCTTACCATGTAACACTTAGCAAGAAACAAAATTTACCCCACTTGCCCACCTTAGCAAATTTTGTAAAATTATGCTGACATATTATGTGCTGAAAAGGACTTATTTTATTCTCCTCTTAAAGGGGTTCTCCGGGCTTTTAATATCGATGACCTATCCCGGCACCCCTACCAATCAGCTGTGTGAAGGGAACGCGCGTGTAGTGTGAATGTGCCATTTCCTTTCTCTCTTATCGCTTAAGGGCTCTTTCACACAAGTGGATCCCGTGCAGGAAATCCGCTGCGGGAAAGTGAGCCAAGCCCCGATCCGGACAGCAGAGACACGGAGCATTAACATGATTATGATAAAGTTGTCACCGTGATTTTGTAGTAAAAAGATCACAAAGAGGCACGGAGCATTATCAATCATGTTAATGCTCCGTGTCTCTGCTGTCCGGAACGGGACTTGGCTCTCTTTCACGCAGCGGATTACCCACACGGGATCCACTCGTGTGCAAGAGCCCTAATGCTGCTATGTCTATAGCAAAGTAGCAGCGAGCAGGAAGGGAGAAGGGCGGTGGCACGTTTACACTGTGTGTGCCGTCTCTTCATACAGCGGATAGGTCATCAATATTAAAAGCCCGAAGAACCCCTTTAATTAATCAACAGCCATAATAGCCATTGCCGCTGTACCCTGAACAGTAGTGTGAGCCTCGACTACAAATTCTACTTATTTCATAATTGCCTACAAAGAGTACAAAACTGGCATCAGTCATTACTAAGCCCCGAGCACTTGACGTATGGTCGCATTTCCTTTCTGTGCAATATTGATTTTTCATCTGTGCATTTGTGTGCATCTTTATGTCTAGTCCGTTATTTCATGTAATGCTCAAATACACACATGAAGTTTACAAAGGGCACGTGTTGTCACAAAGTACAGATGATGTTTGGTAGATAGAAAGTTTTGCTTGCACCAAGTTGGCATGGAAATGTACTCTATCACATGAATATCGATATATAGATCTATAGGTCTTCTCAAAAAGATTTCAAAAACTTCAAAGATCTTGCATCGTGCATATGACACCTACTGTTGACAATGGCTGTAGGCAAGATAGACGCCATAGCTGCTTGTTGAGGAAGCAATTGTATTGAGTCCAACAGGCGAGCTGGATACATTCCCTCTGTAAGAGTCATTTGAGTGGCAGCTTGTAGCCTTGAGTCAAAATCCACAACAAAGGCAATTAACTCCTCGCCCTCAGCAATAGACTTGGTCGTTGTACACCACAGTTGTCCTCCTGTAAGCACAAATGAAAGAGTTTACTGTCAAAAGCAAAATAAGTCTAAATGTCAAATAGGAATTAGAGAAAATTGCTGTAAATCTCAAGGTTGTACGGATTTCAGAATTGCTGTGTTAACCCAAGAGACCAATAACCAAAAGTGTAAACAGCTTTTTGAAAAGGTTTCCTAGATTTCAACAGGGGTTATGTAGCTTACGGCACTCCAACAGGTAATATCCTAGATCTCCCTGATGGATCAGCCATGGATGCAGGCAATTGTAATTTGACGACTGGTTAAAAGGTTGGAACCTGGAGTTATTATCCCATGATTAATGTAAAAAATGAAAATCAGACATCATCTAGTACATGACAATCTCTTTCTAACACAGCTGGAACTAGCACTGTACCTCACATGGACCCATAGATCTCCCCATTCATTGCGCTAGTTTCTCTGCTAGATTTATTTTAAGCTGCCAGCTCAAGGGGAGTGTCCATTCTCAGGTGGCATGTCCTTCTGCCTCAGCTGGTGACAGTTAAGGGATGGAACCGAGCATGTATGTCCAACTCAGTGGACAAAGAAATTAGAAAAAGAGCATATAGCAGGTTTACAGATCTGCGCTATAAAGATTTCATTGAGTAACTAATTGTTTAATTACATGCAATTACAAAAGTATTCAGATCAGGCACTGGTTTGAAAAATGTTGAATATATTTCGTGGGACAACCCCTGTAATATACAGAATTAGCTTGTCTAGCCTTTCCTATTACCAGATGAGATGTTTGTATTTCTTCCATATTCTACTATTGTTTCTCACTTGCAAGCAAACATTTCTTTTTACATTGCCCCTTCCCAGGGTAGCCAAAAATATTCCTGTCCCTGAAGATTTGACATTATAGTGAGTGGCATGTTACATTTTAATATGCCCAATTAGGGATGAGCGAACCCATGGAAGTTCGGGTTCGCTGGGTTCGGCCAAACTTCAGGTCAAAGTTCAGGTTCGGGACCCGAACTTGACCCCGAACTCTGACCCCATTAAAGTTAATAGGGACCCAAACTTCACCTTATTATTTTCCGTTATAACATGGTTATAACAGAAGATAATAGCATTCTTAAGACAGAATGCTAAATAAAATTTCGGCGTGGTGAGCGCAGTGATGTCATCGCAGGTCCTTTTGCAGGTCCTGCAGAAAGAAAAAAGAAGAGAATACTGGCTGCGCGATCAAGTGGATGAGGTGATTTTTAAAAGTATTTTTAACCCCTCGATGGCCATTTTATTTATTGGAAAATAATAAAAACACCCAAACACCGAACCTGAACCCGAACTTCAGTGAAAGAGTCCGGGTTCGGGTCCAGGTACCGGAACTCGCAAAGTTCGGTATGAACCCAAACTTTGCAGTTCGGGTTCTCTCAACCCTATACCCAATCTTTTGTTCTCATGTGAAATTTCCAACAGATTTTCTTGGCAGCAGCTTGCTGCGCTCTGAGAACATATATACACTAGACCAGCTGTCTTCTGAATAAATGTATGTAAGTTGTATGCCCACCTTAGGAATGGAGTAAGGGGCAATTCAATTAACAATATACATAGATATTCATGTATTTATATATATTTTGTAATATCATCCAAAAGGAGCCCCCGTTAGGATAATATTTTACACTCTAAGGAATGAGCTTAAAAGTGGTGTTCAGATATCTATCATTTATAACATATAGGTAGGGACCCCAGGAACAAAAGACAACATAGCTCTATTTGGGATGGGCCACAGCTGCCATAGAAGACAAAGGGCTTGGACCATAGAAGAATTGGGCTGGTTTATTAATATTGTCAAATAGTTAGTGTAAACTTAGATAAGACCAGGGTTCAGCAATCTCCAGCATTCCAGTTGTTGTGAAATTATAACTTGTTCTTTAAACCCCTTTCTGTGGGGGTTTAAAGAACAAGCGAGAACATGTGTATGTTGGGAGCTGTAGTTTCACATAGCTGGAGTGACGGAGGTTAATGACCCTTGGACTAGACAATCTTGAACTGCACCAGATTTCTCATAGCTGCTGACGCTGGATGATAATTCTATATGGTTTTTATATGACCTATTTGTTGGCTGAATTACTCCAAAAAATGTGCCAACTTTATGGCACATTTTTGGTGCTTGTTGGCACCTTTGAATCCACACACTTTTTCTAGAAAGCCATGTCATCTTTTAGCTAAGTCATAGCTCGTTGTCAGACAAGGCATAACAAATGCCTAAACCAGTGTAAGGCATGTTCACCAGTGTTGTGGTACAAATTGCACCATAATTCTGGAGCGTTTTCAATAGTAAATCTGCCCCATTGTGTCTGGAAATAAAAATGATGTGGGAAATGCAAAATGGATAAAACAAATATTTTTTTATGAATATAAACCATTTCAGTTATTTAAATAAACGCACCCAAGAAAGCTCTTGCAAAAATTGAATTTAACCATGTTGGTCAACAGTGAACTGTGTCATAATGTGAAGTTCAAACCATTTATAAAAACCACTGCCCGAGGATTATCCATTGTACCTGACAACCATCCACAAGCATTTTTCAAAAATCTAAGAAATTATATGTAACGGGAAAAACTGATGCCAATAGTCCAATGAACAAAAGTCATAACCGGAAGCTCCTGAATGACAATGCAAAATCTAGACATATCCCCCACCTACAGTAGGATGTGCCATTTATAATACTGGCAGCGTCTTATGTCGTAGGTGACCCTCTCAGTCCCTTTAGGCACCATGTGATGGACATTTCCATTATTCTGTTCCTCACCAAGAGGAATCTACCGCTTAATCCATTGGTGATGATATTTTAATTTGGCGGTGACTCCATTTTCTTGGTGGCCATGATTTGTGCAAATTATTATATTGTAATCATATTCAAGAAGCACGCTTTATCAAGATCAATGACAGTTTTATCCTTTGTCGTAGATCTTTCGAAGCATTCACAGTCTGAGCTCTACTGTCTTTCTTAGACCCCCACCGATGTTCCCTGATGACCATTTGACAATGTTAACTTAGTGGTGAGCATGCACGTGGTTCTCTAAGGGGGTCACTTGTCCGGTTGTCTCCATAACAACCGTGGACTTCACTGGAGGGGTTCACATGCATGTGCAGCCAAATTTCATATGTACATACATTATAGCTGTGATGGAAGGTCAGGTTCAGTCATGGTTTAAAGGGGAGCTCTCACCAACCTAAATCTGGCCCTATTCTAATGACTAAGTTACCAGTGTAGACGAGTGCTGATAGATCATCTCCCTCATACAACTTAATTATGGCATTTACAGCCCCCCCATTTAATCAACCTGATCCTCTAACGATATTTTACTCATGTCCCCCAGCGCCGATTCATTTATAGTTTAGTATTCCAATTTATTTTCAAAGAAAATTCAATGTTTAAAAGTCGAAGCAACTTTAAGTACTGAAAAGTCTAAATTATGCTCTTTCTTTTTCTTTTTGTTTTATCTCATCCCTTAACTGTAAATGATGGCATCCTCATGGGACAGCGCATTAAAAACTAGATTATGTCTGATGTATTAATGAGTTGAAGGAAGAAACTAATTTGTTTAACTTGTTTAGGCACAAAACAAATCACTTAAATGGTGTTATCTGTAATTCCAGACATAGGTATAAATCCATATCTACTGTGGCTAGAAAAATATCCCATACTGTAGCGTTTCCATGGCTGGTGCATGTGCTATAGTAGACGCTGTATTCACTATGCAAGGGAAAAGAGTATCCATTTTGATAAGTAATATTGCAGTGTTTATCATAGGAGATAACTGCCTTTTAAACTTCACTTCATTTTTCTCCTCAAAGAGATTACAGTTTTAAAACAACTTATTACAGGAATCTGCTAGCAGAGATAAGGCCAGATGATACGGCGGAGCTAAATTGCAAAAAAAGAAAAAAATTTGGACACTCTTTAACGGGAAATACTAAACAATTAATTTACTGTTTCTGATTGCTTTCAAAGATGAGAAGGAAATATTTAAGAAAACAGCATTTTTACTGAAGTGTTTAAGAGGTGGGTTTTATTCTCCACTCTAAACAGTGGGAAAAAAGCATCTGCAAGGGAAAAAGTTATTATTTTGTATCTATATTGTATCACTCAGTAAAAATATTTGAATACTATTTTGTTACCATGTATGATTATTATTGTTACTTGTAATCAGTGTTATTATCATATTAATTATAATCTAATTTATTGCTGCTATTTCTACAGCATGAAAATATTTCGCAGTGATATTCACATCAGTCCCTGTCCCCAGGGGCACTAACAGACTTATTTCAGTACATTAGGGATATTTTCATAGGAAGCTATTTAAAGAGAAGCTGTCACCATTCCCAACATGTCTGTTTTGGTAAATACTTGCATTCCCTGTGTAATAATAATTCTGAAGCATCTATTCTTATGACTCAATGATGTGTCATTCCTTAATTATTACTTTTAGGAGTTAAGAATGAATTGCTAGCAGTCCGCGGCGGCCTCTTGATTGATCACGTCCATCTTGATCACGTCAGTGAAGATGTCCACTTTGGCCTCTATGTAATCAAATGGATAAGGTGAGTATTTTTTCTTTTTTTTGCCGGATTAACCCCTGAAAGCTCTCAATGTTAATCTCAGATGCCGCGATCAGCGATGAATGCGGCATCTGAGGGGTACATTGATGGAGGGCCGTTCCCTGTCATTGCACTCGCTACTTGATGAAATAATTCACCAAGAAGCAAATTTCTTTGTGAACTTCGGTGAAGCAGCTAAATCGAATTTTCCAAAATTTTGCTCAATAATTGATATCCCCTGCTCTGGTGTTTTGCACTTTTGAAAGGATCAACACTTAACAGTTGCTATAGTTTATTACTTGATTTTTACGACTAACCTTGTATTTTGCGGATAATGACTTTTTGTGCAATCTGCTACACTCTTATGTGTACATTCAGTTATGGATATGTTGGGAGTTTTCTATTTTTGCCTTGCAATTGTAGTTTTTTTATTTTGCAATTTTTTTTCTCATATGTTTCTTTATGGGCTATGTGGATCGGGTTTACAATCTAATATTACGGTATCTCCGTGAAATTATGGATTTAATTCATTACTTATACATTTATTCTAACCTTTTAAACTCCAAAAAGAACAAAAAACTCAGGATAGATTAATATTGCAGACTTGAGGCACACTCCATCGTTTCTGTAAAAATGGCTGCCTTGACAAATCTGAAAAATTCTGATTTCGCTGTAAGTAAACAAAATATGATTGCCAAACTTTGGCTGTCTGATTTTGTCAAATACGGCCAATTTTAAACTTTAGGTAAAAATTCACTTTAACGAGACCTAAATTCTTTCTCTTTGTATTCCCTTATGTGTTAATAATCAAGATCCTTTACAGGAAGTTTAAGATTTCTGCTCATAATTACTGTCAAAACGTCACTGAAGTATCTTGGAAGTTTTGATAATAGAGAGTGAAATCATGCTCCGGACTTGATTACATTTTAGAACTTTTTTTCAGAATAAATGGGCTTAAATATCTGTTTTTCCACGACCCAAAAAAAAAATTAAGTCACACTTTTCATTATTTTAAATAAATCATCTTCTGTGCAATGTCACAGAGCCCTTTCCTGATAAACTTTAATTAAGATTAAGACAAGCCTTTTGGAAAGAATCCCATCATTAACAAGCACGATAAACACAAAAAATACTCCCAGCTTGTCAACGAGAGGCAATTCGGGAGTCTTAACATGGCTATCAGTTGCTAGGAAACAGGGTTGACAAAACGTCAATTATTTTACGTTATACCTTAAGAAAGTGCGCAGAATAGAGTTTTTCCATAGAAGCTTTTCATTTTCTAGGTTGTTCACAACTTTTAGCATACCACGAGGCGAAATGTAAAAAAATCCAGCACCGTTGGTTAAATTCCAAACTTTTTTCCATTGTGGAATAAAGTTCACATTACGATAAGATGTGATATTCTTGGTGTTCAGGTCAGGAAATTATGCTTAACTGGCATGCCGTCTGCTGTTGTGTCAGTCAATTAGATCTCGGGATGTGGCCAATGACCAAAATGACAGATGTAGTAAACCTCAACTTGTTTCTTGCCTTAAAGAGGGGCTTTCTGGTGAAAATAAAAGGATGAACTAAGTATCATGATATGGAGAGCAGTCCCCAGGGATCTCACTATTACTATTACTATTATCCCTGGGCGCCGCTCTGTTCTCCCGCTATGTCCTCCGGTATCTTCAGTGACTTGGTTCTACTGGGAGGAGTCTGCCCTTTTTGTCCTGGGCATCTCCTGTAGCCCTGTCCAATCACAGAGCAGAGCTCACAGCCTTTGAGGTTTGGGGTTATCCCATGACTAATGTAAAAAATAAAACCAAACTTCATATAGTACATGACAATCTCTTTCTAACAAACACAATTACAACCAGCCCTGTACCTCACATGGATCCAGAGATCTCCACATTTATTGCTCTGCTAGATATATATCAAGGTGACAGATCAGGGGGAGTGTCTTTTCTTCTGCATCTAAGGAGGCGTGTCTCAGCTCTCCCTATCACAGCTCAGGAGGCAGGTGAAGGATGAAACTGAGCATGTGCGGCCATCTCAGTGAGCCGGACAAAGAAATGAGGAAAAAACAAACGGCAGGTGGAGCTATAGAGATACATCTTATTGAATAACTTAGTTGCTATGCTAAAGTTTTAAGAACATGCAGTTACAAAAGTATTCAGATCCAGACGCTGGTTTGAAAACTGTAGAAAAATGTTCATGGGACAAACCCTTTCAGTTATCATTTGCTTCATCTGTGTCTACTTGAAGTTACATTCTAATACAAGTTGTGGTTGACTGTTGTTCCAGGGGCTAGAATCCATCCATTTTTAACTTAGATAAAGTGTAGTGTAAAAAGGCGACTTCTTCGACATCATGGATTGGTCATCTGAGGCTTCTGCTGCTGCTTTTGCCACAAGTATCCCATGACTATCGCTTTACTTAAAGGGACATATCAAGAAAAACTGATGCACTTTGAGATGTGTAGTACAGGGTCAGAAGGGGGTGGTGCTCGACACATGGATTCTCTCTTTGGTGTTCTTTGGTGCCATGTGTCATGCACCTCCCCCTCAGTTGCCTGGAGGGAGTACTTATAGTACTTATTTTAGGCTATGGACACACCTGCACTGTAGTTATCTGTTCAGGGTTCAGTCATCATATGGAAACCATAGTGCAGATGTGAAGAGAATCTTAGTCCAAAAGATTCTGGGGGGAATTTATTGTACCATGAGGAGAACTTTTGACTTTACTTCTTCTTGGGTCTCCATTGCCGTAATTTGAGCCATATTTACCTAACATATCATTCTGCTGGAAGAATGTAGGACATCATTACAAACAACACTGTAAAAAGTGCAGTTCATAAATCTGGGACAAACCTAATTAACACCTCGAACCACATTCACTATGCTAACAACTTTTCAAAAGTAGCAAGAGTGACGGAGAATCACAAAAATACATTTTTTTTTCTTTTGCACAAAAATGGTACAATTTTAATGGTAAGAAACAAGTGCAAAAAATTCAGAAATTCTCGATTATTAGACGTCAAAAAAATATATAAATAACAAGTAACGTGTTAACACAAAATAAATTTTTTTAACTATCTATCTATCTAATCTATCTATCTATCTATCTATCTATCAGCCAATGCTTTATTTATATATATATATATATATATATTTATATATATATACACACACTTTATATATTAATATCCATCTATCTTTGTCTATATCTATTTATCTATCTACAGTATCTATCTATTGTGGGGATTCGCTCTGGTAGGCAGGGTAAGCGGTCGAAGAACAGAGACACCAAAAACAAAACTTGACCCAACTGCAGTGTTTTATTCACACAAGCAGGTATTAACGGTTAACAGTTCAGTAATCAACTTCACCTTAGTCGACAAAGTCCAGGTGTTCATTCACACCATGCTGCAGTTTTTTCCCTACATAGTCCAAATCCAGGCATTAGGCGACCTGTTTTCCCCAAACCAGTCGCAAGCACACATCTAACCACAGGATTCTCTCCTGCTGCCGCCCAGCTGACTTTTAAGACAGCTAGGTGTCGGCAAAGCCTGGACCTGCAATTAAGATTCAGTCCAGTGCTTGACCTCACCTGGATGTCAATTAGTCCAGCAGCAAATGCTGGGAGGAAAATACCTTCCCCTCCAGACCAAACCTTTTACTGTGTCACATACCCCCCCCCCCCTTTGTTCAACCTTGAAGGGGTGAACACTCGCCAAACAGTGCACCCGGGACAGGGCATCTGCATTTCCCTGTAACCGGCCTGCTCTATGTTCCACCGTGAACTTGAAGTTCTGTAGAGACCAGAACCATCTGGTGACCCAGGTCTTTCCCTCTTTGTCCAGGTGTTTGACAGGCCGCCGCTAACTCTGTATCGCCTCTATCTTGTTCATCTGGGGTTTGATGACTCTGTGTCCAATGACATACCCTAAGTATCGTGCCTCCTCCGAGATGGTTTGTCGCCAAGCCACAGGCATCCGGTATGGCTTTAACTTGACTTTCGTCTGGGGTTCTGTGACAATACCACGTTGCATTACGGAAGTACATCCAGGGAGGTCCAAGTACACATCTGTTTCCCGACTATTGAACTCCCTGGCCTCTTGAGCCTGCTTAGAGAAAAGGCTATCATCAATACGCACTGTTGCAGCCGCTTTATCTGCAATAGACAGAGAGGCCATAATCTCTCCCCCCTAGACATACAGGCCGCGGGTTGTTCTTAGTACAGGTGTCCAAAGGTTTCATTAAATTGACATGGTAGACCTGCTCCGGCTTCCGCCGACCTGGTTGGCACACCTTATAATTTACGTCGCTTACATTTTCTAGTATCTCATAGGGCCTCTGCCACCTAGCGAGGAACTTGCTGTCCACGGCTGGTACAAGAACCAGGACCCAATCTCCAGGGTTAAAGTTCCAGACTTGATTATAGACCCGACTGTGTGCTCGCTGAGCTGCCTTCCTATGCTCCCTACATATCCCATTCAGTGGAGTTGTCTCCCCCTCATCCACTGGAGTGACTGTCACCCGTACTGCGGGCCCCCCTGCCTTGGGTTCCCTGTGGTCTAGCACTCCGACTAAGGCAGGCCTCTCCACTGGAGCTTTTCCTATCTCTCGGGGATCAGTAGGTATAATGGCTGGCCAAAGGGATGGGAACAACGGAAAGTATCTTCCTAGTATCAATTCATAGTGCTGGCTCGTGGTCACTGCCACCTCATGGATCCACCTGCCGGAACACCTGTTTAGGGACACTAGAGTGGTGGAGTAGTCTTTTAAATCTCCATGTACGTTGAATACGCCGACTTTCCGGCCAGTAAACTCAGTGGGTCGCACCAGAATAGCCCTCACAAGGGTCACCAGACTCCCTGAATCTAGCAGAGCCACTGCGGGCGTGACTTCTACCTCCTCCTGACACAAATGTTGTTATTGAGAGTCTCTGGAGTATCTGACACACAGACCCTTCTGGCATACAGTGACTGTCGGTACCCAAAGTTTGTGTCCATGGGCTCAACAGGTGAAGACAGTCGGCCCTTATATGACCAGGCTCACTACACCGCCTGCAGATTATCGGGGCCAGATTCCGAAAGGGCACGTCCCGAGTGGTCTTTCCCAGCTCAGGCCGCCGGGTCTGGGGCGGAGATTTTCTTGGTTTTATTACCCCCTTCCCTAGAGTTCCCCCCTGGAGTTCCACAGTAGCCCCATGCTGCTCTACCAGGTCCACCATATCTAGGGTACTAGCAGGGGATACCTGGCCAACACAGGCTCTAACCATTTCTGAAACAGGTGCACCAAGTCATAATACTGTAATTGTGTGGCTTAGCCGGGTCAAACTCCCACTGATGCACCCACTGGGCCCGAACTAACAACATTAACCCACAGTCGCACCAAGATCTCACCCTTGACTTTGTTGTAGTCCAACGCTTACTCGGTCGACAAATCAAAGTAGACCTGTTGGGGTCCGAATGTCAGGAAGGGAGCAATAACCTCAGCCCACTGCTCTCGGGGAAGACCCTCCCACTCGGCCACCTTCTCGAACACCACCAGGAAGGTCTCAACATCATCCATTGGAGCCATTTTGGGGATCGCCGTGTGGACTGCTTTCCGGACATTGTGGACTCCGTAAGTTACTCCTGTCTTCTGTAAGGCCATCACGTGTTGCAGTAGCAGCTCGTTCTTTTCTTGCTGTCGCTGATTAGCCTCTCGCAGTTGCTGGTTAGTCACCTGCTGTTGCTGGTTAGCCTCCAAGAAGGCTTTCACTACAGTCTCCATCTTGTCCAGTGACACTGGTTGCAATTTAGTAGGCTTAATTCAAGACATAAAACCATGCCCAGAAAAAATGAAGAACAAAAATATTCTGGTTTTGCGTCAGCCTCGCTGCATATGCCCGCATCCTCCACCAATTGTGGGGATTCGCTCTCGTAGGTAGGGTAAGTGGTCGCAGAAGAGAGGCACCAATAACAAAACTTGTTCTAACTGCAGTGTTTATTCACACAAGCAGGTATTGACAGTTAACAGTTAAGTAATCAACATCACCTTAGTCGACAAAGTCCAGGTGTTCATTCACACCATGCTGCAGTTTTTTCCCTACAGAGTCCAAATCCAGGCATTAGGCGACCTGTTTTCCCCAAACCAGTCGCAAGCACACATCTAACCACAGGATTCTCTCCTGCTGCCGTCCAGCTGACTTTTAAGACAGCTAGATGTCGGCAAAGCCCGGACCGGCACCTAAAATCCAGTCCGGTGCTTGACATCACCAGGCTATCAATTAGTCCAGCAGCACATGTTGGGAGGAAAATACCTTTGCCTCCAGACCAACCCTTTTACTGTGTCACACTATCTATCTATCTATCTATCTCATCTTCACATGAAAAACTATTGTGCAAAAAAACTGCAAAAGAAAAGCACTAACGTCCATAGTAAGTGAATAGTAACATATATTTATATGATGTATATATCTAATGTAACAATTCTGCCAAAACCAAATATTTCACAGCTATTTCCAGCGACACAGCACACAATCAATCTAATAACACAATTCTAATAGATATACCATTTACGTCAAGAATTAAGAATTGAAGATATAAAAGACAAAGCAAAATTCAGACGCAGACAAATTAAAATATGAACTTTTGACCCGTCAGGCTGCAAACCGAGAAATGTTTCTTCTTTCCGCAGGTCAGTTTTAGTGGTCTTTTGAATTTCTTCAATTTTCAGAAATTCGGGCAAAGCAGCAACTAACAGAGTATAAAATTAAACTGATGCAAATAGAACTAATGGTTGTATTTCTTACAATTCTGAGACATAGTCATTATCTCTCAGCAGGATAGCATGTTCCTGCCGTCCAGAGCGCTGCTCTATGCAGTACACATGTTTTAATTAGGCTTAACTGACTGAAGTTTTCCCAGACACGGTTATGTTTCCATTTGTTCTGCATCACTTGTTAACTCACTTGCCTTTTTCTTTCCTTTTTAACAATTTTATATTTTTGACACTTATTATGTAGGGAATTGATAGCATGAGAAAAGGAAGGTTGCTTGTATTCTGGAGCTATAAGGCCCTTACAGTGAATGTCCGTCATTTTTCTAAATTGGTACATAATAGTGTTGGTTAATTTCTTACATAGTTACACTGTTAATACGGTTGAAAAAAGACATAAGTCCATCAAGTTCAACCAAGGGATAGGTGGGGACGTGAATCCCAGAAGGAAGTGAGACTCAGATTTCTACACATTTTCATAAGCATTAATGTTGTTCACTTTTAAGAATTCATCTAAACCCTTTTTAAACCTTTCCACTGTTCCTGCTGTGGCCACGTCCTGAGGAAGTCTATTCCACAGATTCACAGTTCTTACAGTAAAGAAGCTTTGACGCTTCTGGAGACTGAACTCTTTCTTCTCCAGTCGCAGGCAGCGCCCCCTTGTCTTTTGAGGGCATTTTACATGGAACAGTTTTTCACCGTATTTTTTGTATAGCCTATTTATATATTAGATAGGTCAATCATGTCCCCCCTTAGACGTCTCTTCTCAAAACTAAATAAATGTCATTCTTTTAATCTTTCTTCATAACTAAAGCTCCATGCCCCTTATCAGTTTAGTCACTCTCCTCTGTTCTTTTTCCAGCTGCAGGGCATTCTTTCTATGGACTGGTGCCCAGAACTGGACTGCATATTCCACATAAGGCTGCACCAACGCTTTATAAAGTGGTAATATTAAATCCCTGCCCCGTGAGTCCATGCCTTGTTTAATACATGACAATATCCAGGTGGCCTTAGAAGCAGCTGATTGACATTGTATGCTTTTATTTAATCTACCATCTACAAGGACACCCAAATGCTTCTCTATAAGTGACTCCCCCAGTGTTATATCCCCTAACACATATGAAGCACGCGGGGGAAAAACGCTTCCGTTTTGTCCCTATTCATTGTAAATGGGGACAAAACTCAACGAAACTGAGTCACCAGAATGCATCCCATCGCGGACAGAATAGTGTGTAGCAAGATGGATCTGTCATGACTCACAATGTAAGTCAATGTAAGTTTCTTGAACACAACAGAAAATGGATCTGTCCCCCATCCGTGACTTACAATGGTTTTAGAGACAGATCCGTCTTGGCTATTTTAGAGATAATACAACTGGATCCATTCAGAACGGATGCAGGTGGTTGTATTATCCTGACGTTTTTGCTGATCCATGACGGATCCAGGACAAATGCTTGTGTGAAAGTAGCCTAATAATACTGCATGCTTTATGTGTCTAGGCTCCCTCTAATGGTGGCTTCACTTGGCCCTTACAGTGAATGTCCATCGTTTTTGTAAATTGGTACAAAATTTAGTGTTGATTAATTTCTTAGTATATTTCAGCCTTATTATAATAGGAGCTTTGTTTTTCTGATTCAGAGCTCCAAATCCCCTACATAGACACATACTGAATGCTTGCAGCCACCATGATGTTGTTGATGATGTTATATTAAGTTTTTCACCATCAATAGTTAAAAAAAATATCCTACAATCCTGCAGTTTTTAAACTGGCCACTAAGTGCAAAAAAAAAAGGCACCACTTCTTGGTGTGTACAGATTACTTGTCTGCCGTGGTCTCCTTTTCGTTACAAGCAGGATTACAATTAGAGATGAGCGAAGTATTGGAAAATTCGATTTGGCTGCTTTGCCAAATTTTACAAAGAAAGCGCATTTCTTTGTAAGTAGTGGGTACAATTATGGGGAACAGTAATTGCACTGCTCCCCGTCATTGTACTCCTAAGATGCGGTTTTTGTAGCTGATCGTGGCATCTGATATTAATTATACAATGTAAAATAAATAAATAAAATCATACCTCCTCTCAACCCTTTGAACGTAAATAGCCGCCACCATCTTGATTGAAGATCCAGCACGAAATATCGCTCGGCCTGTGTTGACGTCATCATGTCAGGTGGCATTTTGACATCATACATCACCTTGTACTGGATTTCACAGGGGATATTAAATAAAGATGGCGGCAGATGGCTCTTCGAGCTCAAACAGATGATTTTTTAAAATTTGTTACCGCTATGCAGGGAAGGTCAATTAATTACTGTACCACGAAGCACTAAGAAATTTGGCTTCGCAACAAATCAAATTTTCCCTGAAATTCGGATCGAAGTCCACTCAACACTAATTACAATGACACCTATGTATGGATAAAACAGGATCCACCATTCACAATAGGTGATATCACAGCTTATCTCCTCCCTCCTGACCTCTGCACAGGTCACAGAGCACGCCTAGAAAACTCTCCCATAGAAGTCAATAAAGTCCCCGCCTGTCCATTGTGTCTATATCTCTAAATGCTGTTACGAACAGTTCAGGCAAGATGGCCGCCTCCATAATCATATTCAGGAAATAGAATTTAAAAAAAAGTACAATCAGGAAATAAAAACATAATTAAAAAAGGAATGCGTAACTACAGTAGTTAACTGGCAGAAAAAAACACATTTATACACATACCCTTATGTACAAGAATGGCGTTGTTTGCTTTCCGTTTTCCTAATCTCAGGCATCCCTTATTTAAGAGAAATATTTAGGATCATACAAAAAGTAAATACAAAGAAAGTATACATAATAAATTATTGCAAAATGAAAACATACATATTAAATTATTGTAAATATGTATGATAACATATGATATTTACCGCCGAGGAACAAAACCGTCTGATCTAACGGCGCCACCTAGTTTTAACATAGTGAATAACTATACAAAAAAAAAGAACCGCAAACCAACTAAACATCCCACATAAATCCCTTAAACGTAATAAGAAGAGTGAATTGTTACAAAATTAATATGAGTTAATCAATTCATAATACAATTAGCTTGGAAGAGACCTGCTCATACACCCACGCCTTACTCATAAAGCTTTGCCAAACCAATCAGCACCTGTCAATTTGAAACTTACCGCTTATCTACCACTAGACAAAAAAAAAAGCCCCCCCCCCCTCATTCATTTAGCTGCATTTTGTTTTAAAATGTTGGAAACAAAGGGCGTTTTAGACTAATTAGAGCCCCGGCTTCATCTTCCCCGCTGCACAAGCCAACATGCAGATCTCTCATTAGGAGCTCGTGTGCCACATATATCTATATGTTGCCACATTGTTTGATTAAAAAAAAATATAATGGATTCAAATTCAATACTGTTGAAATTCTTGACAGTGGAGTAGTGGATGGAGGAGAACTTATAAATTATGTGTGCCCCTTCTTTGAAAAATGCATCGGAGGTTTCTTTGTGCACTGGCAAATACAGTAGGAATATGAAGCATTGTGTGTATCCTTCTGCACAGCACCTGATAAAAGAAGAAAGAACTGTGACACATTCTTAAGACAATAGAGGAATTAAAAAGAGACAATGAGCCAGCTGCTTCATTAATACAATCAAAAGGGAGCCCGGCTCACAGGAGCCCAGATAATTAAGCACTACTGTTTTAGCCCTTCTTTCTATAAAATAGCAAAAAAAAAAATAATAAAAAAATAATACATTAACCAGTTCATAGTTGTTAGATACATATATGTGCTTGTTGTTTTGCGTGATTAATGTCTCCTTGGAACCCCGGATCATGCCAACTCATGCTTTGTACAACTTTGCGAGACCAAAAGAAAGAGAAAAAGTGATAAAAATCGGACGGACACAGCAATAAATCAAAGCATTCAGTTCATCGGACCTTTTTTTCTTTGTCTCTTGGGAAAAATTGCTTTGGGTTTCTGTTGAAAAGCTGACCAAAAATAGTTTTCATAGCTGTTTCTTTTTTTTTTTAGATATTTTTGTCCAGTCGGTCAGGACTCGTAGTTAATAGTTGTTGTTTTATTTGCATTGTCTTGCATGTCTTTTCACACAGCTTTACCAAAGTCGCCTGGCATCTTTTTTTTTCTTCTGAAAAGTTTCAAATCACGGTCATTTTGGATGGTTTCGAAAGCTGAATCAGTCAAGAGGGTTTTGTAACACAAATTCTGATAATTTAAAGATTTTCCTTAAAAAAAAAGTGTAATATATAAAAATATAGATACTAGTTATGACAGCCATGGGTGGTTGTTAAAATGTGTTTCCAATCATATGCGTTATTAGAAATGGCTTGTGGAGAACAAGACCCAATTTTTGTAAAAATCTGAGGAGGATATGAATCCAAATATGTGGTGTTTTGATTTTAGCAAATTTGAGAGAGGGGGAAAAAAAGCAAAAAAAAAAAATTAAAATAAAAAAAAATTAAAAAGTGAAAACCAAGAGAGAAACGATATCAGTTCTAGGAGACCTCAGTCTGTCATACAGAAATTTTTAGACTAATTGGAGCAATTTCAATTTGAGTAGAATTGAATCGACCTGAATTGAATCAGTAGACTGATATGGCCAAATCGAGCTTGAGTCGGATTTTGATCAAATTCACTCATCTGTTAAGATAAGTGCCGATTGCCTACACCATTTTTAGAAAAGACTTGTGCAGGAGGAACACACATTGCTACTAGTTTTATGCTTAATTTTTTAACCTCTGCCGACAAACTGTTCACATTTGGACATTTCATCACAGCTCCTGTGCTGAAGACATAGCAGAAACTGCTTGGATTTTTGGGGTTTCTGGAGCCTTATTTCCTATACTTTTGGTCAGTCAAATATTTCAGTGATATCCGGACATAATTTCACCCAGGCAGCCCCCCTGATGTTAATATCAGCATTCATGCTCCGATGCTCTCCCTTGCCCTGCGCTATCCAGCAGGGCAAGGGCTCTTTTATTTACCATTACACACTGCCGGGCGAAGGCTTCCGGCCAGCAGTGTGTTCGGTGATGTCTCTGATGGGCCGGCTTAAGCGCTGCCCTAGCAGTTTTACAGGCTAGGGCAGAGATAAAGCCTGCCCATCAGTGCCGGTAACATCACGGGGCTCACCGCTCGGCGGAAGCCTCTGCCTGGCAGCCCTAAAGAGAGCCCGGTATGTCACCGGTAGTCCAGAAAATGCCTTTGCCCTGCGGAATTCAGCGCAGGGCAAAGGAGAGCATCAGAGCATGAACTGATCCGATGCTCAAGTCAGGGGGGCTGCCTGGGTGAAAATAGCGATATATCCACTTATCCAGGTTCAACTCTGAACCCGGACAACCCCTTTAACATTTAAAATTTTCTTTTTCCTTTTTTAATATTTATTTAGTTGGGCATCATATTTACACAGCTCCTAGTATCAGTTATGTTGCCAAAAAAGGATCAGGCTAATTATTTATATTTTTGAAACAGGGAATCCAAGGTTGACAAGTAGTGTGTAGAAATGTTTTAAAATCTGTATGGCGAATTGTGAGCTTTTAGGGGTTTTCTTTAGAAAAAAAAGGCATAAAAAGAAATGTAAATAGTGACTTGGGTGCCATAGTTAGTTCATAAGACAGGTGCCCATTTTTTGAAAGACACATGGAGAAAAAACCCAAGGACTGGACTGTGGCAGAGAAAAATCTGTTTGGTTATTCTGACATTTACCTGACAGGTGCTGGATAGTGATGAGTGAATTTCCTGAAATCTGATCCGGATTCAATTTAGCCAAATCTGTAGGCAAATTTGATTCGGAGTTCACATAAATTCGACACAAATCGAAAGTGCCCCAATGACCCTGACATGTTGTGGCAGAGAAATATGTGGCTATGAATAAAAGCATGGGTGCTGGTGGTAACAAACTGTCAGATTTTTTACTTCTTTTTTAAAATAGTTCAAAAAGTTTCACCCTTTGGCGGCAAATGTCTGCTGGTGTGTATGCCCAAACACTTCCTGGGGTCCTGTGACCCTGCTTATTCATTTTTCCTGTCTTCTTATGTAAAAAATGGCTGGTGCCATTTAAAGAAATTTGTTTGGATCGAATTGCCCAAAATTTGGATTTGGTTTCAACCTGAATATTAGAGCCTCAATGCCAGTCCTATAGACATAAATAGAGAAACTGATTACATGTCCACATTGCAGACACCTTTGCATTTGGGTCACATAATCTAAGAGCCAAAAGTAATAGAGGCTCAAAAAATCCATGTCTAAGTTTGTTAAACAGATCATTAAGTATACGAGCTCACTTAAAGGGAATCTGTCACCATGTAAATGCCAATTAACCTGCAGGCAGCATGTGATAGAGCAGGAGGAGCTGAGCAGATTGATGTATAGTTTATGGGAAATGATTCAGTAAAACTTGTATTTTATTCATTTAAATTCCTGTTCATTCTGAGCTTTGACGTCCAAAAGGCGGTCCTATCAACGATTGACCGCTGTGTATACACAGTCATAGAGGGAAGGATGTCAACCACCGATAGGACCGCCTCCTGGAGTTCAAATTTAAATGAATGAATACAAATATCTATAACTTTATTATCTATATTATCTATATCTATATTAAGAAATAGGGGGTTAGACAGAATTTTTTGGCAGCGCCGTTGCTCAATCTTCTGGTTGTGTGAGATTCCAGATGACTATATCTTTTACCCCAGAAAAGTTCTGGACAATCATGTTTCTTTTGACTACCAGATGGCAGATTTGAGAAATGTTAACGTATTCAAACCAATAAAGCTACGTTTCAGTTATCCAATTCAGATCACTTTTGCAAAGCAACGGATGGGGATGAGCACCCTGTCATGTACTTTTCCTGAACATATATATTTGCAGCCCTACCAATAGCTGATTAGGGAAGAGGAAAGGAAGCGCTTTGCCAAGAGGGAAACCCCGATATACAAGCAAATGCATGGAAGACCATAGTATCTAAGATGGGTTGACAAACTTTGTTCTCAAAAACCTAATCAAATGAAACCTTTTCATAAAAAAATAATAATAATAAAATGTTATTTTCTATCCATACGATCATTATTAGAATTCAGTTTTTCAAATACCTGTAAATAAGTCCTTTTGCACTTTCAGCACTATCTAGACCACTTACTAAAGAATCGGGATATGGCTACACATTTTTTTTTAATGCAATTTTTAAAGCCTTAACCAGGATTGGATTCAACATAGTGGAAAAGTCGTATCTGTCCTTTATACTTTCTCTCCTTTTATGATCCACTCTTGATTTTGGCTTCCAAAACTGCATGAAAAAAACCCGTACCTGTGATCGTACCCTAAAGGCTTTACTGCAGCAGACAGAGGATAATTTTGTCTACTGTGTAATGTCATAATTTTGTCATATTCATTGTCCAAATGTTCCATACTATAACCCTATAGAGACAGGTTAGAGGTCAAAGAGCTGTGCTGAAATATTTCCTTATCATAACACACGTAAGCGGTAAGGCTACTATATCACAGTACCATTCTGGGTAACGAGAGCTCATCATCTCCATTTATCGGGCACTTTACTTTTTTTTGCTATTAATATGCACAAAGCACTTTTAAATAACCATGTAAATGAAACTATTTTTTTTACTGTTTGACAAAATTCAGGCCAATTCCTTTTCCCCTTGATTGAGTTGTTAGAGCTTATTTATTACATTGGGAGCTTCCTCGACGAATATCCTCAGAAGTTCTGTGAATTTAAGAAGCTTATTTCTTTCTATTGGGACCCGAGTTCAAATCCTGAGTTGATCGAGCTGAGTATACATTTCCTTTCATTAGATGACTATAAAAGTCTTAGGTGAAATCAGTTCCTGGTGGACCACAGTCATAAAACTATTAACTATTTGGCACGAAAAGCAGATTGGACTCAAAAAGCCGAAAATTGATGAGCGAACAAGACTCCCATAACACTTAAAGGCTTGGAAATGAAATAAAGCTACTGATCCTAAACATTTCACAATTTAATTCCACGCAAGTGCTTACAACCAAGACAAAAGAATTATTTAGAGGTGAAGCCATAATGTACTTATTTAACTTAATCTATGATGCCGCGCAGGTTCCTTGCTCTCCACGGCTATTAAAGGGACAGTTAACCTAAAGTCAAAAGTTTAAAATGTAAAGACTATTCAAAGAGCTGTTCATATGATTCATATGTATGTACATTTATTTTTCTGGAGATTGCCGAAACTGGAGATATTTAGGGTAATAGAATCTTTATGGAGGTAGACATTTTATTAGACTTCCAATCAGTATTCTCTTTAAAGGACACTACAACAAAACAAGCCTAAAATGGCTGTTCCTGTTGACCATTACTAGTAATTATAATTTTATGTAACTAGTCAAGTTTTGAATATTGACATGGAAGAGAAAGTACAAAGAAGGTGTTCAAGACCAAAAGGATTTAGAAAGACAAATATGTGATTCTGTGATGTTTCGAAGCCTCTTGCCATCATCAATGTATTCCTGGTAGTGTATGTATCTAAGCTTACATACTTAGGTCCCCTCATGAGGACAACCTCTTTCTATATGTCCTGTTGGTCCAAGCGTCCATTGTAGAAGGGGTACCCCCATTTTAAGGCAGTTCCTCGGGCCCATCCATGTGCTACACAGTCTACCGTTCATTGAACAGCAGCTATGAAATACTACATGGTGGTCAGGTGGCTTCCAGTGGTGATAACAGCTGATCCTTTGCAGTTGGCTCACCATAAGTCTGGCAATTAGAAGTTGTTTTCATGAGACAAGCCCTTTAAGTATCTCATCCAATGCATTACTTATGATTTCAAGTAAGGCCTCTTGCACACAAACGTTTTCTTTTTCCGTTTACGTTCCATTTTTTGCGTTCTATACAGACCATTCATTTCAACGGATCCGCCCAAAAAAAAGGAAGGTACTCCGTATGCCTTCCATTTCCGTATTTCCGTTTTTCCGTTCCGTTCAAAATAGAACATGTCCTATTATTGTCCGCATAACGGTCAAGGATAGTACTGTTCTATCAGGTGCCAGCTGTTCCATTCCACAAAAAACTGAATGCACATCCAATGTCATTCCGTATTTTTTGCAGATCCGTTTTTTGCAGACCGCAAAATACTGAAAAAGCCATACCGTCATGTGCAAGGGGCCTAAGACTAAGGGTCCATTCACATGTCTGGTGTGTATTGCGGATCCGCAATACACCAGGCCGGCACCCCTGTAGAAATGGCTATTCTTGTCCGCTATTGCAGACAAGAATAGGACATATTCTATTTTTTTCTGAAGATCGGGGACGCGCACGGAAATGCGGATCAGGACAGCACACTGTGTGTTGTCCGCATCTCTTCCGGCCCAATTGAACAGATCCGGACCCATTCTACGGATGTGTGAATGGACCCTAAGGAAACATTGCCATAAGACACTAGACTTGTTTAGTCTCATTCTTTTATACTTTAGTAATCCATACTATATTTGTTATTCTGGACCTCTATGAATAAGATGGAGCAGGAAATGACTATGAAGAGTTTTACTCTCTCCCTGAAGGATGCACAATTGATTTCAATCATGTAATGCTTCATTTCTCCTGTGGAGGCACTAGAGGGGAATTGAACACTTGTTGCCAGATTCCCCCACAGATTACAGTTAATCATTCCCAGTGATTAACTTATTTTGGGGTGAATCTCCAAACTGGGCATGACTTAAAAGAGCAACGCCCTCATGATTCTGCCAAGTTAGGCCACTTTCACACATCAGTGAGTGGTCTCCATGGACAGCACTTGTACTCACTGACTTTAATGTGTATATTCCTACTAACCATTGGTCAGTGGTGACAATACAGAAGAATTCCCTATTTGGTCTATGATCATGGATCCCTCGCGCACATTATAGTCTGCGGGTCTGTGAAAAACACGGTCACAACACAGATGTCATCCATGTTTGGTCCATGGTTTTCACCTAACAGTTCTAGAAGATCCTCCTGAAACCTATTTTCAGCCAAGCAATGTCCATGAAACATGGAATATGTACGTACTGAAAATCACGGAAACAAGGGTCATGGGTAGTATCACGGATAAAAACAGACATACCATGACCACAGACGTGTGAATAGGGCATAATTCAGAAGAAAGTCTGGTGGGCCACTTCTTCAAACAAGGCATTTAATGTACCTAATGTTGATCACCTTAGAACTATACATCCTGACAACTCCTGACGTTCTCATGAATGAGCCACACATATAATTTGTAGATACCAGGTCCTTTCATTAGACAAAAGCACATAAAAAATGCTTTTTATTTTAGATTTTCCCCAAAATCAAGTAATGCAAAAAAATATATACTATGCCCATTATTTTGAAGCCTTCTTTCATTTGACAATTTTAAGTTCCATTCTTTGCTTCCCGAAAACAGCTCATACTTTAATCACAATTAATTCATGATTAACTGGTTGTGCCGCTAACTAGATAGAAGGCACCTGGTGCATTGGCTCTGGCGGTAGACCATGCTGGCAATTTGGCTTTACATTCTTTAGGAGGAAAAAAATACAACATAGAAAAGCAATTTTACATAAATAAGTCACAAGTGAGTGCCAGAGGTAACGTATGTGACCTTATGACCTTTTACAATTTGCTACTTAAAAGCACACAAACCCCATAGATTACATTTATACATTTATATGTAATCTATGGGGTTTGTGTGCCTTTAAGTAGGCACACAGATATGATAGAATGTAACTCAGTAGTTTATAAGAGTACTTGGTCCTAACAGCTTATTGTCACCTTCGTCCCATGTATTATGTATTTATATATAGTAGAAGTATTATTTTAGATTTTTTATTTAGTAATTGCAAAAAAATATTATGGCACATAATTAATTACAAAAACAAAACCATCAGAAGGAGAACTATTAAAATAATGGAAGTGTCATCTCCATCAAATGATAGAAGCGAATGTCAACCGGTTGGACCGCACCGAGTTTAAGGTGGCAACCCTAGTGCAGTTTCATGTTGGCAAACATCAGGTAGGATGCTTCTGATGCCACTTATCTCCTTGGAAAAACTAAACTATAAGGTAGGAAAATGCAACATCTCTACAAAACAATATAAAATATTGAATATGTTGCATCAGTCTCAGGCATTGCCGGTACAGCAGATTAACATACAGAATTTTTAGAAAAACCGTAGCTTTTTTGGGATATTTTTCTAGTGTTTTAGTTTTTTTTCTTTTTTTTTCAAAAAATTGCTGCAGACAGAAGCTAGCTGTAAGTCAATAGGGACATATACAACACCCTGCAAACAATGCATTTTTGTGATGTTTTCTTCACTTTTGGAGGCCATGACATTTATTGTTCCAAAATGCAGTATATTATAGGTGTGGCATGTTTTTTTCCAAGCATTTCTCCCAAGGCTTTTCTATAAGACTTGAAAAAAAAGGTCTGAATAAAAAAAAATAAGCCACAAAAAAACCCTATGTGTGAAGGAATCCTTAAAGCCTCAATGGGAATTTGACTCCTCGGTCTTACAATCCCATTTTCCCAATGCTGTATATTAACCCTGCGGTAATCTGGTAAATATTTCTTTTTGCATAGAGTTAATACAGTTTTTGTTCAGGCAGCAGAGCTGGGTCGCTAGTCCACAGCCCAGTGCTGTCTATGGCACATGTCGTCGACGTGTTACTACTGCCTGACTGGTCACAATAAACGTAAATGGCCAGAAGAAGAGCGAGCGTCCCTATGGGAGGCTGTCAAAATTCAGACGTGCAGCAGATAAGCTGATTACAAATCTGCAGAACGAGTTGCTTGTAAGCAAACGCATTTATCAATTAATAATGTGCAATAAAGTAATGTAACTTCCAGCTGAGACCCGAAGTGTAATTGCCTTTACCATCTGCCTCTGAATATAGCATTCCTCCCTATCTGACACAAGCTGAACTCCAGATCTGATGGCAGAATACAGTCAAGACTGGAAAAAGAATATGGCGTGATTGCAGATAGAGGACAAATAGTAAACAATAGCGACACTGGGGAGGTACACAGTCCTTCATTTCCAGGAGGAAGACTAACACATTAACATTATAGATGAAAGAACTTCCCACATAGAGTGTCTCTTGCTCTGGAGGACTCTACACATCCATATAGACCATGGACAGCACATTGATTTTAATAGGCAATGTGTAATGCATTATTTTTCCTGCGGTGGTGCTGTAGGGAAATTAATCACTTGTTTCCAGGGTTTCCCCACAGATTACAGCTTAGAGTTAGGGAGCCCAGCTGGGAGCGACCCTGTGATCTGCTTATCAACGGGGGATCCTTCAAAATGTCACGTTTGCATCTCCAAACATTTGACACATCCCAGTGGTCTGTCAGAAGGCTCTGACACTCACCAATAACTGGATCTGAGGGACACAATTACTCAACACACTTTTCTCTCCTAGGAGAGTTGGCGTTCGGACTGTAGACTTTCCATGAGCCTGTAAAACGCTGTGCTCTCCTGTGCCCCGAAAGGGAATAGTGCTCCGCTCCTCTGCCATTGTGTTCCAGCACTCAGTGCAGCTCTCAGACCCCCCACCAACTTGGGAAAGACTGGGACCCTTTACATTACTTTAATTACTTCACAAGTAGTGTCATATTTTACGCATTGTCACCCTGCACACAGTATTTCACCTTATAATTACCTGTACTTCACATGTAGTATTACATTTCATAATTTTTACATTATACGTTTTATTACATTCCATGGAGAATGACACTTTCTACATTGTTACATTACACTTAGTATTTTACTTTATTGATTGTTATTTTAAATATAGTATTATACTATATATATTGTTACTTTACATGTAGTGTTATATTTTATACAGTACATTGTATTCTTCAGCTTTATACATTGTGACCTTACATGTAGTATTGTTACTTTACATGTAGTGTTATGTTTTATATTGTTACCTTACATGTAATATTATACTTTATATTGTTGCTTTACATGTACTATTATATTTTATATTGTTACTTTACACATAGTTTAGTTTATACATTGTCACCTTACTAGTAGTATTATAATTTATACATTGCTACTTTACATGTAGTATTATATTTTATACATTGTCGCCTTAATCTAATGGTCCCTTTACATAGGACGATATTACAGCAGATAGTTGTGAAAGAAGCATTCCTTCCCGAGAATCTGCTGGTCGCTGTTGGAGGAGACCAGTGCATTTACATGCAGCGATCTCCTCCAGGGTATGGGGAGCAACGATCGCTAATGCCAACACTGTTCCTTATAACGACACAGCACAATTTGCTGTCCGGAAATTAGGGTTTGTATTAGAGATGAGCAAATTTTTCAAAAATTCGATTCGGCTGTCTCGCTGAATTTTTCAAAAAAATTGGTTCGATACAAATTTATTCACGACATGCCTGCTTCACTCTCTTGTTAGATGGGGATTAGAGATGAGCGAATTTTTCAAACTCACCGCTGAATTTTTTCGCGGTGAATTTCGTTAAACGGCTATTTCCTGGCTGATGAGAGCCTTTATAGCGGTGTAGAACACGCATAGGGAGTCTGCTGTGGTAGTGAAATAATACGGTGAGTCCGTATGACATGCATATGACGGGCGTCATTCTTAGAATCACTGCACACTTCACTTATTTGGGCAGTCATGGGGCCAAAACTGACCAAATAACTCAAGTATGAACTCAGTCTTACAGGTCGATGTTAGCGCCAAGAAGAAGCGAACTTCTTTTACACCGTCGTCAGCTGATTCCACATAGATGTCTGCAGAACCTGTTCTATTAAACACTTATACAAGTAGAGCCCGCCTGACAGAGTGGAGAGGGTGTCAGCAGTACATTTGGGTTGACATCACTGATTATTTTGCCCTTCCTCTGATCCGTCAGAACAATAACCACCAAAAAATGGATCCTGTCTGTTGAGCATCCACCTTCACTCGGTCAGCAATCTATCAGTATTGCTAATGCCAAAAAAAACAGGAGTGGATACAAAACAGAGATGACACGTGAATGGAATATTTGCATGTCTTCTGTGTTTTTTCTCCTGCTTTTGGCTACCAAATCACAAGCCAATTCTGATGGGACCATACAGGCCTTACAGCTGCTAAACAGACAGAATCCATTGTGCGTCTCATTTTTCCTTCCTTTTGACAGATCAGAAGGGTCAAATAAATGATTATGTCAACCTGGCCAAAAGGCAAAATAGTGGCCCAGTCATGAAGTGGTGAGGTGGAAGCAGCATGAGAAGACCACAGAGTCTGGAGGTGGCAGCAGCATCAGGAGGAGGCAACAGAGTGGCACAATGACAGTGTGAAAGTGGCAGCAGCAGCATCAGGAAGCCACATAGCGACACAATGACAGAGTGTGGAGGGGGCGACACCAGCAGCATCAGGAGGAGGCCACAGGGTGGCACAATGACAGTGTGGAGGTGGGAGACAGCAGCAGCATGAGGAGACCACAGAGTGACACAATGACAGAGTGTGGAGGTGGCAGAAGCATCAGGAGGACGCCACAGGGTGGCACAATGACTGAGTGTGGAGGTGGCGGCTGCAGCAACAGAAAGAGGCCACAGGGTGGCACAATGACAGTGTGAGGTGGCACCAGCATCAGGAGGCCACAGAGTGGCAAGGTGACATAGTGTTGAGGTAGCAGCATCAGGAGACCACAGAGTGGCCAGGTGACATAGCGTGGAGGTGGAACCAGCATAAGGAGACCACAGTGTGGCAAGGTGACATAGTGTGGAGGTGGCAGCAGCATAAGGAGACTACAGAGTGGCAAGGTGACATAGTGTGGAGGTAGCAGTAGCATCAGGAGACTACAGAGTGACCCGGTGACAGAGTGAGGAGGTGGGTGGCAATACCAGTACCAGATGAAGATGGTGGGTGAAAGAAGGAGCACTTGGCATCAGATGTTTGGCATCAGATGGGTAGCAGCATCAGAATGGTAGCTGAGGCAAGTAGCCAGAAGAAATCGGTCTCTTTTGTCAAAGTGTTGGTGTGGCACTGTAAAATATTGTTTCAAATTTGATATTTATATGTATAAAAAATATAATAACTTGCTTGGTAATCCTCTCCAATTGTAGTGTATGCTTATTTGGAGTAAGGAACACCCGGAGGACTCATTCACAAGGATTCAACAAGAGTTATATAAAAAATGAATAATGCGATTTATTGTCAATCTTCATAAAAGTTGATTACTTAGAAAAATAGTTTAGTAAAACTTGGTCTAATTGTCTATGTGTGAATATAAAAGTCCTTGAAGTATCATTGTTGAAGGGTAGGTGCTTCCTTCTCAGCCTCCATGTGTGTCTTCAATCGTGTTCAGCGGCATCCCCCACCAGAGTGTGAGAGTGAGAAGACGACCCCCTTGTCTGTCTCTGTCAATCATTTATACCATAGAAAACAGGAGTCGTGTTTTACTAAGTATGTACATTACATTGTCATATATGGAGACTTTAGATATAGGTCTTGACGTCAACATACAGACCTCCCATTGCCAAGTGTATTGCTATACATGGTGTCAGTGTGTAATAAAATAAATCCTTTATAATAATTACCAATTATTATTATATTACATATTATTTAACAGGCACCATGGATTATCTAGTCTGAAGCATCAGGCATTGGTGGGTGAAAATCCTGGCTGATCCACGCTTGATTCATCTTGACAAAGGTCAGTCTCTCCACATTTTGGGTGGACAAGTGAGTTCTTCTTAGGGTAACCATGGCCCCGCCGCACTAAACACTGCTCTGATGCCACACTACTGGCCGGGCACGACATCTTTTCCAGGGCAAACTCTGCTAGTTGCGGCCACAAATCCAGTTTGGCTGCCCAGTAGTCCAGCGGATCTTCAATGTGGGGTGGCAGGGTACTGTCCAAGTATGCCAAAACCTGCTGGTTCAGGTGCTGCTTCAGGTCTGGCTGCTGCTGCTGGTGAGTAGTTTCTTCAATAGGTAGGTGAAGAAAGCTGCTCATCAGCGACTCTAGACTCAAGTTGCTGCTGATGGAACTGGAAATGCTCTTATCCCCCGCCATGGCAGAGGAAAGTGAGCACAGAGGGCCCCCCGGTCAGACCTGCGAGAGGATGGTCGATGGCGCAGTTCAGCCCCTACAGGGCTCATGTGGCCATGAGATCTAGGCGCCACGTCTCCAGTCTTCTGACCAGCCAGATTTACCAGCCTCTGTTTCAACACATGAAGCAGTGGAATGACGTTGTTAATCTCGTAGTCCTGGTGACTGACAAATAACGTGGCCTCCTCAAAGGGCCTGAGCAAACAGCAGGTGTCACACATGAGCTGCCACTGGGTACTTCTGTCTACTTGGATCATCAAGAAATCGTTTATGGCCTTTCTCTGTTCGTATAGTCGGTCCAACATATGGAGGGTGAAATTCCAAAGGGTGGAAATGTCGCATATTAGCCAATGTTGGGGGATGCCGTTCTGCCGCTGCAGCTCAAGGAGGGTGTGCTTTGCGCTGTACGGGTGGCTGAAGTGCCTGCAAAGTTTCCAGGTAATTTTTCGTATGTCTTTCAGATGCGTGGAAGACTTCATGAACCGCTTGACAACCAGATTAAACACATGTGCCATGCAGGGCTCATGAATCAGCCCTCCTTGACGCAAATCTGACGCCATGTTCTTCCCGTTCTCGGTCACCATGGTTCCGATTGTGAGTTGTCGCGGAGAAAGCCACGATTTGATTTCTTGATGAAGGACACGGAGCAGTTCCTCCCTTGTGTGACTTCGTTCGCCCAGGCAAACGAGGTGCAGAACAGCGTAACACCGCCGTGCCCTGCACACGTGGTATGCTGGAGGGACACTGTGAATTGTCCCTGCAGTGTAGGCCGAGGACACGGTGGAGGATGAGGAGGAATAGGCGGACATTGTCACAGGACCAATGGCGTGAGAACGTGGAGGCGGAAGCGGCGTCACCTGGCCAAGTTGCTGGTGTGGCTGTGCAGGAACCACATTCACCCAGTGGGCCATAAAGGACATGTATTGTCCCTGACCGTAGTTACAGCTGAACACGTCGGTGCTGCCGTAAACTTTGGCAGACACGACAGGCTCAAGGACTGGCCCACCTTCTATTCTACATATGTGTGCAGGGCTGGTACTGCCTTTTTGGCAAAGAAATTACGGCTTGGGACTCTCCTCCTCGGCTGGGCACAAGCCATCAATTCTCTGAAAGGTGCAGAATCCACCACTTGGAAAGGGAGGGACTGCAGCAAAGGACAGAGAGCTCCCTTTGGCCGAGGTGGTGGAGCCTTGACTGCCTGAAACTGGGTGCGTGCCACTGGATGATGCAGCGGTTGCTGCAGGAGGCTGGACCACCCCATTGGAGCCACGGTTCTCCCAGGCCACTTCATGGTGACGCTGCATATGTTGAGCCCGTACACCACTACTTTCTGGAGGGGTAGCCTCCTACGAAGAGGGTGGTCTACCCCGGGCACGTTTGGCTATTGACCTCCCACTGCTGCCACCCTGCTGACTCCCAACCCCTATTGCGACTTGCTGGCTCTGCCGCTGCCTCACAGGCAAGCTGCCACCCTCTTCTCCCGATGATGATGAAGCCCGTTTGTCACCCGGCTTCCAAGTGAGATCAGCTACATCATCATTATCATCATCATTGAGTACTGTCTGCACGTCACTGAGTCAGGAGCCTGACCGTTCGCAACACCAGCTCCCACGTCACTTTCATCATTACTACTTGCCCGCCTAGTGGAGGAAGCGGCAGATGTCTCCTCCACATCTTGGCTGGCCAGTAGCTGCTGACCGTCCTCTAGTAGCTCCTCTTCACTGTAAATAAAAATGAAATTAAAACACCCCAAAAAAGTCTGTAATTTTCTTACTTCCCCTCACAACGGCTAATAAGCCCATTTTTCCCCCACTAATACATGCCAAAAAGGGCTGTAATTTTCTCAGTTCAAGACACAACGGCAAATACTTTTTTTGTGCCACTAATACACTCCACAAAAGGGCTTTAAAACATATAACTGCACAACTGAACTGCAAATAACATTTTTTTTGTGCTGCTATTACACGCCAAAAAGGGCTCTAATTTTCACACTTCACAATACAATGGCTAATAAGACCCTTTTCCCACTAATACACGACAAAAAGGGCTTTAGAACATATTACTGCACCGCTAATCGGCAAATGTATTTTTCTTTTGCCACTAATACACGTAAAAAAAGGGCTGTATTTTAGCAACTCACCACACGGCGGCTAATAAGCTCTTTTTCCCCACTAATACGAGCGAAAAAATGCTTTAGAACATATAACTGCACCACACAAGGGCAAATAAGACGTAGAAATATTTCCTGGTAATAAACCCTGTTAATGGCTGTATCACACAGCACTTGCACCCCAATAATAAAAACAGTTTGCTGGAATTACAGAGCTGTATAATGGCAATTTTGGTCCCCAGTCGGTGCAGCAAGGTGTAATAGGATTGTTCCTATTACCCAGGCTGTCACCTCCCCGACTGAACCCTGTTTAACATAAAACTTGTGGAATGATTCCTCCTTATCCTTTCCCTACACCTTGAATAATCTTTCCCTGAACTTGTAAATCATTTTTTTAGCACAATGAAGTCTTTCCTATTACTGTCCCTAGCGCCTGCTGACATCTCTCCCTGCACTAAGTACACTGGAAAATGGCAGAATCCAAGATGGCCGAGGCTATTTATAGGGCTGTGACATCACAGGGCTGGCTGGCTGCTGATTGGCTGCATGCATGGCATTATGGGTGATCCTGCTTTCCCAGACTTCCTTGCTCCATGTCCTCACACAGGCAGCAGCCATTTTAGTAAAAAATGCGATTCGTTACCACGAAGCGTGAGGAAATTCGGATTCGGTGCGAAACGAGTTTTTCCTGAAAGTCGGATCGAATTCTACTTCGTCAACTTCAATTTACTCATCTCTACTTTATATATTCGCACAAACGATCCAATTACCTAATCGGCTGTACATTTACACTGCGAGATCATCGCTAACGAGCGTTACTATGGACACTTGTACGTGATGATCTATGCTAGTCTCATCCCGTGTAAAGGGCCCTTTAGTATTATACTTTATAGCTTGTTACTTTATTACTTTATATAAAATTACTTTTATCATTTATATTGATCCTTTTACATTTAGCATACTTTATATTGTTGCTTTACATATAGTATACTTTATACATTGTTACTTTACATATAGTCTGATATTTTATACATTGCTACTTTATCGTGCAGCCTAATGTTTTCCTATGGACCAGTGGCAGACACAGACAGCAGAGGGCAACTGTGCAAGAACAGTGTATGGCCCTTTGCTCTTTATACAGCTGCCCCTATACATCTGCCTACAAATCCACAGCATTTGGGAGCTATGAAGTTAATTAGTTCACTTACATATATGCAATCTAAGAGAAGGAAGATGCTTTTCAGATTGCAGTGAGCCCCAGACAAATGCAAATTATCCCATTGTCATTTAACTTAAAAAAGCATTACAATATACTCTATTTTATGACTGTACCATGTAATCGATTTTACAAATTTTGCAGTCAATTGCTATACATCCAGCTTTTGTCGTGCAGAAATGTAAAAAAGAATTAGACGTGAGCCCAGTAGAGGGCGCACTGTACATTTCGGTTGGACCAATATCCATGATTTCGAATGCTGGATTTTCTTCCTTTCACATAATTATATAACCGCTAGTACTATTAAATAATCTCGAATTTACATAGTAACAGCTGCCCTATGCTGGAATCACAGCATTTTGCTGGAAAATATTCAAGACTATTCTTTTTCGTATAGTATGACATGCAATGGTCAATATTACAGGAGCTCAAGCAGAGGCAAAAATTGGATTTGATTAAATTATTCAACACCACTGTCGCCTATTGTACCCATTATGTCATGTACATACAAGTATATTAAAAAGGAGGTTGTATCGAGGAAAGGATCAGCCAAAAAATACTAAAGTAAACATAGGAGAAACAGTAACAATATAATAAGCTCCTAGTATGATGATCAGTGTCTATAGTGATAATATGTATGTGAACTGTTTCGGGGTCTAATGAGCCGAGCTAATAGATTCCTAAGACGCTGTTACTTGTAGTCATCTGGTCGGGACGTATGGTGGTAATACAGACACTAAGTTAAGACCCTTTATAACCCTGTGAACGAAGCCTCATGTTTATTCTATGTGGACAAATGTTCTGATGATGAAATCATATTGGACTGTTCCATGGACCTGGTTTTTATCTAAAGCCAAGGAATAAAGAGCCTGCCCCATCCAAAAAATGTTGTCTCATGGGACAGTCTCCTAATTTCAAGCATTTTTCTTGAAATTTTTCAAGACGGTATGTGTTAAACTTGAGAAATCATTGCAATGCAGCCTGGTTTCCTTCTCTACCTATAAACCTACATAATTATAATCTGCATTTTTTCTAGACTCTTCTCCCGCCACACATCCCTCTTCATGTCCCTGTCAGGCAGTAGGAGTACCCTCCGAATGTTATGCCTTTTCTGCCTCCTATGAGAAACAGAGAGAGCCCACACAGTGCGGGAACGCTTACAAGTGCAAGTCTAAAGCTGGTCATAGAACTCAGGTTCAGTAGATCCTGTCAAAAAATCTGAAAACCTGGGCAGCACCAAAGTCAACATCTGCATGGAGTTTGTATGTTCTTCCTGTGTTTGTGTGGGTTTCCTTTGGATACTTCGGTTTCCTCCCACACTCCAAATACATACTGATAGGGAACTTAGATTGTGAGCTCCACTGTCGACAGCAAGTGATGATAACACTGCAGAATAGGTCAGCGCTATATAACTGAGTAAAATAAATATCAATAAATAAAGTCTAATGTCTCTAGTCAATGATATGTCAGAGTTATAAGGAATCTGAATGTCTGTCTCTCAACCTGTCCAATACTATTTTTGCTTTCTTAGATAAACAGTGCCAAATGTTGTTCAATAATGGTCCAGCTGGCAGCTACAAGTTTATATGTAGAAAGAACTTACTAATGAAATATATTTATAAGTTACTTCGTGGGACAGATTTATTATGGCAGATGCACTATTACAAATCACTTCTTTAGGTTTTGCATCTCTGTATTACCGTGAACTCTGAGATCCGGGAATAAATAGGTTTAACATGGCATTGGTGCATAAAATTTTTTACTAAACTATGATAAAAGATATATACAAAAGATTACATATTGAGTAAAGTAAGTAACAGTTACCAAAGCTGTGGTTAAATGTGCGAGCTCCCCATCAACCAGTTCCCAACATGGCACTTCTCGACACCCATGTGATGCAAAAAGAGATGGTAATAGCAAGACACATTTTACCCTGAAGATGTCTTCAATGGAGCTAACCTCTTTGTTAAACAGAAGATGTTTTCTAGTTGCCTGGCTCCTCCTATCGGTCTCCTGTGTGCATTAAGCATGTACAGTTACTTCAGACCTCAGGAACACAGCCAGGTACGTGGTACCACTAACCAACCACATTACACGTAATTAAAGGGGAAAGAACCTCTAAAATACTTTGCTACACAGCCTCACAAGAAACTTTTTATAAATGTCTAGAAAAAGAGACATGGCTAAATGCATCAACATTTTGGCTTACAAGTGTGGTGTAAAGTAGGGATGGATGAGCAAATTAATTCTAACAAATTGATTTGTCTCATTAGCAGGCGCTCATCGCCTGTGAGGGGCTGTCCCCACATGTGAAGATGTGCCCACCTGGTGGGTGCTTCTTCACCTGTGGGGACTGCCCTTCACAGGTGGAAACCTCCTGCTAATAAGATGAATCGATTAGTTACAATCGATACGCTCATCCCTAGTGTAAAGTAAATCAACAGAAGAAGAGTCTAACATGTCTATCAAGATGCACCGTCTGTTACTCGGCACATGCCATCCTGTCTTCTCTATATCTATGTAGGCTTTACTTTGGGCAATATTAATAAACCCGCTTCATGATGTCACATACTTACTGCACGGAAAACCTTTTTTGTCATTTATTACACGTGCTGGCTGCTTTCACTTCCCAGAACGCCTTGACCAATTCCTGTCCGGTGTGGAATCTATACTGAATGTCCACACTTGGAGACGTCTTGGCGAGGAGAAATTTTCTATGAAGGCAGTGAATTCTACTGATGACCTGGGGTCTTCTCAAAACTAGGGCCTCATGCCTACTACAGTATTGAGGCTCCGTATTACCTCAAGTTGTACAGAGGTTTAATGTGGCCCTCTATGGGGCCCTATTGTCCTCCCCTATGCTTTAAAGTTTATGCAGATATATTTTCATCTTATGTATGAATCTAACAGAAAAAAGTGTCATGTTCCATGAGAATCCAAGTTCTCCAATGCTTCTAGGGAACAACATCCCCATAATACTAAGCCTATCAGAGACGTACCATACGGCGTCTCATGCAGTACACATGGCTTCACAGGGAGTCTGTGTGCCTTGGTACAGGTGCCATGCACTGGATCCTGCTTTGTAAATGAGGCCTAAGGGAGGAAGCTAGCATAGGGTCTAGAAATACATTTACAGATATAACTTAAAGCTCTTGGGCCCCAATGTAAAGTCCATAACTGAACCCCCCACCTGCCATGCGCTTGTGTAGCAGAGGAGCCTTTTGGTCCCCTTATACTCCAAATCCTTTGGGCGGCTACTACCTTTAAACTATATTTGACTTGGTCTCTTCTTCAAAACCCTATAGCATGTTGACAGATGATTTTTTGTATTCTCCCTCCCCCCAAAAAAGCACCTCAACTAGGTTGTCCTATGAAAATGTTTTACATTTTTCAAACCAGTGCCTGGATCTGAAGACCTTTTCAATTACATATAATTAAAAATTCAGCATAGCCACCGAGTTATTCAATAAAATGTATCAGTATAGCGCCACCTGCTGTTTGTTCTATTCCATATTTCTCCGTCCACCTTGCTAAGACGGTCGCACATGCTCAGTTGCGTCCTACAGCTGCCCCCCGCCGGATCTGCTGTTAGAAGTTATGACAGTTAGGCCTCAGTTATTTGGTCAGTTATTTTCTCAGGGGCTGTGTCCTTTCTGCTGCAGCTCTCTCCCAGTAAGGCCAAGTTCACTCTTCACACTTTTGGTCAGTTATTTCCATCCGTTATTGTGAGCCAAAACCTACTCAAAGATAAGGTATAACGGAAATATCTGCACCCGTTCTGTGGTTTTGGCTCACAAAATAACTAATGGAAATAACCAACCAAATAACTGAAATATGAATTTGGCCTTACTGGGAGAGAGGTGCAGCAGAAAGGACACATCCCCTGAAAAAGGACAAACCCCCTGAGCTGCATCAGAAAGGATACACCCCATAAGAAAAATCACAGCCTGATATAAATCTAGGAGAACAATTGGAACAATGAATGGGGAGATCTCTGGATCCATCTGAGGTACAGGGCTGGTTGTGGCTTTGTTAGAAAGAGATTGTCATGTCCAGTATATGATGTCTGATTTTACATTAATCATAGGATAACCTCCTTAATCATACATCAGAGCTAAAATGCTGAAAAAAACATCACTTGTGTACCCGCAGCCTCGGGTTTATAGCGCTCCTCGGGCAGATTGAATGTGTAATCAGTTTTATTACAAACATAACACGTTTTTTTCTGCTAAAAATAGTGCTATATGGAATCAGATTTAAAAATTGCAGTTTTTTCGCCGTTGTCATCGCGCTGGTTCTGTTCCGTCATCTCTCATTGCAGATGGAAAAAAAAGCCAGAAGACATAGACTGAAAACGGACACCTGTTTGGTCAGTTGTTGCAATTTCCTTATTACTGTCAGACGGAAAATGAGAAAAAAAAAATCCTAAATGGAGGTCCTTTCATCTTCCCATCGGTGATAAGATGTGCATATTTTTGCCTTCCCTTGTTACGGACTTCGTCGCGCTCGCCTCTCCTTTCTTTCATCTTGAACTATATTTTCATATCAACTGCATTATCAAATTCATCAATTTAAATGTATTCATTTTAAGTTACGGCGATCTCATGTTATTTAAATGGCGGTATTAATATTTAAATCTAAGAACTGACCCCTTTATAATTTTCGACGTTTATCTCTGCCTAACACTGCCGCAATTAAAGATGCATTGAACTATAATCAACAGGTACATTTTAATAAAGTAAGTATTCCCCCACCCCCATCCCGCTCTATTATTCACACGGTTCATTTCCTGCGCAGTCCTTTCTATCACTGCAGATAAATTAACCATCGCCGATAAGAATGCAATCCTGGTGATAAGAAAGTTACAATATTTTTTCCATGGGAAGGCAATTACTGCGCACCCATGGAATCGATCGTTATAAGGTACGGCCGGCGCCAATTTACTAATCCTAAGGGTGAGTGTACGGAAATATGCTCTGGTCCAGGTTTACTAATGTGTCTACACCCAAAAAATTAAAAATCTGTCTAAACTTTGTGCGGGATGAGGGGGTGGGGCTTAGTTGAAAGGGGTGGAGCTTTGCAGGAAGGGGGTGAGTCTTCATAAGAAAGGGATAAGGCTTAAGATGGACCGTTTTGCACCAAAACAACGTTTTTCATTAAAAAATAACTATTCTGCAGCATCTAAGTATTGTAGATGCTTCATTTTGTGTGATTCCTCTGTTACTCCTCCCAGAAGTTTATGAATAATTTCACAAGTAGGTGTTACCAGTTGGGTTTGTGTCTCTTCACAGTCTGACACTGCCCAATCAGTTGCGACAGTATCAGACTGTGAAAAGAGACGGCATTTTATTTAAACCACAACCTCTTGTTCATTTGTTCCTCTGTTATTCCTCCCGTAAGTTTATGAATAATTTGACAAATAGGTGTTACCAGGTGGGTTTGTATCTCTTCATAGTCTGACTCTGTCCAATCAGTTCTGACCGTAGCAGACTGTGGGAGGACACACAATTTCCTTTAAACCATAGCCTGTTTTTCAATGCATTCCTCTGTTATTCCTCCTGGAAGTTTATGATCAAAGTGACAAGCAGGTGTTACCAGATTGGTTTGTGTCTCTTCACCGTCTGACACTGTCCAGTCAGTTCGGGTAGTACCAGACTGTGGAGGACACACAATTTCCTTTAAACCATAGCCTGTTTTTCAATCCAATCCTCTGTTATTCCTCCTGGAAATTCATGAATAAAGTGACAAGTAGGTGTTACCAGTTGGGTTTCTGTCTCTTGACGGTTTGACCAATTAGTTCTGATAGTACCAGACTGTGGGAGGCCAGAACATTTCCCTTAAGGGTCCATTTACAAGTCCGCAAAATGGGTCCACATCTGTTCCGCAATTTTTCGGAACGGGTGCGGACCCAATTATTTTCAATGAGCCCGGAATGGATGTGGATAGCACACTATGCCCTGTCCGCATTTCCAGATCCGCACTTCCGCATCTGCACTTCCGTTTCCGTAATAAAATAGAACATGTCCTATTCTTGTCCGCTAATAGGCATTTTATATTTTAGTGCAGGCCATGTGCACGTGGCCAGTGTCCGTGTTTTGCGGATCCGCAAAACACTTATGGACGTGTGAATGGAGCCTAAACCATAGCCTGTTTGTTCATTTGTTCATACATATTCAGGAGGAATAACAGAGGGACAGCACAATGAAGACTTATGAGAAAGGATGCTCTGATATTGTTACTTCCTGAAGACTACAAGCATCTACAAGGAAAGATATGTAAGGATTAGTGACGGGTCCTCTTTAAATATTTTCTGGACGGGTCCTGGCATAAATTACCCGGATCATGAATGACGCAGGGAACGGCTTTATTTGCAGAACAGGAACAGATTGGTCGCAGATTCTATTTAAACCATTATTTTCAAAAGTTCAGATTTTCAGAGCCAAAAATGGATACAGCTTTGTCAAAACTGACAGCGATGCTGACGATGGAGGTGATTGAGGCAGATACATTTATCATTAAGAGAAAATGTTGATAATGAAACAATCTGCTTGTCAGCGCGCGGCTGCCTCTATACGGTATATAGTCGCATGTAGATGGCCAAGCATGAACCCAAAGCGGTGTATCATTTCGAGACGGGTCCCCTAAGAAAAGGCTGGCTCTCTATTAAAGGGGTTGTCCCATCTCCCCATGCCGAGATGGAAAAAAGCCCAAGATTACGGAAACTGGCGAGCAGGGCGTGAGCTGCTGTTTCCATTGCTCCCATTGCAGTGAATGGGACTTATGGAAACAGCAGGACGCCGGCACACTCAGCAGTTTCCGTAATCCAGGCCATCTGGGGCTGGTGATTAATCCCATCTCGGCGTGGAAATGGGGAGATTGGACAACCCCCTTTTAAGGAGGTCTCACATGAATGTGAGCCGAACCAGCTGATTTCAGGCAAACCAGTCAACCATCTAATATGTATGGGCGTGTCCCAATTTTGACCCGACAAAATTGTTGGCCTGTCCAATTTCCTCTGATCCTTTTTTCACATGAAATATGCCGTCTGAAATCTCTAGAAGCGACATAGTGTACTCCCGCCTCCGCACTGAGAACACATACAGGATGAGCGCGCATGACTGTGTAATGGAGGGTGCCATTCCTTTATGATTCCTTCTAGAAGTTATGAATGAATTGCTAACAGTTTGCAATGAAGGTCCAGATGGTTGTTACCAGTTGGGAGGGATGGCCCTGCACAGTCTCACACTGGCAGCCATAATTGGAGAGTGTCAGACTCTGCAGGGACACACCCCCAACTAGTAACACCTTCATTGCAAACTGGTCATAATTCATTTATAAAGTACTAGCAGGAACAATAGAGGAATGGCACAATATAGACTCATAAGAATAGATGCGTATTACATGGGGAATACAAGTAATCACCAAAACAGACGTGTCAGAGAGAGAAGAGCTCCCCTTTAAGGACTGTTTAGGCGGTCCGCCAGACTATCCTTTCGGGCTAGCAGATGATGAGACTCCTATATTCACTCACAATTCTCTATTAAGGTATTTATCCCTTAACAACCTCTCGTTAGGTTAGGGGTCCAACTTCTAAAAGGTAATCAACAGGTCAGGTGGGGGTCAGGTGGGGGTCCCTTTGATTAGCAGAGGGCCAACAGTGCTAATGCATCAGTAGCAAGCATGGTGTCTATTGTTTTCAAAGACCATCATGCGCTCTTCTCCAAAAGTCAACCATCAGATACTGGGAAGGGGTCCTTAAATCAAGTCCTTAAAGGGGTATTCCGGCTGCAGAACTCCTGTGAAGATGACTAGAGTGACCTGCTGCTCTGTACATTTCGGTGGGATCCCTGTTCTCCCAGCAGTAGAACCCCGACCAAACTAGCAATTATCCCCTATCCTGTGGACAGGGGATAACGTCTCACTAGAGGAGTACCCCTTTAAAGAATTTACCTTATTTCCGACCCCTCATTTACTACTATAAGATCTTCCCAGGTTTAGGGCTCATGCACATGACCATATGTATTTTGCGGTCCGCAAAATACAGATCCATAAAAAAAACGGATGCCATCAGTGTGACGTCCGTGTGGAAACATCCGTTTTTGTTTGGTTTTTGCAGATCCATTGTAACAATGCCTGTCCTTGTCCGCTAAACTGACAAGAATAGGACATGTTCGATCGTTTTTTGTGGAATTGACATGCGGACACGGAATGCACACGGAGTGATTTCCGTTTTTTTTTTAAAGCCCCCTTGAATTGAATGGTTCTACCTACGGACCTGTAAAAAAACGGAATAGTAACAGAAAAAAATAAGTTTGTGTGCCTGAGCCCTTAAAGTAAACTAAGAGAATGAACCCCGACCATAATTTTTCTTCATGTATTAAAAGCCATTACAATTTTTTGGCAAGAAAATGAGAAAAGCAAGAGGAAAAAAAAGGGAATAAAAGGAGATTTTAACCTTTCCTATTAATGTTACAACCTGGCGCTGTCAATTAGCCGACATCGCATTATACGGTATAAAATATAACGCCATTAAATGGCGAGTGCATTAGCAGACGACGTGGAATGATAACTGAGAAGTGCAACCTCTTAGTTAATTGAGCTCCATGTGATATCGGCGCGGCGCACCAGACCTGAGGGAGGAAACAAGTGCAAACGGCAACACGGTCTAATTAACTCTAATTAATTGTAAGAGTGACGTCGTCGTTCGGCCCAGAGAGGGTTACAGCAATCTGTGATGACTGGCACAAGGGCGTCATGTGACCAATCACATGATGCACCATGCATGAGCCATGTTTTTCTATGGTGGGTATCAATTGTTTTCTGCTAGGGCTCATGCACGCGAACGTGTGCTGGCCAGGCCCGTATTGCGACCCACAAACAGCCGGTCCGCACTGCATCACAGATGCGGACCCATTCGCTTGAATGGGTTTGCCATCCGGAAGGTGCGGTGCGGAACGGAGGCACTGTGGAGTACTTCTGTGGGATTTCTCTCTGTCCCTCCACACAGCAAAAATATATAACACATTCTTTTTTTTTGTGGTGTGGACGGATCATGAAACCATTCACGTTAAATGGGTCTGCATCCGTCTACGGAAACCACACAGATGTTGCCTGTGCATTGGGGCCTGCAAATTGCAAAATGGCTGGTCCACGGCCGTGTGCATGAGGCCTTAAAGGGTTTTTCTGGTTTGTGTCAGCATCCTTGTAATTCTGTAATGCATTTATTTTACCTTCATTGTTCCTATCTCTCATCTTGGGTTGTGGTCACATGACCATGTCCATGCAGCTCTTTCTTATTTCCTGTGATGTTATGTCCATGGGCGGGGCATGAATAGGGGAGTGTTTATGTAACTAGCTGGGTGGGAGGAGCTATAAACTAGCTGGTCATTGTTAGGGGCAGTGATAGGGGAGTGTCTATGTAACTAGCTGGGTGGGAGGAGCTATAAACTAGCTGGGCGTTGTTAGTGGCGGGGCTGGAGCTGTGGCAGAGAAAGGAGAAGTGCATTATGGGTTTGGTTGGATACAGCAACAGGAAGTGCTACATACAGGATGAAAAGAAAACAGAGGGGTTGGGTTACATGGTGAAAACAGGTCAGGAAAGTCCAAATTGAAAAAAGGATGGGGAAGATGTACATAAAATCCCTACATGAGCTTATCTATAAGACTATAATAATCAAGAAAACCCCTTTAAAGAAATGCACTTTGTGACTAAGTAATTTGTCTCAAAGCAAATTTGTTTTGTGCAATTCTGAAAAGATGCTGAACTGAATTTTTAAGAACTTCGCTCATCTCTAAGTGCAAAAAATGAAAAAAAAAAATAATTGATTTATTTTTTACCTCCTGCTTACATACAATATGCATAAAATATATTTAAAATGTAACAAAATAAATGAATAAAAATGCCAACTATATGCCCTGACACTGTAATGACGACGTCTGGCAGAAGATCACTCCACAACTAATCCCACTATTGCACAGACAACATTGTGGAGTGATCTTACACCGTCTGTTTGATGGATCTGCCTGTGTACTACGCCAGAAATTTTTGTTACAGTGTGTCAGGGCATCTGCTTTATAAAAATACAGCATAAACTGTTATATTATATGGTTGAACATTGGTGCTCGCTGGTCATTGAGGAGGAATTAAAGACATTTGTCGGATTGGATAAAAGAACCTGCCTTTTTTGCTCCTCACGCCAGAAAAAGCATTGCTAAAGTGAGCCGCAATACCAGACACAGCCTCCTAGTCAGGAGGGGCGCTCTTTCTTATGTTTCCCTAACACCTGTTGATGCATATATAAGTAAAGAGCCAAGCTTGTGTGTGCTGCCTTTTCTGTGTCTGCATGTATACTATACCTATAAGCCTTGTTTCCATCATTCCCATCGGCCTAGCCAAGTGATTGACTTGCAAATATCAGAATCATTGGCTGAAAATCCACTGTTTGCGTATATTAATCTTCTGCCACCGCTTGAAGTTTTGATGTGCCCACCTATGAACAGAGCCTAAAGCTTCTCTAAATAAATATTCAGATTTTTAAGCCCCCCCTCGCTCGCTGTTCTTTGCCCTTCCCCCATGTAAATATTGCATCCATTTTAAAAAATAATAAATAAATATATATATATTAAATTTGTCAAATAAGTAAAGGAATAATAGAGCAGCATTCCGAGCAAAGCTGTGCTGTCACTTTTCATTAGTTATAAATTATGGAGTAGTCGGAGCCCTGATCTCATGTGTGGCATTCTGTCGCCGCTCTGCTCCCGCCTGATCCCATTCTGTTGTCCTGGCAGGAGTACTGTGCCCCAGGTATCATGGCTGGGCCATCTGCACCCGACATCTGTCTCTCTATTGATCAGACGGGTTTAGCACTTGATCAAACGGAGCAGGACAGAGTACATCTCTTTCTGCATTCCAGTAAATGCCAACTGCTGCATTGACACTGAAACAAAAGCATTCCATTAGCCTTTCACAGTAGTATCGGCGCCCGCTATAAACTTCTGCAAAACGGTTGCAGTTTATTGACTCTGTTTTCTGGACAAGCTAAAAAAAAATAATAAAAAATGATAAAAGAATCTGGCAGCGGATTGTGAACGGGCCGGATTATTTACTGGGGAGGGAGAGAATGTCATGTCATCGAGAGCCACGTACAATTGTTAGGAGATGCAAATGTACGGTACAAAGAAGGTGGGCGCCAGTCATTTACGGGAGAGAATCCATGGGAGAAGCTGTCACAATGTATATCGAGGTTCACTAGAGAATATTTACCCTATATACATGTTGTTTTACTTATTTACTGTATTAATGGTTATGTACGAATTCATACATTACTGTTACAGGTGCATTCTTCTTTACTTTTCCTCTAGGCTCAACATATCCCGAGATGGGTGGCACAAGATAACCAAGATTTGACTTTGAGCTACTCCTAGGGGCGTTATCTTGGCAGTTCCCTGATTTTCACCTTTTAAACCCTGTACAGGGAACTGGACTTCGCTGCAGGGGAACCACCAGGCTGCTTCTGCCTGTATTCTCTGTATGATTGATAGCTGACCCACGGGGGGTTAAGAGACACTGTTAGAGAACCAAAGAATCAGGCTAAATTGTAGTCAGGGACAAGCTGAAGTCAGGGTTGGTGGAGTGCGTGCAATACTGTAAACAGTCCAAGATCAGGGCAGGCATCAAGGGGTCAATACGGAAGTCAGGCACAGGTCAGGTCAGGTAGCAGAGGGTCAGAATCTAATAAACAGGCAGAAAGTCAGTACATGGGCAGACAAAAGAGACAGCATACCTTCGCAGGAACTTAGCAAGCTATGGAACCCTAAGCCTCCCTCGGAAAGATGCCATAAGTACAACATGGAAGCCAGCAATAGGAGGGAGCAAATTAGAGTAAGCATGCACTGGCCCTATGCATGTGCCCTATGGCCTAGCCAGCGTACAGGGCGCTGTCTGCATGGAGAGCTAAAGCAACCCTGGCAGATGTACCCATTTGGAAGGGAGGATCAGGCGATTGGGTCTTCACTGACTGGATACAGAAACCCAAGTCTGTTGAGTGAATGAAACAAAGGAGGCCATGGACCATCACTGTTATAAATTGTTTATGCTATTTGCGACTATATGCAGCCACCCTGGTGATGTGACGTGAATTGCACCCTGTCGCGGGTTTCACTATCTTGTCACAGGTTTGTATGATGGAAATATGTGGAAAGTTAAAGACAGGTACATTTGTATCTCTATACCATTAGATGGGGTGCTAGGCTCTCTCCTGGGGTGGTTTCACACTGCTTCTTTTTAAAAAAAAACGCTGGATTTTTTATTGCCTTTTTTTTTGGGAACAAAAAATGCCACAGCCAGATGATGGAAATTATAAAACACCCTACAAACACTTTTTTTTTTTTTAATGTAGTAGCGTTAAGTTTCCAAGTGTTTTCTTTTCTGTTGCCTTGGTATTTTTGAAATTGCAGCAGACTTCTCTATAGGAAAAACAGGTCTGAAAAAAGCATGTGTCTAAGAATGCTGCCCAAAATATCATAGTTTATTAAAATTTAGTAGCTTTTTTTTTTTTACAAAAGTAAAAAAGTTCAAAAAAATGGCAAGAAAAAGACATAGGGTATAATTTATCATGATCTGAACTCCAGAAATCTGGCTTCCAAAAGTTTCAAAATAGGGTTTTGCTACTTGGCGAGCTTGGTTCTACATAAAAATTGCATTTTTGCATCTTTTCACCAGTTTTGAAAAGTGGGATACATCCAGTGCAAATTATGGCGACACAAACTCTTGTAAAAATGACTAATTTTTTTTTTTGCAAAAACATTTTCTTCACTGTTTCTACGTCTTTTGGGTCCATGGCCTTTTTTATTTTATTTTATTTCTTTTGCTGTTTTGGTGTGTTTTAAAGGCATTTTCTCATACCCTCACCTACTGTGTCCTTCCTCCATACCTTGTAGATTGTAAGCCCTCGCGGGCAGGGCCCTCTCTCCTTCTGTACCAGTCTGTAACTCATCTGGTTCATGCTTAGTGCAATTGTCTGTATTATGTATGTGCACTCCACGGAATGAATGGCGCTATAATATTAATAATAATAAATAATAATAGTAAACTTCTATGTAGAGGGGAAAAAAATATGGCTGAAAAAATGAATATTAAAAATTCAGATTCAGCTGCGATGAATTGGCATTGCCACCTTACGACTATTGCAGATGTAAAGATGTAAAGCTCCTGCTGTTCCTGCTTGTGGTTTTTGGGTGGCATGAACACACATTTTAAGTAAGTAGACTCCCCCCTTCTATGTACCGCGGCGTACACACCGTAGACAGCGCACAGCCAGCCCCTTCATATTAATTAAGCTGTGGGTACAGGAAAGACGTAGAAAAATGTTACCGCTGTGCATAAGCTGAACTCCAACACGACAAATGAATATTGAAAGTTAATTGAAACTGTACTACCTACAAAGATTAAGCTTCTTTCTATTCCAAATACTAAAGGCATTAAAATAACATTTTTAATGCCTTGTCTGAATGAGGCCTGACATTAATGCAAAGCTACATTAAAGCAGTGAAATGGCCGGCTCTTTTGTAATGCATTCTATATGATCAGACGCTGGGTCAGGACTGGGCACGGCGTCTGAAGTGAAATCAAGTGGAAGCTAATTAAAATATACTTGCAATGGAACTTAACTGAAAGAGACACCCGTAATCATATGTAGGTAGCGGAATACAGCACATCTGAACTAATGTGAGCAGCCCGTAATCCCAGTATCTGCTTCGGCACAGGAAGAACATACAATTACATGCTCATTTTCTTCCTGCTTGGCGATTTCTAGCTGGTTTTTATTATTGTTTTTTCACATTCTTGATTTTTTTTTTTGTCTAGAGAATTTGCAGTGACTGTTTTAGGTTTCGTTCACATGGGTGGAATATTTTAGTACACCCATAGGAATATGACTCTAGGGTATATATAAACACATTGGCTACATGTCATGAAAGTATAATGGCACAGCAGTTTTAGAGGGTAGATAAATTGCATAACTGTAGGGTAGTCATCTTTAAAGGGGGTTATTCACCTTCCGAGCTTCCTTTCTGCAAGACCCCCCCCACCCACCTCCACATCGCCAGTCCTGCAGAGGGAAACATACTCATCTGCTCCCCGCTGCTGGGTTCAGTCCTCTGCTCAACTTCGCTCTGGTCTCCATGTCTCAATTTCCTGTTTAACACTTGCGACTTGTGTCCACTGCTGCCTGACTCTTCCTCCTTACCCAGCCAGGTCTGTCAAGCAGCTGGTGGCCCTGGTCTGCACGCCCTTCTCTCCCAGCCATCTCTCCCAGCCAGAGTCTCGTGTGTCTTCAGAAGGCTGTGTTCCCTGTATAGGCCTCTGGGCCTGTGCTATACAGCATGCACACTCGTTCCATGCCACTTAAAGGTTCAACATGTCTACATCGAAATGCTTCCCCAGCCTACGGCTGGCCACCCCTGTGAATATAATGCGTCTTCCCTAGTAGGAGGGTGCCTGAGCTTTGGGTTTCTAGTCTCTAGTTAACCACTAAAGGTGTGTTATTCTGTCTTGGGAACAGGACTTTTGCCTGATTACAAACTCTACCTGCCCTGACCTCTGCCTGTCTTCTGACCACAAATATTGTGTGACCCTTCGGTGCTTCGAACTGGTTTCTCTGACCACCCCCCAGCCACCAACTACACAGGGATTATCTCAAGAGGTAGCAGTCTGGTGGCTCCCCTGCAGCAAAGACCAGATCCCTATATAGGGATAAAGGGGGGTCACCAGGATAACATCCTTAGAGTTATCCCAAAACCAAACTGGTTAATTGATATAGTGGGTCCACAGACAGATGGCAGAACAGACAGATTCATTGGAACACTGACTATCTTTAGGCAAAATCGATATATAGCTCCAACATACGTATTACACAACATCATTGTTATCAATCCTTGTCCCCATTGAGGGTCACAATTCAAATTCACCTATTTGTATGTTTCTAGAGTATTCAGAGGACACTCACACAAATGGGGAGAGAACATAAAAACTCCATGCACACATTGCCTTTCGCTGGATTCGAACCCAGGGCCATATAGCTGCAAGAAAACAGTGCTTACCACTCAGACAATGCACTGCCCATGAACATGTGAACTTCTGGCAATGCCCCCCAGGTCAAATGTAATAACCACATATGTGATCAGATACTTACCCTGTGCTGATGAGGTCCAAAAGACAGAAACAGATCTTTTCCTTCGATGGATATTGACTTACAGGAGGAGTATCTTTCCAGGGAACATGAATTGTTCTGCCGCTCAAGATGGTAGATATCGGTGGTTAAAAGGGTTTGCTAAGTGTTTAATACTGATGACCTAGCCTCAGGATAGGTCATTGGTATCAGATTGGTGGGGGTCCGAATTCCAGCAGCTGTTTGAAAAGGCGGGGGTCAGTGATGTCACATAACGTTCATCGGTCATATGGCCGAGGTGCAGCTTATTCAACTGAAAGGTCTTTAGCTGCAATACCAAGCATAGCCACTATCCAATGGACAGTGTTGTGCTTGGTAAGCTGCGAGGAGGTCACGGCACTCCTACTCTTCAAAAAGCTGATTGGCGGGGAGGCCAGGAGTCAGAGCTCCACACTGATGATGATGACCTATCCTGAGGACAGGCCATCAATAATAAACACTTGGAAAAGCACTTTAACATGCTTAAGAGTTGAGCGATAAACCTAGCTCTGCTATATGTGAAATTGGGTATAGTTAGGTTGAGTCAGGTCTGATGGGCTGTCGATGTCCAACACAAGTGGCTACCTAACCATAGCTTGATATTCATTTCACCACATTTTTATTATAATTAAAAGAAAGGCAACATTAGACAATATAAACATGTCAGCCAAATGTTTACAAAATGCAGCAGCGGTAATATTAAGGACTATCAGTCACAAGATTCAAAAAAAAAAAGAAAAAAGAAAGCATCGAAATAATATACAAATATGTAAGGTAGATCAGCCCTATTCTTAGTTGCCCAGAAATAAAAATGAAGAAAGAGGAAGGGGATAAGAAGGAGGGGAGTTCAAACAAAAACAACAACACAACTAGTGCCGGAGAAGAGCATTGGAAGGGAAGAATCTAAATGGAGAAAGCTCATTGTTTAATAAACGCTCAAAGTCGGGTATTTTTTAAGCCATTTGCCATTTTTAAGCCATTTACCCCAACATTTTAAATAAGAGTCATAGACTCCTTTACAAGATGTCCATTGCGCAGTTGTATCCAACCCTACGCACTATATCATTAATAGTAGGAACCTGAGCCATGCGCCATGAGTATGAAAAGTGATACTCTATCTATTGTGGGCAGGTCTTGAATAGTGATGAGCAGCAGGGGCAATATTCACGATAAAAATTCGCTATTAGAATATTCGCGATCAGCATTAGTCTTGAAGCCCTACATATAGTAAACAGAAAGCCGGGTTTTTGGGGATGGGAAACCCCATAGCTTGATATTCACATACCAGACCTAATTTCATAGAAATGTATGCACCATGAAGCTCCATCAGATGCCCACAAAGCCATTCCATATGCACTAATGGGGCTTAATAGGCAACCCCTGCCTAAATATGGAAATTTTCTGATTGAAATCCACTCTGTATCTGTCTCTTTAATAATAATTTGTAAATTCACTATATGGCAATCACGTTACAGTGAAAACCTATATTCAGCCACATTTTCCCTGAGTTACAGAAATCCGTAAATCCAACCGATGTAATTCACGCTGTATTATAGACTACCTAAATCTGTGTGCATAAGATTTCTTTTACTTCACCCCCCCCCCAACCGTAAGAAAGAATGAAGCAATAAGACTTTCTTTAAGCAAGGTCTGCCAGATCTGCTGGGACCGGGCACTTAATATGACCGCAATTGCCCTAGTGACACCCATTTCTAGGCCACAAAGCCAGCGGTGACCCATATCTGATTGAGCCAATAAAGATTCACATATATCAGGATTTTAGTTCCTTTTATTATGCATTTTAAAAGCTTTGAATAATGTTTCACAAAGCCTGCCAACACTGACCACGTTATTTATGGGGAGGGAGTTGTAAGAATTCCCAAGCTGCAGCCCTGCGGACGGTGGAGATCTGCAGAGGAACCGTCTCGGGTTTTTATAAACGTAACATTGTGGAGTCAGATGATGTTTTCTCATGGTCGTCCAGTTAGATGACACAGGTTGTAAGAATTCATTATATGTTCTTGTAGAGTCCTTTTTCAGTATCTCATAATGAGCCCATAAAAGAACACATAAACAACCATCATAAGGTCGGTTTTTCCTGCTGTTTTTGATGGCTTTTATGGTTTTCAGTGAATTTTTTGCTGATGTTTTTGCCACTTTTTTTGAAAACCAAAAACACCAGCTCCAGATGTTGCATGGAAGTAAATTTGAAATAAACAGGAAACTTTTGACCTGAAAGACTCAAGTCAAGTTTGGAAAACATGGTCAGAAATGCATTTAATGCAGTGTAATACTGCATTTGTTCACCAGGGCGGCATACACCTTCCTCCAACAATAACAGGTGACCTACAGGAGTTTCGGCAGATGTACCCATGGAAATAAGCCGACTGCTAGCAAATATGCTTTTTGAAAAACAATTTGAGTTTATAAGACAAATCCTTTAAGCTGGGTGTCCATAGGGCAGTTGCAATGTGGATGCCGAACCCTCTTATAGGGCCCGATGGTGGCACATATTTGTGGGTTAACAGAGGTATTACCATCAAATTGGTGCGCCACAGCTTGGCCACTCCATGGACACCAGCCTTAAAGGGGTATTTAACTTTTTTATATCAATATCAGATTGGTGGTACCAAACACTCCATTGATCAGCTGTTTTCAGTAGTCACCAACACTAGAAACTCTACAGTGGGAAGAACTTAATTTGTTTCTGATAAACAGCTCCAAAGCTCCTTTATAGACATAGATATATATATATAAAAATAATAATTTCTGGTTACCTGCAGCGACCACTAGAGGGAGCTTACTGCATACAACAGTATTCATTGATATGCAGTAAGCTCCTAAGCTCCACCTAGTGGCAGCTGTTGAAAACAAGCATATTATATTTTAAATCTGTCTATGTGGAGCTCTGTATGAGAAAAATTGAGCTGTGGCCACTACTATGATTTAATAAAAAATTACATGAGGAAAAAAGGCAGAGATTTGCTCTAAGCCTTTAATTACAGATTCTCCCCTTGTTGCGGGAAGGCACAGCACCTCGGGGTGCTTTTCACTGCCCATTGTCATTGTGACGTCTCATGTGTTAGACTTGCTGGGACTTTTGGTTCCACAACTAGACCCATATGCTGAAAATAAAGTCTGGGCGCAACAGAATCGCGTAGGGTCTATTGCACTGCGCTACGCATATTAGCATTTGCGCTGACATTGACGATGTACACAACATCTTGCGTTTTTTCCCTCTCCCATTAAAGCTGTCGCCACCTCCCTTCCTTAAAATTGTTTATGCTAATGAACCCAAACAGCACCAATGTGTTCAGACATTGTTACCGGCTTATTTCACTGATACCATGGCTTATACTAATTAGTCATTACCAGGATGCTTACATGGCCAACATAATAAGTGTTTTTCCCCTGCATGATAAAAAAAGAAAGCGGCAACCTCCAAGTAAAATAAAGGAAATAATGATAAAAAAAAAAAAAAAAACTATAACCTCCATTGGTAGCTGTACAAAAGGCTCATTTATCCCCTCCGCCCACCTGGAGTCTGGAGCGCGGGGCTAATGTGCTGTATTGTTATTTCCTTTCTGGAGATATCGGTAGATCTAACCTTCTCTATTCATTTCTGCCGCTTGCTGCCATTATCTGCCTTCCACTCCTGCTTGTTGCAGAAACAAGTTAGATGAGTTAATAGAGAACAGATATTAGGATTTCACAAGTGACGACATTTTTAATTGAACCATTTGCAGAGATAGGACGCTGCGGCGATCGTTACCGTAACGTGCGTAGGGGCCGCTGCTGACCCCAGATATGGCGGCCGTACAGACTGTATTGTTGCTTATTGCTTACATTGCACCACCATAGTCTACAGTGCTGTACATAGATCAGTTCCTGTCTATGCTTGGGCTCCCAACCTAGGTTCTCTACCTCTGACACATATATTCACTCAGGGGCCAGTTTCATAGAAAGCCATTTGACCTATCAGTATGCTTTGAAAGCGTGGGAGGAAACCACAAAAAATGGGGAAACCGAAAGACCCCCAGGAGACCTGGAGGTACTACAATTTATATATTATTTGTATTGTTACTTTATTGTATGCATCTGGCTGATATGGATAACAAAAGGTTAACCAGGAACAGGGCTAACCAACCTGTTCCTCCCCTCTGGAAGGAGTGGGCTGGTCCTGCTTCCTGCCAGGAGACAGAGAGGAGAGAGGAAGCACACTGCAGAGCTCCTGCTACTGATACAGAAGCTCCAGAAAGAACTACTCAAACTATCCTCGAGTAAAGCCTTGAGATGCTAGACAGCAGAGTGAACTGCTATATCCAGCATTGAAGACACCGCTTCAAGGTGAAGGATTACAGCCAAGACACCCATCAGCAGACTACTATTAGACCAGTATAACCTAAGAGCTAAACTGGAGCCATCCAACCTGCTACACAGATATACGGTATTAGAGCTCATGTATAAAACTATGTATTTTGTGGTCCGCAAAAAACAGATCTGCATAAAATACAGATGACATCCATGTGCATTCCGTATTTTGCAGAACGAAACAGCTGCCCCCTAATAGAACAATACTATCCTTGTCGTAATGCGGAACAGACATACGGAAAGGGAATGCACACTGAGTAACTTCTGATTTTATTTTTGAGGACCTATTGAAATGAATGGTTCCGCATACGGCCAGCAAAAAAATTGAAACGGACAGGAAAAAAAATACGTTCACGTGCATGAGCCCTAATGGAAAGATTTCCTCCAGTCTTGTGTTTTTGACCATAATGATCGGCCACGTGTATGAACAAGTGAGGGAGACGGGGGGGAGTTCATCAAACTGGTGTAAAGGAAAACTGGCTTAGTTGCCCCAGCAACCAATCAGATTCCTCCTTTCATTTTTCAGAGCTCCTCTGGAAGATGAAAGGTGGAATCTGATTGGTTTTTAGGGGCAGCTTAGCCAGTTTTCCTTTACATTAGCTTTGATAAATCTTCCCCAGTGACTCCCTGGCCTTGGAGCACAATGGCAAATGACAAGCCGCATTAGGCCAAACATACCATAAACATTCAGCCAAAATATTTCGGCATGGTTGATGACATTTTCAACAGGCAAAAATAAGTTTTAGGCCATTGCAAACAATTATTTGTGCAAATTTTTTCTAACTAAAGTTGGTTGAAATTGCGAAAATTGTGGAGCTATTTTCCAAAGTGGATGAGATTTTGCCAAAAAATCTGTAGTTTGCTGCAGAGTTCACCCTGTGCATGGCAAAGGGTGGAAAAATCCACGGTGAAAATCTGCAGGATAAATTGACATGCAGCGGCTGTAAAATTTATACTACAGGTCAATACCGCTAATTTTGAATGTGTTTTTTTTTAATGTAATTTTAGAATGGATTGGCTCCGATGAGCCGAACTTATTGCTTTGCGAAGTCTCACTAGACTTTGCGTAATAACTTCATTAATTAATTTGTACTGTAAAAAAACATTTCCCGAAAACCGGGTTTGGTTCCAAGGTACCACTTAGAACCAAACACAGGTTCGGGAAATCGTTTTTTACAGCACTAATTATTTTCTGAAGTTATTACGCGAAGTCTAGCGAGACTTCGTGAAGCAATAGCTCCTGCTCCATACAGTATAAGAACAAAGTTTTATGTGAAATGACTTTGGATGTTTCATCCAAAGTCAATTTGCTCTTCCCTAGTTGTAGGACGTGGCGGCGCTGCGGTGGAGTATCGCTACAGTTGTTCAGGTTCCAACTGCATCTAATTAGACTAATGAGTCTACACTAGTCAGTGGGTCTGTATTATTAGGCAAGGACTACACGGCGACACTGGACAGGCCAGGATCGCTGAGCAGCGGTGATCCCATAGAAATGAATGGGATTGCCGCGGCAGTCGCAAGAAATCCAGCCGTGTAGCCCTTGGCTGCGCAGTATTGAAGGTGCTGTGCGACCATTAACAATGAAGACCGGCTATATGGTATGGTCTTCATTAGTTTAATAAAAGGCGGCTGAGGCACCCTGTGATCGTACCCTAAGGCCCCTTGCAGACGAGCGTGTCCGGATTATGTCCGGATGCGTTGCGGATGCGTTTATTGAAAACTGCGTGATTTTGCAAACAAATTTATTCAGTTTTGTTTGCCATCACATTCAGTTGTTCAGTTTTTATTGTGCAGGTTCAATGCGATTTACTGCGTTTTTCACACGCGTGATAAAAAACTGAATGTGTACAAACAACATCTCTTAGCAACCATCCATGAAAATTGCATCACATCCGCACTTGCTTGCGGATGCGGTTTTCATGCAGCCCCATTCACTTCTATGGGGCCAGCGTTGCGCGAAAATCGCAGAATATAGAACATGCTGCGATTTTCACGCAATGCAAAAGTGTTGCATAAAAACCGCCGTTCATGTAAACAGATTCATTTAAATAAACAGGTCCGGATTCCGTGCAGGCACAATGAGTTCGCATCATGCATTGCACCCACACAGAATTCCCGTTCGTGTGAAATGGGTCTATGAGTCCATTTTATGTCCACCTGGTGAACCAAACTTAGATAAATGTAGAAGTAGGGATGAACAAATTTCACAACATTAGTTTTAGTCTGATTTGGTTAAATTGCTCAGAAGATTAAATTCGGTCCAAACCGACAGTGCCCCAATTCCCCTGAAAAGTCATGTACGACACTCTGAGGTCTCCGAGGACTGTACCCAAACACTTTCAGACTCGTTTAAGCCAAACCAGCATTAGTAATGTCAAAGTAAGGGTAACATACATGGCTGTGTGTAAACGGATGGTAGGCGGTGGTAACAAGGAACCTGTCTAACAACACCCTGCACTGGGCTCATTTAAATTAAGAAATGGTTCAAAAATGATCCCTTTTTGGTGGAGGATGCGTTTTTCACTGTCTTCTGAACTGGCATTTTCTGCAATTTGTGCAGGACACAAAAAAACTTTGGAATCACTGGAAACCTAAATTTTAGGGCTCATTCAGATGACCGCAAAACACGGATGCCTCCCTTGTGTGTTCCACAATTTGCAGAATGGAACAGATGGCCCATCATAGAAATGCCTATTCTTGTTTTTGCAGGGCCACAGAACGGAGCAACGGATGCGGACAGCACACTGTCTGCTGTCCACATGTTTTGTAGCCCCATTGAATTGAATGGGTCTGCACCCGTTCCGCTAAATTGCAGAACGTATGCGGACCCATAAGTACAGTCCTGTAAATAAGCCCTTAGGGGAATTCGTAATGAAGTTGCTTACATTACAATTCATTTGCTCATCTCTATGTAGAACACAATGCGGATCTACATTTGGTCCTTGAGGTCGTAATACAGACGATAACATTTGGCCACAGTCACGCAAACCTTTGCTAAATCTGTTGTGATTTTTCCACTAATTATTTAAAAACGAAATAGAAATAAAAAAAAGAGAACAAAAAATTATTAGACACATAGACAGCTTGATATACAATGCTACAGAACATGTACTGATTGCTATCTGTTTGGTATTCTGATTATCCAGCAGTTTGGTATCAGAAACAAGTTCCAGACATTCGGAATTTATAGGCTGGGAAAACTGCACTTTTCATTTCTAATACTATTTATAATAATTTGCGACATTTTGTAGGTTTTTCGCTTCTCCCAAGCAGTAAGGCTTGGCTCCCATCCTTTTAACGTATACAAAAAACTAATGCCTCAGACTGATTCCATACAGTGCAATCCATTCACCATAAAGTTCCATTGTAAAAAAAAAAAGAACGTAAACTTTTTTTTTTTTTACCGGACTGTGCGTTCTTGTATCCTTTTTTTTCCCTATCGTATATGTCAAATGGAGACATTAAACATGATGTGAACCCAGCCTTAACAATAGACCTGATTTCATTCTTACTGTTCTATTACCTCTACTTTTCAGTTGTCTTTAATCAAATTAAAAAACAAAACAAAAAAAAACTTGAAATATTTTGCTTTCCCTTTAGCACTGCACTGCAAGCCGTGAGCCATGGCCTGACGCTCTGCCCCCTTCACATACCACCCTGGACCATACAATGGCCATAATTCAGGTCACGACTGAGCTAAGTTGTCAGAGAAGAGTGGATAGACCCTGCAGAACATGTTCCTGCGACACGCTCAACTCTAGGTGGTGATATTAGTCTTTCAACGTCATTAGCACTTAAAATTCAGCAAGTTCACCCATTTCTTTAAAGAACTAAATTAAATGCAACTAGACACATTCAATCAGGATTAGGAAATTCATACCTGGCTAGTGTGGGTAATGCCTGGCTGGCCAGAGATTAAAGTGAAGACTTCCAGAAATTTATATTATAGAATACGAAAACTTCCCATTATCTCATTAGAATTTCAACAGATCCAATTAAAAAGATAACAGTAGCAGGAATATCAGTCAATATCAGCAGCTAACGCGTTTTAACAAACCCATCGGTCTATGAATTCTAATGGGTTTCATTAGAAATGTGTCTTTGAGACAAATAAGAATCCCTTTACATGTAAAACAAACATTACCCGCTCTATGCAAACATTGTAATGATTTTAAAAGAACGAGGCAGATCTGCCCCGGCTTCAGTCTGCATTAATGTCAATGGAAAGTGCGCCGTCGCTTCCCAGCCTCTACAGCTTCCCTCATTGTCTGTTCTTATGTATCACAATGTCTGCTGATAACGGGATTTAGGACTGGAATATTGGCACACGGAGATAGGTGCGTACGTCCTGGACGAGAGACATCTCAAATCTATGCAGCTCATCGGAAAGCAGAGGTTTATTTGTTTTCTATGGGCAAAATGTAAAAAAAAAAGTCCATCTCCTAAGTCCTATACACCACAAGAAGGAAAAACCAACTGCATAAGGCTTTGTTCACATCTTCCATCAGATATGTTCCAATGGAAGACTCCGACGTACTGCAGCCATACAGTAGCCTACATTGCCCGTTGGCCCCAATGTTAAAAAAAACTACACTGTATAGGCAAGTGTAGTCATGCTTATACACCTAACCATGGACGTGACTATAGCCATAGGAGCCATAGGTGCCCAGAGGTTGGGGAGGGGGTTCCTTATCAGTGCAAGAACTTTTTGTGGGTTATAACAATATGGTGGCTTTTTGTATAAACTGGGTTTTCTGATATTAGTTGCCAGGAGCGTAACGAAAGGCTCATGGGCTCTGGTGCTAGAGTTCAGCTTGGGCCCCTCTTCCCTCAATGCTTTCTGGCCAGAGGCAGGGGAGCACATAGCCTTCATGCTGCCTGAGGCAAACATTGAAATGGCACCCCCCATGCCAAATTCTTGACCTAACCCCTTCCGCCCAGCCAGTAGTGTAACCTGTCCAGAATTCAGTTTCTATAATACGGGTGTCTTTTTGTGTGGCACAAGGGTCTTTGGGCCCCCTTCGGCTCCTGGGCCAGGTAGCGACTGCTACCTCTGCACCCCCTATAGCTACGCCCCTGTTTGGTGCTGTTATACATACCTTTCATTATTCATTATTGTTACTTATGTTGCTGCTTTCATTTTCTTACACTAAGTGGTCTTTTTTTTTTTTTTTGCTATTGAGCCCATATGAATTATTATTACGCCCCTACACCTAAAATAAAAATAAATAAATAAGTAAATAAAAAATAAAATGTGACCATAGCCTGACCTGGTTTCGACAATGTGAATGAAGGGACATATGCTCTATTAGGGCTTACAGACATGAAAGAAGGGGACCCTTGCCCTATTTCATGAACAAGAGCTGTTGGAGGACTTTGTTCATCAATGTATCACATGGACAACCATTCATTTGAATGGCTCCATGTAATACCACATTCCCCCTGTAATGGCCACTGCAGTGAAAATCTGCATCTTTTGCCAACAGCCGATTCTGCTATTGGTTTCGGCTCAGACACTAAAAATGTCTTGTTTGTGATAAGACAATACTATCCTTACTTCTGATGATATAGCGTGTTTGGGTTGTCAGGTACTGTAGATGCCAGAATCCTCTTCATGAAGACTTCTGGTGTTGTACAGTTGCAGACAGGATGCCCACTGTCACTCTGGCAATGTTACATTTTTGGTACCTGGAGGTGCAGACAGAGAGTGAAGCCGGTCTGATGGAACCTCTTCCAGCTCAACCAAAGATACATGCTTGGATTGGCCAGCAAAAGATTAGGCCCACTGCCATCCAACATGAACAGTCTTAGGGTCTTATTACATGGGCCGTAATCGGTGATATAAACGTCCAGCTGTTCTAGTGTAAAGTGCTTTTCACCAGCCAGATGCCGAGTGAAAGGATCATTATTACAATCACTCGTCCTCCTTCTACTATGCACATTGTCAGTAGCACACCCTCGGTTTACACAAGATGATGTGTTACCAGTAAACGACCATTTTAGGGGCCGCATCATATTTGCAATCACAGAACATTTGTCAGGTGATCAGTGACACCTTCACACAAGAATATTTGTTCCGGATAATTGGGCAGATGCTCCATCACAGGACCCTCAGCCAGGCTGCCCCCATATACTTTACAAGGTTTACCTGGCTTTTAGCTACTGGATGGCTTTACTATGATTTACAATGCAGCCCCAATTGATAAATTCAGCTCTGCTACTTCTATATCACCTGGTTATTGCAAGGTGTCAATGTTAAACTTAAATAGATAAACGAAGAAAGGAAGGAAGGAAGGACGGGGGGTAGGGAATGAAGAAAGGAGGAAGGGAGGGAAGGAAGGGTGGATGGATGGATAGATAGATAGATAGATAGATAGATAGATAGATAGATAGATAGATAGATAGATAGATAAATAGATAGATAAACAGATAATTAGATAGATAAATAGATAGATATGAGATATGCGATGAAAGAAAAAAAGAAAGAAAAAGAAGAAAGAAAGAAAGAAATATAGATAGATATGAGATAGATAGATAGATAGATAACTAGATAGAAAGAAAGAAATATAGATAGATATGAGATAGATAGATAGATAGATGACAAAAGAGAAAGAAAGAAAGAAAGAAAGAAAGAAAGAAAGAAAGAAAGAAAAAGAAATATAGATAGATATGAGACAGACAGATAAATAGATAGTTCGATAGATAGATAGATAGATAGATAGATAGATAGATAGATAGAGATAGGTGACAAGAAAGAAAGAAAGAAAGAAAGAAAGAAAGAGAAAGAAAGAAAGAAAGAAATATAGATAGATATGAGACAGACAGATAAATAGATAGTTAAATAGATAGATAGATAGATAGATAGATAGGAGATAGGTGACAAGAAAGAAAGAAAGAAAGAAAGAAAGAAAGAAAGAAAGAAAGAAAGAAAGAAAGAAAGAAAGAAAGAAAGAAAGAAAGAAAGAAAAAGAAATATAGATAGATATGAGACAGACAGATAAATAGATAGTTAGATAGATAGATAGATAGATAGATAGATAGGAGATAGATAGATAGATAGATATGAGATAAATAGAGAGATAGATAGATAGATAGATAGATAGATAGATATGAGATAGATAGATAGATAGATTTAGATAGATAGATTTAGATAGATAGATTTAGATAGATAGATTTAGATAGATAGATAGATAGATAGATAGATAGATAGATGAGATAGATAATTAGATAGATAGATAGATAGATAGATAGATAGATAGATAGATAGATATGAGATACATAGATAGATAGATAGATAGATAAAGTCCGACCAAATAGCAGTCACTTAAAGTCCCCCAGACATGGAGCTGTATATTAACGTAGAAGTAAGAGAGAGGAGTGTAATATATCCGGATATCCAGACGCGGTGATCGTGCAGGCCGTACAGAGCAGACTACGTGATTTGCTGATTTAGCCCTTCAGACTCTAATTAAAACAATTAGAAAAGCTCACCTATCCATTATTATTGTTCTGCAGTGTATTAGAAACACCAGTTCACACAGCGCACACGCGGCCTTTCCATTATTAAGATTAAGACTGACAATTTAATTGGGCCGAATTTAATTTCTGAAAGATTTACTTCCTTTTAATTATGCTGCAAACAAGCGGCTTTGTGTCTGAGACCCACAACTGTCAGATTACTTATTTTGTTTTCCACATTTTGCTGAAAACATTAGGAATAGTACAATATAATTATAATATAGAGCAAGATCTATGGTGGACGGGAAAGACAGATCCCGTATGAAATGTCAAAGTCGCCACCATACAGAACTAAGCAGTGGGTCCTTTTCTCAGAATACACTTCAGATCATATTATACTATTATTACTATTGTTTTGTGCCATTTTCATGCTTAGGCTCTGTTCACACTGTCAGGTGTTCAACACATTTGAAAGTAAGAACAGCGCTGCATGCTTTATTGTCAACATGACAGACCCCCCCATTGATCATCTGTTGGTGGCAGCTATGGTTCGGGAAGGCTCCTGATATTGATGTCCTATCCCGGGTATAGGTCATTAATATCCGATCAGTGAGGGTCTCACACCCCGCACCCCACCCATCACCTTTTCCCTGCAGCCTTCAGTGGGAGAACTAGAACTTTGACTGTAACAGGAAGCACAGCTCCGTTCAAAGTGTAGTGGCCGTGCTGGGTACTGCAGCTCAAGACTCATTCACTTCAGCAGTAGCTGAGCTGCAGTAACCCAACATGGCGACTATACTTTGAACAGAGCTATCTGCTTCCTGCTCCTTTTAAGACATAGTTCCAGTGCAGGAGGAAGGAGGCAAATCGGTAGAGGTGTGGGGTGTCAAACCACCACCTATTGGATATTAATGACCTATACTAGGAATAGGTCATCAGTATCAGGAGCCGGGAAAACCCCTTTAAGCAGGTCCAATATATTTCCAAAACAACTGGATAGATTTCCATTGGTTGATTTTTTTAAACTTTTATTGCACAATTGTCGTTTTGACTGCTCCATACAACTTTTTTGAATCTTTACTTTGAACAATTCTTACTCACTAGAAGTGTCTCTTGACCATTAGCACCCCCATCAATCAGCTATTATCTATGGAAAAATCTCGAAAAAACCTGTTTAAATTCTCTAGAGCGCCACCACAGGAGAAATGAAGCATTACACCGTGTCCATTCAAATCAGTTGTCTGTAAAATGCAGGACATGAAAGGTGCTCCAGGGAGGGAGACAGTCTTTGCTACCTCATGTGATATGAAGCAATATTACGTGTGAAACATCCAATTTTCTGTATGTTATATTGAAATTTCTTAGAAAATTCTAATAAAAATTATTTGTTGATAAAAAATGAGGATCCTGAACAACGCATCCCTGTTGATAAAGGGATGTATCCATCAGAGAGGATTTTTTTTTTAACTCAATATTCATAGAAAACTTTTTTTTTTTAGACTTTCTGGCTGTTTTTGGCAGTACTATATCCCTGAAGCACAAAGCATTGCCTTCTGTATCACAGCACAAATGGTGAAATCTATAAAGCTAGGTAATCTAGAGTCAGTTTACTGACTCTATGTAAGAGGAAGGTGTTATCTGAAAGGTAATCCTCATGATAGCAGCAGGTGTAGAATTGGGATAACAGTATAAACGCTCTTTTGTTCTCTTCATAAGACAAGATAAAGGTGGCCACAGAACAGCATTACATTGATTAGTGTAATGTTTGATGTAATTCAGTAACTACAGGAAGGAGGTCTCTCTGGTCTGGGTGATGGTCTGACTGAGAGAGTTAAGCGAGGCAGTCTGCAGTGTTACAAGTTCAAATAAAGAGGAAGTTAAAGAGCCAGGACAGGAAGTAGATAGGGCTGAGCGAACCAGTGGAAGTTCGGGTTCGCCAGGTTAGGCCGAACTTCAATTCAAAGTTAAGGTTCGGGATCTGAACTTGACCCAGAAACCAAACACCATTGAAGTCAATAGGGACCTGAATTTTTTGTTATGACATGGTTATATTGGAAAATAATAGCCTTCTTAAGACAGAATGAAAAACAATATGGCCATTTAGGGGTTAAAGAAAAAAAACTCACCTCGTGCACTTGATCACGCTGCAGCAGCTTCTTCTATCTTCACTGAACAGGACCTGTCAAAGGACCTGCGATGTGCGCACTGATGTCACCACACGGGAGAGCACAGTGACGTCATCACTCACATCGCAGGTCCTTTGACAGGTCCTGTTCAGGGAAGATAGAAGAAGCTGCTGAAGCGCGATCAAGTGGATGAGGTGAGTTGTTTTGTCATTTTTAAAACCCCTAAATCATTTAGGCTAAATGGCCATATTATTTTGCATTCTGTCTTAAGAATGCTATTATTTTCCGATATAGCCATGTTATATCAGAAAATCAGAAAATCACCCCAACACCGAACCCGGACTTCAGTGAATAAGTCTGGGTTCGGGTTTGGGTACCCGAACTCGCAAAGTTCAGGACGAACCCGAACTTTGCAGTTCGCGTTTGCTCATCCCTAGTAGTAGAGTGCAACTTTAAAAAACTATATCCAGAAAATCCCTTTTTAAAGGGGTTGTCCAAGTTATATTTATTGATGACCTATCCTCAGGATAGTTCATCAATATCAGATCGGCGGGGGTCCGACACCCGGCACCCCCGCCGATCAGCTGTTTGAAGAGAAGGCGTGCGCCATGCCAGCACTGCCTCCTCTTCATTATTTACCTACTCGCCATTGCATCTGCAGCGGTGAGCAGGTGTAATTACACTCAAGCCGTTCCATTCATTTCAATGGGACGGCTCTGTAGTATACACTTGTATAGGAACGAGCCGTCCCATTGAAATGAATGGGATGCCTTGGGTGTAATTACACCTGCTCACCGCTGCAGATGCAACGGCAAGCATGAAAACAATGACGAGGAGGCAGCGCTGGCACGGCGCTCGCCTTCTCTTCAAACAGCTGATCGGCGGGGGTGCCGGGTGTCGGACCTCCGCCGATCTGATATTGATGACCTATCCTGAGGATAGATCATCAATAAATATAACTTGGACAACCCCTTTAAGTACTAATAATAAAATAAAATGTGAGGAAAAAATGTAGATGGAGGTGTCCCCCTTTAACCCAAAACTCTTAAATTATTATTTTTTTTTTTCCAACTGACCAAACCCTTTAAGAAGATAATGATAAGCCTATAATTAGTTGCAGGACAGACTTTTATATAACGAGACTCCATTTCTAACACTATATTCAGACTGCGATGGAAGAAAGACTATTGAAAAGAACTAATGTCCTTTAGTTTATTGTTCTGAACAGTATTTATGTGCTCATGGCCAAAAATTAGAAAGTGATTTCCTCATTCACAGCTCATCAGCATTTTCAGCTAATGTTCCATTAACAACATTATAATATCATCAGCAAAGAAAAACGAATCAACAATAACACACAAACATATTCATCTTCGATGTGTCCTAGCTACGGAAAGCGGTGCGACATCCATATCTGAAGGAGCAAATCTCTGTAATGTGATGTTAAAACGCACAGACAGTCAGCGCGCAACCAACTGCTTCATGTTTATGACGAGCGGATAAATAACCCATTGATCTGGTAGGGTGGCACCTGCTTTGCCAACTGACTGGGTAGCTGTGGTCCCTGAACCCTCATTATTTTTCTTCAATTAAAGTTCATTGTCTCCTAAAATCTGTGCTGAGCAGATGTATAGTCATCTCGACAGCTGAACGGAGAAACCCTCAAAATTTAGGAAATGATCGCAATAAATAGGACACAAAAATAAGACAAAGTGTTTTTGGGGAATTCCTGCAAGCAAAAAGTACAATATTTAACTGCTTAAAGGCTAAGAACACCTTCAGGGGCAATTTTTTAAAGATAACATGATGACAAAAATGATGTTTTTCAAGTTTTCTTTATTTAAAAAAAATATATCTGCAGTCTTTGTCCTACAGGGTTACATTTCAGCCTAGCAGAGATTCAGAGTTTCATTTTCACACTGAACCTCTCAGGTTGCTGCTCAGAGAGCTGGATGTGTAGCCCATATCTCTGAACTTCTGACAGCATCTAAAACTCATTATATCTACATTCTTATAAGACTGATAACAATATGGCTTATGTGAGTGTTTAGGAACTGTCGGGATTTCAGAGATAATGGCTACAGATGAGACATCAGAGCAGCAACCTGATGGATTCAGTGCAAATAGCCTGGATTTTAACCCTGTTGGCAGGAGTGTAACTACCATAGTGGCAGACCATGTGACTGCTATGGGGCCCAGGACAAGAAGGGGCCCAGTTGGGATTATCCCCTCTTCTACTGGGGGTGAAAACTTGGTCAGGACTCTACCCTCTAAAGGAACAAGTTTTAGCAAATGAGTCAGTGGAAAAATTGGTCCAAGGGTCATTGAAAAGGATTTAGGCAGAAACCCCTCTGTCCTAAGTGGGGGGGATCTGGTTTGATCTTTGCTATGGGACCCTTACTTCTCGATGTTCGCCACTGCCTGTAGGACAAAAACTGCTAATAATTATTAATAAAGACCAATTGAAAAATATATATTTTTAGCCCAAAATGAGTAAAATGCCATCATAAACAAATTGTTCACAGTCTTTAAACGTAATATTCCATTAAGGCAAGGAATGAACGACCACCTTATTTCCAGAATAAGACCCCCTTTATAACTAAATTATAATCAGACTGATAACTATATGGCTTAAATGAGCATTTATGAACTGTCAGGCGTTCAGAGATAAGGGCTACATATGACACATCAGAGCAGCAACCTGAATTAGTGTGAACAGGCTGAATTTTAACCTTGTAGGACAAAAAATGCTAATAATTTTTGAAGAAGACCAATTGAAAAAAAGATATTTTTCCCCCAAAATGAGTACAATGCAATCATAAAAATTTGGCCCTGAAGTTAATATTCCATGTGACGAGAGCTAGACAACCTCCTAATTTCCTGAATAAGACCATTTTTTATTTGTCCCAGTAAGAGAGCTGCTCTAAAAGCTGCTCTCCAGTTTACTAAAGTAGTTCATGTATTACAAGGCAGCCATGAAGAGAGGAGCGAATCCGGGTAGTGGTTCACCAACAGTCCCTGCTCCAGTTGAGGAAGCAGAGCCTCTGCACTTGCACTGTTACTCAGAGGAGTGGCACAGGTACCAGACTGTCCGGCCCTCTCAATCAAGTGGCGAGGGAAGCGTCCTCAGCCCCACTGACACCCCATCGCAGGTGCAGCACTCCGCTTGAAGAGACAAATCGGTTCTTACGAAGATTCGCTCATCTCTACTACCATGATTCCTCTGACAGCCCTTCCTTCCCATACTTGATTCACAGAGCCAGAAGAGATGACTATGTAGGAACCTGGCAAAGTCAATTAAGGAAAGGGAGGAAGCAGGAAGATCAAGGGTGCGCAGAGTGGCTTTGGCCCGCCCTCATGGCACTTAACTGCTGATTTGCATAAAGAATAAAAGCACTTTTTTTCCAGAATGAAGCCACGGATCACTAAGTGAAAGGTGTCATGGCGTTCAGCTGAGCTAGCCCTACAGGACACCGTGCCTCAACTTCCTGGTGACAGGCTCCCTTTTATCTTAATATTAATTGCCCAGTAGTATTATTTAGCCAATTTATTCTGCGAATTGAACAGTAAGTGGTCACTATATGCATGGTATTATGTGAGCACAGTATGGTGGTATTAACTTAGATGTTGTCAATGCTTTGCGGTATTATTTTTAAGGTGTATGGTCCTTACAGTGACACTTTATAGCATTATTATTGAGACAAGTGTAGACATCTGAGGATGCAAGCATCTCACTACATTCGCTATTTCCCTCGCCAGAATATGTAATTTCGGACATATTTCCTTTAAATCAGATTGCTGGTTTAGATTTCAGGTACGGCTGTAAAGCGTTGCATGGTGAGGCTCTTATTACACTCTAATAAAAGTAAGTGGTGGTTATCTTAAGCCTTTGTGGACAGCAGGTAGTTGACATTATTGTAAGCACATTTTTACTTAAATTGCCACTGCTGTGATATAATTTGATGCTCTTTTGATACCATCTCCTGTTTTTTTTAACTGTATCTTACAGTCAGACAAATTAAAGAATGCATCGACGCTGCACAGAGAAGAGTAAGCAGGAGGATATTCTGCCTGCAGGGCTTCATCTCTGCTTGCGCCTTTAGTACACACACTATGTTCCTCTATTGCACACAATCTGATCAAAAGCTTCAACCTAGACGTTCCTTAAAGTGGCAGGAATGTATATGGCCTTTATCTGCATCCAACGGGCTTGTATGGGCAGAGTGTGCAATCTGGTCATCAGCGGACATGATGGATGGCTGCTTATTAAATATTCTGCAAAAGTAGATAACACATAATTACAAAATTAGCAAAGTCAAAGACCTCCAGGAAGTTTGGCATCACCACTGACATGATGGGAGGATCAGCAGAGGTCCCAACAGTTGAATCCACCATGGATCTAACATTTATAGATACAAACCTTTGCTCACAAATTCAATCAGTTAAAGGGGTATTCCCATCATTGATGGCATGTCGGTAGCATATACCATCAATGTCAGATAGGTGCAGGTCTCACCTCTGAGACCCACTCCTAATTCCAGAAATGGATACCCAAAGTAATCAGATAGCGTGGCCACCCTCCATTCACCGGAATTTCTGGTAGTCCTATATTGGTGAATGGAGAGATGGCCGTACTTGTTTGATGGGCTCTTCATTCACCACTATGAGACTTCTGAAAATAGCCAAGCCTGCTCACTCGTCTATTTTCGGAACTCCCATAGCGATGCATTGAGAGCACCAGGTGCACACACAGTGTGTGCTCCTTCACTTCAGGGGCTCCCTTCCCTAAAAAGGAGCAGGTCCCAAAGGTGAGATTCGCACCTATCTGACATCGATGGCACATGCTAGCTATATGCCACCAATGTTCCACATGGGCCAACCCGTTTAAAGACTAAATATGCATCATGAAACAAACTCAACCGCATATTGCAACACGCTAGCAAATAGGCTGTAATGTTCAATAAAACCACTGGGTGGCAGCACATAGAAAGAAATATGATAAACATCTCATGACATAATATCGCAAAATCATGTTTTTTTTTTTCCATAGCTGGTCGTCATATGGCACACTTCTTGGGATATGTTGATTCAAGAGCAAAAGTAAGGAAGAACATCAGTAGGTTCTAAACGTTATCTTCATAAACTCACATCTTTAATAAACTCACATCTTCTGATCATACGTGATCTCATATTACAATCCAAGCTTTGAGTACCATAAGTATATTCAATAAGTCTCAGTTTTTTTCAGTTTCGAGATCAGTCATCCTTCTTCCTTCCTGCTATTTCCTGTTTCGAACCCACTGCATTGTCTGCAATATGACAACCAAACTCATAAGGCCTGCCCCTTAATAAAGCCCTGCTCCATCAACTGTCCACCAGACAACAGCACATAAGAGATCATTAGGAAATTAACACAGATTTGGTGATTTCTACAAGACGGTTTCGGAACTTGCAGAAAATTCTTAAGGTGTGTGTGTGTGTGTGGGGGGGGGGGGGGGGTAAATGAGTTCGCATCCATTCCACAATTTTGCAAAATGGGTCCGGAACCATTCATTTCAATGGGGCTGCAAAAGATGCGGACAGCACGTGGCCCCGCAAAAAAGATAGACCATGTCTGCAATTGTGGACAAGAATAGGCATTTCAATCATAGTGGCGGCCATGTGTGTTATCAGTGTTTTGCGGATCCACAATTTGTGGACTACAAAACACTACGGCCGTCTGAATGTTCCCTAAGTCTGGATTTATTCTTGTCTTGATGATGCCCTGTGTGGTTCCTTTCGTTGTAATGCCAAAATGGTGTATGGTCATACAGTGTACATGGCACAGTGGTACTATAGCATACACTAACTAATTATAACCTCCATACACTACTGTGCTGAAATAACAGTATCATATAGTGATCAAATAACACTTTCATACTCCACTTTACAGTTCTGCCACCACCATGTACTTCAACTATAAGATATTATCTTGTGCCTAATTATTACTGCCACAGAATTCCTAAGAAAATACCACTATATAGTGCTTAAAAGGTTGTCCAGCTTTCACACACTTTTGGGAAGCCTTCTGACTTGTGGAAAGAAGCATACTTACCTGCTCCCCACTGTTCAGTTCCAGCTGCTTTGGTACACTGCTGTGTTTGACGGTCTTCTGTCCCAGTTCATAAACTTCCAGAACACATGTGGGTCACATGTGCTGTTGCAGCCAATGATTGACCAAAGTGGTCATGAACAGGGCGCTTGCAAAATTGTTTCTTGGTATGTAATGTTATTTGATGAATAGTTCTGTATGGATCAGTCAGGGTTAACAATTCTGACTCTGCCCTTGTAGGAAGCTGGGAGATGACTTAGGTCCATGCCTAGTTCACTCTAGTGTTGGCTGAGGAAGAGAGAGGAGGCTACACTTGCTCACTCCTTGGATAAACTAGTCCTGAGTCCCAGAGAATCACTATCACTGAGACAACAGCATCAAGAAAGCCATCTCTACTCTAAAGTACTCCAGAGAAAAAAGAAAGAACTAGGGGGCCCAGAATCTGCAAGGCCGAGCACTGGAGTCAGTCAGTAAGGTATTCACTTTTTGAGGCTAAAATAGACTTTACTGCAGTGAGAGGGATATTGTTGATACACTCTTCCACACTTTGACATGGTTCTGTACCCCTCAGTCAGGGAATTACAGACAAGTTTGCAAAAACTTTATTCCCAGTCTTTGATTCTGCAGAGAAAGATAGAGAGAAGGAGTACTACAACCCACTTCATTGCTCACAGCCATACATTGCTATTGGGGAAGATTTGCACTATAATTTGTTTGAAGGGGTTGTCAGACACCCAAAATAATTTTACTTATGGCCCCAAAAGCAGTTAGGATATAGAAAAAAGCCACTTACCTATTACCTTACCTATTTATTATTTATAGGCGCTCTATTCCAGCAGTGAGGGTCCCATGTGGTTGTCCCGTCCGTCATCACGTGCACCACTGCAGCTATTCATTGGCCTCAGTGGTCACGTGTTGCTTGGTTCACAGGGAGCCATATGGAGCCGGACCCTTGATACTAGAACGGAGCGATGGTGAATAGTTTAATGGCTTTTTATCCTGCGTGAAACACTTTCAGGGGCATAAGTAAAATTTGTTTGGGCGTCGGACAACCCTTTTAATAATAACAATGTTAGTGACCACCAATATGAATGATAGATAATATAGATGGCACATCCCTAAAAAATACATACTTGTCACCAAGGTAGCATACGGCCGCTGTGACACAGACCCCTCCACCAGCACCAGCATATTATTTTCCTTGATGCTGCACTCATTCACTGCAAACAAGCGGATCAGGTGCAGCGCACCATTGAGAGATGTGTAATCATTCCCGAAGCAGAATCAAATGGTTTAGATCATTTTATGCCAATGTTATATATGGATGGAATTTAACTCTGCAGATTATCTACTAGTCGGGCTCTGCTGAGTCTTGCAGAATTTCCTATTAAAGCTGGCTCTATTTACTCACTCTTAATCCAGGCACATTCTACCACAGGAAATATAAAGGAGCCTCGCAGATAATCAAAACCTTGTACTTAAAAAAATCTTTTAAAAAAATCTTTTTTTTTTTCTACTGTGAATATAATGTATGATAAATAACTTACATTCTGCTTATGTAAAGGGCACTAGCAGGAAATATATGTCCTTGAGTCATTTTCCTCAGTCATTTCTTACGTAAATTTGCTTTTGGAAAAACTGAGTGACAACCGACAACCAATCTGATGTCCTCACAGATCTGCTGAGGATTGTCCCCTACTTTTCCAATACTTTTAATTGTCACATATACAGATGAACAGTGATATCTGTCACTTTCATATCAACGAGTAATTAGACCTAAGCTGCTTAGGGCTCATTTATATGGTCAGATTTTAAGGGTTAGTATCAGAAACATTGCTATGAATGCGCATTCCCCATAATTGCCATGTGTTAATTGTCCGCCGGTCACCTGACAGGTAAGCAAATGTCGTATGTAGACAGGGATCTGCTGCTGCAACAAACAATGACTCTGTATGGGGATGAATGATCGTAGAAGTGATCATTCTCCTCCACAGAGGGGATGTTTGGTATATGTAAATTTGGTGTACAACTGAGGTAGACCAGGCTATAGGATTTGACTTGGCAACTGAAAATCCATCCTGCAGTACCCGAGAGCAGAGGGTACTTGCAAATTGTTTGCAGTTTATCGTGTTATTTTATGTCATTTTATGCCCTGTATGCCAAGTATGGTAGTGGATGGAAGTGATAGAGTCAATCAACTATGGACAGCCCTGTGGATCCTGGATCTGCCTGTTGCTGAGTCTAGAGACTTCCATCCTAGTATTACAAGGAGAGGAAGCAACTCCATGTACTCCATTCCTTACAGATCTGGACTAAAGCTACATAGACTTACAGATCTCTGGATGATGTACAGAAAGGAAGAAAGAGAGAAAAAGACAAGAAGTTTCAGAAATCTTTATGGCTGAGAATTAGAGTCAGTAAGCTATCCTGCTAGATAAGCTATTCACACTTTACTGCAGTGAGGAGAATGATGTTAAGAAACCCTTCACACTTGGACACGACTAGGCCATTTGTCTTTACATATCAGTTGCAAATTACAGGCACAATTGCAAAAATGAGATTGCCAGCCACAGATTCTGCAGGAAGAGACTTGGGAAAGGTAGAGAGGAAAGAGTACAATAATTTCCATCTGTTCTCAAATCCATATAAACTCATCTGTGGAGATTCACACTGTATTTTGTGGGAACTGTGTTTTGTTATCATTGGATGTACTACAACTCCCATTTTGCACTAGATTAATGATAGACATTTATTATTTTATGGCCACTTTCACACTCGCGTTTTGGCTTTCCGTTTGTGAGATCCATCATGGGCTCTCAAAATCAGTCCAAAATGGATCCGTTTTGGCCTAATGCATTCTTAATGGAAAAGGATCCGCTCAGAATGCATCAGTTTGCCTCTGATTAGTCTCCATTCCACTCTGGAATTGACGAAACTTAGCCAAACGGATCGGTCCTGGCACACAATGTAAGTCAATGGGGACAGATCCATTTTCTCTGACACAATCTGGCACAATAGAAAACGGATCCGTCTCCCATTGACTTTCCGTGGAGTTCATGACAGATCTGTCTTGGCTATGTTACAGATAACACAAATGGATCCATTCATGACAGATGCATGTGTTTGTATTATTGTAACGGATCAGTTTTTGCAGATCCATGACGGATCAACCCAAAACGCGAGTGTGAAAGTAGCCTAAATCTGGCCTGGTTTTTTTACTCCTACACCATATGTCCGCCATTGCACTCTATACGTCCTGCCTTGCGCCCATACAAACAGTGAACATCACAGGCACCCCGATTACCCATAGGTGAGTTTGGGACCATTAGTACTGTCCTGACAAGATTCTGCAGTCACATAGGTTGACAGCCAGCTTCCCAGGAGAATTGATTTTACTGCAGTATGCGTATTTAGAAAAGAGGAATACTTTAGAATACTGAGATGCTATAGAATCTGAAGGATGTTTTCTAATATATACATCAATGCCACTATAATGAAAAACGAATGAGGTCAAAAATTATTTTATTAAATATAAACTTCTCGCTTGATAAAGGGGCAAAAAAATGGGCCCCATTGTCTGTTGGTGGCGGTGCGGGCATAGGATAATACAGTCATAACCTTACTCTTTTCTCATGAATTAACCACCCGACATATTATTAACATCTAGATATGCGCGCTTTGCATCTTAAGTGACCCTGAAAATTTTACACAGAGACTACACATTACGGCCGTACCATCAGATGTAATGAGTTATGTTACTATTTGGCACATTGATAAGCTATAGCCCAAAGAGGAACAAGAAGGATGTATAAAAAATATGGCCAGAGGATGGGATAAAATTATCAGCCAGTGTGTTTTCCTGTTTGGTTTTAATCTACATTTAATTAAATTCTTATCTTCTGTGTACTTATGGTCGCATTTGAATGGCGAGACTGCATTCATTATGAATAGTGAAACTTAAGTCAGGGAACGTAGCATGGGGTTTTGCAAAAAAAAAAAAAAAATTTTTATTAGTTTTTTTGTTCACGGACTATGCTTGATTTTGTAGTTAAAAAAGTTACAAAAAAATGTATAGCCGTAACTTTCCTGTTATCTGCGGTTATTTCTGTATTTTTCTGTATTCACGAGTCATAAATCGGATTTCATGGAAGTGGAGGAGACCTAGTGTATGGTCCACTGTCCAGCTAAGGATCCCTCTTTTAAGAGATCCCAGTAGTTCCTGATAGACCTCGTTGAATGGAGAGAGGTACATTGCTTTTACATTGAGATCTAGAATGTTAAAGGGGTATTCCACAATGACTTACTTAATATCTATCAGATATGGTCATGTATTTCCTTACCTCATGTACATCTTACCTATCTTTTTTTTTTTCAGTTTGGACTTTCCTGACCCTTTTTCACCATGTAAACCAATCCCTATGGTTATTTCCCATCCTGTATGTAGCTCTTCCCATTCCTGTATCCAACCAAACCCATGATGCACTTCTCCTTCCTCTGCCACATCTCCAACCCCGCCTCTAACAATGCCCAGCTAGTTCATAGCTTCTCCCATCCAGATAGTTACCTGGACTCTCCCCTATCACTGCCCCGCCCATGGACATAACATCACAGGAAATAAGACAGAGCTGCGTGGACATGGTCATGTGACCACAGCCCAGAACGGGAGATAGGAGAGATAAAGGGGAAATAAATACATTACAAAATTACAGCGACCTTCATAAATGATTATTTTAAAGGATGTTGATGCAAACCCGAAAACTCCTTTTAGGGCAAAAAAGACTGAGCTGCCCTTATATTAAAAGGGTTCTCCCATGACTAATGTAAGAAATGAAAATCTGACATCATATCGTACATGACAATATATTTCTAACAAAGCTAGAACCAGCCCTGCACCTCACATGGATCCAGAGATCTCCCCATTCATTGCTCTGCTAGATTTATAGCGAGCTGGCAGCTCAGGGGAGTGTCTTTTCTGCTGGAGCTCAGGGGAGTGTCTTTTCTGCTGGAGCTCAGGGGGTGTGTCTCAGCTCTCCCTATCACAGCCCAGGGGGCGTGTCCATGGTCTCCCTATCACAGCTCAGGAGGCAGCGGAAGGATGAAACTGAGCATGTGCGGCCATCTCAGTGAGCAGGACAAAGAAGTAAGAAAAAAACAAACAGCAGGTGGCTTTATACAGATACATTTTATTGAATAACTCAGTGGCTGTACTAAATTTTTTATTCAATGCAATTACAGAAGTATTCAGATCCAGGTGCTGGTTTAAAAACTGTATAACAGTTTTTCGTGGGACAACCCCTTTAACAATACAGGAAAGTTTCAATAATTTCAAGAATTCTTAAAGATGTAAACAGAGATGCTTTTATTTGTTGATACATTTGATATCAGAGATCTAAAAAAATAAATAAATATATATATATATATATATATATATATATATATGTTAAATAAAAAAGATGGCAGCACCGACACGAAAATGAACACTGGGTGCAGGTTCAATGGGAATAAGCTTATCCAATATCCACCTTGAACATAATAGAGCAGCACTCCAAGATAAAAGTGTAAAAGTGAGGTTGTTTCATTGCTACACCATGGGTGAATAAAACAACCTCACATTTTCACTTTTATTTTGGAGTGCTGCTCTATTTTGTTCAAGATATATATATATATCATTATATATATTGCTGTTAATAAGTAACATGCAGCTTAAATCAGTAAAAGAAATACCGAATTATAAAAGCTTGAATCCATTGCATTGCATACAGCTCTAGTATATTTAATTTCCATGCACATACAAGACCTGTCACCTTCCCCCAAAATCAATTCATTATCTACCTGAAACAAAGGCCTCACATGATATGTGCATTATTATTACCGCTCTGATGCGTCTATTGTAATCACGTATTATGGGAGGCATGGTAAACATTATATCCAGAGCTTCATCCAAAGACAATGAACACGTTGACCTTTCCAACAAAAGAACATCATTGTGATAATGATGAAACAGCTGCCTCCCTCGTACTGGTCCGGGCCATATGTATAACGTAGAACGCACAGTGCTGAGCGTATAATTAATAGAGATGCAGTCCCCGTGGCTGGGAATAATGTTACTAGTGAACAAATGGAGCTTTTATTACGCCTGTGTGCTGACATTAGACTCTCCGCACTAATATTCTCAAATTACCAACCGGGAGATCTGGATCATCTGGAACCAATAGGCGGTATATTAGCATTTCACGGGAGAAGTGTTAGAAATATAGTAATGATGCTTCCCAGTGATTGGAGCAATGCCGAGCCCTTCTTTGTACTGATTCATGTTTTTTCTTATTATAAATGGTATGTAATAGGCTCCTGGTACAAAATTATGTACACAAATTTTGTAAAAGTATTGTATATTACCAGATAAAGCAGAGAACCAGGCAAAAAAAAAAAAAAAACTTGTGTAATCCTCAATGTCCTCAATATTGCTAGGTTGCTCCACTGCTGTCTCCTTTGCCCTAGGAACTTGCAAGGTCTTCAACAATCCACATTGAACGTGAGTCCATGTCTTACATGCTACACCAGCCTGGTGAAGGGTTCTTGACACCTAAAATGTTGTGTTGTCATTTTTATCTTCTGGGTTTTCAATGGATCTGAATACAATCATCTCGAGCACCATTGTTTTGCTGTCCCATTGTTCTCCTTGGTTTTGCACTATGTAGAGGCACTTTGCCGGATACTCTAGGCAATGGTCATTGTGTTGATCACTCCACAGCAGCATCTAATACTGTCGTAGCATGGATTTCAGATTAGTTCTACACGTATGTAGGAAATCCAACCAGTCAGCACAAGGCTGTATACAGCTAGTGTCAAAGGATGCAAACATATGCAATATGCCCACAAAAGGAGTAAGGCAGTGGACAGGAGTGGTGGTAGTGGCACTGATGGTGGATGTCCTCACCCTGGTGCTCCCTGGACTGTGCAGTGAATGGAGAATGCACCCTTTTTTCCCTCAAGATACCTGCCTATACTTTGAAGGGCTGCTGCCTGGTGGTTGCTCAGGTGCCTTAATGTTTGGTGGTTGAGTAGGATGGTTCAAGGCATGCGGGCAAGACCCAGTGTCTGTCAGATGAATGGTGGAGTCAATGACCAGGCATATTTGGTTAGGATAAACAATCTCTCTCTCTCTCTACTGAGCAGATGATAGAAATTACGGTAGAAATGCAAAAAGCAGGCACAGTTCTAAGGTATGTAACACAGCAGGATTCTCCTGAATGTTGTGTATAGGAAGTGGCAATGATTGTAGTAATCCTACTTGAGTCTGCAGTGCCCAATCTGCAGGGTGCAGAATCTGGATGGTCAGTCCATCTCAGAAGCTGGTGGGAACCAGAGGCAATGAACCCTTTCCACAAGCAGTACAGTCTAATGCCAAAAATGAAACTTTACCTCACTGTCTCTCTCCAGCAAGATCTTTAAGTGGTTCTCAACCATCTGCAAATGTCTGTTCTCTTTCTCTCAGAGTCAGTCTCTCAGTTCAGTAGCTCTTTTATAGCTTTCAGTCTAAAGGATGAAATTTCCCTGGACCATGCCTAGTTATGAGCAGCTCACATATGCACATCCTTCCATCACCCCTGCTTAGCAAAGACTCTAACCAGGGAATGGGGCCAGCCAGTCTTCCAACAACCTAACCAACACTACTAGTACTAACTATCTCCTTCCTATATATCACCTTTTATGATTCATAGTGTACAAATTTCTCAGTAAACATTGTGAAGTGGTGAACCTTAGTATTAACCCTTTAACAGTAATTATAATATTAACCCTTTAGCAGTGATCCACTGGGTCACTGCACATATACTGCAGTTCTATACTGATGTGGTGCTCATAATCGATGTAGCCTATGCGAGATCTCAGAGGGTTACTACAGGAAAGGTATGCAAAAGGAAGAAACATACCTATCTCATACCAGCCAAGTCAGAGACTCCACATAAAGGAAAAAACTGTAAACAAAAATCAGTAGACAACTATCTTGGGGTTCTTGCTTCATGATCAGTAGAGAAATGGGTACTGCCTGGTTAAATGCCTTAGATGAGGCTCAATGGGGTACAGCTGGTGTATGATACTTATTTTCATGCAATCTTTCATTTGAAAAGGTATGCAAATTAGCTCTCCCCTTGAAGCCTATCAACATATTCAGGAGCTATTTTTTTTATGAATGCATTTTACTACTTAACTCTAAAATTATTTTTATATATTTTCAGTCTATTGTTTCCTGCTTTACAGTGAATCCATCAGGGTGCTGCTCTGATGGCTGGATGTATAGCCCTTATCTCTGAACTCCTGACAGCTCATAAACACTCATTATCATTATCAAACTGATCACAAAACGGTTTAAACATGTGTTTAGGAGCGGTCAGGAGATCAAAGATAAGGGCTACTCATTGAGTCATCAGATCAGCTCCATGTCAGCTTCACTGTAAAGCAGGAGAAACTGATCTTCAGATACATTGAAAGCAAACAAAAACTGCAGAATTGTTTTTATAAAGACCAGTTGGGTACTTATGAGCTGTCAGGAGTTCAGAGATAAGGGCTACACATTGGATTGGATTGGCTGTACATAGACTTATGGTAAAGGAGAAATAAATCGGCAGCAGATACACTAAAAAACTGTTACAATTTTTTAATAAAGACCAACTGAAAAAAATATTTTTAGGCCAAAATGAAATGAGTAAAATGTAATCAATCACAACTGGCCCCAAAGGTGTTCAGAGCAAGAACAATGAAACAGCTGTCCTTCCTTTGGAGGAGTCTCTTGGGCCTGTCTTTCACTCAAGTTCTTCCAAGAATGGTACAGTCACCATATCAGTCATGGAAACAAGAAATGATTGCTCCCGTCTCTAGCAGTAGACGTAGCCAGAGATGGTTTATGGATAATATCGCACCATAGGTGCATTGTTAGAAAATAAATATCACTGTGTTAGTAAAATCCAGTGTCCGTTAGAATGTGCGCATAAACTTGTCAATACCTGTATACAGACATATAAATCTGTGCGGCGGCCCCGGCGTGCCATAACAATCAGGTAACTGTAGGTATGTGATAAGATACCAGGGTTGAAAGCATTATATATTTTCTCTCCCACTGGTACTAACCATGGAATATGACGGAGATAAAAGAAATTTATCATGACATAGCTGAGGGCCAATAAACTTTGACTGCAATGAATTTTTGTTGCGCTCCTGAATGTGAAGAGGCAGTAATATTTGTTTTAAATATTCGGGGACATGAGCAGAATATGAGCTTGTCATGCATAAAAACATTATGAGTGGACACGGGCAGGATTGTTTTCTCGCAGCGTGTACCCTTTCTTCATTAGCCAAGGTCCTTGTAAGTCGTTGCATGTTGTCTACAAGGTTGTCATATTGCAGCGATAAAGACAAACCTTAAAAAAGTCTCACAAGACAGAGTCACATCTTCAAGAGCAGGGATCAGCAACCTTCTGCTGTGAAACTACAACTCCCAGTATGCACACTTAGGGTCCATTCACACGTCCGTGTGTGTTTTGCGGATCCACGGATCCGCAAAACACGGACATCGGCGATGTGCGTTCCGCAATTTGCGGACCGCACATCGCCGGCACTCTCATAGAAAATGCCTTTTATTGTCTGCAATTGCGGACAAGAATAGGACATGTTCTATTTTTTTCGGGAACGCGATTGCGGACCCGGAAGTGCGGATCCCCAATTGCGGACATCGTCTGTCCCCAGTAAAACTAATGGGTCCGCAATTCCGTTCCGCAAAATGCGAAACGGAATTAAGGACGTGTGAATGGACCCTTACTCAGCTGTTCTTGTAAGTCCCATAGAATTGAAGGAGCATTCTGGGAGTTGTAGTTTCAGAACAGCTGGAGTGATGGAGGTTGCTGATCCCTGTTCTAGAGGTTCTATTAAAGGGGTTGTCTCATCTGAGATATTGGTGGCATATACTACCAATGTCGGATAGGTGTGGGTCCCACCTCTGGTCCCATCTCTAGAACAAGCCCTTAAAATTTAAGGAGCGAGAACTGTGCATGTGCGGCGTGCTCTCCATTCATTTCTATAGGAGTTCCATAGAAATGAATGGAGAGCGCACCGCACAAGTGCGGTCACCGCTCCATTCACTTCTATGGGGCTGCTGTAGGTAGCCAAGCCATCATGCATGCACACAGGGGCGTAGCTAACGGCTCATGGGCCCTGGTGCAAGAGTTCAGCTTGGGCCCCCTTCCCTCAGTGCTTTGTGTGTCTTCTTATGCGGCACAAGTGTCTTTGGGCCCCTTCAGGCTCCTGGGCCCGGTAGCGATTGCTACCTCTGCACCCCTATAGCTACGCCCCTGCATGCACAGCTGCTCTCCGCTCACTTCAGAGGTCCCATTCTGGAGATAGGTGTAGAACTCTAGATTGGTGGAATATACTAACAATAGGCCAACATCGTCTCAGATAAGACAACCCCTTTAATTCTTGCTACCTTAAGGGTACGGCCACAGTCAGGTTTCTTTATGCAGTGAAGCCAAAACCAACAGTGAAAAAAAAAAAAAAAAAGGAGACGTCGTATCTGTCCTTTCATACTTTCTCTCGGTTTTTTGATCCATTCCTGATTTGGCTTCCAAAAAATTGCATTAGGAAACCTGGTTGTGGACTACCTTTGGCAAAAATGCATACAGATGTGTCTTCCCTTACCTTTCTTCTTTGCTGGACATGTCCCGTTACGTAGGTCACGGGATGATCAGTTTTTCAAAACAACATGATTTTGTGACATTGTGTCACGAGATGTCTATCTAATATGAGTCTATATGTAGCCACCCAGTGGTTGCGTTGTGAATTGCAGCCCATCCATGGTTTTACTAGCATATCAAGATATTGTATTAGGGGGGTACTATCTCTCTCTCGGGAGAGAGCGCCTTAATCAGCGTGAGGAATCTTATAGGCCATGCATGCTCCTCTGGACTTCTGGGAGGAAAGGGATGCAAATGAGCTGTTAACAAGCTCTGCCTCTGATGCCACCAGATGTAAGGCAGCTATCCTAGAGCATGTATGGCCTATAAGTCTCCTCACGCTGATTAAGGCGGTCTCTCCCTAAGGAGAGATAGCACCCCCCTAACCCTGATAGGCCTCTCACCCAGTTAAGCCAATACTCTCTGCTCTGCACTGATGAAGGGCAATCACCCCAAAACAGCTGTCTGCAGATGAGATGCTGGCTTATTTAATATCCAAGTCATGTCTCAAGGCCTATTTAAAGAGCTGAACACTGACTTATAGGATAGCTGCCTTACATCTGGTGGCATCAGAGGCAGAGCTTGTTAGGAGCTCATTTGCTTCCCTTTCCTCCCAAGATATTGTATTGAATTGGTTTTATTATTACTTGGAGTCCTTATCAAATTCAAGCGTGTGCGTTTGCACGCCATTTGCGGATATGGACCCACTGACTTAAATTAGTCCACGATCCACAAGAGATGGTCCACACCGCAAAAAAATAGGACATCTTCTATTTTTTTGCGGTGCGCAGGCACGGAACAAAATCCCACAGAAGCCCAATCTTGAGTATTGTGGACCCCTTCAACTTAATGAGTTCGCGTCCGTGATATAGAGTGCACACAGCCGGTGCCCGCATATTGCACGGGCATGGGGCACATAGGCTCGTGTGCATGAGCCATTAACCATAGTCAAACTAGGAGGACCTCCGCCTGTACCGTTAATTTCCACAATGTAATAACATCTAACTTCACGCCTTCGTCAACTATGGCAACTCATATTATAAAAATAATCCATTATTGTCCAAAGGCAAATTTTTTCACCCCCGAATATATGTACTGCAAAATGAAATTTCAAAAAAAAAAAAAGAAAAAAAAAAGAAAAAGCTGTAAAAGCGACACCTGTGCTCTAATGATGTGTGTGTTTTATTTAATCCTCTGATCATGGCTGCTCACAGCGGGGTTCACTGCCGGGAATGTTTTCTCTGGAACCCCGCTGACTAGAGCCGTGTCTGGAGGGCTGAACAACGCGCGACTCAATAATTCATAATTAACTGTGAAAACTTACAGACAATAATATTTGAAGAAAGATTTGTCCAATTAAATATATACACTGGTCTCAGAAGTGGAGCGAAGGAATCATCATGCCCACCATTGTTTAAAACGATAGGTGACAAGGGGGCAGAAATAACGGGATGACAACTGTCGCGGGGTGGAAACCGGTACGTCAGACAGAATTCGCCTTCACGTTCACTTTTCCAAGCCAATGATGAGCCGTGCAGAAGTAGATATGCATAGGTGCAGCAGAGATGTGTTTGTCATCATAACCTATGATGTCACAGTGCACTTTTACATAAGGCTGCAAATACAGTATGCCTCATTTTCTAAACTTACAAGTGTTGTAATGCACATCTTAAAGGGTTGTGTCATATCAGACATTGCTCATCAGATAGGGGTGCACCTAGCCTTTCTGCTGCCTTTCGGCAAAAACTGAAACGGCGCCCCAACCCCCAATGCAAATTTCTTAAGTTAACCCCTTCCTTCCAGCCCTACTGTTAAAGACATACTTGGAAAACATTACATACAGAGCTACAAAACATACAGGGTAATACGGCGCCACATACTGAGCCCACTGTGCTTCCCAATACTGCAGAAACAGATAATCCGCCTTCTGCTGCTCCCCTCTTGTCCCTATCTGGTGCTGCCTGGGGCAATCGCCTCACCTCGCCTCATGGGTGGTGCACCCTTGGGTCCCACCTCTGGGACATCTATCTCCAGAACAGGCCCTTAGAAGTAAAGGAGATTGCCTTGCGCATGCGCTGTCGCCTCTGTTTTCGAGTATGCTCGGCTATTTCCAGAACTCCCAAAAAAATGAATGAACAGCGCACCGCACACACACGGCCACCTCTCCATTCATCTGTATGGTTTTCTGGAAATAGCCCAGCCGGCACTCTGCTATTTTTTGGAACTCCCATAGAAGTGAATGGAAGTTGGCTGTGCTTGCACAGTGTCCTCTTCTTTACTTTGGTGAACCCGTTATGGTTATGGACATATAAGTCCTAGAGTTGGGACCTGCACATATCTGACTTTGGTTTCATATCTTAGAGATATGCTACGAATGTTTGATATGAGATAACCCCTTCAAGCCAGCCTCAAAAAGTTACATGACAAATTCAGCTCAACTACAGCGAATGTTTTTCACGATGTAAGTTACAATTAAAGAGAACCCATCGTCTCTTCCAACACGTCTGTTTTAGCATACAATTGTACTCTGCATTATGTAACAATTCTGGGGTGCCTTTTCTTATACAGTAACTCTATGTTCTGCCGTTCCTCTGTTATTCCTGCTGAAAGTCTATGAATAAATTGACCACTGGATGTTACTAGTTGGGGGCTGCATCCCAATACACTCTCACTGCCTAACAGTGGCGGATCCAGGGGGGGGGCAACGGGGCAATTGCCCCCCCCCGATATTGTGGCAGCACCGGCGGCAGTGACAGGAGATGAACGCTTCCACTGTGGAAGCGTTCATCTCCATAGCGATCTGTATCGCCGTCCTCTGGAGGCGTCTCCCTCCCCTGCTCCTCTGATAGGCTGCCGGCCTCGTGCCGACAGCCTATCAGAGCGGTTCAGGCGGCGCGATGACGTCATCGCGCCGCCTGAGCAGAGGATAGAACGGGACACAGGCCGGAAGAGGCCTGCATCCAGCGCTGCAATGAGGTAAGTAGGGAGGAGGGGGAAAGGAGCCTGCACATGATTTTGGGGGAGGGAAGGAGCCTGCACATGATTTTTGGGGGAGGGGAAGGAGCCTGCACATGATTTTGGGGGAGGGAAGGAGCCTGCACATGATTTTTTGGGGGAGGGGAAGGAGCCTGCACATGATTTTGGGGGAGTGGAAGGAGCCTGGACATGATTTTGGGGGGAGGGAAGGAGCCTGCACATGATTTTTTTGGGGGAGGGGAAGGAGCCTGCACATGATTTTGGGGAGGGGAAGGAGCCTGCACATGATTTTGGTGGGGGTTGGGAGAAGGAGCCTGCACATGATTTTTTTGGGGGAGGAGCCTGCACATGATTTTTTTGGGGGAGGGGAAGGAGCCTGCACATGATTTTTGGGGGGAGGGAAGGAGCCTGCACATGATTTTGGGGGAGGGAAGGAGCCTGCACATGATTTTGGGGGGAAGGAGCCTGCACATGATTTTGGGGGGAAGGAGCCTGCACATGATTGGGGTGGGGGGTGGGGGGACATGATGGGGAGAGAGGAGACTCCGGGGGCACTATGGGGACATTACTGATGTATTTTATATGGGGGTAGTAGGATAATTTGTCCATAATATGGAAGGATGATGGAAAAGTAGTAACTGAGATTTATTTTGTTGTCAAACTGCAGAGACGAAACCTGACGGTCTGGTCTGAAGGTCTGAAAGGAGAAGATGAGGAAAGAGAACATCTACATCACAGAAGACGTCACTGGATGGAAGAGGTAAGTGGGGCTGTGTTTCTGTAGTGATGGGAGCTGGGGCGTATCAATCGCCCAAAGTGCCCCTCCCGAGACCAGGCTCTGGATCCGCCAGTGCTGCCTAATTAGTACTGCAAGTATCAGGCTGTGTAAGAGATATATACCTACAAAAAGGAAAATGTTAACACCCAGTTGTAAATGTATTCATACATTTCTAGGAGGAATAACATAGAAACTGCATGACATGGACTCCTCGGAAATGATGCTCCAGAATTGTTATTTAATGAAGAATGCAAGTATTTACTAAAACAGACATGTCAGGAGAGGGGACAGGTCCTCTTTAAAGCAACCATGCAATTCGGGAAGTCGGTTCTTGCAGGTTTGATCTGATCTCCAATAATTTGTGGCACTTTCCATTTTAATTGCAGGTTATGCACCAAAAGAGGAGGTCCATTCCCAGTTTTCCATGCTTTGGTGGCCCACTGTCTGGCAGAAGTGACATCACATTGTGGGAATGCTGATGTCACTTCCTGTGACCTGATAGCTGCTACACTTGCATTGCATTCACTGAGGGGGCCCCTAGCTGCCAGGCCTCGCTACTGCCATTATCCAAGCATTTCTGTTGTTACATTCTAGAATTGCTCCATAATTCCAGCAAATCTCCAGTATTGGTGACGCCATGCCGCGTCCAGGTCTGCTTGCTGTAATATAAACCTATTAACACCAAGGCAGGTACATACTAAACTCTATTCACTCCACTAATGAGGCATTCACAAACTTACAGAATATCGAGCAGGGCCTTAAACTCATCTCTTTCTTCACATTGACAAACACAGTGTTTTCCTCATTACCGCATGGATGGCTTTTGTCCTCGTCTCTGCCTTTCTCATTGCCTCTTGCTCCGTCCTCATTGATTCCTGCTTCCTTCATTACTTCCCATCCTGTTCTCCTGTGCAATAGTCTTGATGATCACTTAATATGTGTCTCCTTCTTCCATACAAGATTCTGTACATTGCTGTCTTTACTTTAAGGGCTGTTTCACATTTGAGAATTTTGCAGAATGCATTAGAAACGTATTCTTTTATTTTTATTTCTATTTTATTTATTTATTTTATTATATTATTATGAATTTTGTTATCATTTGATTCCACTTCATGAAAGAGATCGACTAACATTTTGATATTGATGGCCTGTTCTCAGCATAGGTCATCAATATCTGATCGTGGGGGTCTGACTCTCGGGATACCCACAGATTGGTTGTTTGAAGGGGCCAAGGCACTATGGTGACTGCTGCGGTCTCCTCGTGGCTTACCAAGTTCAACGCAATAAATTGCATAGTGGCTATGCTTGGAATTGCAGTTCAGGCCCATTCATTTGACTATCTGAGCTGTGCCTACGCCATGTGACCGATGTATATGATGTCACTGGCCTAGGAAGAGGACAGGGCGCTGTGGCCTCTATAAACACCTGATAGGAAGAGGTACCGGCAGTCAGACACTCACCAATCAGATGTTGATGAACTATCCTACGGATAGACTGTCAATCTCAAAAT